>CM024575.1:15032248-15661897 GCA_014182395.1 Eucalyptus sp. ANBG9806169 | reverse complement strand
ATGAAATGTGTGGGCTGGTATATCACTCTCTCCCTATGCAAATGAGGGATGACTTCAAGTTCTAACATGCAACATGCACCACCTAATACCATGTTCGGCATGCATGTGCCGACGACCAGCTCATAGCTCGGGCAATTGTGCACGCGCTTTTTCGCTCAAGGTGCCGACAAGCCCCATGAAACAATCGAGCCTATTTCACAGCAGCCTTGGTTCTCACTTCAAGGTGATTTCTCAGCAATGACGATGATGAATAATCTTGTCAATCTCCTCAGGTTAGCCCTAGTGCTAATCCACACGTATATGCTGATATCACAAAACTGAAACGTGCATATATATAGCAGAGTGATGAACACCAAGCATCTGCATTAACGGCTATACCTTTAACTTATCCCCTTTCTCAACAATATCAATCTTGCGAATCCAGACAGCTTCCTCCTTCTCCAAATTACAAAGGTTCCGGGCAATCTCATTTATCTCTTCCTTCGTGATCTACCAATCACCAAAAAAAAAAAAAAAAAAAAAACCGCCAAAAATCAATCAAAAGCCAATCCAAACATTCAAGTCCACCTCCGCATTCGTGAAGCAGCAACCCCAGCACTAGAAGAAGCAAAGTCCGAACCTTTTTGGATGAGATCTGAGCTCGCTTGTTCTGCACCTGTCGATACAGCTGGGACGCGAGCTTCTCGCAGACTTGGCACTTTATGTACTGGACGTCTTCCTCCCGGGCAACCGGAGCCGGTATGCTGGAGCACTCCAAGGCGGGCATCGAAGTCGATATGAGGATCAGGCATAGCAACCCTGCAGATGCAGCGTTGTTCTTCGCCATCTCTCTCTCTCTTTCTCTGAAGAACTAAGAAGCAGCAGCTGTGAAACTTTTCGGATCGAATGAAGCTCCAGTCGAGTATAAAAGTGTTGGATGAAATCCCTTAAAGTATTTTGAAGTTGACAAAACGAGTTTATCAGTCTAGTCTAAAGACTTACAGATTCTATTTACAAAGTCTGAAGATCAAAGTCTGAAGATCAAAGTCTGAAGATCAAAGTCTGAAGACTTACAGATTCTATTGACAAAGTCTGAAGACTAAAGTCTGAAGCTAGCAAGACTCAAGACTTATATTTTGAAGTCTACTCACAAGGACAGTTTCCAGGATGACGTTTATTCTCCGATCTTATACGATCCGTCTTCTAACGTCCGATGGATATCTTTCTACTGGATTAAGCACTAAACGATCTAAGTTTTATATGGAATATGTTTAGATTCCTTGACGACTTCGCAACTTATATTTGGAAGGATCTACTTATGGAAACCGAGATCCCGATTGTATGGGCGAAAGCGAGGATTGATGGGCTATCAACACTTACCTTAAAGAGCTCGAGATCTCTCGATTGATTCTGTCCAACGGGTTGATTGGAAGAACTTCTTTGGAAGGTGCCAACGGTACTGAAGGCATGAAGAAGTATATAAGAGAGATGCTCTAGTTGTTGAAGGGTGCGGATAGAAAAATTCCAAAGTCTCGAAATCTCCTCTATCACTTTGCGATATTATTCTTTGAGCATTACATGTAATCAAAAGAGAGATCATATTGTAGATCTTGAGGAAGTGTAGTAGAGTAATCTACACCGTGGACTCAAGAGCGTGAGATTGTAATCACTCTTATTGATTCTTAGTGAAATCCACTCAAGGGCTGTCAGTCTGCGGAGAGTGGACGTAGGCTTGATCTAAGCCGAACCACTATAAATCTGAGTCTTGATTCTCTATCCTTAATCCTTTATATTGTTATTTGCTTTCATTTGCTGCAATCGTTGACTTTAAATTATTCACATCTTATTTGATTTGAATTGTTAAAATTGCGATAAACACCTATTCACCCCCTCTAGGTGCCAATACTAGTTCTAACAATTGGTATCGAGCATGTGTGCTTGTTTGTAAGAAGTGTCTTTACTTCTAAGTAAAAGATCTATGGCTAGTATGCTGCCTACGAGGGTTGGTTGAAGGACAAAGCAATACCAGACCTCCATACTTTGATGGAAAAGATTACAAAGATATGGAAAAATAAGATGAAGGCATTCCTAAGATCGAAAGATCCTTTGGAATGGGAAGTTGTCGATAAAGGAATTATTCCCGTTGCTGAATCAAACTCGAGAGAGAGGAAAAGAACCTCCGTTCCTATTCTTTTGACTCAAGAAGAAATTATCAAAAGACAGACTCTCGACGCCAAGGCTATTTACTCTTTATATTGTGCTTTATCCCCTCACGAATATAATAGAATATCTTCTTGTGATACAGCAAAAGAAGTATGGGACAAGCTTCACATTACCTATGAAGGAACCGATCGTGTGAAAGAAACAAGGATCAACATTCTCTTGGGACAATATGAAGTTTTTAAGATGAGATCGGGAGAATCAATTACCGACATGTTTAGCCGCTTTACTGAAATTGTGAATGGTCTTGAATATCGTGGGACATCCAATCTCGGACATATGAAGGTCAACAAACTTCTTCGTGGACTCTCAAAAGACTCGGAATCACATAAAAACCTCAATAAGAGAGACACGAGGGATTGCTCCACTTTCGTAGATGAATTAGTTGGAACTCTTCAATCCTATGAAGTAGAACAGAACAACGAAGAGGAAGACTCAAAAGGTAAGAAATCTATTGCCTTAAAGTCTAATGACTATTCCGATGTTCTGATTCCTCGAAGAAGATCTAGATGATGAAGAACTGGCATTGATGATAAAGAGATTCGAAAGCTGAACAAAAAGGAAGGAAATTCAATTGGAAGAAACAAAATTCTCAAAGGTTTCAAAACAGGTCAACAGAGGAAGATAATACGAATAAAGAAGTGACTTGCTTTGAATGCAAGAAAAAGGGACACATTAGACCTAACTGTCCTCTCGTTAAAGAAGAGAAAAGGGAAGTCCGAGAAAAACAGAAGGCACTCAAGGCGAGACTTGGAGTGATACTCGAATGTGAAGATAGTGACAATGATTATGCCAATATCTGTTTAATGGCACGATCGACTCGGACTCGGACCTTGATTCCAACTCGGGCAAAGAACTCGAGGTAAGTAACTTGAAAATTCCTGTTAAAGTTTCTAAATACATTGATGAATTGTGTCTTAGTCTGAAAACCTCTCTTAAGAGGATCTCCGAATTAAAAAGGGAAAATTCTACTCTGAAACATAAGGATAAACTTATGAAAGAAAAGGTTGAAAAACTTGAAAAAGATGTTGTTGTTGCAAAAGAAAACTCTCGACAATATTTTAAATGAAAATAATCTTTTGAAAAATGATATGACTAACATATCAAAGAGATTTTCAAATGGTTCTGAAAACTGGACAAGATTCTTTCGATACAAAGACCATATTTTGACAAGTTGGGTCTTGGTATGACTTCTCAAACTATTCCACTAATTGATTTTCCAAAGGTAAAAGAAAGAATTAAACAAAGACCAGCTAGAATCGTTTACAAAAATCATTTTCAGAAAGTCTTTGTAAAATCTGTTGGTAGAAGTGCTCTAAGATGTTCCAAGTGTAAAAGCTCGAACACTTCGAGAAAGAATGTCCTTTAGTTTGGAGACCTCGTTAAAAGGAGTTGGGCTAAGACTGTCTATTGTACTAACACTTCGGACCCAAGATGGTATGGGTACCAAAAGAGCTTGAATTTTTGTTAATTGCAGGTTACTATCAAAAAGAAGATAAAATGGTATCTTGATAGTGGCTGCTCAAGACATATGACAGAGATTCAAACTCGCTTCATAAATCTTATCCGAGATAGACGGAGGAAAAGTTTCCTTTGGTGGTAACAATAGAGGGAAGATTACTGGTCGAGGAACAAAGTGAAGATTGGGAGCTTGTCAATCAATAATGTTTCATTAGTTGAAGGATTAAATTACAACTTGCTTAGCATAAGTCGGTTGTGTGATTCTGGTTTCAAGATCAACTTTCGGAAGAAACGTGCTCTGGAATCGCAAAGACCATACTCAATCTTTTACGGTCGAAGACATGGAAATATCTATCTTCCGGATGTGAATCAAGAAAGATCACAATGCTTAATATCGTACAAGATGAAGCAAATCTATGGCACAAAAGCTAGGCCATATCAACATGAAGCAAATCAACAAGATCTTTACAAAGAAACTTGTTCGAGGATTGCCTACTTTGAATTATTCAAAATCTGATCTATGTACACCATGTGTACTTGGGTAAACAGTTAGAAATTCTTACAAATCTATAAATAAAGTTTCCACTAATCATGTATTGCAGCTTTTGCATATGGATTTGTTTGGACCTACCAGAACGAAAAGCATTGGTGGTAAAAGGTTCTGTCTGGTAATAGTGGATGATTATTCACGATTTACTTGGGTCTACTTTCTTTCAAGTAAGTCAGAGACTTTCTCTCTTTTTTCAAAATTTGCTAAAAAGGTGCAGAATGAGAAAGGTCATACTATTACAAGCATTCGTACGACCATGGAGGTGAGTTTGAAAATCAAGAATTTGCTAACTTGTGTGATGAATTTGGTTTTCAACATAAATTCTCTTCTCCATATACACCGTAACAGAATGGGGTTGTGGAAAGGAAGAATAGATCTTTACAAGAAATGGCAAGAACTCTTTTTAATTGGAAATCAAGTTTCTTCAAGGTTTTGGGCGTAAGCTGTTTCAACCGCTTGCTATATTATAAACCGAGTGTTTTTAAGACCAATTCTTGAGAAAACTCCTTATGAAATTTTTAAAGGGAAGAAACCAATAGTTTCTTATTTTCAAATATTTGGTTGCAAATGTTTTATTCTAAAAATGCTAATGATCGTGTTGGTAAGTTTGAAGAAAAATCAGATGAAGGATTCTTTCTTGGATACTCTACAACAAGCAAAGCCTTTAGAGTGTTCAACAAAAGACTCAGACTGTGGAAGAATCAATGAATGTAAAATTTCAAGACTCTCCACAAGTTCAGCGAGATACAGATCAAGATTCGAAACTGCTCCGTAAATTGTTAAAGCCGACTCCACCGAAGCGATTGCTAATTCAAGATCAAGACAACAAGCTACCGATGAAGAATCTACTCTAGAAGAAGATCAACAATCTATCGATGAACAGAATCGGAAGCACAAGTCTAGTCATCCCGAAGAACTCATTATTGGAAATATTAATGAGGGAATTCGAACAAGATCCAAAAGGCGAGAAGAGTCTAGTGCTGTTGCTCTTATTTCTGAAATAGAACCCAAAAATATCGAAGAAGCCTTAGCTGATGAAAGCTGGATTGAAGCAATGCAAGAAGAACTCAGACAATTCAGTATTAATGAAGTATGGGAATTAACTCCCAAACCAAAAGGTAAATCAGTTATTGGAGCTAAATGGGTTTTCAGAACAAAGTTGATGAAAAGGCAAAGTAACGAGAAACAAAGCAAGACTCGTAGCTAAAGGATACACGCAAGAAGAAGGGATTGACTACGATGAGACTTACGCTCCAAGAGCAAGGTTAGAAGCAATCGATTATTACTTGCTTTTGCTTGCTATAAGAATTTCAGGTTGTTTCAAATGGATGTCAAAAGTGCATTCCCGAATGGAATTATTCAAGAAGAGGTCTACGTAGAACAACCTCCCCGGTTTTGAAGATTCAAAGAAACCAGACTCGTATTCAGACCGAAGAAAGCTTTATATGGACTAAAACAAGCTCCTCGAGCTTGGTATGAAAGGCTAAGCAATTTCTTAATTCATAGTGGCTTTTCTAAAGGTAATGTAGACACTACTCTGTTCATTAAAAAGGAAGGTAAAAGTTTTCTACTTGTTCAGATTTATGTAGATGACATCATATTTGGATCATCTAATGAGACCTTGTGCAAGAAATTTTCTAAGTCTATGCGGGATGAATTCGAGATGAGCATGATGGGTGAACTATCCTTTTCCTTGGTCTACAAGTCAAACAACTAAAGGAGGGTATATTCATTCATCAAGAGAAATATGCAAAAGAACTTGTTAAAAAGTTCGGTCTGGAAAATTGCAAGAAGACTGACATACCAATGTCAAGTTCCTTGAAGATAGACAAAGATGAAGCAGGGAAGAAAATTGATCAAAAATTATACAGGAGTATCATTGGCTCACTTCTTTATCTTACTGCATCCAGACCTGACATATTATTTAGTGTTTGCATATGTGCTAGATTCCAATCTGATCCCAGAGAATCTCACTTAAGCGCTGTTAAACGTATTATTAAATATGTTGCTACTACTGCTAAGATCGGTCTTTGGTATCCCAAAGAAGGAGACTTTACACTTCTTGGCTATTCAGACGCAGATCTTGCGGGTTGTAGAGTTGAAAGAAAAAGCACTTCAGGTACTTGTCAACTACTAGGAAACAGGGACGGTATCCTGGTTCTCGAGGAAACAATACCGTGGCTCTTTCAACGGCTGACGGTAATACGTTGCTCTTGGAAGTTCTTTGTTCTCAAATCTTGTGGATAAAACAACAACTGCAAGACTTTGGCATTGAAGACTCTTGCACGAAATTAGGTGTGACAACACCAAAGGTGCAATCAATCTTACAAAGAATCCCATTCTACATTCAAGAGCAAAACATATTGAGATTCGACATCACTTTATAAGAGATCATGTTCGAACAAAGAAGTCTTGATACAATTCATAGACTCAAAGAATCAACTCGGCGTACATCTTTACAAAGCCTCTTGAGAAAAGCTTGTTTGAGTCTATTCGCTCAAGACTCAATATTTTATCTCTTGAAGAATACTAGAGTTTAGACTCAGTAACTAAAGTCCGACAGAGCATCGACTCAAAGGATCGAGAATATGAATCGACACGTCCGTAAGTTTCTTTACTTAAACCTGTCTTATTGATAAGGTAAGATAATCTGTCTAATTTTAAATTGGTTATTATTTTCAAAAGAAGTGGTTATCGTTTTTATTAAGGCAGTTATTTTTCAAAAAGGAAAATTCAAAATTTCCAAAATATACGACGCTTCGTTTTTTCCCCGTACCTTTTATCTTTTATACATCTCTTCTCCTTCGTTTTCACTTTACTCAGAAACCCTAGATCAAAAGCTTTTCACCGCTTCCGCAATTTTTCCTCCCAAACTTCATTGTTTCAAAGTTCTCAACTTTCTTGCGAAACAAGTGAGAAAGTCTTTCCAAAGAAAAGCACAATGTCGTATCGTAGGAAATCTTCCAGAATTGCAAACAAGGGACCACAAGGCTCGTGAGGGGCCTACGCATTTTGATCTCACCGAGGAAAGCGACATTCCTTTCCGAAAGCAGTCTCAAAAGCGATCATCACCAACTAGACCTCAAGATGAAATGGTTTATGAAGACATCGAACCAAAAGTAAGAACTCTAAAACCCGCCTTTGTTTATAAACTCTACTCGCATTAAAGGAAGGGTCTCATGACTTGCCCGAGGGAACGGCTGCAAGAGCGTTTGCAAATTTCCCGAGTGACCCTAGGTTTAGTAGCATGAATCAGCCCGAGGGCAAGGATGATGATGAGAAGATGTTCATGCATTTTAAACCATGGATGGGTGTGGCTGCGAGCCTAAGAGGGAAGAAGAATGAATTGTTCCGTTCAGACGGACACAGGAAGAAATATGAAAAACTGCTGAAGCGTGGGGTGATGAACCCAAGAACTCGTTGATTTTGACTTTCTGGATTTGTTGAGTATAGGTCTGCGAGAGAAATTCGAAAAGCTCCAACTCTATCAATTCTGCACAGACTGTGACACTGCACATCCTGAATTGACTGCCTATTTCTACTCCAATATCAGCTTCATTGACGCAAAATGTTTTACCTTCAAAGTGTGCGAGATAAGGAGTATGTCATTGATTGTGATATTCTCGGCTGATGTGCTTGGTGTGGAAAGAAGAGCTTTCCAACCAATTGGTGTGTCTCTGTAAGTTCTGCTACGCTTGAGCTAGCAAAGGACAGAATTGCGAGAAGGAAGACCTGCTTATTCCGAATGAATGCAACAAACACTTTGCTGCATAAAATTGTAATCAACCTGTCTAAGACCCAAATCGACGTCCAAGACAGATGTTTCAATTTCTGGGCGAAGTTGATGTTTGCCATCAAGATAGGTGTGAACTTCTCTTTACCACATACCATCATCTTTCACATGTATAGATGCATGGTTAAGGACAAAGGAAAGCTTCCTTATGCTGCTCTTATCACTCGTCTCTTCAAACATCTACACATTCAACCTCCTCACATTTTCACAAAGTGAAGACCATTGATAAAATGGTCATCGGTTTGGGGATGATTACCAAGATGCGTTTGAAGGAACTTAGTAAGAAGCTGGAAAAGTTCAAGGAAAAGACTCTGCCAAGCTCAAACCAGACTCATCAGCAGCTAAAAGGAAAGGAAAAGAAGCTGTGGCTAGTTCCACCAAGAAGCGAAGGGCAATCATCCCGGAGGATGAAGATGATGAGGATTCGATTCCTATCTCTACTCTAATCTCTCAATTTGCTGCATCTATTCCAACCTTCCAGAACATAAAGTTGCAGAGGAAGAGAAGAAAGAAGAAGAGAAGGAAGAGAAGAAAGATGAAGAGAAGGAAGAGGAGGAAGAGAAAGAGGAAGAGAAAGAAAAAGAGAAGAAAGAGGAAGAGAAGACAGAGGAAGAAAGAAAGGAAGAGGGAGAGGAAAAGGAAGAAAGAAAAGAAGAGAAAGCGAGATGAACCCGAAAGAACAAATTCTCCAGCAGAAAAGGAGGATTTACAACATCCTCGTAATCGAGGAATCGCCTCAAAAGAAGAATTCTTTTCTCCACCGAAGACATGGAGACAGGGGAGATAAAGAAAGCGAACACACACCTCTTCGGCTGACTTTCGAGAAGAGGATGATCAAATAGGTGTTAGCCGATCACCTCCGAATGCTGAGGATATTCATGCTGCAAAGTTTCCCGAAGGAGAGGCATCATCTCCACACAATGAACCTCCTTCGATATTCCTACGGCTTGACTCCACCGTCGACGAGCTGAAACAAGCACTCGGCCGACAACTCGGAGATTTTCGAAGGCTGCTTGAGATCATCTTGGATCTAAAAGGTCAAATTTATGCAATGGGATATGAATTTCAGACCTTGCAGAATGAAAATCATGCAATGTTCATCACTTTGCATGATCGATTAAAGATGTTCAGCGGCGATTCAAGAAACCGCAAAGGGCACTACACTCACCCAAGTACAAAGGCAGACTTGAGGAAGCCGGAAGACACCGTAAAGTCTATGGAAGACTTTCAACTTGTTCGCATTCCTCGAGTTCCTTGATTTTTTTATGCTGACAAAAAGGGGGAGAAGACCTTGCAGATTTTTGATGATTTTTGATCCAAACCCAATATCCAAACCCAATCTTTTTCTATTATTGCTTGCTATCTTGACTTTGACTTAAACTTGCAGTTTTTTTTGAAAGTATTCTCTATGGCAATACTTTAAGCTTCGTAAATTTGATAGTTCTGTCTGTTTATGACTAATGAGGTTTCGTGAATGCAGATCTATGTACAGGAAAGTCCGAGTACGGGATATCTCGTGTACGGGATAACTTCTACTATCTTATTTAAATCTTTTATGATGCTTGCTTAAAAGTTGTATTGCGGGCGATAATATTCAAATCTGCGGGAAAGTTTTGTCACCATCAAAAAGGGGGAGATTGTTGGATGAAATCCCTTAAAGTATTTTGAAGTTGACAAAACGAGTTTATCGAGTCTAGTCTAAAGACTTACAGATTCTATTTACAAAGTCTGAAGATCAAAGTCCAAGATCAAAGTCCGAAGATCAAAGTCCAAGATCAAAGTCTCGAAGATCAAAGTCGAAGATCAAAGTCCGAAGACTTACGATTCTATTGACAAAGTCTGAAGACTAAAGTCCGAAGCTAGCAAGACTCAAGACTTATATTTTGAAGTCTACTCACAAGGACAGCCTTCCGGGACGACGTTTATTCCGATCTTATACGATCCGTCTTCTAACGTCCGATGGATATCTTTCTACTTGGATTAAGCACTAAACGATCTAAGTTTTATATGGAATATGTTTAGATTCCTTGACGACTTCGCAACTTATATTTGGAAGGATCTACTTATGGAAACCGAGATCCCGATTGTATGGGCGAAAGCGAGGATTGATGGGCTATCAACACTTACCTTAAAGAGCTCGAGATCTCTCTCGATTGATTCTGTCCAACGGGTTGATTGGAAGAACTTCTTTGGAAGGTGCCAACGGTACCGAAGGCATGAAGAAGTATATAAGAGAGATGCTCTAGTTGTTGAAGGGTGCGGATAGAAAAATTCCAAAGTCTGAAATCTCCTCTATCACTTTGCGATATTATTCTTTAAGCATTACATGTAATCAAAAGAGAGATCATATTGTAGATCTTGAGGAAGTGTAGTAGAGTAATCTACACCGTGGACTCAAGAGCGTGAGATTGTAATCACTCTTATTGATTCTTAGTGAAATCCAGCTGAAGGGTCTGTCCGTGCGGGAGAGTGGACGTAGGCTTGATCTAAGCCGAACCACTATAAATCTGGAGTCTTGATTCTCTATCCTTAATCCTTTATATTGTTATTTGCTTTCATTTGCTGCAATCGTTGACTTTAAATTATTCACATCTTATTTGATTTGAATTGTTAAAATTGCGATAAACACCTATTCACCCCCCTCTAGGTGCCAATACTAGTTCTAACAAAAAGAAGAGCTGGACGGTGCTTTGACGTGTTTATTTCTCAGGTAAAATAATACGACTGCTCCAAATCTCCCGTCATTTTATATTTACCACATTGCATGTGTTTCACGACGCTATTGACCTAGGACTTCTGCATTTTTTATTGCCTTCATCATCACTCCTACTGTAGATAATGACTTGTAATTAGCTACCTGCCGATCCATTATTGAATCCAAATGTCCCGCCATTTTATATTTACCCCACTGCATGCGTTTCACGACGCTATTGGCCTGGATTTCTGCATTTTTTTATTGCCTACATTAGATAATGACTTGCAATTAGCTACCTGCCGGTGCATTATTGAATCTGCGTCGCAGAAATAATCAAAAGAGAATGGGAAAAATCTTATCTCGGAGCTACCCAATTCTACAGGTTCTTCACCGACTCCATTGACTCCTGACCCTTTCACATCTGCATGCTACAGTTCTTCCGGGTTTTACCATCGAACAAGCGTTTCGTCGTCCATGTTCGACAGTTCTCTAGAAAACAGTGACTTGCTGATCCCATTTCATATTGTTCATAAAAAGTAGATGGTTGGTTTCAGTGGGATGAAAACGAATCATTTCATGGGCGACGCTAAATTTATGTATGAGCGAAACGTAGCTGAAGTCTCCGATCAGTACCCGGCCATTGACGTCAAGATTAGAAAGCCTCGAGAGGAGTTGCTCCTTCCTAATCTAACCTCGAGATGTCGGGTCACGGTACTTCTTAAAACGAAGTTTCGCGGGAGAAACGAGTCATGTTGCATTATCAATTCAAAACCACTGGGCTTGCTCTTGTTCTACACACCTGAAGTTCTGAACAACAGTCCATTAGCTTATGCATCCGAATGTCCCTATGAGAAAGTCCCGTTCACTCTCCCCTTCGGAGCTTCACGCTGCTCTTTCTCTGACGTACGAGTACGACGGAGCCCACCATCCGACGAATCACGCCGTCACCGCATCCTCCACATTTGCATTCACATCTGTTAAATTAATGTCTCGAGCTTGGACTCTTATAGATTAGATTCATTCAAAGATTTTAATTTGTTCAAAATCTTTATTCTCATCCGAATGAGATCTGTTCAGATTTGTTATTTCTAGGTGTTAGCTCTTCGAAATAGTCCAAGAGTGCATTGGCGTATTGGACTCCAAGATTGACTTGCAAAAGTTTTGCACTAAAGGACAAAAGATAGGCAGTTGGGCACACTTTGTTCTATTATTTAACTTTTGGGGGTAAATACGACTTTATACAAAAAAAAAAAGTTTCTTTTCTCGCTATACCCGAATGGGGTTGGATTTATTGAAGCAGTGGGGCCATGATCAAAGTTGTTGACTCTGGGCACACATAAAAACCAAACATGGATCTTCTTGAAAACCTAGAGAGTGCAGGAAGAGCCGCATGAAGAAGAGGCTACCGTACGCAAGAAAAGACCAACGCACTATGTTCTATTATGGGCATACTTAAAGAGCTTGAATATTGAAGATTTTGTGCCGATTTTTTGTAAATACTTTGGATTTGGATTTAAATTTAAATGTGAAAAATAGTTAAGCGTGTGAGTGATTACAAACTTTGATTTTTCGATTATAATAGATTATTTGTTACTAGCTCCCTCCATGGATGTATGTACCAATATTCAGACATAACTATATAAATCTCTAGTATCTTATTATTCCTCATTTATTTCTTTGGTATTTTCCGTATTGGCTTATTTGTAAGATCCTAGTGTTTTCATGTATTATATTATAACAAATGTTGTTATGAATGAAATTAATCAATGGACTTGACCAATGATGTTTGAATTATGAGGACAGTTTAAAATAAGTTTTTCTTGTTAGTATAAAACCTTCTTAGGAAGAAATAACTCATATATAATTTGATATGTATATTAAGAAGTTGGATTATGAGTTTTTGCACTTGACCAATGATGTTTGAATTATGAGGACGGTTTAAATAAGTTTTTCTTGTTAGTATAAAACCATCTTAAGAAGAAATAACTCATATATGATTTGATATGTATATTGAGAAGTTGGATTATGAGTTTTTGGTTGTGCTTTGCGCGCGCGCGCATTGTGACTGTTCGATCTGCTTACAAAAGATACATTACTCACTAAGCTGTGATTGCTCACCCCTCTTTTTCCAAACCTTTTCAGGATCCTTGGTTAGCAACTAATAGAATGAGAAGGCTATCGTGGAGACTTTTGGAAGCTAGACTTTTGAGTGGTTAGAGGTTGCATCTTTTGGGTGAAAAGATGGCCATGTCACTCCCTCATCCCTGTAGGATTTGGAGTGTGACATCTTGTTCGTAATTCAGTCCATCAAATAAAATACACTTCCCAAGACATTACTCTAGTCGGTGTGCTTGTCAAACATGGTCATAAACCAATCATGTAATTTTCGTACTTTAGTTCATTCGATAGAAATATTTTTTCATAAAGCATTTATCATATCATTTCATAAACCAAATTCATAATTCGATATGTATAACCTTTTGTAATGTTTTTCATAAAATGTTTCTTTGATCATCTTAGAACTCATACCATAAATCAGTTCACAAAACGATACATATATACCATTTCACAATACATTTCATAAAATCATTCTCAAATATTAAATTGTATTAATTGCCCAATCCAAACTTTTATGCAACAAACATGCTTTGATTACTTATACAATATTTAAATCTTTATCTCTTTCAATACATGAGCTTATAAATAGCACAATTCACCTAGATATACCTTAAACTAAATAATAAGGCTCACTTGATATAACAAAGTTGCATTCCTTTCATATAAGCGAAAAATAGCATCAAAATCAAGTGAAAGGGAAAATTCCGAATAAGGGCTTGAAATGCACTCATTTTCTCAAATAAGGGCCAGAAGTTGACTTTATTTCAAATAAAAGCCTGAAGTGGCTATATCAATATCAAAAAAGACCTAAAATGATTATATTTGTTTCAAGTAAGGGCTTAATCTCACCGATTTAGCGGCGGGAAAAAATTTCAACCGACCCGAGGTACCAATTTAAAATTAGATTAAATTAGATTTTGGGTTTGACAATTAGATTAAAAAAAAAAAACTTAAACTTAATAGAGGTAGGAGGGCTCCTTGGTGGGGCGGCAACGCTAGCCGGTGAGGTCGCCGGCACCTGAGTGAGGGTCGACAACCCTAGCCAACTTGAGGCGAGGGCCAACATGCCCTTGCTAGAGAAGGGAGAGGAGGGCGACCCTCTCCCGGTTTAGGTGAGGGTCGCCAACCCTCGCGTAGGCGTTGGCGGCCTTCGCTCAGCACCCCTAGACTTTGAGGTCCAAAGGCGCTGGGTGAGGGCCATCAGTGCTTATACAAAGGCCGATGACCTCGCTCAAGCCGGCACGAGGGCAAAGGACCCTCGCCCAGATCTAGGGAGGGCCTCGCCATTGGTAGACAAGGGTCACCGGCTCTCGCTCGGGTGTCGGCGACCCCACCGGCCATCGTCATCGCCCCACCGACAATGGGGCAGCGGCCATAGGCAAGAGGGAGCCTTCCCTCCCGTCTTTGTTATGTTCTTTAAAAAAAAAAATTAGTTTAATTTTTATGGAATAAACAATAAAAAAGACAAAATTTAAAAGACAAAATTGCCCTTATCAATAATGAGTTGAAGTCATTCTTTGAGACTAATATGGCCACTTTAGGCCCTTATTTGAAACAATGTTTACTTTGGGTCATTATTTGAAAAAATAATAGCTTTTGGGCTCTTATTTGAAACAATGTTCACTTTAAGTCATTTAAAAAAAAATAAAAACACTTCAAGCCCTTATTTGAAATTTCCCTAAGTAAAAGCTAAACTAAACTTAAACACTAATAAAGTAACTCCAATGCGTTAACAGATCACTCACCTGAAATGATTACTCAAACCTAAATGTGACGCGAAACTCGCTTTCGAAATCCTAAAATCTTGCTCCAACAAAACACGCATTAACAAATTGCTCACTCAAAATGATTACTCAAACCTAAATACAACGCCCAACTCGCTTGCGAAACCCTAAAATCTCGCTCCAACAAAACCATTACTCTAAAACGACGCCCGTTAAAACCCACGGCTCTACAACGCCATAATCTACCATTCCTACAAAAACCCGAAGCTTCACAACATAAAAATTGGACTTCGCGTCTCAATTCCCACATAACTTTAAATTTTAGCTCTATTTCCAAAAACTACCTCGATTGGATGAACGGAGGACGCGAGTACTTATTGAGCGTGCGATACGTAGTTGATCCAGCTTGGCGAGATCTACATGGCAAAAACCCTCATTTTCTTCCTTCTTCTTTCTTTCTTCTTTCCCTCTCTCTTTCTCTCTTTCTTTTCTTTCTTTCTAAGTGCTCTTTTTTCTTTAAATAGCTGAAGTCCGCTTTCCTTCATTAGTTGACTTTTCAACTTTTTTTTGTTTCATTTTCCTTTTCTTTTTTGATAAAAACACCACTTCTTTGACCTAATCAAAGAGATATGGCCTAATATTACATTCTACCTTTCTTAAAAGAATTTCATCCTCAAAATTTAGACTTACCTTATCATCAAATAGGTGAGGATATTCATGTTTTACTTCCTCCTCAAGCTCCTAATTGACTTTCTTATATTGTTTTGCCGTTGGATTTAACGTAAGGGATAGTGTGTCATCATAACACCTAATCAGGTGGAAGGACGGTTATGTCACCCCTTGTAGTTTTTGGGGTGTGACACTAATCAGTTTTGCTCTTCTCCTGCGTGCAAACCTTTAGAACCCTAATTTCTCCAATTAGCTGTGTTGGAACGTCGCCCGATCGCACGATAGTCCAATCGATTGAAGCCTCTCTTCCCATCATGTTCAGGCGATTCTGTAACTTCCATTTTCTTCTGCTTCTTCGCTTGGGGTTTTCGATCATCACGAATGGAAGGGCAAATCCCAGATGTGAACAAGTAGGTCGTCCTCTACACGGTTTACATCAACTCGAAGAAGATGATTCAGGGTAGGTAGATCTGCGAGGCAAAAGCATGCGAGAACCCCACTTGCGTCGAGATCAGGGACTACTGTAGCTATCTCAAGCTCAATTTTGCTATCGAGGTTGGCTTGATTGTGGCAATCGCCGTTGATAAAGCTAGTATGAACGCCTAGATGGGAGTGAATAGGTATTAAAATAAAATCTTTACAAATAAATGCGGAATAAAATAAGTTGTTAGCAAAGTCTAAATAAAGATCAGAGTATGTTATGTAAGGCACCAGACTTCTTAGATAACTTGTAAATGTGTAACAGATTTAAATAAAATAAGTTAAGGGAAAAGAAGATTGCACACAAATTTATAGTGGTTTAGTTTAAATTAAGCCTAACGTCTACTCTCCCACACTGACAGCCTACTGGTTAAATTCCACTATATAATCAATAAAAGGTTACAGTCAAGTGGCGCCGCTTATACCCAAGCACTTCTTCCTAAAGCTAGTGATGCTTATACCCTAGTGGATACGACTCATTATCTTACACCAAAGCACACACTTATAACACTGTTAATGCCTCTCAAAAGATTACACAATTTAAGCTCACGAAAGACAAGTGTATATGATCGAAGTCCACTCAAACTTTGGAATTTTAAATTCTACACTCCGTCTCTTCTTTGCTTCTTAGTCCTTGTCACCTTAGATACTCTTCCACTTCTAAACTAGTCATTGGACAGTGTCCAAATGATCTTATTCCAATATATCTGTTGGACAAAATAGTATCAAGAAAATTTAATAGCTGTTGAATGACAAAAGTAGAATCCCAGTTGATTCTACTTGTTCATACAAATAGAATTTTGGTTTTCATAAACAGAGTTTCTCAATTTAGAAAGTTATTGTTTTCATGATCTAATTGTCAATCAATTATATTAAGTCAATCAAATTTATCTTTATGTAGAATTAAAACCAGATCACCGGTCGTTATATGTTTTGGGTTTGTGTTACGTTCTCATCAAATTGTTTCATTCTGAATTTGCTTCGTTCTTAACCTGCTACATACTGAATTTACTTTGTTCAGAACTTGTCACATTATGTACTTGTGTCATTTGGAATCTATCATGTTCCGGATCCGTCATGTTCTGGACCTGTTCCATCTGAAGTAGATTTTACAATCTAAACGTAAGTCTGAATATTTTCATTCTTAAAGTTTGTGTCTTCTAATTCTTTTAAGTATAATCCTTGACAATGTCCTTTACACATTTTATCATTTGCATAGCGGCTTGTACATCTTTCATCTAGTTATTGCCTTTGGTTTATTTTATCATTTTCAAAACATCATAAGAGATTTCCCAAACAGCCACTTCTTTGCTTGGTTTCTTGTTCCCTCCGAAATGTTTTTGGCGTGATTTTGAGACGTCGGGATGGATTGTTGCAGAATGATAAGACGTATCCGCGAGATTTCATGCAGAAAGGGAGAGCGAGGATTTGCTTCAAGAGGGAGGATGGGACTCCGTGCAATCCAGCCATACCTTCCGGTAAGTTTGGCTAGCTTCTGCATTGGACCTGGACATAAGCTTGTTCGGAATTGGGGTTCGAACTTTTATTATTTTTCCGAAGATCGGAATGATGAAGTTAATTGTGCTGGAGCTATGAATTTGTTCATTTTAAGAAGTGGTGAAGCTCATCACTGGTCCATGGTCAAGTTTTGCGGAGTAGCATTTTGGTTGCATATGACATTAAAGAACAAGATTTGTGTAGTACCTACTAGAATTGGAAAATCTAAATGCAGTGTGAAATCAACACCTTGCCCAATGCACATCTTGTGATGCCCCCTAGAGTATGTTCATTTGGATCTTTATTTTCTAATTTGTAGAGACATAGCCGGCATCTGTGCTGCCTTTTAACACAATTGGAGCCTGATGAAAGAAATGCATTTCTGATCACTCAACTTGTCGTAATTTAATTTCGACAGCTGAAGTTTAATTTGTTGCTCTATGATGAAGTGATTTAACTTCTTGTTTTTGTTACTGTAGCTTACTTCCCTATATGATGGGAATCGAAGAATGATGGTCGAGCATTGACACGTGACAGATGTTATTCCTGTTTGCTGGTTTCAGGTTGTTGTTCCTACTTGGTTGACTGTCCTCGAAATAGAAGGCTTTAAGAACTGTAATCATGAGTTTTTCTTGCTGGGCTACAACTCTATCTAGAAGTCATTTGACGAGGGTGAACTAGGTGTAAGAGATCTTGAAGCTTTTAATCGAGCCTTGTTGGGAAAATGATTTTGGACAACAATTGTAGCAAGAAGATTGTTCCTATTCGGTGGTGAACATTTAATGTTTGAGTTACAGGTTTTTATA
Organism: Eucalyptus sp. ANBG9806169; assembly: GCA_014182395.1. Classification (NCBI taxonomy): domain Eukaryota; kingdom Viridiplantae; phylum Streptophyta; class Magnoliopsida; order Myrtales; family Myrtaceae; genus Eucalyptus; species Eucalyptus sp. ANBG9806169. Next base: position 15,643,905 of record CM024575.1, on the reverse strand, counting down.
GTTTATAAAGGCATATAAGCGATGTTGGGATGAACTCTGTGTTGTGGTTGGTCTGGCTGGGAGTTAGATAATTTTTTGTGGGATAGAAAAATTAAGATCACGACACCCAGGCGGCAGTCACCCGAGGTCGTACGACCTATGGTAGCAGTCACTTGGGTCGTCTTGCCGACCCCTCAGCCTGTTAGATCTGGCCTTGCCAGTCGCTCTCACGCAAGGAAGATGAACAGCTCAAAGAGGGGCAAAACAGGAAAACTAAAAAATTTGTGAGTGTAGTTTTGGAATGAACTTTTTAAAAACAAAAAAATCTTAGTTTCAGTATTCCATAAATGCTATTTTGAAAAGCTAGGTGAGAATAATATCGGGTTTTCAACATTTCCAAGGTGAGCATTTGGTCAAAAACTACTTCAAAATGTTTACCAAACACCCCGGGCATTTCTCCAATGGGTCTCGAAGGCTGAAAGTCCCTTGGGAAAATTAAACCAAATGCACCCTAAATTTGGAACTTCCAACTTATTAATTAAGTTGCAAAAATAATCAGGTTCACTTCTTTAAAAAAAAAAAAAAATCATTTTTTTACTCTTTGCATGTATTTTAGTAATAATTAGGCTTACCCCCAACTAGTGGTAGGGAGGCGAGCTTCGCCAGAGGCCGAGCCCAACGACGAAGGGAAGAAAAAAAGAGAAAAAAAAGAAAAAAGAGAAAAAATATAATAAAAATTTTGAAAAATATATATTGAGATACTATTAAAAATTGTCTACATCAACACAACTTTACATATGACTGGCCAAAATTAGCAGAATACTCTTGATTGGCAAAACGTAAAAATGTTTATAACTCGATTGTCACAACTAAAATGTTTATAATTGAATTAGCAAAAACGTAATAGGCTTAGCACTTTTTAGACAAATTCGCAACTTATTTTAATAAGTTTGTAATTTTCAGATAGGGCACAATTGCTGTGGATATAAAGCTGTCTTACAGTAGAAGCTATGGCGAAAGAGCTCTTCTGCTTGGAACGACTCTGAAGTCTCCTGCTCCTAGGGGCCTTATGCATTACATAACGAGACAGTGGCCGGAGATAAAAGACTCGGGCATTAAAGGTCTGACTTGAGGGTCTCCGAATTTTCTGACTTGGGGGTCTCTGAATTTTTCTTTTTCCTCTCCACCATTTTCCAATGAATCTCTTCGCTCCTTTTCCGATGCTTCCAATTAGCTTCCGAAAACCCTGGAAAGAAAGATGGTTCAGCATTAATGACTATGAACATTGTCTTTCTTGCAAGGGAAAAGGTAAGGTGGCGGCCCTCTTTCGAGGACGGGCGTACCGATTTCGGGTGTGAGTGTCTATCCTTGCCTTTGTGTTCCTCGCCGTGGTTTTTCGTGTTCATCGATTCGTCCGTCAAGTACTTGTCCGTGCAGGGTGCTCCCGGCATACTCTGTAAGGAAACGTAACCAGCGTGTGAAGTCTGGATACAGCAAAAGCATCGCGTCGCGCACGACTTCAGGGCGGTGGGGAAACGATTACCTCTGTTGACAACCACGCATTCCTCTCCTCGGACGGTTTGGGCAGGAAAGCTTCTCCGGGATTCCAATCCTGTTGCACGGCATTGGGGATAAATGTGTAAGATCCTATTCTCAAACGATCAGTTTGCAAAATCGCACTCTAGTGCCATGCAACGTATGTAAAATGTCATCGTGATCTTATGATGTGCAACGATGTCGACAAGGCATTCGAAAGGCAGAATGGCTTGTGCAAGGAGCAAGACAGCAAAACCAGAAATAGGGGGATAGTATGCATCAGCCAACGAGAACCGAATCCCTCCATATTATTTGAGCTGCATCTATCTCCATAAGCCTAACCACTGCAAGTTTCTGCATTTTCCAGGAAAGTTATTCGGATATTGGCTCACACAAGTGCGATGAAACGCACCATTTTTTTATGAAAATGTAAGAATGTATGAGAAGGGGGTTTCTCAGTTATGCACCATAGATGGAGCTCCCCCTACTCTGCACTAAACTGTAGCATTTATCAGACTGCACTATCTGAAACCTTCAGTCTAACTGCTGAGGTGATTGTTACATAAGCTAACTCAGAAGATTAACACAGAAAGCGAGGGACGAAAGAGTTAAACGTTGCACAGATGTTTGTTCGAATGGCTAATACCGTGAAACTGAGTTTCTGCCAGCACGATGGAAACGTACCTTAGGAAGTGGACCCGGGTCGGATCTGCATGCGTCGGTGGCATTTATACAGAGAAAATTGACCATTCCATCCCTCCCGGGGTTGGGTTCATTTAGATACACATGATAAATTTGACGAAAATCTTCCATGACCTGCACTTTCCAGTTGAAGGAACAGTTTTAATGTGGATCTAGAGTCTACCGCAAATCAGATGTGAAAGGCACAAAGGATGCTGCAATAGCATGAATTTGCACTGAGAGTAATTTAATTACTGAAAAGAACAAAGAAAATTCATCCAGCCATTCTTCCGTCGATATTAAGGCGAGGGGCAGAGAAACAATTTATGTTCAAAGATCGAATAGGCCGAATAGGTTGGTCGAGTTCGATTGACAAGAAGCCACGGAAGCTTAGAATCCACATAAAACAATGACTTGAGTAATGAGTAGGTAAGAGTCCCAAAGTCTCACCTTTTCACAAGCTCTTTGCAGAGTCTTGCATTTGTTATAGCAATATCCTTCAGCATCTTGTTCTTCAAGCTGAAATAGAAGTACCAGAGTTGAAAATGCTGTGGTTATGTACAGACCTCTCCATCTATATGTATTGGCATGGAAAAAGAGTAGCGCATCGACATTGTTCGCACTTTATTTGTTCATCGAACGCTGATGAAACTCACAACTAAAAACAAACCGACAAGAACATGTAAAAGCATTAAGAAAACGAAATGTGTGGGCTGGTATGTCACTTTCTCTCTATGCAAATGAGGAAATGACTTCAAGTTCTGACATGCAACATCCGCCACCTAATACCATGTTCGGTTACAGTTAATCCCGCTTCGCTCATATGTATGTGCCGACGACCAGCTCATAGCTTGGGCAATTGTGCGCGCGCTTATTTCTTTCAAGGTGCCAACAAGCCCCATGAAACAACGGAGTCTATTTCGCAGCAGCCTTAGTTCTCACTTCTAGGAACTTTCTCAGCAATGACAACGAATAATATCATGGGTCTCCTTAGGTTAGTCCTAGTGCTAGTCCAGTGTCCACATGTATATGCTGATATCTGAAAACTGAAACGTGCATGTATAGCATAGTGAAGAACACCAAGTATCTGCATTAACGGCTACACCTTTAACTTATCCCCTTGCTTAACGATATCAATCTTGCGAATCCAAACAGCTTCCTCCTGCTCCGAATTACAAAGGTTCTTGGCGATCTCAGTTATCTGCTCCTCCGTGATCTACCAATCACCAACAAAAAAAAAAAAAAAAAGCCCCAAAAAATCAATAAAAAGCCAATCTGAACAAAAATCAAACCGGCCTCCGCATTCCGCAAAGCAGCGACCCCAGCACCAGAAGAAACAAAGTCCGCACCTTTTCGGGAGAGATCTGAGCTTGCTTGTTCTGCACGTGGCAATACAACTGGGACGCGAGCTTCTCGCAGACTTGGCACTTTATGAGCTCGACGTCTCCCTCCCGGGCGACCGGAGGTGGGCTGGAGCACTCCGAGGTGGGCATCAAAGTCGATACGAGGATCAGGCATAGCACCACGGCAGATGTAGCGTTGTTCTTCGCCATGTCTCGGAAGAACTAAGAAGCAGTAGCTGCGAGACTCTCCTGATTTAATGAAGCTCCAGCAGAGAATATGAGAATAGCTTCATGATGGTGCTGCTTGTTAGAAATTAAACCAAATCCATTTATTCATACCCATATTGAAAAAGAGTTATAATTGCAATGTTATCTTTAATGAGTCTATTTCTCATTATCTATAATGAGTCTATTCCTATATTTCTAGGTGTAGTGATTATTTTAGAAATAAGGTGAGATATGGTAATTTTTAATGCTAGCTTTTATACTAGGAAGAGTAAAGGTCATATAACAAATCTATAAATAGAGAGTCTTGTAATTTTTTTTTATTTTTTTTATGTTAAGGTGAAATAAATCTGCAGACCTATCTATCTTCTCTCTTTCTTGTGTGAATCGTCAACGTTTCACTTTCAAATTACTTCCATTACTGCTTTCATACGGATTTTTCTCAGGTAATCCAATACGATTGCTCCAAATGTCCCGCCATTTTATCTTCACCCCATTGCATGTGTTTCACGACGCTATTGACCTAGGACTTCGGCATTTATTATTGTCTTCATTGCCGCTCCTCCAGTAGATAATGACTTGTAACTGCCTGCCTGCCTGCCAGTACATTCTTGAATTTTCGCCGCAGAAATAATCAAAAGAGAAAGGGGAGAATCTTATCTCAGAGCTACGTAGCTCTCCAGGTTCTTCACCGTTCCCATTGACTCCTGACCCTTTCACATCTGCTTGTTACAGTTCTTCTGGGTTTTACCACCGAACAAGCGTTTCGTCATCCATGTTCGACAGTTCTCTTCAACTCGAATTTGCTTCCCAAAAAGAAAACGGTGTGACTTGTCCGATCCCCATTGCATACTGTTCGTTAAAAAGTTAAGATGGTTGGTTTCAGTGGGATGAAACCAAATTTATGTCTGAAGTCTCCCGATCAATATAGACCAGGCATCAACGTCGAGATTAGAAAAATTCTGGAGGAGTTATTCCCTCCTAATCCAACCTCAAGATGTCGGGTCATGGTACTTCTTGAAACGAAGTTTCACGAGAGAAAGAAATCGTGTTAGCATTTCCATTATTCAAACCACAGGGCTTACTTCTCTTATGCACATCTGAAGTTCTGAACAACAGTCCAGCAACTCTCGCAGCAGACCCCTGTACCAGGGACGGCGCCTAATAAAGTTCTTGTTATGTTCATATCGTCTTTTAACCATACTCATAAGCTATATACATCCGAACGTGTCACTATGGAAAATGCCTTTAGTTACATCCGAGGCGTCCTTTGCTCCTCTCAATAGATTTTTAAGCTGTCTAGGAGGATCACACTACCAGAGAGAAACAGGAATTGGGCTACTTTGTTCCACTCCGGGCTACCTCTTTTGCGATGTTACATAGAAGCCTACTAAACAAATTTGCTTCATTGGCTCTCTCTTTATTTTCTTTTGGGGAAAACCACAAATTAATACACTCTTGATAAAATTATCCAAAAATATGAAAAGGAGTCTACTTGATTTGAGAAGCATCCGATTCTGGCAGATGCTCGAGCATGTTTTTCCATGAAATTGAACATCTGCAGCTTGGCGCCCGGGAGCTGACGCTCCAGCTCTCTCGTCATGTTGAAGATCAGGCCATTGTAGCGGACCATGAGGTTGTTTATGTAATCGTTGCACTTGCTTTGGTTCTTTTCCCTGTACTTGAACAAATGCCCACTCCAGTTCATGTCACGCATCACAAACTTCCTTCCTCCTAATCCGGGTAGCTCATGCAACGTTCCGATGGACAGGAAGGGCGGCAGCTGACCAGGATGCCATTGATAACACTAATCTGTGTTTTTTCTTTTTTTTGGTTCGAAATTTTAGTATATTCGGCCAAAAAAAGATGTAATTAAATCAATATTGTCCATTTTTCTTAGCCAAAGGATATATACGTTAATTGAGGAAAAGGTAGTGGATCTAGTAAATGGACTAGACAGTGTGGGGATTATCGAGCAGAAGCAAGCGGAGGTGTGGTTGGCTCCGACGAGGGAAGGGAAAATTTACTTTGATTTTACATAACTTTTGAGAGTAATATCATGGAAAATAAAAAATTTCTTGAAATTGGAGGAACCATGTTATAACAATGTTTTTCTAGTTATTTGTCTTCGTCGGGCCCTCGCTATTTGGGCAAGGTCAAGCTGCGCGATGGTTCAGGTGAGAGTGGCCTCGCCTTCGACTGCAATGGCCTCGCTCAAATCTAGGTGAGGGTCACAGTCAACGAAGGAATGCGGCCTTCATCACTGAAAGAAAAAGAAAAAAAAAATTTAGAAAATTTCTACATGATACGGATAGCGTTCGCATCAATGATTTGTTTTTTAACTATGATGTTTGGGATTTTTCCCTTTTAATTGTGTTGTAGGGATGTAGTTTTTTTATCTAGAGTGCGTGTCTCACTATTCCGACAACTTTTTTTTGGCGAAATTTATTTGATTTTATATAACTTTTCGGAGGAATGTCATGGTGAACACGAAATTTCTCGAAAATTGTGGGAACCAATCTATAATGCCATTTTTTCAATTATTTTTCCACTCATTCTTATAAAGGAAATTTTCAAAAACCTTACTGTTTCCAAAGATCTAATTTCAAAATCAAGTGAAAATATTGTCTGCGAATATCCACAATTTAGAAAGATTAAAAAAAAAAAAACTCATTGGTGCTTAACAAAAGCTTTCGAACAAATATGGCATATAAACACTACATTATAAATTACTCCAGACAAATAAGTGTGACACTATGATCATGGATTCAACAAATTTGAGAGACTTCCTTGCTCCACTTAATTCAGCCGCAATACCTGACCCACTTAATGATATTGGTAATCTTATGAAGCTCGTTTAGAGCTGCATCATGTTGTTTCACCTTCGCCAGTGTCATCTGCATTGGCGAAGAGTTCAGAGACTTTGAAGAGGTTCGTCGGTTTCTCTCTTCTCTTTCTTTCTTTGTTGGGTTAATTTGATATGGAGGGGCTAAAGAAGTTAGTACTATGAGTCTCTAAAAGGTCAAGTGAGTAAAGAAGTTAGTTCATTAGAGTCAAGTAAATAGACGTGAGTGGTTTGGCTTGTGGTTACGAGAAAGACTACTACTAGAAGTCTCAAAAAGACCGAGTTGGTTACGAAAGGATCTCATTATTGCTGACAATAAAAAAAGTATATATATATGAGAGCCAAAAAAAAACTTTCTTAGAAAAAAAAAATTTACTCATGCTGGTAACTTTAACGGATACTTATAGCATGGTAACTTTAACGGATACTTATTCCAACCCTTCAATGCGATTTGGTATGTATTAAACATTTTGGTATGTATCAAACATTTTTACAAACTCATAACTTGAGTCTTTGGGGGATTGTAGAGAGAAAAACTTTTTATAAAGACTTCCCAGAGAAAACTCTAGAAGAGGATGTTTCTCAAGTGTTTGGATGGATACAAATAAGGAGTTGGCCCCCTTATTTCTATCAGTATCCCTCTCATTATAATCATTGATTGGCATTCGATCTAGCAGAGGAGATGCGACCACTCCTCCCTATCTTTAAACAACTGCATTATTACTGAGAATGCTCTAGAACTAGATATATTTACCGTATCGTCCATCTCTGATAATGTTTTGAAAACATGGCACTTGGTCAATCTTCTTAGATCGAACACGGTCCTTCAAGCATGGGAAATCTTAGACCGTGACTATATGGTCACAATCGACTCTTTGAGGTCCTCTTCGTTGGGAATGCTGTGGGCAAATCTTTTTGTAGTGTTCTTGGACAACCTGATCTCCCAAATCTTTTTGCAGTGTTCTAGAACAACCCGATCTCCCAATTGCAAACATTTTCCCTGGAAAAAACAAGAACAAAAGGAAATAACAAAGATTGAAGAATTCTTTTTAAAATTCTTGCCACAAGCTCGTTGGTTCCGGACCCATAGGTCATTCCAATTGTGATGTTGCTCCTCTCGTCGAAGTTTGTGAAGCTCATGTGAGGAGAGAAAATTACCAAAAAAGTCATAAACCTATTGCAATTGTGCCAATTCAGTTATAAACTTATTTTTTTGGCCAATTGAAACATAAACCTTTTGCAATTGTGCTAGTTCAGCCGATTAGTGTTAACGTGGCCACCAGCCGACGCCAGTGACAATTTTTTTAATAATATATTATTATTTTTAAATTACTTTATTATTTTTTTTCCTTTTTTCTTTTTTTTTTTCTCCTCCCTTCTCCTCCCTCCTCCCTCCTCCCTCCTCCTCTCTCCTTCCTCCTTTGGCTTCGGCAACCGACTAAAGGGGAGCGCTAGCTAGTCGCCGAATTGAGGCGGCCAAGCGAGCTCGTCTCACTATCACTAGGCGAGGGCAACAAGGCGAGCCTCCGCCGGATCTGGTGAGTGTTAGACAAAATAATTCATATGCGGAAGCTAGGATCGATTATAGACAAACCTCCAGCCATTGTTCTTGTTCACGTTCATTTGAAAACCTGAAATCAACAAATATCGGGCATACACTACTAACGCAATTCACTCTCGTACTGATGGTGTATTATGAATGAGAGAGTCTGTGTTAGACCTTGTCATCACCCGTCAGAAATGAACGTACGTTCCTATTTATACATTGTCTTCCATCAAGACGATTACCGAATGAACGGTTGTCACGAAAGGTTACGAAGTATGGAAACACTTCATGTTGAACAGTCGCGACTTTAAGAGAAAATGTGGGTCTAAAATGTGGGATCACCAAAAAATAAATAACATTCTCCCACTTGATCCCAACATTTTCATCATACGAATTATCCAACTAATTCCACAAAAACTTTATGCTTAAAGAAAAGAAACAAAACACATGGATCATGGCAACATGTCCTCTAAGAGTGAGTAATATCTTCCATGTATCACAATGCATCTTATTTCTTTAATGTCAGCCTATATGTGACAACATATCTTAATGAATAAACCCTATGTTTATTCCAAAACCAAGGATAAATGTTATTCTCATAAACAACAAAATGTGTACACAAAAATTGAGAATCAACATTACAACTGAATAAGAGTTTCATACAACAAAAATCATTCATACGACGACAAATCACATGATGGGACCTATTCCCATTCTAGTTACATGATCCTTATACTTCATTGGTGGCATGCCTTTAGTTAAAGGATCGGCTATCATCAATTCAGTGCTAACGTGTTCAATGACCACTTTATTCTCCTTAACACGTTCCCTTATGGCTAAATACTTAATGTCGATATGCTTACTTCGACTGCCACTTTTGGCATTTTTAGCCATAAAAACTGCAGCTGAATTGTCACAATATATTCTTAATGGCCTAGAAATAGAATCAACAATTTAGCCCAGCAATGAAACTCTTCAACCATACACCATGCGAGGTAGCCTCAAAACAAGAAACGAACTCAGCCTCCATAGTAGAAGTAGCCGTCAAAGTCTGCTTGGCGCTTCTCCATGACACGGCTCCGCCAGCTAACATAAAAATGTATCCAGATGTTGATTTTCGTGAATCAACACAGCCCGCGAAGTCCGAATCCGAATAACTGACCACTTCTAATTTGTCAGTCCGTCTATACATAAGCATGTAGTCTTTGGTACCTTGAAGGTATCTCATGACTTTCTTTGCAGCTCTCCAGTGGTCTAAACCTGGATTACTCTAATATCTTCCCAACATTCCCACAGCAAAAGCGATGTCAGGTCGAGTGCAAACCTGAGCATACATCAAACTTCTGACAGCAGAAGCATATGGGATGTTGTACATTTGTTCCCTTTCTAAATCGTTCTTCGAGCATTGGTTTAAATTGAACCTGTCACCCTTCATAATTGGTGCTATACTTGGTGAACAATCTTTCATCCGGAATCTTTCTAAGACCTTATTGATATAGGTTTCTTGAGATAGTCCTAAAATTCCTCGAGGTCTATCTCTATGGATCTTAATGCCAATGACATAAGATGCCTCACCCATATCCTTCATATCAAAACTCTTAGTGAGAAATTGTTTCACCTCATGTAACAACCCTTTATCATTGGTTGCAAGTAAAATATCATCCACATATAGCACAAGGAAACAAATTTTGCTCCCACTGACCTTCTGGTATATACATTGATCCATGACATTCTCTACAAAACCGAATGAAGAAATGACATCATGGAACCTTAAGTACCATTGGCGGGAGGCTTGTTTCAGGCCATATATAGATTTCTTAAGCTTGCACACCAAATGCTCACCTTTACTAGAGGGGAATCCTTCAGGTTGTTTCATGTAAACCTCCTCCTCTAGTTCTCCATTGAGGAACGCCGTTTTCACATCCATCTTATGTAATTCCATATTAAAATGGGCAACCAATGCCAAAACAATACGAAGAGAATCTTTCTTAGATACAGGAGAAAAAGTCTCCGTGTAATCGATTCCTTCCTTTTGAGTGAATCCTTTGGCAACGAGTCTAGCTTTATATCTTTCAATGTTACCTAATGAATCCTTCTTAGTTTTGAAGACCCATTTACAACCAATGGCCTTCACACCATCGGGTAACTCAACCAAATCCCAGACTTCGTTAGATGCCATAGAACTCATCTCTTCCTTCATGGCATTGTACCACAAATTGGATTTATCACTATCCATGGCTTGTGAAAAGTTTCAGGATCATTCTCAGCTCAATATTGTAGTCGACTCTTGTAAATACACAATATATTCACTAGGAATAGCCGATTTCTTTATTCTAGCAGATCTTCTCAATGTTGCATCAACATTCTCTTGAGGAGCGTGTTGCTCAACCGGTTGTTCAGCAGTTTCGGTAATTGCTGAACAACTGGATCTCGTTATATCAATATCGGCGGGTTGTGGAACTTCAACGATTGGTTGTTCAATAGCCGGCTGAACTAAAGGGGCATTATGAGCAATAACCAACCTTAAACTTGAGGTGGAAGGTTGAGTATATGTATGATCTTTCTTAGGATCAAGGTCCTTCGATTGATCGCTCCCACTAATCAAGTCATTTTCAAGAAATTTTGCATTTCTTGATTCCACAATCCTAGTAGTATGAGATGGACAATAAAACATGTATCCCTTAGACCTTTCGGCATATCCAATGAAATACCCACTTATGGTCCTTGGGTCCAACTTCTTTTCTTGTGGATTGTAAACTCTCACTTCAGACGGGCATCCCCAAACACGCACATGATGCAAACTCGGTTTCCAACCCTTAAATAACTCAAAAGGTGTCTTTGGGACAGCCTTGGTCGGAACTCGGTTTAATATGTACACTGCCGTCTTAAGTGCTTCAGTCCACAAGGATTTAGGAAGTTTGGAGCTGCTAAGCATACTACGCACCATGTCCAATAAAGTACGGTTTCTTCTTTCCGCTACGCCGTTTTGGTCCGGAGAACCAGGCATAGTATATTGGGCAACTATCCCATACTCTTGAAGAAACCTTGCAAATGGACTAGGTGCTTGTCCTTCTTCAGTGTATCTACCATAGAATTCTCCACCTCTATCTGATCTCACGATCTTAATTTGCTTACCGCATTGTTTCTCTACTTCTGCCTTAAATACCTTAAAGGCATCTAATGCTTCATACTTATTATGAATCAAATAGAGACACATGTAACGTGAGTAATCATCTATGAAGGAGATGAAGTATTTCTAACCACATGAGTCCATATCTGGACTACAAATATATGTATGTATGAGTCCTAATATTTCTGTACTCCTCTTGGCACCTTTCTTAGACTTGTTGGTCTGCTTTCCCTTTATGCAATCCACACAAGTATCACAATCAGTAAAATCTAAAGTATCGAGTACTCCATCATTTACTAATCGCTTAATTCTTTCTATGGAGATATGTCCCAATCTCCGATGCCATAACATAGAAGAATGTTCTTTCACAACACATCGTTTCATACCAGCTTTATCATGAACATGCATCGCATCATAATAGGCATTGTCTTGTAAATTAATTCGAAAAAGACCGTCGACAAAGTACCACTCCCAACAATTTCAGATTTAAATGATAAACAGAAGTTTGAATCTGAAAAGTTAAAAGAGTATCCCAAAGGTACAAGTCTTGAAACTGAAATTAAATTTCTAGAAAAACTAGGAACATAAAAGGTCTTTTCCAAATTCAAAACAAAGCCACTATTGAGAACTAGTCTACATGTCCCAATAGCTTCCACATGTGAACGCATCTTGTTTCCTGAATAGATGCTTTGTTCACTTCCCACTGGATTCTTGTGGTTTTGAAAACCCTGCAAGGAATTTGAAATGTGGATTGTAGATCCAGAATCAATCCACCAAGTGTTGTGACTTACATCGGTCATATTAGATTCATAACAAACACAAGAGATTGGATTACCTTTCTTCTCGAGCCGGGCCTTAAATTTGACACAATCCTTCTTCATATGCCCCTTCCGTTTACGAAGAAACATTTGGATTCTTTCTTAATGTCAGCTTGGGGAGGTATTTTACATTTTCCCTTATGCTTGCCATGGCCCTTATGCTTTCCTTGTGTTGCCAAATGAACACCTTCTCCCAATTCCATAATCAGTCTTTCCTCCTCTTGAACACACATGGTCATGAGTTCATTAATTGACCATTTATTCTTATGTGTGTTGTAAGAGATCTTGAAAGGTGCATACTGTTGTGGGAGAGTGTTCAGAATATAATATACAAGAAAGGAATCAGATATCTCAACCTCAAGGTTCTTAAGTTGAGCTGCTATGTTCCTCATTTGCATGATGTGCTCACGCACACCTCTAATGCTAGTGAGCTTCAATGATGAAAACTTCATAATTAGGGTCATGGCATGCGCCTTCTCGAACTCCCAAATTGCGCATCAATGGCCTCCAATAAGGCCTTAGCATTGCTATGCTAAGCAACCGAACCACGAATACTAGGAGATATCTTAGCTCTTATAAACATGGCACAAACGCGGTTGGACCGCTCCCATTGGTTATAAAGAGCTATCTCAGCTGAAGTGCTCGAATCAGTAGGAGCAGATGGTTCGTCTTTCCTTATAGCATAGTCAATGTCCATCCACCCCAATTGAAGAAGAACTGACTCATTCCAAACTTTATAGTTCTCACCATTCAGTATGGGAACATCAAACTTAAATTCAGAGAAATTCACGGGTTGCGAAACTGCATATCAAATAATCATGCTTATGTCACAAAATTTGAGGCAAATATACATAAATCATGTTTTACCAATGTAAACATGTCACAATATGAACCACATAACATAAAAACTACATGTGGGCTAAGTTTTTAATTTAAATAGATTCATAATTACATCATGAAGAAACTACCATATTATATACCTTTCTTAATCCCTGTGGGTATATTAAGAAAAATAATATGATATTTCATCCTAATTAATCATATTAATACAATGAAAATTCATGTGGGATAAAATTCATCATATTAATATAATTAATTACAATCAATGTCCATTTCGAATATGATCCGGAAGCTCTTAATATATAATTTAATTAATTAAAGATGTTGTGGCTACTCTCTCATTAATTAAATATATGAATCATTGGACATTTAATTTTATGCATAAAATATTCATAAAAATGCATGAAATGACATAATAAATAAATACATCAAGGGCAGAACAGTAAATAAATAAATTGGCCACGGGCAAAATTGCAAAGACACGAAAAATTTGAGGCAAAATCATAAAATGAGCTGCGGGTGGGAGACGACGGGCGCGTGCCGAGCACGCGCGCGTCCAGCGCACGGCGCGTGCCGAGCACGCGCCCCGAAATCCGCGCGGGAGCGTGCCGCGCAGCGCGTGCGTTGCGGCGCCCGCAATCGCCGCGCAGCTGTCAGCGCGCGTGGGCCCCACGCACCAGCGGTTGCGCGCGCGCGTGGATCCCACGCACGCAACGGTTATCGCGCGCGTCAAAGCGCGTGGTGCGTGGGCTCCACACACCTGCAACCGCAGCGCGCGCGTGGGCTCCACGCGCCTTCTTCCTCGCGCCCAGAACGAGTTTCTTCGTCCTTTTTCGCCGTTCCGCCGCGATTTCGCCAGCCGTTTCTTCTCCGGCAGCCCATCCCAAACACAACTAAATAATGGGTTTTGAAGAGCATGCCGGCACGACCACATGGGTTCAAATTTCAGCGAAAATGATGGACAAATTAGCCCCCAAATCAAACGAAACCTTCCCATAACACAAATCCTCAACCACCGCGACTTCCGCCGCCCGATTAGCCTCCGACGAACACTGATATGCCAAAATAACTCATGGCTAATGTTCCTCATGGCGGTGCGACCATACTAGTCCGAAATCAAGGGGTGGCTCGTCGGAATTTGCGAGTTTCTCTTGACCTCAAAATCCCGAAGTTACTGTTCATGTTCTAAAAGCCCAAAAAATACACCAAAAATTTGAGAAAAACAAGGCAAAGGCATAAGCACGCTCTGATACCAAATGTTAGACAAAATAATTCATATGCGGAAGCCAGGATCGATTATAGACAAACCTCCAGCCATTGTTCTTGTTCACGTTCGATTGAAAACCTGAAATCAACAAATATCGGGCATACACTACTAACGCAATTCACTCTCGTACTGATGGTGTATTCTGAATGAGAGAGTTTGTGTTAGACCTTGTTATCACCCGTCAGAAATGAACGTACGTTCCTATTTATACATCGTCTTCCATCAAGACGATTACCGAATGAACGGTTGTCACGAAAGTACGAAGTATGGAAACACTTCATGTTGAACAGTCGCGACTTTAAGAGAAAATGTGGGTCTAAAATGTGGGATCACCAAAAAATAAATAACAGTGAGGGCTCGCCTCGCCAACCCGATGGCGAGATGAGCCCTCACTAGATCTGGCAAGGCTTGCCTCACTAGTGGCGCCCAGCGACGGCGAGGCGATTTTGCCCGGCCACCTTAGTCCGACGACCGACCAACCCTCCCCCTAGTTGGTCACCGAAGCCCAAGGAAGAAGGAGGGAGAAGGAAGGAGGGAGAAAGGAAAAAAAGTGTTAAAAAAAAAAAAAAAAAAGATAAAAAATTAATAAAAGAATTGAAAAAAAAAAAAATTATTAAAAAGTTATCACCGAAACTAGTCGGCTAATTTTGGTCGAAATGACTAAATTAGTATAATTACAAAAGGTTTATAACTCAATTGATCAAAAAAAATAAGTTTATAATTGAATTGACACAATTACAATAAATTTATGATTTTTTTGATAATTTTCCCAATAGATATGGCAATCTGAGAAACATGAGCTTCGCAATTTGTAAGATTTAGGCTCCGTTCGTTTCGCAGAAAATGTTTTCCGGAAAATGTTTTCCGGATTTTCGGCGTTCGTTTCACGGAAAATGAATTCCTAAGGGAAAATGTTTTCCATAGAAGGGAAAAAGTCTTCTAAATTTGGGGAAAATGTTTTCCACTTTTGAAAAGTGGAAAACATTTTCCTCACTGATCTCTCTTATCTCACACATCTACAAATCATCACTTCCTCCTCTCATTTCTTCTTCTTCTTTTCTTTTTTTATTCGAATTATTTTTAAATTTTTTTTTTCTTTTTTTTATTCAAATTATTTTTAATTTTCTTTTCTTTTTCTTTTTCTTTTTCTTTTTTTCTTTTTTTCTTTTCTTTGTTTCCCATCTTCTTCTTTCTTGACTAGTCGTCGGCCATCACTAGGTGAACTGTCGTGGATCGCTCGTCAATCTGGCGAACCTCGAGCTTGACGCTTACGCTCGCCAATTTAGTGAGCGGAAAATATTTTCCTTACCGAACACCGGAAAATATTTTCTGAAACATTTTCAAATTTTAGCCGAACACCAGAAAATATTGTCATTTTCCTGAAAATGACTTCGGGAAAATATTTTCCGGAAATTGCCTATTTTCCGCGAAACGAACGGACCTGGAAAGAGGACGAGCAAAGGCAATCGATGGTCGATATATCCTACACCTACGAGAAAATACGCACTATTACCCGATGATTTGTTCCTGTTCGCCATAGGGAAAGAAATGGCCTTTTCGCCTCTGTCACGTGGCAATACAGCTGGGACGCGAGCTTCTCGCAGACTTGGCACTTTATGATCTCGACGTCTCCCTCCCGGGCGACCGGAGGTGGGCTGGAGCACTTCGAGGTGGGCATCAAAGTCGATACGAGGATCAGGCATAGCACCACGGCAGATGTAGCGTTGTTCTTCGCCATGTCTCGGAAGAACTAAGAAGCAGTAGCTGCGAGACTCTCCTGATTTAATGAAGCTCCAGCAGAGAATATGAGAATAGCTTCATGATGGTGCTGCTTGTTAGAAATTAAACCAAATCCATCTATTCAATACCCATATTGAATATGAGTTATAATTGCAACGTTATCTTTAATGAGTCTATTTCTCATTATCTATAATGAATCTATTCCTATATTTCTAGGTGTAGTGATTATTTTTAGAAATAAGGTGAGATATGGTAATTTTTAATGCTAGCTTTTATACTAGGAAGAGTAAAGGTCATATAACAAATCTATAAATAGAGAGTCTTGTAATTGTTTTTTATTTTTTTATGTTAAGGTGAAATAAATCTGCAGACCTATCTATCTTCTCTCTTTCTTGTGTGAATCGTCAACGTTTCACTTTCAAATTACTTCCATTACTTCTTTCATAAGGATTTTCTCAGGTAATCCAATACGATTGCTCCAAATGTCCCGCCATTTTATCTTCACCCCATTGCATGTGTTTCACGACGCTATTGACCTAGGACTTCTGCATTTATTATTGCCTTCATTGCCGCTCCTCCAGTAGAGAATGACTTGTAACTGCCTGCCTGCCTGCCAGTACATTCTTGAATTTTCGCCGCAGAAATAATCAAAAGAGAAAGGGGAGAATCTTATCTCAGAGCTACGTAGCTCTCCAGGTTCTTCACCGTCCCCTTTGACTCCTGACCCTTTCACATCTGCTTGTTACAGTTCTTCTGGGTTTTACCACCGAACAAGCGTTTCGTCATCCACGTTCGACAGTTCTCTTCAACTCGAATTTGCTTCCCAAAAAGAAAACGGTGTGACTTGTCCGATCCCCATTGCATACTGTTCGTTAAAAAGTTAAGATGGTTGGTTTCAGTGGGATGAAACCAAATTTATGTCTGAAGTCTCCCGATCAATATAGACCAGGCATCAACGTCGAGATTAGAAAAATTCTGGAGGAGATATTCCCTCCTAATCCAACCTCAAGATGTCGGGTCATGGTACTTTTTGAAACGAAGTTTCACCAGAGAAAGAAATCGTGTTAGCATTTCCATTATTCAAACCACAGGGCTTACTTCTCTTCTGCACATCTGAAGTTCTGAACAACAGTCTAGCAACTCTCGCGGCAGACCCCTGTTACAGGAACGGAGCCTAATAAAGTTCTTGTCTTTTAACCGTACTCATAAGCTTTATACATCCGAATGTGTCACTATGGAAAATGCCTTTAGTTACATCCGAGGCGTACTTTGCTCCTCTCAATAGATTTTTAAGCTGTCCAGGAGGATCACATTACCAGAGAGAAATAGGAATTGGGGCTACTTTGTTCCACTCCGGGTTACCTCTTTTGCGATGTTACATAGAAGCCTACTAAACGAATTTGCTTCATTGGATCTCTCTCTAATTTTTTTTTTTTGGGAAAACCACAAATTAATACTGATAAAATTATCCAAAAATATGAAAAGGAGTCTACTTGATTTGAGAAGCATCTGATTCTGGCAGATGCTCGAGCATGTTTTTCCATGAAATCGAACATCTGCAGCTTGGCGCCCGGGAGCTGACGCTCCAGCTCTCTCGTCATGTTGAATATCAGGCCATTGTAGCGGACCATGAGGTTGTTTATGTAATCGTTGCACTTGCTTTGGTTCTTTTCCCTGTACTTGAACAAATGCCCATTCCAGTTCATGCCACGCATCACAAACTTCCTTCCTCCTAATCCGGGCAGCTCATGCAACGTTCCGATGGACAGGAAGGGCGGCAGCTGACCAGGATGCCATTGATAACACTAATCTGTGTTTTTTCTTTTTTTTGGTTCGAAGTTTTAGTATATTCGGCCAAAAAAAGATGTAATTAAATCAATATTGTCCATTTTTCTTAGCCAAAGGATTAATTGAGGAAAAGGTAGTGGATCTAGTAAATGGACTAGACGGTGTGGGGATTATCGAGCAGAAGCAAGCGGAGGTGTGGTTGGCTCCGACGAGGGAAGGGAAAATTTACTTTGATTTTACATAACTTTTCGAGAGTAATATCATGAAAAATAAAAAATTTCTCGAAATTGGAGGAACCATGTTATAACAATGTTTTTCTAGTTATTTGTTTTTGTCGGGCCTCGCTATTTGGGCAAGGTCAAGCCGCGCGATGGTTCGGGTGAGAGTGGCCTCGCTCAAATCTAGGTGAGGGTCACAGTCAACGAAGGAGTGCGGCCATCATCACTGAAAGAAAAAGAAAAAAAAAATTTAGAAAATTTTCTACATGATATGGATAGCGTTCGCATCAATGATTTGTTTTTAAACTTATGATGTTTGGGATTTTTCCCTTTTAATTGTGTTGTAGGGATGTAGTTTTTTTATCTAGAGTGCATATCTCACTCTTCCGACAACTTTTTTTTGGTGAAATTTATTTGATTTTATATAACTTTTCAAGAGGAATGTCATGGTGAACACGAAATTTCTCGAAAATTGTGGGAACCAATCTATAATGCCATTTTTTCAATTATTTTTCCAACTCATTCTTATAAAGGAAATTTTCAAAAGCCTTACTGTTTCCAAAGATCTAATTTCAAAATCAAGTGAAAATATTGTCTGGAATATCCACAATTTAGAAAGATTAAAATATATATATGAGAGCCCAAAAAAAAACTTTTTAGAAAAAAAAAAATTTACTCATGCTGGTAACTTTAACGGATACTTATTCCAATCCTTCAATGCGATTTGGTATGTACCAAACATTTTGGTATGTATCAAACATTTTTACAAACTCATAACTTGAGTCTGTGGGGGATTGTAGAGAGAAAAACTTTCTATAAAGGCTTCCCGAGAAAACTCTAGAAGAGATGTTTCTCAAGTGTTTGGATGGATACAAATGAGGAGTTGGCCCCTTATTTATATCGGTATCCCTCTCATTATAATCATTGATTGGCATTCGATCTAGCGGAGGAGATGCGACCACTCCTCCCTATCTTCTAACAACTGCATTATTACCGAGAATGCTCTAGAACTAGATACATTTACCGTATCATCCATCTCTGATAATGTTTCGAAAACGTAGGCACTTGGTCAATCTTCTTAGATCGAACACGGTCCTTCAAGCATGGGAAATCTTAGACCGTGACTATATGGTCACAATCGACTCTTTGAGGTCCTCTTCGTTTGGAATGGCTGTGGGCAAATCTTTTTGCAATGTTCTTGGACAACCCGATCTCCCAAATCTTTTTGCAGTGTTCTAGAACAACCCGATCTCCCAATTGCAAACATTTTCCCTGAAAAAAACAAGAACAAAAGGAAATAACAAAGATTGAAGAATTCTTTTTTTAAAATTCTTGCCACAAGCTCGTTGGTTCCGGACCCATAGGTCATTCCAATTGTGATGTTGCTCCTCTCGTCGAAGTTTGTGAAGCTCATGTGAGGAGAGAAAATTACCAAAAAAGTTAAAAACCTATTACAATTGTGTCAATTCAGTTATAAACTTATTTTTTTGGCCAATTGAAACATAAACATTTTGCAATTGTGCTAGTTCGGCCGATTAGTGTTAACGTGGCCACCAGCCGGCGCCGGTGACAATTTTTTTAATAATATATTATTATTTTTAAATTACTTTATTATTATTTTCCTTTTTTTTTTTTTTTTTTTTCTCGTCCCTTCTCCTTCCTCCTCCCTCCTCCTCTCTCCTTCCTCCTTTGGCTTCGGCAACCGACTAAAGGGGAGGGCTAGCTAGTCGCCGATTGAGGCGGCCAAGCGAGCTCGTCTCACTGTCACTAGGCGAGGGCAACAAGGCGAGCCTCCGCCGATCGGTGAGGGCTCGCCTCGCCAACCCGATGGCGAGATGAGCCCTCACTAGATCTAGCAAGGCTTGCCTCACTAGTGGCTGGGCAAGCTCGCCCTCACCCGGCGACGGCGAGGCGATTTTGCCCGGCCACCTTAGTCCGACGACCGACCAACCCTCCCCCTAGTTGGTCACCGAAGCCCAAGGAAGAAGGAGGGAGAAGGAAGGAGGGTGAAAGAAAAAAAGTGTTTAAAAAAAAAAAGATAAAAAATTAATAAAAGAATTGAAAAAGAATATATTATTAAAAAGTTATCACCGAAACTAGTCGGCTAATTTTGGTCAAAATGACTAAATTAGTATAATTACAAAAAGTTTATGACTCAATTGATCAAAAAAATAAGTTTATGACTGAATTGACATAATTACAATAAATTTATGACTTTTTTGATAATTTTCCCAATAAAGATGGCAATCCGAGAAACATGAGCTTCACAATTGGTAAGATTTAATTAGAAGAACTGGAAAGAGGACGAGCAAAGGCAATCGATGGTCGATATAATCCTACACCTACGAGAAAATACGCACAATTACCCGATGATTTGTTCCTGTTCGCCATAGGGAAAGAAGTGGCCTTTTCGCCTCTGTCACGCCCAATAGCGAAAAGAGATGACAAAGACGATCATAAAAATAATTCGCTTTTCGCATCTCACCATTGTTTTAACCCCGACTCGAGGTCTCGACGAGCAGCAGTTATTTGTCAGGAACAGGAAAATTTTTGTTCGCTGATCTGACCAGTTATTTACAATGGAGTTTCTAAAAGAGAATGATGGTTCTCTTCTCTCAGGCAATGCATGCATGGTGATGATGGCGCCTTTTACGATTGGCAAAAAGATTTGTGCCATTCATGAAATCTTTTCAATAATTGGTTTTCCTCCCCTCTGTTTGTAGATATTAACAAATTTACTCCCAACTGTTTTGCCCATATGCCCTTCCTTTCATATAATATCTTCTTAAGATAAATTCATTAGAATTCGTAGACGTGATTAAGCTCTAACTTTTCAAAAGTTCAATTAAGTTTTGAAATTTGTAATAAAGGTACGATTGAATTCTCTGAAACTTTTAAAAACAAAATCAACCAAAACTTGTCGAATCAGTTTAGTCAAATTCTTTCACTGATTGTATATTTTAAAAATATGGAGATTCCATCGTGCGTACGTGGCCGTCTCCTACTCGGACGCCTCTCATCCCGTGGCAATCGGCGACGTTTCGCCGGAGGCTGCGTCGGTCCGCGGCGGCGCCGCCGTTCCTCTCCCGCACTGACTAATCGGTTCTGCTCCCCTCCCGCGCGCGAACCTCTAGAGCCCTAAATTCTCCGATCGGTTGTGCCGGAGCGGTGGCCCGATCGCGCGACGGTCGGTCCGGTTCGATTGGAGCCTCTCTTCCCGTCCCGTTCAGGCGACTCCGCGACTTCCGATTTCTTCTTCTTCTTCTTCGTCGTCGTCTTCGCCTGGGGGCGTGTCTCGATCGTCGCGAATGGAAGGGCGAATCACGCCGGACGTGAAGAAGTGGGTCGTCCTCCACCCAGTCTACATCAACTCCAAGAAGACGATCGCCGAGGGCCGGTGGATCTGCGCGGAGAAGGCGTGCGAGAGCCCCACGTGCGCCGAGATCGGGGACTGCTGCACCTACCTCAAGCTCAATTTCGCCGTCGAGGTTCGTTCGGTCGCGGCTGGCGGGCCGGCCGCCGCTTCTTGCGCCTCGTTTCTTGTTCTGTTATTACGCTCGGGGAATGTTGTTTGGTGTGATTTTGAGACGTCCGGGATGGATTTGTTGCAGAACGATAAGGCGTATCCGCGAGATTTCATGCAGAGAGGGAGAGTGAGGCTGGGACTCCGTGCAATCCAGCCATACCTTCCAGTAAGTTTGGTTAGCTTCTGCATTGGACCTGGACATAAGCTTATCCGGAATTCGGGTTCGAAAAATTTTGTTTTTTTCTTTTTTCCGAAGATCGGAATGATGAAGATAATTGTGCTGGAACTGTGACTCTTTTCGTCTTTCGGCTATGTGGAATTTGTTCATTTTAAGAAGGAAAAAAAGCCACCAAAAATCCCAAACTTTATTTAAAGTGACAAATTTACCCTAAATTTTTTTTTTTAAAAAAATCTTCAACTTCTCGTGTGGCACACATTTATCCTATTAAGAGCATTTTCGTCTTATTTTTTCTGTTTTTTATTTTTCTTTTTAAAAATTTTTTTTTCTTATCTCTTCCCTCCACCGGCCATGGCGGAGCCGGTGGAGGGAAGGCTGCCCTCGCCGGACACCGGCGGAGGGAAGAAAAGACAAAGAAAAAAAAAAGTAAAAAGTTTTTAAAAGTAAAAAGACCAAAATGCTCTTATGATTTGAGGTAAATGTGTCACACAAATGAAAGTTCAGGGTTTTTTGTGTCACAAATAAAAGTTTGGGGTAAATGTGTTATAATTAACAAATTTTAGGTTTTTTCATGTCACAAAAAAAATTTGGGGTAAATTTGCCACTTTGGGCAAAATTTGGGGTTTTTGGTGGCTTTTTCCCTTTTAAGAAGTGGTGAAGCTCGTCATTGGTCCCTGGTCAAGTTATGAGGAGTTGGATTTTGGTTGCATAAGACGTTGAAGAAGAATCGTGTAGTACCTGCTAGAATTGGAAAACCTAAATGCAGTGTGAATTCAACACCTTGCCCAAAGGACAGCTTGTGATATCCTCCTAAGGCATGCTCATTTTGATCTTTATTTCTAATTTGTTAAGATATGGCCGGCACCTGTGCTGGCCTTTTAAGCAATCGGAGCCTGATGAAAAAAATGCATTAATGATCACTCAACTTGTCATCTAATTTAACTTCGACAGCTAAAGTTTAATTGGTTGCTCTATGATGAAGTGATTAAACTTCTTGTTTTTGTTCCCGTAGCTTACTTCCCTATATGATGGGAATCCAGGAATGATCACATGACAGCTGTTATTCCTGTTTACTGGTGTCAGATTGTTGTTCCCACTTAGTTGACTGTCCTTGAAACAGTAGGCTTCAAGAACTGCAACCATGAGTTTTTCTTGCTGGGCTACAGCTCTATACGGAAATCTTTTGACGAGGGTGACGCGGTTGTAAGAGATCTTGAAGCTTTTAATCAAGCCTTGTTGGGGAATATGATTTTCGATATTTGGTATTCAAGACAACAATTGTTGCAAGAAGATTATTGCTGTTTGGCGGCGAACATTAGACGTTTGAGTTACAGGTTTTTATAGTTTATAGAGCCATACAAGCAATGTTGGGATGAACTCTGTGTTGTGGTCGGTGATGGACTGGAACCCAAATCAAATTCTGGCTGGTTGTTAGATAATTTTTTGTGGGATAGAAACCCATTGACATGGGTTTTCAGAATCTTTACCCTATTTCTCTCTGAAAAGGCTCATCAATACAAGTTACTATAATAAATTCGAGGTTGAATCTCATCCTATGGCCATTTATCCTTGACAGAACACTTGCTTTCCATTAAAGCAAATTGGGAAGGTTAAAACTCCATCTGGAGTTACTTTCTTCGCATGGTCAGCATCCCTAATTTTTATAACTGAAAACTTTAGAAGTTACGAACTCATTTTCTTGTATTGTTAGTGCATATGCAAGGAGATTTCTGAATTTGCGAATTTGCCAACAAGTTCATGGTGAAGTAGCCTTAGTAGTACTGTTCTCTTCTGATGAAAGCGGAAGTCTGTGTTTGGTAAGGCCAAACTCTTTCAATGAGCCTCTTAGTAATTGGAAGGGGTACAATGGATTCACAAAGGAAAAGAAAGTCTTTTACTAGCTTTTGTTTTAGACTTCTTAGCTTCTTCTGCAGATATCCGGCTCTTGTTTCTACCTTATCTTCTGTATACTTTCTCTATGGTTGGATAATGTATCTGTTTTTATCTATAGATTTCATTACTCTTTGGAAAGGAGTTTCTGACTGAAAATCTGTATATTTTGGGTTTTTTAAGTAGTTAACATTGGGCTCGTAATTTTATATACCCATTCAGCTTGTATAGTACCACTAACATCCGGTCATATTAGATGATGCACTTGATCTGATGGTTGGCTGCTGGGGGGAAAGGACATAATTGTTAAATAAATTGGATTTTGTTCATGTTTTTTATCTTTTGGCGTTCTCTGGGAGATGGACTTTGCATTACTTTGGTCTTAGTGCAAATGAGGCCTTTTCTTAGATCTTTCAGGGACTTGTTCAGCTAATCTGATATTTAAGTCATCGGTTTTTCAAACTGTTCTTGAAATAATTGATGAGAAGATATATCTCCATTTAGTGAAATCATTGTCCTCTGCATGGAAGAGATCACAATAAGCTGAATCTACACACCGTCACATAGCTGCACATCACTAGTGCCTGCAAGTTGCTCTTGCTGTTGACATGGATTTAACAGGGCAGGAGTAGTTTATATTAGCCGCGGCCAAATGTATGTCCTGTTGAGGAGTTTATTGCCTATGATGCCTACTGATTCAGTTTCTTGAGGAAGTTTTAATTTCCAAAAAGAGAAGGTCCCGGTTGTTGCTGGTTTTAGTCTTGGAGATTCTTATTCATGATTATAGTGCAGATTTCGTAACTTTGAACGATGTGTTGCAGGAAAAAGCTTATGCTTTATGTTGCAGAGTTGGTTCCGAGACATCCTGGACGGACCAAGAAGCAAGAGCCCACATCCACCACGAGTACTGAGCTTCGAAATCCAGCAAGGGTGGGAAAAAGAAGAGATAGTGAAACGTTGTTGCGAATGCATTGTCACAGTTGTAGTTCAAACATTAGTGAATTTGGCAGAGGCTTTTCTTCTTTAATTTGAGCATTTCGGTTTGTGATTGTGAAATGAAATGGTTTGAATATCAGAGAAATGAAGGTGTTGCGAAAGCATCTCGGTATGCTGAAGGTGTGGCGAAAGCATATCTCGGTATGTCGAAGGTGTTGGTAAGCTTAGGTGTGAGAAACACCAAAATGGAAGTACGTCGTGACAAAAGTTTAAAAGTACTGTTCCACGTGAGCTTTCACCAAAAAATTAGTGCACTTTTCTTTTTCTTCTTGTGTCCTGTGACTTTGTTACAAATGCACTGATGGATTTAAATGGGCTTTATTCCTCGGTAAAATAAAGACAGAACTGTTTATCTCGACAACTCTAAATGAAGCATGGGCTGCTTCCAACTTCATCCTCGATCTCTGCCTGCAAAGCTCTCTGGAATAGGGGAGATGAACTCGCAAGCTCTTGAAACATCTAGTGATTATTGGGAGAAGTGCCAAAAAAGTCTTAAACCTTTTGTTTTTGTGCCGATTTAATCCTAAACCTTTTTTTGGTGCCGATTCAGTCCTAAACCTTTTTACGTTGTGCCAATTCAGTCTTTTCCGGCCAATTTTGGCCGGATTTTTGACCGGACGCCGGCCGGCGACGTGGCATGATCGGCGCTGACGTGGACAACTTTTAATAATAATTTAATATTTTTGAATTTTTGATTTTTTGATTTTGATTTTTTTGTTTTTTTGTCTTCTTCCTCCAGCCGGTCACCGAGGTCCGGCGACCGGCAGTCGGAGGCCGGCGAGGGTGAGGCCGACCTCGCCGGCCACCTCGCGGGCGAGGGTCGAGCCTCGCCCATGGCCGGCAAGGGCGAGCCTCGCCCATGGCCGGATCCGGCGAGGTCGAGCCTCGCCGGCCATGGGTGAGGCTCGACCCTCGCCCGCGAGGTGGCCAGCGAGGTCGGCCTCGCCCGCCCCGCCTCCGGCTCGGCCGATCGCCGGACCTCGGTGACCGGTCGGAGGAAGAAGACAAAAAAATAAAAAAAAAAAAAATAAAAATTCAAAATTCAAAAAAAAATCAAAAATATTAAAATATTATTAAAAGTTGTCTACATCAGCGATCATGCCACGTCAGCCGGCCGGCGTCCAGTCAGCAAAATCCGGCCAAAATTGGTCGGAAAGGACTGAATTGGCACAACGTAAAAAGGTTTAGGACTGAATCGGCACCAAAAAAAGGTTTAGGACTAAATCGGCACAAAGACAAAATGTTTATGACTTTTTTGGCACTTCTCCCAGTGATTATTAGAGGTGAGCATAATTCTAAGGTAAAATCAGAAACCCGAGAACCGGACCAATAGGAACTAGTCTGACTCCAAGTTTTAAAAATTAGGAAATCTGTTCTGAAAGATAGATTTTAAATTTCAGATGGAGAATCTGGAAAAAGTTTGTGTTTTTCTTATTCTATATCTCCATGCAATCATGCGACATTTATGTCATATGTAATCTAAAATCACTAAACTGAGCTTTGATTTCCAACGATAGCCATGATTGAAATTTTTACTTTACTAACATTTAATAATTTTTATATCTTTAAATATGAGTTGTGATTACTGAATTGTATAATCTCTACAATCGTTCAATTAAAAGAACAATTAAAAGAAGAGGTGAAACCTAGGTATATCTTGAAATATCTGATAAGGTAAGTTTCAGATTTCAAAAATTAAAAAATATGCTCCGACGGGTAGATTCAAGATTCCAAGTGGAAACTAGACGAGACCTAAAACCGTTCACCTCTAGTGATTATATCTTTAGACAAGAAGGCCTTTCTACGGTTTATAGCTGTGCATACTTAATGTGTTGCTCTAACAACTAAGGGAGTTGATTTTTCGGCAGAAGCATACTTCATGACCCTCGATCATTTGAAGATGATGTGGACAAAGATTGATTTCTTGCGTTCTATTCTTGAGAGGGGGTACAGTTTCGTCTTCACGGTATGGGAATATCCATCTCTTTTCTGATATACGTTTTACCTCAAGATATTTAATTCTTGATTGGGGCAACACAAATTACTGATTATTTTGGGCTAGTTTGTTGATGGATTAAAGAGAGAGAGAGAGACCACAGAAGCAATTTTACTTGTGTTGTATTAGGCTGTAGCATATATCCGAACCTGGGAACTAGTTCACTTTTTGTTTGTATTGTGCCGCCTAATTCATATCTAGACGGGTCGCTCCACTAATAAATTACAAGCATTCCCTCTCTATTGGAAGACAGATAGGCAGGGAATTAGGAGGCCTCACGGTGGTTAAGGAAGACACCACGTCACATACCACGTCAGATAAAAATCTGGCTACCGTCAAATAGACACGTATGGTAGTCTCCCATGTCTAGGGTGAATGAAGGTGGCTGAAATGCCCATTGCTCAACTAGCATGCCTTGCGGCACTGTCACTAAATAGACAGGCTAGTCGGGTACTCCTAGTTTAGTGACAATGCCGCCTAATTCATATCTAGACAGGTCGCACCACTAATAAACTACAAGCCACATTGTTAATATACAATCTCCAAATGTCATGCTCAACATAGCTTCTCTTTTCAAGAAGAGAATCATTCTTCTCACTTTTGAAAGTGTTTTTCATTGACGAAATATATTTCTTTTTAGTTTTTATTAGTTTATTTTTTGTGAACAAAATGCCAAAAATTTCAAAAAAAGTTTTCTCGAAAGTTGTTTTTCATAACACAAATGAAATCTAAGAATTAAAAAATGTTTTGATAAAATTAGTTATAAGCAAATAAAAGATGTTATTATAATCTCAATCATTATCTTCTTATTTTTATTAATTTTTGTATCAGGTATTTTTTTTTTTTAAATTACAATTTTTTTCATTTTCCTTGAAAAATCAAGATGCGTTGGAATTTTACCCTAGAAAAATCACAAAATGAAAATTTAGGGGGATTATATATCAATTGAAATTCTGAGAGCAAGCGTGCACCACTCCGAAAGATATAAGGGAGATTTGTGTAATTCCTTTCCCAGAGCAATTACATAAGACGTTTGCTAACATTTCAGAGAAATTCTTCTGTAATCTATTAAGGAGACCTAAAAACATAAAGATGTCCAAGATTAAAGAGGCTGTCGAAACAA
This sequence comes from Eucalyptus sp. ANBG9806169, assembly GCA_014182395.1. Taxonomy (NCBI): domain Eukaryota; kingdom Viridiplantae; phylum Streptophyta; class Magnoliopsida; order Myrtales; family Myrtaceae; genus Eucalyptus; species Eucalyptus sp. ANBG9806169. The sequence goes on along the minus strand of CM024575.1, from coordinate 15,616,240 downwards.
GATCAAAATCCCGCACTTTGTTCCATGTTAGTACTGAAGGAAACCGAAGCAATTTACCGGGAGAAAAAAGAAACGCCTGCCGCGCTCTCAACCACTTGGAACAACTCGAATCTTCAGCTCTGAAGGGCCTTGTACATCATATACTGATACAGCGGCCGGAGATGAAGATGATTACCCTCAATGCTCAAAGTATTGCTTTCTTCAAATGTCTGACATTTGGGCATTAAAGTTCTGACTTGCCGGTCTTTGAACTTTTCTTCGAGTCTGGTTTTCTAATTCCTTTCCACCATTTTTGTAATCGGAAGGAGACTTTGTCTGCATGTCGCTTTATTGCTTCCCCAGTAGTTTTGATGCCTTCTGTTAGTTTCTGCTTCCAATCACCCTTTCTGCTCTCCTTGTCTCTCAAAACTTTTCCCTGGAAAAGAGATGGTTCGAGATAATAAGCATAAATATCGTCTTTCTTGTGATGCGAAACGAAGAGGACTCGTTCGAAGATCCGCATACCAATTTTGAGGGGAAGTGTGGATCCTCGTCTTCATCTTCTTCATCATCGTCTTCCTCACCTAAGTTTTTCATGTTCATCAATTCGTCCCTTGAGTACATCTTCATGCTGGGTGCTCCCGGCATACCCTGTGAAGAACATAACCGGTATAAAGTCTGACTATAGTAAAAGGGTAACATTGCCTATGACTTCAGGATTGTGGAACATAATTACCTCCATCGATCTCAACATCTTCTCCATTTCAGCATCCTTAGCTGGTTTGGGCATAAAAGCTTCTCCAGGAATCCTATCCTATTGCACAATATTGGGGATGAATGTGTTAAATCCTATTCAAGGATCCATTTGCAAACCAAACCAGACATCCTATGTTTTGGGACTCCAAGAGAGTAATACTGATTAATGATGACTGTTTGAGAGGACAATCGAGTAAATGTGCACTCTAGAAGTACATACAAGATTATTTGAATATTGCCAACTCCATTGCTTTCTCACTACTTAAATGTTGTCAATCTCAACCATATATGGCCATAGATTCCCATCCCACCTTATTCCTAAACTTCTTGGTCTCCACATGACGGGGCTATAACTTAAGAACGATCTCATGTCGAATCATCCTTGGGGAGCAGAAAAATTGCACAAGAATGATGATCATTCACTTTATTAAAATCACCATGCCATTTTTTACGAATATTTATCGAATATATGAGAATGTGGTTTTTCAGTTATGTACCATAGATGTAGCTCCACTGCTTCTCTGCACTAAACTAACATATGTGAGACTGGACTCTCTGAAACTTCAGTGACATTCATATTGAAAGGTCTGAATTATCTATGTGATTTATCAAACAGAGGTAGAACATGATGTCAACACGACATTGTTTCATTTGCTAAGCCAGAAGATTAACACGGAAAGCAAGAGACAATAGAGAGACAATAGAGTAAAACATCGAGCATACGTTTGTTCAAATAGCTAAATCCATGAAATTGAGTCCTAAAAGCAAGATAAAAAAGTACCTTAGGAAGTGGAGGTGGCTTGGAACTGCATGCTCTACTAAGGTCTTTACAGAGAAAATCAACCAGTGAATCTAATTGGGGCTTGGAGTTATATAAATACTCAGCAACATCAGTATCAGAGTAACCCATGACCTGCATTTTCCAGTTGAGGGAACAATTTTAATGTTGGTCTAGCGTCTAGTGCAATTCAGAAGTGAAAGCACCAAATATGCTTCAAGAGCATGAATTTCCACTCAGGGTAATCCCATTACTGAAAAGAACAAAGGAAGTTTATCCAGCTATCTTCCGTCAATATGAAAGGCAAGGGACAGGGAAACAATTTTTCTGCAAGATCACATTAGCCAAACAGGTCGATCGAGTTTGATTGACAAGATGCCACCAAAGCGAGGATCCTTATGAAAAAACGACTTGAGTAATGAGTAGGTAGAGCACAAAAGTCTAACCTCTTGACAAGCTCTTTCGATAGTCTTGCACTCGGAATTGCATATCCCTTCAGTATCTTGGTCTACAAGCTGAAATAGAAGAAACAGAGATGAAAATGTCGTTACGCACAACACTCTCTCCATCGACATATTGGCATGCAAAGAAAGAAGCACATCGACATTGTTTGCACTATATTTGTTCATCGAACTACCGACATATATGTATAAGCTCGCAACTAAAACAGACTCGCAAGAACATAGAAAAGCATTGAGGTAATAAATTGCGTCAACTGTCATGTCCCTTACTCTCTATGCCAATGACAGGATGACTTCTAGCTCTAAAATGCTACATCCACCACCTTATAAATTGTTCAAATTACAGTTAATCCCGCTTCGCACCTATACGTGTACCACCGACAACCAAAGAACTCGGCCATTTGTGCACGCATTTTTTCCTCAAGGTGCCAACGAGCACTTCAAGAAAATATCTCAGGAATGACAACAAATGATCCTCTCAATCTCCTTAGGTTAGTCCTAGTGCTATTCCAGCGTCCACATGCATATGCCTCATACCTTATGCTGAAACGTGCATAAATAGCAGAATAAGGGACACCAAGCATCCGCATTAACGACTGTACCTCCAATTTATCCCCTTGCTCGACGATATCAATCTTGAGCATCCAATCAGCTTCCTCCTTCTTCAAATTACAGATGTTCTCGGCGATCTCAATCACTTCATACTCCGAGATCTACCAATCACCAACCACCAAAAAAAAAAAAAAAAAACCACCAAAAAAAAAATCAATCGAATGCCAATCCGAACAAAAAAAAAAAGAACCGCCTCCGGATTCCCGCGAAGAAGCAGCAGCAACGCCGAGCACCCAGAACGAACAAAGTCCGTACCTTCTTGGGAGCGATCTGGGCTTGCTTCTTCTGCACCTGGCGGTACAGCTGGGACGCGAGCTTCTCGCAGACCTGGCACCTTATGAACGGGACGTCCTCCTTCCGGGCGGCCGAAGCCGGTTTCTTGACGCCCTCCGCGGCGGGCAACCACGTCCACGCGAGGACCACCAGGCACAGCACCGCGGTCGATGCGGCGTGGATCCTCGCCATGTCGCTCTCCGAGGAACTACGGAAGGCGGCGGCAGCGGCCCTGAGATTCTCCCGATTCGACGAAGAAGCTCGGGTCGAGAGAAAGGGAAGAGCTTGATGGTGTTATGCGAGTGAGCGTGGAAGTGACGGGGAACGAGAACGCGCGACCAACCGTAGGTTCGGAGAAATTGGGGTTGACGTGTTCCGCTGCTTCTGATTGGCCACCTCGAGTTTACTTGGCATCGGGACGGGACCCACCTTTTCTATAATAAAAAATTTTCCTTTTCCTTTTTGGCGCAAGAAAAATCGTTACTTTGTACTATACGTTTAGTAACTATTTTACTCTTGGGAATAATTTATATTCCAAAATAGTATTTTCTTATCCTACTCCCTAAACGAGATTCTAAACATTCAAACACATTTGATAACTGTACAAAATTTCTATTTCGATTCCTGAAATAGAAAAAGAACGAGAATGCATTTTATGCGACTCAAATTTTTTTGTGACTTAATTTTTTTTTTTTTTGCTTTTGTTTTCTTTTTTCCCTCTCTTCTTCTTCCTCCTCTAGTTGGTCACCGAGCCTTAGTGATTGCAACCAGCTAGAGACAAGAGCCAACAACCTCCCTGGCCTCAGGGATCCTCGCCAGATTAGAGCAAGGTCGACCAATCGACGACCAATTAGAAGAGGAAGAAGAAGAAAAAAAGAAAAAAAAAATTGACCTAGTTTAGAAATTGGTCGAAGGAACAAAAAAGTAACTTTTTTCTACTTCTTATTTCCGTTTAGAAATAAAAAAAAAATTAGCTCACATTATCAAATAGATTTCTATTCATTATTTGTTCCACGGAACAAAAGAGCAAAAAAAAAAGTCAAGAATTAACCAATTATCAAATAGGGTCTCATAATCTTCTTCATTAGACATTCGTTGGAGTATTTGCGCATGATGTGTTCAACAAAATTTCCTAAAGAAGCAAGAAACATGCGATACTAAGGGTCTGTTTGGTAACCATCCAAACAATGTTTATTTCTATTATTTTGTTCTCGAGAGTAGTTTTGGAACAAAATTACGTTTAGTAAAATTTTTACTCACGGAAACAGATTTGAAGTAGAATCAAGAATAAAAAAAAGTTGATTCTTTGTTCCCGGAAACAATTCTAGAATCAAGTCAACCTAATTTTTTTTTTATTTTTCCTCCTCTTTCTTCTTGTTCTTCTTCCCTCTCCCTTGTTCTTCAAATGTTGTTGTCGCCGCCATTGCCGTTTGCCGCCGCCGCCCACCCCCGCCGATCGCCGCAAGCTCGCCATAAGCTCGCCCAGCCACCGGCGAGGCCTGGCGAGCTCGCCGGTGGCCAGGCGGGCCTCGCCCAAGCCTCCCCCAACCACCAGCGAGCCTCACCCAACTATCGGCAAGGCTCGGCCAACGAGGCATGGCCTCACCAAGGACCGGTGATGCTCCAGTGAGGTTGCCGGCCACCTTGAAGAAGAAGAAGAAGAAGAAGAAGGAGGGGAGAAAGAAAGGAAAAAATTAAAAAAATTAAAAAAAGGAAAAAATGATTTAAAGTAGGAATTGAAATTTTGCCATATATAGAATACATATTTAATTTTGTATTTTAATTTATTATTTAGTATTTATATTTATAGTTTATTATTTACTATTTAATAAAAATTTGATTAGTTAATATTTTTATTATTTAGTATAAATATAATTAAACAATAAAATTTCTATGATTTGATAAAATTTTAGAATGGAATAGAATTCTAAATTCGAATTCTTTTGAAATTGAAAATATAATATGATTTCTTCACTCATAAGAAGATAATTATATTGGTGAGTGGTCCATGAGAATTCAATATCAAATTTACACTCATCTAAAAAGGTAAATGAAAAAAGAATTGAAATAGAAATTTTATGTAGTTACCAAACGCATTTATGTTCTTTTTCTATTCTAGAATCATAAATTTTGTGTAGTTACCAAACGCATTCTTTTGCTCAGAAATTATTCCCGAGAACAGAATAAAAAAGAATCATTTTTTATCAGAAATTGTTCCCAGAACAAAATGGTTACTAAACGCGCCCTAAGTGTTGTGAAAGGTGTGTTACCTCTTTTTGGTAACTTTTGTGACCAGCTGTAGATTAGAAGAAATTTGGGTTACATGTTCTGTTGATTTCAAATGGCCATTGTAGGTCTACTTGTCATAGGGACAAGATCCCCCCTTTTTATAATTGACATAGAGGGATTATATTACGAAAAAACCTTAAACTAGTACATTTATAACAAATATATTTCAAACCGATACACTTGCGATAAAATTATCCTCCCTTAGTTTTCAATAAAATTTACTGTTAAATTGCTAAATGAGATGACACATAGAAGGATCGGTTCCCAATCCGATCTGATTCCATGGAATTGGACCGAGAGGACAAATTCCTAAAATTGGGAATCGGGGATCGGGCCAATTCTTAAAATCGGGAACCGGGGATGGATCACCAGTTGGTCACTTTGGTAGTAGGAAGAAGAAAAAGATGATGATGCTGATGAATGAAGATGATGATGATTTTTGGCCTAGTCCGAATCCCCTTAGAATCAAGAGGACCGAAGACTAAGAAGAAAAGAAGAAGAAGAAGAAAGAAGAAGAAGAAGAAGATGATGATGATGATTTTGGCCTAGTCCGAATCCCCCTTAGAATCAAGAGGACCGAAGACTAATAAAACCGTTCACTTTTTTAAGAAAACCCGCCAACTAGTGATGATGATGATGATGATGATGATGTATTTGGCCTAGTCCGAAGAAGAAGAAGAAGAAGAAGAAGAAGAATAAGAAGAAGAAGATGATGATGATGATGATGATGATGATGATGATGTATTTGGCCTAGTCCGAATCCCCCTTAGAATCAAGAGGACCGAAGACTAGATCAACACTCTCTAGAGCCAAACCCGCCAACTAGTTCGATGATGATGGATTTGGTCCGAGTGTATTTGGCCTAGTGAGGACCGAAGACTAGATCAACACTCTCTGGAGCCAAACCCGCCAACTAGTTCGGTCCGATGTGGACGGTCCAGATGTATTTGGCCTAGTCCGAATCCCCCTTAGAATTAAGAGGACCGAAGACTAGATCAACACTCTCTTGAGCCAAACCCGCCAACTAGTTCGGTCCGAATGTGATGTATTTGGCCTGGTCCGGATGTATTTGGCCTAGTTCGAATCCCCCTTAGAATCAAGAGGACCGAAGACTAGATCAACACTCTCTGGAGCCAAACCTGCCAACTGGTTCGAATGTAAAGATGTATTTGGCCTAGTCCGAATCCCCCTTAGAATCAAGAGGACCGAAGACTAGATCAACACTCTTTGGAGCCAAACCCGCCAACTAGTTCGGTCCGATGTGGACGGTCCGGATGTATTTGGCCTAGTCCCAATCCCCCTTAGAATCAAGAGGAACGAAGACTAGATCAACACTCTTTGGAGCCAAACCTGTCAACTGGTTCGGTCCAATGTGGACGGTCCGTTTTGCATTCCCTTAGTAATATGACAATTAACAAGTGCGCCAATTTAAGGTTTTATCTTTCGTTTGTCACAAATGTACTCGTAATAGTAAGTGATTTTTCAAAACATTACTATAATTTAATAAAAATTAACAGAGGATAAATTTGTCATAAATATACAATTTATGGTTTTTTTAATCAAAAAGTCAATTTTGGGTAAATTTATCAAAAGTGTACCAATTTAGAATTTTTGATAATCAAAAAATTATTTTGAGGTAAATTTGTCATAGGATACATTTTTTTTGTGGTAATAACCCTTAACATAAACATGCAAAAGTGAAAAATTGTGAACGCAAAAAATTCTATTATTTGGCGCAAGAAAAATCATTACTTGTGTTTCCCTTCTACTCTCCATCAGGCACTTCTTGCAGAGCTTATGCATAATCTGTTCGACAAAATGTCCCAGTGAAGAAAGAAACATGCGTTACTAAACGTTGTTAAAGGTGTTATTTCTTTTCAGTAACTTTTGCGAGGCTTCTTCGTCGAAACTTAATGACCAGGGCAGTCCGATGGCAGTGCAGGCTCAGGGTTTCCCAAAGTTTGCTTGGTCAGCTGGATTTTTTGGCCACAAGGTGAGTTCGACCTGGTCAAAGGGTGTAAGAGTAATGGAGAAAAGCTTCATATAGGTTCGTGGCCAATAAGATTCACGTTTACTCTGTATCTCTTGCATTCTTTGTGATTCTTGATTCGTTGTTTGACTCTGTGTCCTTGAGGCTGCTTAAATTTAGAGCAGAATGCTAACAGAACGATTAGATATCCAATCGAAGTATCAACCGTCACTGCAATTGCTTTGCGTATAGGTTGAGCGATGTGTTACTTTGAGACAGGACCTCTCTCCGAATCAGAGTCCAATACATCAACACTTTTCCAGTTTCTGATGCTCCTGTTATTCGAAATTTAAGATTGAGATGCAAAAGGGATATTAAGATGGTCTGAACAATACAATGATCAATGTCAAATTACCAAACATAATATAATGATCAATGTCAAATAAGAGTAAGTTCTTGTGCGTATAATTTTTCACATACTATCTCAAGAACCTAATTGTTGTTTAGAGCACGGTATTTAGCAGTGCAATAACATAAGTTTTCAGCATGTAATTGCGTCACAGCATTCCTTGTTTCTCTCTGTTTTCAGTCAATAGGGTGCATTCATTCATTGCTCTAAACACTGCGACTGTTCATCGTGGCTTCACATCACTACGGACTTGTTTCAAATCCTGCAGGGAGGGGGGAGAAGGGATTTCAGAGTCCAAAATTCCAATTACATTTTAGATCTGCAACTTTTAGCAGCTAGAGTTGTGCTCTGGTATGCCAATCCTGCACTACCTCCACGAGGAGCGTTGATAGGTTATAAGTTACGGGCGGCACCCAAATTCATTGTCAGTTAAATATTATACTAGTGGATATTCATAACTCATAACCAATCAAACACATGATTGCAGAAAACTCCCTTTAACCATGGATGGAGTAAGATTAACAGATGGCGATTGCGGACGACAATTTTCTGGAGGCAAAGCGTAATTAATCCTTTAAAATTCTGGTTGAACTTTGCAATGCAGACCGGCTAATCAGCTGGATCGTGAGAATCTGCAGAATGTGATGATGAATTCATCAAGACGACATGAGAACGAGCTAAAAAGTGATGCTGGTGCATGACTGCATTGACTGGGTCGATGCTTCAGATGGTGTATAAAAGATTCTGGGTAGGACATGAACCTGAACGCATGCAGACATAAATTGGTTCGTCAACTTCACCTGCAACTTTCTTGCTGGCAGATTAATCAACTAAAGGGTTGGTTTTGAAACCATTTAACAATTAAATTTGCATATCTTGCTTGGTGGGCTCATTGGATGATTAGTGGTCGGCTCATACTTCTTGATGGGTAGTTACACATTTGTCTTTGCACTAACAAAAGCATACCAAAATGAATGATTCCGCAAGTATAATCAAACTTGGTCTGTATCAATCACATGTATCATTTTATAAAAATAAATGAATTGACAACAAAAAAAAAGTATTCGCGGTCTAGGAAAATATGTAGACATAAATAGTTGACATCTCTCATTAACTAATTATTTCAAGCAACGCTAGAGTCATTTTTAAGAAAATATTTTCCGAATTATTCGTTTCCCTCTAAATAAATAGAATCAGCTTTTTCTTAAATTTCAAGAAGTGAAATGCAAGTAGGTGGGAGCCGACTGCTTTCTTAACGTCCAGAGGAAAAAAAAAAAAAAAAACGAAATTAGGGGCATATTCTCTGGTATCCTCCCAAACTTTATTAATATATTCGATTTCGATTCCAATTCCAATATTTTTAACAAACTAATTTAATGATCTTAAATTTGGAATATGAAATGATTTATTTGTTCGCTCTCTGAGTGTTGACAAGTTCTATCTAAGCTTGCTTATTCCTTCGTGCTATATTTTAAGGAAAATGACACAAATGATAATTGAATTTTGATTTAATGTACAATACAATCACTAAACTTTTAATTTATTCAACATGGTCAATGAATTCTAACCAAATATATAATGTCGTTTCTAAACTTTTAATATGTTCAATATGGTTCATAAATTATTGGTAAATATTAATATAATCCCCAAACTATATAAAAATATTTAATTTTATCCTTTCGTGAATTCAAGTTCACAAAATCCACTATGTAGCTTCCCATCCATATAATTTGAATAGTGGGGAAAAAAAGTTACACGTAAATTATCCACATAAGATATCAATTTCAAATTAAATAAAAAAAATTTCCGCATGGACTATTTAAAGCCTCGAATTTGTTTCCTTCATTTTTCTAAAGTAGATAAATAAAAGGACGGATATATTGACTCATCATTATAAAAGTTCAACTCAGTTTATAATGACAAACGTCATCAAAGAATTGTCGTTCAAGCAAATGGAATGGCTATATTAAATATTTATTAATAATTCAGAAAGCATATCAAGCCAATTGAAAGTTTAGGAACGATATACATATTGAGCCAAATCTCGAGACAGCATTATTTAGAATTAAAAAAATTCAGGACGGCGAAAGTCGATGTTATAATCTCCTATCTTTAATTGAGTCATATGAAAGGCAAGCAAGACTCCCATTTTGGGGAGCGTTGCTTTAGGCCCAATCAAGATCTGTGGAGTGTCATGAGTGAGAATAAAGGGAAGTGGACCACCTCGAAAGGCATCCAATGACAGATGTACAAATCAAGGCAGCAATCCAACGACTCAATTAACCAGTAAGAATAAAAATATGGTGAGAAAAGGGAAAAGACAACTGCCTTAAGTCAAACTAATGATGGGACATACCCGCTCCATCATTTGCTCCAGTCAAAAGTTGTACAGAAACCAATATACCTGAAAAAAAATTAAAAAAAAAAAAACCAACTACTCACAGCTAAATTGACCCATAATAAAGACCTCTTTTTCTCTCAACTAAGGAAAATGCAACACTGCTAATGGAATTCTCGTACCTACTGTTTGTTGAGAGACTTGGGAGGTCATTAATTGGAGGCATTAAATGTCTTTCCAATCATGTCAATTCAATAAATTCTTGTAAGTTTGAAAATGAGGATCTTATTTTTTCTTTATTAGACGACGGGCTCAATTTCATTTTTCCAATTTGCCTTATAGAGCTCGAGCTCCGCCGAACAAAAGAAAGTAGGGGGGACCAGATTCATCGTAGTGTTGGAATTGGAAAGCAAATAAAGCAAAAATAAACCGTCTTTAGCAAAAATTATGTGAAGTCACTAAAGGCAATTCTTTTGGCAATTTAATTCATAAGAGGAAGGGGAGAGATTTTCTCCTTTGTTTGAAGGGGAGCGACGGAGCAAGAAAAGATTTTTGACCTGTGGTCAACCCGCCTAATTTTTCCCTTAATCGGTTTGCTTCGTATTCCCCCGAAACAGACTGTATATTCAGGAACCGAGATGCGTGGGGGGAAAAACCGAAAACAGCGTACCTCCGAATTTGACCAGAAAGAAAAAGGAAAAGGAGACGACAGTTGAAAACTCTCACGAGGGTGGGTGGCGGGTGCTGTAATTTGGGTCAGCATCGAGGTCAAATTGAGCGTCGGTGGAGGAAGGGACGCACGGAATCGCGGGTTAAATTCTCTGCAGCATCTCTGGAGAGAGGAGAGAGAGAGAGAGAGAGAGAAGAGAGAGAAGGGAGACAGAGAGATGGAGGGTGCATAAAGTCGTTGAAGAGAAGGCGAAAATTTTTCTTTGGAGGAGAACACTGTGTACCCAGAGAGAGAGGGAGAGGGAGAGGGAGAAGGAGAGGGATTCGTTGGTGGGTTCTTGGGGTTGAACGGGGACAGAAGGAGCGAGCGAGGGGCCTCCCGGGGTCATGGGAGGGTCGAACGAATCCGTCTCCGTCGATGCAGAGAAGATCCATCTCGGTGGAAAGGTACCGTCTTTGTAACGAATTCGCAGGCGTTTCGCAAATGGGTGTTCTCGATTTCGGTCTGTCGTCGAATCCTGCATTTCCCTCCTCCGGAATCTTCACGATGATGAGTCCTCGTCCGCCGCTTCGGATGTTTCTATTCTTTCTTTCTTGTGGGTAGCGCGAGCTCTGTCGAAAGGCGAGACCTTTTGGGGCTGCATCTGGAATTTGCTGGTCTTTGGCCATGTTTTGGTTGCTAATTGTGGTGGGAGATGAACAAAGGCTGGGACTTTTTTGTCGTTTTAACGCTTTGTTAGCAGAATGAGGGAGAAAAAGTCCACGCTTAGTTAGCTCGTTCCTTTTCTGTTCTTTCTTTCTTGCCTCAAGTCGTGAAATTGCAGCAATACTCTGCGTTTCTTCCGATTTCGCCGATTAGAATGGAGTTCTTTGTTCGTAGATTTACATTTGGATTCTATTTTTCCAATTGTGTTGGTATTTTTCTCATATGCTTTGATCGATGTTGATATCTGCCATAGCCATTTCGGAGCTTGCTTCTGATCTGATTCTGGACCTGTTTTTTTTCCTCTTTTCATTGGCGATTCTTTTTGCATTAGTACCATTGAACATTCTCTTTTATGCGAAAGCGGTCTATTTTGGATGCCTTAATTATATTTGGACTGTATGTTCCTTGATCGACTGGTATGATGATGTGCTTTAATGGTCTATCGGGCGTTGCTGTTGTGCTTTGATCTATGGGATACCTTGCTTAATGTTTGATGATTTCCATGTGGATTATCTGATATCTTTGTTTTTCTAATTCAGTCATTGTGAGTTGCAGCCCAAAGCAATGCTCTCCTTGTCTTATAATGTCCTTGTTTTTTCTGAATCATCATAGAATGTCTTTTATTGTGTTGTCTTTCTCACTACCAATGATTGAAATTTACAACTACGATTTTGTGCCAGCTGTTTCTTCTACGTTGTTTTGTGGATGCGATCTACCATATAATTGCGTGTACTATGTAGGGAGCCCTTCTATATAGGGCTGGCAAAATGGAAAAAAACGATTTGTTTCTTACTTGAGGATTTCACATCAGTGTGGTGCGCTGACTTAGAGATATTTACTGAGGTTAATTTATTGATTCCAGAACATGAAATGCTGGTGCTCGAACATTTTTTGCGGTAATGCTAAACGGAATTGACCTTTTGTCTGTCGTTGAACAATTCCTCTACAAACTTTTGTTTGGTTCTATAACTGATAATGGTTTATTTATGTCTGACTCTGAATATTTCTGGCAATTTTATTTGTCTTTTACCAGGAACATCTTATTCGAACTGTTTCCGGTTCAGTCTCTGTTATAGTATATGGAGATCCAGATAAGCCAGCATTAATCACCTATCCAGATTTAGCTCTTAATTGTAAGTGCTATTTAGTCGATGTGTTTTTCCTTGTTTCATTTGTTCTACTCTAAACATTATCTTACCTCTTATAGAAAATTAGCCCCATTAGTCAAGTGTCAAGAATAAAAATGAAGTGCTGCTTTAGTTTCCCAATGCTTGTTATCTACGTAACATTTTGGTCTGGAATGCACCCATAATACAGGTGCAGCACATAGATGTTCGTGTCTTATTATCGTGCTAATGTTCTTTCTCCGTTTTTCTTGAATGGATTGTTCATTTTCTTATCTATTAATTCTAGTGAATTTGTTAGGTACCTTGTAGGTTTTAAGATATCACCATTTTTAGTGCAACGTCCAGGGTAAATTTTGTTGCAGAAGTTTTCCTGAGTTCATTATACTTGTTGCTTCTATTTTCTTCTTATGTAGTCATTCTTCAGAAGGTGTTTATATGCAATCTTTGAAATTTCTCTTCTCCTAATGAGCTTGTGTTTTCCCTGGATTTTTTGCATCAGATATGTCCTGTTTCCAAGGATTGTTCTTTTGTCCTGAAGCAGCTTCTTTGCTTCTCCACAACTTTTGTATCTATCACATAAGCCCTCCTGGACACGAGGTCTGTTAATTTATTGATTTGGGAGATGAAATGTTCATTATGTAACTTCATTTTTCCCTATCTATATAGGTGTTGTACTGAATTTCTTAGTGCCATTATTAACGTAATTCCTTCATTTGGACTTCCACAAGTGTTCTTGCAGTTGGGAGCCGCTACAATTTGTCCAGATGATCCTGTACCTTCTCTCGATGGTTTAGCTGATCAGATTATCGAGATCCTAAATTATTTTAGGTAATTATAGGTGACGGTCTTTGCTGCTTTCATTCTATCTTAATAGCAGAAAACGGAATAATCTCTTAGTCTTTGGGGTAGGTGAATATTTGTTAGCGTGCTTAGTTATTGCTAGTTACAGTCAGAGACATAGAAGGGTATTTCCGGGCTATGTCCTGTTATTCTTTTTAGCATATTCTTCCTTCTGTATTTATGATTTTGTTGCTGATCAAAGCTTATCTTATCATTAGGCTCGGTGCAGTTATGTGCATGGGGGTCACTGCTGGTGCTTACATCCTCACCTTATTTGCCGTACGTATTCCCATGAAAGTAATTACAAGGAACTCCAACACATATGGTGCTTATAGACTTGCTTTTGTATTGCAGATGAAATATAGGGAGCGTGTTCTTGGGCTAATATTAGTATCACCTTTATGCAGAGCTCCTTCTTGGAGTGAATGGTTCTACAATAAGGTCCCATTAAAACCTTCTGCTTATTGTAGTTTCAGGATGTTAGGTAGTTCCTGGAACTAAAAAGCTACTTATGATTTTTTAGGTTATGACAAACCTGCTATATTATTACGGCATGTGTGGATTGGTGACGGAGTACTTGCTCCAGCGGTATTTCAGCAAGGTGTTATGATATTTTAATCTTTTTTCTAGTATTATTTCATGTTGAGTCGTAAATAGGCTTTTTCCTGGTCTACTGAAAGCAAAATTTCTAAATCATTACAGGAAGTTCGAGGTTGCAGTGAAGTTCCAGAATCAGACATAGTTAGAGCTTGTAGAAAAGTAGAGTTCTTTAACCATTTCCCATCTCTCTCTCTCTATCTCTCAAGCACACATGATGTATTCTTTGCCATAATTTTCATGTTTATGTCTTCAGTTGCTTGATGAAAGGCAAAGTGCAAATGTTTTGAGGTTTCTGGAGGCAATTAACAGGTAAAAGCAGGAATCTTTTTTTGTTGCTTATGACAGAATATTTTGGCATGTCTGCCATTTCCCTTTCAATTATTTCCTTGCGTAATCCAAGCATCCCTTTCAACTACTTTCAGAAGACGTGATATTACCGGTGGATTGAAGAGACTGAGATGCCGAACGCTAATATTTGTCGGCGAGCATTCTACTTTTCACTCTGAGGCTATCCATATGATGTCAAAGCTGGATAGGAGATACAGTGCCCTAGTTGAGGTACTTCTGTTCTCCATTCGCCTGCATAAGAATTTTCTTGAAGCCCTCGCTCTTCTTTTTTTAGTCGTTTCTGATTTGTGGGTGATAAACGTGCGAGGAAATCGTGGATGGTCAAATGCCCTTATTAACGAGTGTTGTTTCAAAACTGGTGTGCAGGTCCAGGCTTGTGGATCAATGGTGACAGAAGAGCAGCCACATGCAATGCTGATCCCCATGGAGTACTTCCTCATGGGGTATGGATTGTACAGGCCATGCCAGTTCAGTGACAGCCCGAGGAGCCCTCTCAGCCCGTCTTGCATCTCTCCCGAGCTCCTCTCTCCCGAGAGCATGGGCTTGAAGCTTAAACCGATAAAGACTCGGGTCGCTCTCGAGGACTCGGATTGAATCGACTGGGGTAGAGGATCGGATCAAAGTTAGAGTTTCTTTTCTTCTTTTTTCTTCCAATCATCGCTCGCTCGGTATTTTTTCTTCTTGTTTCTTTGATTTTTGATTGGTTCGGGGTGGGGGGGAAGGGTACAAAGTTCAGTTGGGGAGGGAGAGGGCAATGTAGATAGTGGTGGAGGAGGTTTAGGGCAAAACACACAATTCATTCATTTGTAGAGTCAATCATAAAGGAACATGAGCATTGAGCTGTCTAAATGATTCAGAACTTTCATATTCATTTACGACAAGAAGCAATAAATTATAGAATGGAACTCTCTCTCTCTCTCTCTCTCTCTCTCTCTCTCTCTCTCTCTCTCTCGAGGAGTAGGGCATGTTGGAATTCAGAGATTATGCATGAACGGTCCATTCATGCATGTGCATAGGTTGACTCTCTTGAATGGAGTTGCTTTTGATGATTTCAGCCTGGTAGGCTTGCGGTGGTCCAATGGTCCAAAGAAAGTACGTAAACTGGAGGGAATCCGGACCGTGAAAAATGGTGGTCGATTTCACGTGGAGCTCGCCATGATTGATGGTCCAAATTGAGTTTAGTCAATATATTAGATTCATAAAATACTTCATCTCTAGTCAAGAACTATAATCCTTTTTATCGAAAGGAAGGCTGAAAGTATGTATTGAAGCGCGGAAGGTTAATACTCTGATCATTTCACGAAAAATAATTATTAGGAAAATATTGAAAATATTGTTCATTTCACAAAAAATAATTATTAAGAAATCTACTGAAAATATTTTCGAAATTTTCCGGCGTTCACTTCACGGAAATTAAACTAGTCAATCAAAGCATCTTTCGCCAATGGAGAAAACTCCTTCAAAGATGGAGAAAATGTTTTCCACTTTTTAGAAAAACAATTTGCCACTATTCTTTCTTTCACCACTTATATTAATTATTTTATTTTTCATTCTATTTTCTTTTTTTAATTCGAAATATTATTATTTTTTCCCTTTTTCATTTTTCTTCTTTTTCGGTTGGTTCGAGCCTCGCAAATCGATGATGCTCAAGTGTCACCAGAAGGCGATGACACTCTAGCCTCGTAAATCGGCAACCCTCAAGCATTGCTAGAGGGCCACGAGGCTCGAGCCTCACCAGATCGGTGACGCTTGAGCCTTGCCAAAGGGCGGGCCGAAGGGTGACGAGGCTTGAGCCCCACCTTATGGCAAAGCTCGTTGGCCATCACCAAGGCTAACAACGAACTAAGGAAAATAAAAAGAAGAAAAGAAAAAAATATATATAAAAATAATTAAAAATTCAAATATTTTAAAAAAAAAAAAAAATAAAAATGATCAAAAAGAGTGCACGGAGGAAAATCAAATCAAATACCGAACAATGAAAAATATTTTATACCTCATTTTCGGGTTTTAGTTGAACACCTAAAAATGACTTATTGAAATCTATTTTCCAAAAATGCTACATTTTTCTACGAAAGGAACAAAGCCTTAATCTCCCTTGTGAAATTTCAACCAGTTCAATCTTAAATTGAGAATGAGAATGGTTAAAGAGAGAGTTCCCTTGCTTCTCCTCAATTTGTCTTATGAACATTTTCGCACAATAAGACTTTAGACCTAAGTTATTACTATTTCTTTTTCCGCCTTTGTGTTAAGCTCCTCGATTTTTCTATTAATGATTCGGGAAATTTATTTTTTGAATTTGATTTGACCCATTAAGTGCATTTTTCAAAACTAGTCAATTGATAAGTTTGTTGCAACTTATCCCTTCAAATTTTCAAAACAGAGAAAAATCTTAAGTTTCAAAATATTATGAAAAGATATCTCAAAAAGATTATGATGTTTTGCATTACATAAAAGTCAAATAGTGAAAGAAGTGATATTTGAGAAAAGTTGAATACTTGAAAATAAAAGTCCATCCAGATTGACTTTGGAGAAAGTAGATCAAATCTTCTTTTTCTTTTCTTTTTTTTTTTTTGCCACAAGTATATTTTTCTCTTCAAATAGCTGTCCAGCAGAATATGAAGTGTCTGGCTTTCCAGAAAAGTAAGGTCTTTCTGTAACAATTATTTAATAAACCCATTAAATGTGCTTAAATGAATTCATTATATCCACCAGTTAGATTTGGTGGGACCAATCATTTTCCCATTTCCAATTTCAATTTATACATTTTTCTAAGATCATGGAAGAATTTCAATTTAGTGTCATCGTTGTTCTACGTGCAAGGAGGTTAGACAATTTTTCAGACGTTTGAAGGTTGTGAGTCCAATTTTTACGGATGCAATGGGGTTGGGCTTTTATTGGTCTCGGTGACAAATTCAAGAGGCAAAATGACAGCCTACATCCAGCCCACCGATGAACACAAGTAAACACACAAAAGCTCTCCAATTATTT
The DNA here is from genome assembly GCA_014182395.1 of Eucalyptus sp. ANBG9806169. Taxonomy (NCBI): domain Eukaryota; kingdom Viridiplantae; phylum Streptophyta; class Magnoliopsida; order Myrtales; family Myrtaceae; genus Eucalyptus; species Eucalyptus sp. ANBG9806169. Next base: position 15,599,098 of record CM024575.1, on the reverse strand, counting down.
TTACGGAAAAATAAATTATTTAGAAAACATTTTCCTATAAATGATCGCTTACAAAAATAAATAAATTTTAAAAAAAAAAATCATTATTCACAAAATATTCTAGACATGAAATGTTGTCGATAATAAAAACGTGTAGGCAGTCTGAAATTAAATGTTTTAATCAACTCTTGGTCAAAATCAAGAATATCCACGTTTATTCGACTCCTTATTTTCTGTCCTTTTTCTTTTCGGTAGATGAACGATGGGCTAAAACCATCAGAGTAGTTCAAGATTTCTCGTGTCATTACGAGAGACTCGCTCAGAGCCTTTGACATGCCCCACGGTTCGATGACTAGACTCGCATCCCGTCCCCCATACGAAGGTCAACTTCGAAGTTCGCACGCGCTGCACCTTTTCGATAGATCCGCGGGCTTTGCGGAGCTCGATTTTAAAAGCCCAGGTGACTTCACAGCTGATGCAGAATGACGGCATTTCAAAGCTATAGAATCATCTGCTACTTTGCGTTAAAAATGCCTTTCGTGCGTCGACAATTTGGCAGGGCGAAGGTCAAAAAAGCCGGCCCAAAACCTACTTTTTCGAGGGAGAACGATCGGTGTCATGTCAGCAATGCATAAAAAAGCAAACCCAATCTCTTATTTTAGCAAATTCAATACCACAAATCAACTCGAAAGTTTTGAACGTAACACGCAATCGGCGAGTTCAAGGGCGCCCAATTATATATCCCACATCACACGAGAAGAGTCGAACCTGATTCTCGCGGCCGATTTTTTAATGACTTATCGGCAACCCAAAGCAGGACAATAGTAATTTAAAGCCGGCGAATCGGTACAAGGAGTTGACGGTATACATACACACGCGGATGCGATTCCAAGGCTCGCGACAAGATCCGCAATGTTCCTTAGCCAACATAAACAGACACGACAGGTGAAGCGGCATGGCGAGCAACATTCGCACCATCATCCGAACTGAACCATCACGCACACAAAAAGAAGGAACTGGCATGTTAAATTATATAACCTGACCACTCGGAGATGAAGGAAGTATGATCCATGGACTCTCCAGGAACCTCCTCGTGCTCCTTTGGCTTCTCCTTTCCGCCCACCAGCCTCGCCGGGTTCCCCACTGCAGTTGTCCTAGGCGGCACGTCGATCAGCACGACCGATCCAGCCCCAATCTTCGCTCCCTCTCCGATCTTCACGTTCCCTAGTATCGTCGCGCCCGCTCCAATCAGGACCCCATCCCCAATCTTGGGATGCCTATCGCCGCCCGCCTTGCCTGTTCCGCCGAGCGTAACATGATGCAGAATGGACACGTTGTTCCCAATCACGGCCGTCTCACCGACCACCACTCCCGTCGCGTGATCGAACAAGACCCCTTTACCAATTTTAGCAGCCGGGTGTATGTCGACGGCAAAGACATCGGATATCCGAGACTGAAGCGCAAGTGCCAGCGGCCGACGCGACTGACTCCACAGATTATGCGCCACTCGTTGCGCCTAGTAGGAGCAGACAGCAGCAACATCAGCACCCTCAGCGTCTAACCTCTCTAAATCAACTATCAGAACAAGCCCAGAACTCAAGCCACAGGCAAAAGATTAGCCAAATCATTTCTCATCGCCTTCCAACAAGCTAAAAATCCGAGCTTGCACGCACAGAAACAACAATGGAAGGAAATAGGACGTGGGTACAGCTCATAATACAATACCCCAACGCACCCTTTCTCTCTCTTCAAACGCAGAACCTCATCGGGTATCTGCAAGTCGAATTCCAGTCGCATCAATCAAGAAGACCCTATTCGACATACCCAACGAGAAGATAGCTTAGCTTAATTATCGCCTCGCGTTGACTTGTACACGAGAAAGAGAAACTAAAATTGAACTTTGAATATTCTAATCCTACAATCCAGGTCACTCCCTCTCCTCACTATTCCAAACCGGAGATTTCCCCGAATAGAAAAAAGACAAAAAATCGGAATCAGATTGATCTCGTAAATCACGCTCGAGAAGCAGTGCAGGAAAATCATCGGCCTCAATCAAACGACACACGAATTGCGGAGACCGCGAAATCGCGATCGATGCGGGGGCGGGGGGCGATCCCTAACCTGGCACGCGAGGAAGCCCTTGTAATTGAGGAGGCAGTGGGAGAAGGAGACGCAGGCGGGGTCGCGGGCGCGGGCGGCGCGGAGGTCGGCGACGGTGGCGGCGCGGAGGGCGTGGTCGGAGGAGAAGGCGTTGAGGAAGAGGTCGTAGAGGAGGGTGGAGAGGAGGGTGGAGGAGCAGAGCTTGTTGCCGAGGTGGAAGGAGATGGACCGCGCGAGGGAGGAGTGGGAGAGCACCGTCGAGAAGAGGAAGCTCGCCAGCGCCGGCTCCGACTCCGCATCGCGCCGGGCCTCCGCCTTTATCTGCGTCCACACGAACTCCTCCTCCTCCCTCTCGTAGTCCGACGGCTGCTGCGGCGGCGGCGGCTGGGGCGGCCGCCGCCGTCTGCGGACGGAGCTCGCTGGCCGGCATGGCGGTGGCGGTGGCGGTGGCGGTGGCGCGGCGGGGAGGGCTTGAGGATTTTGTGGGAGAGAATCGAGGGAACGGCGTCAGGCGTCGGCCGCTCTTTAATGGATTTGGCTTCCTGATGATGTGGGGGCCTGGAGCAAACAAAACATAAATGTGTATATATAAAAATATATATATTTTCAGTCCACCCGGCAATGTAAATTCTTCATTGCATACGCACATAAATGGTAATAAAAATCTTGACAGAAAAAATGATCAATACAACGAAAATTTCGATATAAATTTATTCTAAATTAATTTGTAATTATCAAAAATCTTAAATTGATATATTTATGACAAATTTACCATCTATTAATCTCCATTAAATTTTACCGTTAAATTACTAATTTGGATTACACATGGCAATTGATGAGTATATTAATTTAAGTATATCGGTTTGTAGTTTTTTATGTTAAATTTTACCGTCAAATTTGTTACAAATATACAAATTTGGAGGTTTTCATGGTTGAAAAATTAATTTAGAAAAAAATTATCATAAATGTATCAATTCATGGAGTTTTTAGTGATATTAACCAATAAAAAAATAGCTATAATTTTTTTTTTCTTTAGGATCAAACGTTTAATCATCTTGAAAGTCCCATAAATTGATTAATTGAACATTTAAAAAAGTTATCGCGTCGGAATCAAGCCTTTAAAATATAAGATGCTCCACTGCCCCTCTCCTAAAGGACTAAAACTAAATTGGAGATTCGAGCATTATTGACCTTTCCTTATGTGCATAATCATATTAACAGAGATTGCATGGGGTGAAATTTGGTCGCACATCAAAGCCAATGTCTAGTTCTAAAAGGGTTAATGAAAAGATGATTCAAGGGCACGGATGTAAAAGCCGACTATTTGAAGAGCCGAGAATTACCCTACCAAGTCTCATGAAACTAGTCATGTCGAAATCCTGCTTACATGTGCGGATGGTGCTTCGATCGAGAGCCAGTTCGAATGTAACCCGAAAAAATTTGTTGTTAATTGATGGGATTCGAATGAGTAACTCCTTTTAAGTTGGAAATCCCTCCAATATCTAACCAACTACGCCAATGCTAGAGGGTTAAAAGAATTTGATCCTTTGTTGTTTACTTTTTCTGTAGCACTATAAAACTTAGATAAACTCACTCGGCTACATTTCTTATTTGATCCATGAATGGTGTCGAGGCACGCGTCAAGTGTGTGCACAATCACGAGTGGGCCAGGTGATGGTCACTTGGCTAGATTTCTTATTTGCATTGAGTAGTTACAAAAAATATGTGAGTTAGCTATTGGCCCTCTATCCCCTTGTACGGGTATTTTAGCCATAGGTTCTATAACGGGACCACAAGCAATGACAAGAAATGTACGCCGTGGGTTTATCCCAAAAAAAAAAAAAGTTGGGATAGAATGTTATTGCATCCCTCGTCCAAGTCTCTTTCAAAATATATGTATTATTTTGTTGCTAACAGATAATAATGAAAATGCTTGGTAATCTCTCCCGTTCCTATATATATATTATTTATTTATTTATTTATTTTTATTTCTCTACGATTGAAGTGTAACTCCATGTCAAGTAAATATGTAAATGATGATATCCTTTAATTGCGTGACACAAAAGTTAAAATTGAAAATCAGCTGTCTAGTCAGCTGAGCATAGCCCATAGTATTTCGACCAAAAAAAAAAATCATAGCCCATGGTATCACTCACGGGGGTGGAATGTGATAAAACTAATTGAGTAAGAGGGAATTTTAATATTTATTTTTAAAAAAAAATTATAGCTTCTTCACTTTCTTTGATGCCATTATTATTAATATTAATATTTTATTTTATTTTTCTGCTTTTTTGTGGTGTAGCAGAAGATCAGTTCATCTTCCTCCTTGACCACAAATAAACATCTTCCATTTTAGGAAGCTTCAAAATATATACACAATTCGACCAAAAAAAAAAAAAACAATTCGAGTTTCCCGACTGCGTGCATTTTCCAATTTAAACAATCTCAACTCACGTCGCGAGCATCGTCGTTGTCTTAAGAAATTTCGAGGGTTTTTTTTTTTTTTTTTTTAAATGAAATCGCAGAAAGAGTAATTGTCACATTTCAGTAGCGAAGTGCAGATAACTTGTGGACTATGAAGTATCGACATTCTCTTGGAGTCTTCATGTCTATCGGGCACTCTGATACATGTTTAATACATGTCCGATGCTCAATCAACACGTGTCGAAAAATCCAATACCTAATTAACTCTCTCAATACTTTCCGATATTTGAGTCCGAAATCCCAACATGCGAATTCGGAATTCTAACATATAATTCCGACATGCACAGGGTCAATTTTAAATTTTTTTACTAAATCAGTGATCAAAATGTAAATATTTAAAATAATAATAATAATAATAATAATAAATAGGGAAATAAGAAAAATTTAGTATTCTTTTCTCTTCTAACGCACTCTGACATGTGAGTCCAAAATTTGAATTACTTATTATTTTTTTCTTCCAAGTTTTATGGATTATTGGAATATAATTGAATTTGTTAAATTGAAATAATGAATAATATTAACAAATCATAGATTAATGTTTTTAGTGCGAATTCATTATACGTTCTTCTTTATTATTTATTTATTTGTGAATTTGAATCATATTAATTTGATTCAAATAATCATAAAAATGATAATTTATTATATATAAATATATATTTAATATACAACGTATCCCAACGTGTTGGAATTTTCTATTTTTTGAGAAACAACGTGTCGTCATATTGTGTCGTATCTTGTCACCTATCGCTTGGTAGTGTCGGTGCTATTTAGCTTATAGATGTGCTATGATACTAGTGACGAGTTACATCGAGCGTATTGAGAAGTGTCCAAAGGAGTCTAGATTGTGCAATTTCATAAATGCGAAGTGTTGTCTGCTAACGTAATCGCTTACGTTACTTGGGGAACACGAGCTTTTTGAGGTCCCCCAAAAGGAAGAGAGGTTCAAATTGAAAGACATGTTTCGAAGAAACACATTATTATCTTTCGTCCTAATCAAGGTGGCTATTACTATTGGTAACTATAAAGTGTTCAGCTCGTGATTTCGTCATTCTTGGATCTTCAGATATCGAGTATCTTAAAGTAATTAAATATTAAATCATTTCTTCATCGAACAGCTTCAATTTCGAAATGATCTCACAGACATTTTGCATGGTATCTGACACATATTCCATGAGTTTTCAGACATTTTCACTCTTTAAACTAAGATTAAAGTTTAACCTATGTGTAAAGAGAAGTGTTGGAATAATATATTAAACTTTTAGAGTCATTAGTAGTGATTCCTCAGAATCTCTCAAGGTGAATGAAGAATGATGGCTCGCATATGTTGCGACCGAGACTCAAAGGCCACGAGAGGACGCCGCGTTTTGGCCATATCTTAGTGGCAAAGTACACGCGCATCCACCCTTCTCTGCAGGTGCAACGCACCGTGAAGGGAGAACGATGTCTGGACTTGAGATCCGTAAACAAGATGGACTTTGCTACCTCAAGATTAACCCTCTCTCTCCCCCTCGTACGTTTGACATGTACAGACTCGTCCCGATCATGATTAGCAGTCCGATGCCACCTTTCTTCGTGCGAGGTGTTCCGCCTTGGTGGCGTGCGAGGTCCAACAGATGAAAAAGACAGCGACGTAACCCGTCATCGTTCATTGCGTGATGAAGTTCTGAGAAGGGCTGATTTCTGTCTATGCCATAATCAATGTTGTTAATCCTAATCTTTCGTGGTATGGACCATTGGAGATGAAAGTTCAATCGGCACTTGATGGTGTCAACACCTAAATATTCATATAAAGATCTTCTCACTCTATTCATAAGGAAAATTGAGATCAAACTCGTCAATATCAAGAGGGTTGGATCCCCAAACAAAATATTAATTGTGCATATTATCGCATTCCTTATTACATCGAAATATTAGGGACATTTAGATTTAGGAGTAGCATTTAGAGCCCGACAGATGGTTTGATGTGTGAGAGGAACTCGAAGACCTCAAAAAACTTATTTTTCTTGGGTTGATATTAGGGGTGAGCATGATTCGGGTGGACAGTTCCCACCTTGAAATCAAGAACCATCCACTGAAGACCAATTCTGAAAAATTGAAACAAGGAATCGCTTGCTAGTTCCATTGATTTATCTGAGAACTAGACCGCCGGTTTGGTCCGGTTCCTCCATTACCTTGGATTTCATCCACCAATGCAAGAAAGGCATGGTCCACGCAGTTTCAATCGCCACAAATGTAATCAATGTCTTCCATGAGAGATTCCCGCACCCCTCTCCAAAAACACCTAAAATTGTGAGTTTCATTTGGAACTGGTGCAAGACTTGTCAATTTCATTTGGATCGCACTACGGATGGTGAGAGACCATGCCATAGTTTGATTCTACTGCTTGGCTTGTTCTTCACCAAGATTTATCCGACAACTAGGGGATGTATTAATAGGTTGACATGATAGGGGCTAAAGTAGTTTGACAGAGCAAGTATATCTACTTCTAATTACTAGGAAGGTAACCGCGAATCCAACTAAACAATGTTGATCCAACCTTTATAAAAGGATAGTGTTCTAGAAAAAATTAATTTGAATACAATAAATAAATCAGTTACAAACAACTAAACAATGTTGAGCTTCAATAAGCATTACAACTTCAGAGCAGCTACACACACCCCAATGTGGCTGGGTGGGGAACATACCAATATTCACTAGTTCTAGTAAATTAGAACTGGAGACTACACCGGTCCCCATGAGAATAGTCGATTCCGGGCCAATGAGGTCTAGTTGTTTCTTGTGCACACCCCTAGTTAATACCATAAAAAAAATTCAAATTAATACATGTGTGATAAATTTACCCAAAAATAATTTTTTGACTGGTACATTCATGACAATTTTACCATCTATTTATTTTTGCATAAAAACCACAAACTACTACACTTGTTGCAAACGGATGGTAAAACTCCAAATTAATACATTCATCAATTATTACGCATTATCCAACTCAGTAATTAGATGGTAAAATTTAACAAAACTAATCGATGGTAAATTGTGTACCAATTTTAGGTTTTTAGTAGTTAAAAAATTAATTTAGGATCAATTTATTATAAATTTATTAATTTGAGATTTTTCATGATATTAATTATATTTTCTTAAATCAATTCCCGGGCGGACCTGCGCTTTACATAATTTCGGCCTCTCTTTTTCCTTGCGCTCGCATTGGCCGACAATTGCAACAAAATTGCAAGGGCGAGGAAGAATTCGCAAATCATTTCAATCTTTCGAGACTCGATTTCCGCGGAAAAATTGATTGGAATCTCATCCGGTGGATTCGGAAGCGATACGGTGGAGATTCTATAATCCAAAATGCTCCGCCGGACCTCCCTCCATGTTCAGTGATTTTCCCACCGTCGCCCGAAGGCGAAACGCCACCATCTCTCTCGGCCAATTCCGCTTCGCTAAACCATGCGAGTGCACCGCCGGCGAACCTCCGAGACATCACCGGGACTCGCCGCCGACTCGGGCTGCTCCGTTCTGTCGTCGCCTGTTGCCGCCGCCTCTGCGGATGCTCTCGTGCCGATGGAGCAGGCGCCGTTCGGTCGGACCGACTCGCGTCTCGTGGTCCTCGACACCGACTCGTCCCGTTCCTATCCCCACCAGGTCGTGTTTCTTTTCCAATTTAAGATTTAGGGTCGATTGCAAGTTCAGATTTTTTTTTTTTTTTTTTTTTTTGCATTGATTTGTTTTCTATGTTCTGGATTCGTGCATTTTCTTGAACGGAGCAGTAGAAAGTCGTAGAATTTGATTTTGCATCTCGTTAAGTCACTCTAGTTCGTATCGCCAGATGTGATTGCATTTGCATTTAGATCGAATTATCAATTAATTGCAATATCTTCACATTTATATCCTTAGGTCTATATTATAAACTCGAAAGGATAGAAAAATCACAGCTTACATGTTAAGTAACTTTGAATTGCATCTTCGTCAAAAAACAAGAAAACCCCCAAAACAAGTCTAGGCAAGCATATAGGGAAATTTGCAAATTTCATGTATGAGGAATCGAGATCTCCGCCTATATGACGTGTTGTTATATCGAGAATGAATGTTAATAATAATTTTGATTCAAGTGTCGCAAGTCATTTCGAGAGTTATATGTCCTTAGAATCTAAGTTTGATTTTCGTGATTTTCACCCATATAATCGTTGTAGGAGGCCAACTTTGAAATAGCTAAGAGAACTAAATGAAGAAAATCCAACAGAGTTAGATAGTATTGCATCATAGTAATAAAATGGGTTAATTAGATTATTCTTGCGCAGTCATTCGTGTCTTAGGCGGCTAATATAGGCCATGCGTAGATTGTATCGTTGCGTCTTCACCTTTTGATTCCTAGTGCGTAGGGCCACGTCCCAAGGCTTGATAATGAGCTTCGCTTAAGCTTGCTTGGCGCATTTTCAGGTTTTTTTTCCCTTTATTTGCAATTTATTTACTCCATTGATCATGGGGTGTCATCTTCATTATTTGCGCACCACGCATGACCACTTTCACCTGTTAGTGATTTCGGTATAATACTCACGAAAAAATAGTATGCAAAAAGGTTACATAAAGAGAAAATGTACCTGCCAGTCTAATATTCATATTTAGAATCTATGATTCGTAGAAGTAAGGTAGACTTCCACATCTTACTTGTTTGATTTCTAATCACCCCATAAAAAATTAGTGGCGACTTCAAGTTTGGTTATTGCATTATTTAATCGAGAATCCAAGTTTCAATCGGAAAGGCTTGGGAGAGCTCATGCTGAGTAGGAGCATTCCTAAGCCTTCGTCCTCTCTTAACAATCTATTAAATTTGTCTCGGTGGTTCACCTCCAGAAAGATTGCAATAACTAGTGACAGGAGTTACAACAGCATAACATGTCAAATCATACAGAAGTTGACCATCTGTTTTGATGAATAACTGATGGACATTTCCGGTCCCCAATCTGTGCAGATTATCTATACACTTTAATCATCCTCCAGAATGACAGAAGGAGTCAAAACAGAAAAAAGCACCACTTCCTTAAATGGGATTTTTGGAACTACCATGCCACCAAGCTCTCCGACTAAAACAGAAGGTTAAGTACTTTGTGAGTCCGCGCTGGTCATAGTTCTGTTCTTCCTTGTGTTGGTTTACCTTAAGAGCATTAACTTAGTTTCGCCCCCATCAACAGAAGCAAGCCGTTGGTTTTACTCTCCTGGTGCCGTTGTCTGTTCTCTATGTTATAAGTTAGTGACTCGCAGCATCGTGCATTGTCTTCAGCTGCCAGCATGTTTCTTTTCACCTAACCCTCATCCCTTTGTGATGCTCACACCGAACCCTTCCTCGAACAGGTCTCCTCGTGCAGAACATGCCATCGCCAAAATCCACTCCACATACGGTACCATAGTTGTTTTTGACGTTCACCTGCTGTGGGAAAACTTCTACGATGTTTCCCAGTTCATGTATCTTAGCTGTATGATCCCACGACGTCCTTGTCAGCTTATCGTGAATGCCATTGGATGCTCCTCTTCTGCTCGATACAGAATCTGACGCTTGAATCCTCATCCCCTTGTGCTGGTCAGATCAGCTAACGAAAATTTTCCTGTTCCTGACAAATAACTGCTGCTCGTCGAGACCTCGTATCGGGGTTAAAACAATGGTGAGATGCGAAAAGCGAATTATTTTTATGATCGTCTTTGTCATCTCTTTTCGCTATTGGGCGTGACAGAGGTGAAAAGGCCACTTCTTTCACTATGGCGAACACTAATGGGTATGGGTGTGGCCTTGTTTATTTCCTTAGTAGAAAGATTATTCTTCCTCTGTAATTGTAACCCATATGCGTACTGTTGGCATCAGGATAGTCCTTTTTTCTGCGAATTTTCTCTATAGTTTTACAATATGTGCATCTTGAAAGTGAAAATTAGAGTCAGGATGGAGAGCACTGTCTCCTCGTCTTGTTTCGTTTTGTGCATTAATAAGACTTATATCTGTGTTTTGTGGAAGTTCACCGAAGAAACATGACTATTCTGAAGCACATGTATTCGTAGATCTCAATCGGTAGACCATTCACGTCCCAAAGGCTCTCTATTTGTTCTGTTTTCATTAAGATGATTCGTGAGTAGGTTTAGTTGCATCAATATGTACGGGGTACGCTCCATTCAAGCACAGACTCACATGAAAGAGGAATGCTTCCACACAAACATCGAGTATGGAGAACAAATCTGTCACCCTCCTGACAGGTAGACCCTATCCCTCAATTACCGATTTGCAGCAACACTAGAGACAGGACCCAGAAATGAATTAATGGATCATCGAAATTGCAAGAGCAAATGGATAACGACAGAACGTGATAGTTCATCAACTATCAATTGAAAGGCTGGTGAGCATAAGATGAATATAAGATAGATTGACTTCTACTGTCTGATCAAGATTTTGGGAACAATTGCTGCAAAAATTTACTTAAAATCACAATAGATACCACACTCATTCACATTGAAATTACATAAGTATTGAATGTGATTGCCAACAAAGCATAAACTGTGTACAAAAGACTCCGCAGGCATCCATATGAACAGGGCACACTCCATTCAAGCACAAGATTCACATGAAAGGGGAAATGGTTCCACACATAAGCATAGGATATGGAGAACGAATCTGTCACCCTCCTGACAGGTAGACCCTATGCTTCAAATACAGATGATTTGCAGCAACACTAGAGACAGAATCCAAAAATGAATTAATCGATATGTAATGTCTGATCAAGATCTCAGGAACAATTGCTGCAAAAATTTACTTTAATACAATAGATACCACACTCATTCACATTGAAATTACATAAGGATTGAACGTGGTTGCCAACAAGGCAAGAACTGTGTACAAAAGACTCCCCAGGCATCAATATGTACGGGGCACACTCCATTCAAGCACAGATTCACGTGAAAGGGGAAATGGTTCCACACATAAGCATAGAATATGGAGAACAAATCTATCACCCTCCTGACAGGAAGACCCTATGCTTCGAGTACAGATAATTTGCAGCAATACAAGAGACAATCCCGAAATGAATTGATCAATCATCGAAATTGCAAGAGAAAATGGATAAAAACAGAATGTGATAGTTCATCAACTATCAACCGTAAGGCTGGACAGCATAAGATAAATATGGAAATGGTTCCACACATAAGCATAGAATATGGAGAACAAATCTATCACCCTCCTGACAGGAAGACCCTATGCTTCGAGTACAGATAATTTGCAGCAATACAAGAGACAATCCCGAAATGAATTGATCAATCATCGAAATTGCAAGAGAAAATGGATAAAAACAGAATGTGATAGTTCATCAACTATCAACCGTAAGGCTGGACAGCATAAGATAAATATAAGATAGATCAATCTCTAATGTCTGATCAACATTTCAGGAAGAATTGCTGCAAAAATTTACTTGAAATTACAATAGATACCAAACTCATTAACATTGAGACAGTGGCAACCAGAGTCTACTGCTTCCCCTCATAAGACAAGCAGGATAGCAAAATTAGCAATTGCAAAAAATTCTGGATGTCTAAATTTCAAAACATGCATTTTCACAAAAATTCATAAACTACAAATACAAAGTACATTAACCTCTCTACAAATGGCCTTTTGGCGTAAATACAGGTAAGACAGGCCATATGCATCAAAACTTGCTCAAGCAGCACCAACAGTGTAAATCTACCTGATAGTCACAAACTTGTTGGTACCATGTTTGGCCCAATGGGTCCTCAGGTCAATTGGGTTAGCAAAATTGTAGCCTTCAGCTTTAAGTTTCTCCAGTACTTTTTAAATGCACCTTGGCTCATTTTCCGTCCAGCCATCCTTGCACCTCGTCGCTTGGTGCTCATCGGCAATGGATACATTGATACCTGCGTGGTACAACACGCCGATTGCCAACCACCACAACCCCAGCGGTAACATTGCTTTGGAGCACCAGTGCACGAGCAGACTGGTATCGGAATACCGGATATATCCATGTCAATGCCATAGATAACAACGTCCATGCTCTTCTTTGGTGGCTTTGCACGCTGAATTGGAGGGTTTGTATTGTCCTTCGGCTTCTTGCTCTTTTTGGCTTTGGGGGTCTTAGGAATACCATTGCTCTGCCTCTTCTTCGGTTGTGGATTTTCCTTTTTAACCCCTGGGCTTGGCTCTTCAATCCTGCCAATCCTATCATCCCTCCAAAAGTCAGGCATCTGTAACATTTGCATATTGTGGGCTCCAGAACTTTCTGGAAGCGTAGCCGAAACAACAGAATCCCCAGGATGATAAGCTCCATTGGGAGCTACCGGAATGGTTGGATCACACCCCGGCAGGAAAGGTTTCGTATCAATGGTTGGATCACACCCAGGCAGGAAAGGTTTCGTATCAATGGTTGGATCACACCCGGGCAGGAAAGGTTTTGTATCAATGGTTGCATCACACCCGGGCAGGAAAGGTTTCGTATCTCGCTCGGCCATGGTTGACATGAACTGTGGAGTGAGGTGTCCTTTGCCGGATGGTTCATAATAACCCCGATTACGCATGTTCAGCGCATCATCGTCCATGATAACTACACAGTTCAGAGAAAAACAAAGAAAAGTTTCATTTTCAATGCATTTTCAGGGTAAAAGCTCAAACCGGCCAGCGCTCAAGCAACGAATGTAACAGGAGAACACGTAGAAAGCCACTAGATTTAACAAGACCCCAAAAGGAAACACACGAATAAAAGCAGCATCCTCGGAAGTCCCAAGAAATTATATACATAAAAGATAGAACTGGTCTTAGGACAAAAAGATGCTCCAATTGCTTGTTACCCATCGAATTAAACACAAAGGGAAAACCAGATATCCAACAGCAAATCTAAAATGCGCTACATGTCTCGAGATCAAACAGATTGACCAACCAAACGCTTCCCAATCTCTCCGGACAGAACAACGAAGCTAAACATGCTTCGATCCAACACAACAGCAGGGGATTTTGAGGAATTCAAAATCCCCATCCCCCCAATTTTTTTTACGGAAAAATTAATTATTTAGAAAACATTTTCCGATCTCTTACAAAAAGAAATAAATTTAAAAAAATTCATTATTTACAAAATATTCTAGACATGAATTGTTGTCGATAATAAAACCGTTTTTCATTGACTAATTATTTCAAAAAGGAAAGCAGTCTGAAATTAAATGTTTTCATCAACTCTTGATCAAAATCAAGAATATCCATGTTCATTCGACTCCTTTTTTTCTGTCCTTTTTCTTTTCGGTAGATGAACGATGGGCTAAAACCATCAGTAGTTCAAGATTTCTTGTGTCATTACCAGAGAGACTCGCTCAGAGCCTTTGACCAGGCTCTAAATTAATTCATTCGAGCAAAGACATGCACCCACGGTTCGATCATCGCGTCTCCTGTACGAAGGCAACTTCGAAGTTCGCACGCGTTGCCCCTTTTCGATAGCTCCGCGGGCTTTGCGGAGCTTCATTTTAAAAGCCCAGATGGCTTCACAGCTGATGCAGAATAGGCAGCGTGATGCAGGGTGAGCTAAAGGCACTTCAAAGCTATAGAATCATCTGCTGCTACTTTGCGTTAAAAATGCCTTTCATGGGTCAACAATTTGGCAGTGCGAAGGTCAAAAAGCCGGCCCAAAACAACTTTTCCGAGGGAGAACAATCGGTGTCATGTCAGCAATGCATACAAAAGCAAACCCAATCTCTAATGTTAGCAATTCAATACTACAAAGCAATTCGAAAGTTGAATGTAACACGCAATCGGCAAGTTTAAGGGCGCCCAATTATATATCCCATATCACATGAGAAGAGTAGAACCTGATTCTCGCGGTCGATTTTTAGTGACTTATCAGCAACCCAAAGCAGGACAATTGTAATTTAAAGCCGGGGAATCGATACAAGGAGTTGACAGTATACATACACACACGGATGCAGTTCCAAGGCTCACGACAAGAACTGCAATGTTCCTTAGCCAACATAAACAAACATGACAGTTAAAGCGGCATGGCAAGCAACATTCGCACCATCATCCGAACTGAACCATCACGCACACAAAAAGAAGAACTGGCATGTTAAATTATATAACCTGACCACTTGGAGATGAAGGAAATATGATCCATGGACTCACCGGGAACCTCCTCGTGCTCCTTTAGCTTCTCCTTTCCGCCCACCAGCCTCGCCGGGTTCCCCACTGCAGTTGTCCTAGGCGGCACGTTGATCAGCACGACCGATCCAGCCCCAATCTTTGCTCCCTCTCCAATCTTCACATTCCCTAGTATCGTCGCGCCTGCTCCAATCAGGACCCCATCCCCAATCTCGGGATGCCTATCACCACCCGCCTTGCCCGTTCCGCCGAGCGTAACATGATGCAGAATGGACACATTGTTCCCAATCACGGCCGTCTCACCGACCACCACTCCTGTCGCGTGACCAAACAAGACCCCTTTACCGATTTTAGCAGCCGGGTGTATGTCGACGGCAAAGACATCAGATATCCGAGACTGAAGCGCAAGTGCCAGCGGCCGACGCGACTGACTCCAAAGTCTATGCGCCACTCGTTGCGCCTAGTAGGAGCAGACAGCAGCAACATCAGCACCCTCAGCGTCTAACCCTCTAAATCAACTATCAGAACAAGCCCAGAACTCAAGCCACAGGCAAAAGATTAGCAAAATCATTTCTCATCGCCTTCCAACAAGCTAAAAATCCGAGCTTGCACGCACAGAAACAACAATGGAAGGAAATAGGACGTGGGTACAGCTCATAATACAATACCCCAACGCACCCTTTCTCTCTCTTCAAACGCAGAACCTCATCGGGTATCTGCAAGTCGAAAAGTCGCATCAATCAAGAAGACCCTATTCGACATACCCAATGAAAAGATAGCTTAGCTTAATTATCGTCTCGCATTGACTTGTACGCGAGAAAGAGAAACTAAAATTGAACCCTGAATATTCAAATCCTACAATCCAGGTCACCCCTCACTTCACTATTCCAAACCGGAGATTTCCCCGAATAGAAAAATAGACAAAAAATCGGAATCAGATTGATCTCGTAAATCACGCTCGAGAAGCAGTGCAGGAAAATCATCGGCCTAAATCAAAGGACACACGAATTGCGGAGACGGCGAAATCGCGATCCCTAACCTGGCACGCGAGGAAACCCTTGTAATTGAGGAGGCAGTGGGAGAAGGAGACGCAGGCGGGGTCGCGGGCGCGGGCGGCGCGGAGGTCGGCGACGGTGGCGGCGCGGAGGGCGTGGTCGGAGGAGAAGACGCTGAGGAAGAGGTCGTAGAGGAGGGTGGAGAAGCAGAGCTTGTTGCCCAGGTGGAAGGAGAGGGACTGTGCGAGGGAGGAGTGGATGAGCACCGTCCAGAAGAGGAAGCTCTCCAGCGCCGGCTCCGACTCCGCGTCGCGCCGGGCCTCCGCCTTTATCTGCGTCCACACGAACTCCTCCTCCTCCCTCTCGTAGTCCGACGGCTGCTGCGCCGGCGGCGGCTGGGCGGCCGCCGCCGTCTGCGGACGGAGCTCGCTGGCCGGCATGGCGGTGGCGGTGGCGCGGCGGGGAGGGCTTGAGGATTTTGTGAGAGAGAATCGAGGGAACGGCGTCAGGCGTCGGCCGCTCTTTAATGGATTTGGCTTCCTGATGATGTGGGGGCCTGGAGCAAACATAAACGTGTATATATATATATGTGTGTGTATATATAAAAATATATATATTTTCAGTCCACCCGGAAATGTAAATTCTTCATTGCATACGCACATAAATGGTAATAAAAATCTTGACAGAAAAAAATGATCAATACAACGAAAAATTTCGATATAAATTTATTCTAAATTAATTTGTAATTATCAAAAATCTTAAATTGATATATTTATGACAAATTTACCCTCTATTAATCTCCATTAAATTTTACCGTTAAATTACTAATTTGGATTACACATGACAATTGATGAGTATATTAATTTAAGTATATCGGTTTGTAGTTTTTTATGTTAAATTTTACCATCAAATTTGTTACAAATATACAAATTTGGAGGTTTTCATGGTTGAAAAATTAATTTAGAAAAAAATTATCATAAATGTATCAATTTATGGAGTTTTTAGTGATATTAACCAATAAAAAAATAGCTATAATTTTTTTTTCTTTAGGATCAAACGTTTAATCATCTTGAAAGTCCCATAAATTGATTAATTGAACATTTAAAAAAGTTATCGCGTCGGAATCAAGCGTTTAAAATATAAGATGCTCCACTGCCCCTCTCCTAAAGGACTAAAACTAAATTGGAGATTCGAGCGTTATTGACCTTTCCTTATGTGCATAATCATATTAACAGAGATTGCATGGGGTGAAATTTGGTCGCACATCAAAGCCAATGTCTAGTTTTAAAAGGGTTAATGAAAAGATGATTCAAGGGCACGGATGTAAAAGCCGACTATTTGAAGAGCCGAGAATTACCCTACCAAGTCTCGTGAAACTAGTCATGTCGAAATCCTTAGACATGTGCAGATGGTCTTGATCGAGAGCAGTTCGAATGTAACCCAAAAAAATTTGTGGTTAATTGATGGGATTCGAATGAGTAACTCCTTTTAAGTTGGAAATCCCTCCAATATCTAACCAACTACGCCAATGCTAGAGGGTTAAAAGAATTTGATCCTTTGTTGTTTATTTTTTCAGTAGCGCTATAAAACTAAGATAAACTCAATTGGCGACATTTCTTATTTGATCCATGGCTAGCGTCGAGGCACGTGTCAAGTATGTGCACAATCACGAGTGGGCCAAGTGATGGTGGTCACTTGGCTAGATTTCTTATTTGCATTGAGTAGTTACAAAAAATATGTGAGTTAGCTGTCGGCCCTATATCCCTTTGTACGGGTATTTTAGCCATAGGTTCTATAGCGGGACCACGAGCAATGACAAGAAATGTACGCCGTGGTTCTATCCCAAAAAAAAAAAAAAAAGTTGGGATAGAATGTTATTGCATCCCTCATCTAAGTCTCTTTCAAAATATATGTATTATTTTGTTGCTAATAGATAATAATGAAAATGCTTGGTAATCTCTCCCGTTCTGTAGTGGCTTCGCAGCTCCTAATAATATATATTTTATTTCTCTACGATTGTTATTTTTTTTTTGGTCGGTATTTCTCTACGATTGAAGTGTAACTCCATGTCAAGTAAATATGTAAATGATGATATCCTTTAATTGCGTGACACAAAAATTAAAATTGAAATTCAGCTGTCTAGTCAACTGAGCATAGCCCATAGTATTTCGACCAAAAAAAAAAAAAAAGCATAGC
Organism: Eucalyptus sp. ANBG9806169; assembly: GCA_014182395.1. Lineage (NCBI taxonomy): Eukaryota > Viridiplantae > Streptophyta > Magnoliopsida > Myrtales > Myrtaceae > Eucalyptus > Eucalyptus sp. ANBG9806169. The sequence continues at coordinate 15,581,224 of CM024575.1, read as the reverse complement.
CCATGGTATCACTCACGGGGGTGGAATGTGATAAAACTAATTGAGCAAGAGGGAATTTTAATATTTATATTAAAAAAAAATTATGGCTTCTTCACTTTCTTTGATGCCATTATTATTATTATTATTTTATTTTTTTTTTTTTTGCTTTTTTGTGGTGTAGCAGAAGATCAGTTCATCTTCCTCCTTGACCACAAATAAACATCGTCCATTTTAGGAAGCTTCAAAAAATATACACAATTCGACCAAAAAAAAAAAACAATTCGAGTTTCCGACTGCGTGCATTTTCTAATTTAAACAATCTCAACTCACATCGCGAGCATCGTCGTTGTCTTAAGAAATTTCGAGGGTTTTTTAAATGAAATCGCAAAAAGAGTAATTGTCGCATTTCAGTAGCGAAGTGCGGATAACTTATGGACTATGAAGTATCGACACTCTCTTGGAGTCTTCATGTCCATCGCACTCTGATACATGTCCAATACATGTCCGATGCTCGATCAATACGTGTCAAAAAATCCGATACCTAGTTAACTCTCTCGATACTTTCCGATAGTTGAGTCCGAAATCCCAACATGCGAATTCGGAATTCTAAGGTCCCCCAAAAGGAAGAGAGGTTGAAATTGAAAGACATGTTTCAGAAGAAACACATTATTATCTTTCGTCCTAATCAAGGTGGCTATTACTATTGGTAACTTTAAAGTGTTCACCTCGCGATCCTCGAATCTCTTGACATTGTCAATGGAGCTATCGTGCTTAGCTCGTCATTCTTGGATCTTTAGATATCGAGTATCTTAAAGTAATTAAATATTAAATCATATCTTCATCGAACAGCTTCAATTTCGAAATGATCTCACATGACTAGCAGGTGCAACACACCATGAAGGAAGAACGATGTCCGGACTTGAGATCCGTGAACAAGATGGACTTTGCTACCTCAAAATTTACCCTCTCTCTCCCCTTCGTACGTTTGACATGTACAGACTCATCCCGATCATGATTAGCAGTCCGATGCCGCCTTTCTTCGTGCGAGGTGTTCCGTCTTGGTCGCGTGCCAAGGTCCAACAGATGAAAAGGACAGCGAAGTAACCCGTCATCGTTCATTGCATGATGAAGTTCTGAGAAGGGCTGATTTCTGTCTATGCCATAATCAATGTTGTTAATCCTAATCTTTCGCGGCATGGACCATTGGAGATGAAAGTTCAATCGGCACTTGATGGTGTCAACACCTAAATATTCATATAAAGATCTTCTCACTCTATTCATAAGGAAAATTGAGATCAAACTCGTCAATATCAAGAGGGTTGGATCCCCAAACAAAATATTAATTGCGCACATTACCGCATTCCTTATTGCATCAAGATATTAGGAACATTTAAATTTAGGAATAGCATTTAGAGCCCGACAGATGGTTCAACGTGCGAGGGGAACTCAAAGACCTCAAAAAAATTTATTTTTCTAGGGTTAATATTAGGGGTGAGCATGATCCGGATGGACAGTTCCTATCTTGAAATCAAGAACCATCCACTAAAGACCAATTCTGAAAAATTAAAACTAGGAATCGCTTGTTAGTTCCATTGATTCATCCGAGAACTAGACCACCGGTTTGGTCCGGTTCCTCCATTACCTTGGATTTCATCCACCAATGCAAGAAAGGCATGGTCCACGAAGTTTCAATCGCCACAAATGTAATCAATGTCTTCTACGAGAGATTCCCGTAACCCTCTCCAAAAACACTTAAAATTGTGAGTTTCATTTGGAACCAGTGCAAGACTTGTCGATTTCATTTGGATCGCAATACGGATGGTGAGAGACCATGCCATAGTTTGATTCTACTGCTTGGCTTGTTCTTCACCAAGATTTACCCGACAACTAGGGGATGTATTAATAGGTTGACATGATAGGGGCTAAAGTAGTTTGACAGAGCAAGTATATCTACTTCTAATTACTAGGAAGGTAACCGCGAATCCAACTAAACAATGTTGATCCAACCTTTATAAAAGGATAGTGTTCTAGAAAAAATTAATTTGAACTGTATGGTAAAATTTCTATTTCTCAATTTCTCAATTTCAAAACCCGTTTGTTAACACAAACTGATTTCTCTATTTCTGAAACTGATTTCTGTTTCAGAAATTGTTTTGGAGGAGAAATGAGAAGCTAGAAATCAGTAAACTTCTCTATTTCTGAAGTAGAAATATAAACTATTTCTCCACTTCTTCCTTCCAGCCTCCTCTCCTCCTCTCCTCACTATCGTGCTTTCCCCATTCCTTCTCCTCACGACACCGTTTTATTTAAAAAAAAAAAAAAAAAAAAAAAAAAAAAAAAAACCTAGAACCTAGTTTAAAACCTCCTTGTTTTATTGAGAAAATAAAATTTGGCGTCCAAACCCGACACTGCATTTATTTTCTATTTTTTTGCCTAACTACCCTTTTTGGAAATAATCTCGCGCAACTTTTTTTCTCTAAAGCTTTCGGAAATAAATTCGTATGTGCTCCCGTACTCAAAATTAATCGATCAAACTTTGCACGCACCTAGTTTAAAACATCCTTGTTTTATTGAGAAAATAAAATTTTGCGTTCAAACCCGACACCCCATTTATTTTCTATTTTCTTGCCTAACCACTCTTTTTGGAAATAATCTTGCGCAACTTTTTTTTCTAAAGCTTTCGGAAATAAATTCGTACGTGCTCCCGTACGAAATAAATCCAAAGCTTTAGAGAAAAAAAAAAAAAGTTGCGCGAGATTATTTCCAAAAAGGTGGTTAGGCAAGAAAATAGAAAATAAATGCGGTCGGGTTTGAACGCCAAATTTTATTTTCTCAATAAAACAAGGAGGTTTTAAACTAGGTTCTAGGTTTTTTTTTTAACTTTTAATTTTTTTTTTAATAAAACGGCGTCGTTTTGTTTTCGGGCATCCATGTCGGCGCAGTCCATCCACGTAGGACGGCCGGCGCGCCGGCTTTGTATCCACGTAGGCATTTTCCGAGCTAAATTTGCCGGAAGGACTAAATCGGCACCAAATAGAAAGGTTTAGGACTAAATCGGCACAAAAAAAAAAAGTTTAGGACTAAATCCGCACAAAGACAAAAGGTTTAGGACTTTTTGGCACTTCTCCCTAAATTAAAGTGATTTACCAACTTTTATCAAATTAAATTACCATCACAAGCACCAAGAAGAGTGAAGTAAAAGGATGGGGACAACATGATTCATAGAAATAGAAATTTTTTATGTTATCAAACGGATTTACTTTTTTCGAAATAGAAATTTTAGTCGTTATCAAACAGTTTCTTTACTTAAAAATTTGGTTGGGGAATAGAAATTGAGAAATTGATTTCTGGCCGAAATCAATTTCATTTCAAAAATTTTGTCATGCGCTACCTAAATGTGTTGATCCAACTAAACAATGTTGAGCTTCAATAAGCATTACAACTTCAGAGCAGCTACACACACACCCCAATGTGGCTGGGTGGGGAACATACCAATATTCACTAGTTCTAGTAAATTAGAACTAGAGACTACACCGGTCCCCATGAGAATAGTCGATTCCGGGCCAATGAGGTCTGGTTGTTTCTTGTGCACACCCCTAGTTAATACCATAAAAAAATTCAAATTAATACATGTGTGATAAATTTACCCAAAAATAATTTTTTGACCGGTACATTCATGACAATTTTACCATCTATTTATTTTTGCATAAAAACCACAAACTACTACACTTGTTGCAAACAGAGGGTAAAACTCCAAATTAATACATTCATCAATTATTACGTATTATTCAACTCAGTAATTAGATGGTAAAATTTAACAAAACTAATCTATGGTAAATTGTGTACCAATTTTAGGTTTTTAGTAGTTAAAAAATTAAAGGAAAATTCCAAATAAGAACCCGAAGTGGATCAATTTTCTCAAGTAAAGACCCCAAATGAATTGTGTATTAGATAAAGACCTAAAGTGGACCTATTATCTCAAATAAGAACCCGAAGTGATTAAATGAATTTCAAATAAGGACTCGAAACTGTATTGTCGGTAAATATTCTTGATGTGACATTTCCGACGATCGAGTTTGGGCAATTTTGTCCTAAAAAATCTAGGGAAAATTAACAAATCCTAAAACAGAAACAAAAAAATCCTAGGTTTTCTACGGTCTCCCCATTTCTTGTACCCATCCTCCACAAAGTCGAAGACCCAAATTCTCCGCCGGTTGAGACATGAATTCAAAAACAAGAAGAAAACTAGATGCTTCTTTGTTTGTTTGTGGAGACCCAAATTCTCCACCGGTCAAGCAAGGTGAGGAGCCACGAGAATCGTCGTGACAATGATCGGGCAGCGATTTGGTTGAGGAGCAGCGGGGAGAAGAAAGAAGAAAACGTAAACATCTAAATGAATAACCTAAACTTAATTAATTTAAAATTTTCCCTTTTTTTCCAATCATAAATTTCTGAAAAAATTGCCTCTATTTTAATCATCGGAAAATATCTTCCGGCAAGCTAAGGTCCTTAATAGTTATTAACTTGATCACTTCAGGTATTTATTTGACACAAAATTCACTTCGGATTCTTATTTGAAACAATGGGTCCATTTTAGGTCCTTATTTGACACAGAGTCCACTTTGGATCCTTATTTGAGAAAATAGATTCACTCCAAGTCCTTATTTGGAATTTTTCCAAAAATTAATTTGAAATAAATTTATTAATTTGAGATTTTTCATGATATTAATTATATTTTCTTAAATCAATTCCCAGGGGGCCTGCGCTTTACATAATTTCGGCCTCTCTTTTTCCTTGCGCTCGCATTGACCGACAATTGCAACAAAATCGCAAAGGCGAGGAAAATTCGCAAATCATTTCAATCTTTCGAGACTCGATTTCCGCGGAAAAAAATTGATGGGAATCTCATCCGGTGGATCCGGAAGCGATACGGTGGAGATTCGAAAAAGGAAAACATAGAGAAAGATGGGTGGGGGGGAACGAACATTTCCGAGAACGAGAGCGGCAGTCACGGAATGAAGAATAGAGATTCTCGACGGACGGCCGGATGGATGATGGATTCTATAATCCCAAATGCTCCGCCGGACCTCCCTCCATGTTCAGTGATTTTCCCACCGTCGCCGAAGGCGAAACGCCACCATCTCTCTCGGCCAATTCCGCTTCGCTAAACCATGCGAGTGCACCGCCGGCGAACCTCCGAGACATCACCGGGACTCGCCGCTGACTCGGGCTGCTCCGTTCTGTCGTCGCCTGTCGCCGCCGCCTCTGCGGATGCTCTCGTGCCGATGGAGCAGGCGCCGTTCGGTCAGACCGACTCGCGTCTCGTGGTCCTCGACACCGACTCGTCCCGTTCCTATCCCCACCAGGTCGTGTTTCTTTTCCAATTTAAGATTTAGGGTCGATTGCATGTTCAGAATTTTGTTTTTTTTTTTGCATTGATTTGTTTTCTATGTTCTGGATTCGTGCATTTTCTCGAACGGAGCAGTAGAAAGTCGTAGAATTTGATTTTGCATCTCGTTAACTCACTCTAGTTCGTATTGCCAGATGTGATTGCATTTGCATTTAGATCGAATTATCAATTAATTGCAATATCTTCACATTTATATCCTTAGGTCTATATTATAAACTCGAAAGGATAGAAAAATCACAGCTTACATGTTAGTAACTTTGAATTGCATCTTCGTTAAAAAACAAGAAAACCCCAAAAACAAGTCTAGGCAAGCATATAGGGAAATTTGCAAATTTCATGTATGAGGAATCAAGATCTCCGCCTATATGACGTGTTGTTATATCAAGAATGAATGTTAATAATAATTTTGATTGCTCTATTGCATGTCTCTATAGATGTTCTTGATATGAAACATTGAACATGCTTTTTTTTAACTGCGTCTAGGTTATTAATAATAGTCAAGATTGCATTTTTTTTTTCATATTATTAGTGTTCATCATGTAGCACTTTAGTCTATACTAATAGAAGGTCTTTTCACACATAAGATTTAATGCATGGCATGTTTTCAGGGCTAGTTTCATTCGCATGTCGCAAGTCGTTTCGAGAGTTATATGTCCTTAGAATCTAAGTTTGATTTTCGCGATTTTCAGCCATATAATCGTTGTAGGAGGCTAACTTTGAAATAGCTAAGAGAATTAAATGAAGAAAATCCAACAGAGTTAGATAGTTTTGCATCATAGTAATAAAATGCGTTAATTAGATTATTCTTGCGCAGTCATTCGTGTCTTAGGCGGCTAATATAGGCCATGCGTAGATTGTATCGTTGCGTCTTCACCTTTTGATTCCTGGTGCGTAGGGCCACGTCCCAAGGCTTGATAATGAGCTTCGCTTAAGCTTGCTTGGCGCATTTTCAGGTTTTTCTTTTCCTTTATTTGCAATTTATTTACTCCATTGATCATGGGGTGTCATCTTCATTATTTGCGCACCACGCATGACCACTTTCAGCTATTAGTGATTTAAGTATAAGACTCGTGAAAAAATAGTATGCAAAAAGGTTACATAAAGAGAAAGGTACCTGGCAGTCTAATCTCCATATTCAGAATTTGTGATTCGTAGAAGTAAAGGTAGACTTTCACATCTTACTTGTTTGATTTCTAATCGCCCCATAAAAAATTAGTGGCGACTTCAAGTTTTGTTATTGCATTATTTAATCGAGAATCCAAGTTTCAATCGGAAAGGCTTGGAAGAGCTCACGCTAAGTAGGAGCATTCCTAGCCTTCATCTTACTTGTTTGATTTCTAATCACCCCATAAAAAATAAGCGGCAACTTCAAGTTTTGTTTTATTGCATTATTTAATCGAGAATTTAAGTTTCAATCAGAAAGGCTCGGGAGAGCTCATGAGCTCATGCTGAGTAGAGCATTCCTAGCCTTCATCCTCTCTTGACAATCTATTAAATTTCTCTCAGTGGTTCACCTCGAGAAATACTGCAATAACTAGTGACAGGAGTTACAACAGCATAACATGTCAAATCATACAGAAGTTGACCATCTGTTTTGATGAATTAACTGATGGACATTCCCGGTCCCCAATCTGTGCAGATCATCTAGAAGAAGAGCCATGTATGAGAACCAATATCTATACACTTTAATCATCCTCCAGAATGACAGAAGGAGTCAAAACAGAAAAAGCACCACTTCCTTAAATGGGATTCCTTGCGTTTGGAACTACTGTATCACTAAGCTCTCCGAATAAACAGAAGGTTAAGTACTTTGCGAGCCTACGCTTCTCACAATTCTGTTCTACATTGTGATGGTTTACCTTAAGAGCATTAACTTAGTTTCACCCCATCAACAGAAGCAAGCCGTTGGTTTAACTCTCCCGGTGCCGTTGTCTGTTCTCTATGTTATAATTTAGTGACTCACAGCATCGTGCATTGTCTTCAGCTGCCAGCATGTTTCTTTTCATCTAACCCTCATCCCTTTGTGATGCTCACACCGAACCCTTCCTCGAACAGGTCTCCTTGTGCAGAACATGCCATCGCCAAAATCCACTCCACATACAGTACCATAGTTGTTTTTTATGTCCACCTGCTGTGGGAAAACTTCTACGATGTTTCCCAGTTCATGTATCTTAGCTGTATGATCCCACGACGTCCTTGTCAGCTTATCGTGAATGCCATTGGATGCTCCTCTTCTGCTCGATACAGAATCTGACGCTTGAATCCTCATCCCCTTGTGCTGGCCACATCTTTTCCGCCCTTGTAATGGTGGTTTTGTACAGGGAAAGCCATCTTCCAAGATGACCCCACAAATAGGAGAGCTCTCAATAGATGGGCAGGTACCCGAAATTGCAGTGCCATTAGCATGAGATTCACTTATAACTAGTCTAGGCTGCGATTCAGCTGTATGATCCCACGACGTCCTTGTCGGCTTATTGTGAATGCCATTGGATGCTCCTCTTCTGCTTGATACAGTATCTGATGCTTGAATCCTCATTCCCTTGTGCTCGTCACATCTTTTCCGCCCTTGTACTGGTGGTTTTGTACAGGGAAAGCCATCTTCCAAGACGACCCCACAAATAGGAGAGCTCTCAATAGATGGGCATTTACCCGAAATAACAGTGTCATTGGCATGGGATTCACTTATAACTAATCTAGGCCACGATTCAGCCGTATGATCCTGCAACATCACTGTCGGCTTATCGTGAATGCCATTGGATGCTCCTTTTCTGCTCGATACAGAATTTGACGCTTGAATCCTCATCCCCTTATGCTCGCCACATCTTTTCCTTCCTTGTACTGGTGGTTTTGTACAGGGAAAGCCATCTTCCGAGACGACCCCACAAATAGGAGAGAAGCTCTCATTAGCTAGGGAGGTACCCAAAATCGCAGTGTCATTAGCATGGGACTCACTTATAACTAGTCTAGGCCGCGATTTGCTAAACTTGAAAATTCTGTTAAAGGAATTGCTGCTTTCTCCTCCAGTCTGGGGAAAGGAATCTTTCTCTGAAAGCAGCTTTCCATTGATTCTAATGCCCACTTGCCTGGGGCAGGATAGGAAGAAGCTTCCTCGCAATGCCAGAAATGCAGTATGTGCTTGAAGCGATTTCGTCAAGTTTCTGAAAGATATCGCCGGGCCGCCGTGAACCATTACTGCCTTTGTTCCATGCATAATCAAATGTGTCCAGAAGTGAAAGTTCTGTTCTCTGAGCATCTCCCTTATTATTCAGCTGCGAATATCCAATAATTAAATGTGAAGGATAATTTTAGAATATCAAATTAAAGAGGCAAGAGTTTACCCAAAAAAACTGCTTTGCAGCACACTGCTGTAAATTCTATGGGTGGTTCCTTCTCAATGGTTCTCTAAACTATCTAAATCTCATATCAACTTCCTTATTGATGAAGACAGCATTATCATACTACCTTCACCATGATACAGACTGCAAGTTCTTATGGCAGAGCATGAGGAGATTTTTCATCAATATGATGATGGGAATGGACTAAATTCCAAGGATGAACATTGACTCAGACTTTCCACATGGGATGTATATTTCATTTGGATGTATTTATCCAAGTTATCTAGCACAGCCATTTCGAAGAACCAAAAGCTCAGAAAACTCCAACATTGAGCATACTTTTGTTCAGAACTCACACTTCAGCTCATGAGAGAGAGTGAATAAGTCAATAATATTGTAGATTCTTCTGCATGGCCTGCACTATACTAGCATCCAAATTCAATGCTTCCCCATAAGATGACGACATTTTCCTACGGCTTGCAATTGCAGACAGGTTTAGCAAGCATACTACTGAGGCAATCAGAACAATTCAACTGCGGCAGTTGATTAAGAAACGTACCGAAGCCCATCGGAACACGATGGGGTAGCCTCTTGACAATACTTCCTCAAACAACCCAAGCTGTTTGGTGGGACAGGATGTCTTGTAGTCAATTTCACAAGCAGCTGACGAGCACTTGCCCAAGTGAGCACCCGATCGACCATATTGCTGGAGTCTGGTCCTGACACAGTCTGCCTTCCCAAGGTAAACCACGACTACATATCGCGGGTCGAGCTTGGCGATCTCACGCCCCAATTTGGCATGAGAAGCGGCTACGCCGAGCTCATATATCCCCGGCCCCGGGCTTTTCGGGAGGTTATGGACCCGGTACCTGGCAGCACCTTCCTTCCCCAATGAATAATCTTCCCAATCAGTAGGTCCTACGATCACCTAAGGACAAAAATTCGTGCCACGATATCAAGAATTCAAGATCAATTCATCACAAACACAATGAAACCAACCCCTACGAATCGTCTCCACTCAATTCGACCTTCACATATGCTAAAGAGTCGCATTTCGAAGTAACATTCACCTCAACCAAAAGCGCTTCGATCAAACCCCTCCATCATAAAAATTCAACTTCTCGGAAACGAAAAAATTTCAATCCTTACGCACGAACCCATGTTCAGAAATTGATGATCTACGAATGAGAAATTTTGTTTCGGGCAAATCGAAAGGACGATACCTTCCAAGTGGAGAACGCGGAGTCGTGCTTCGTTCGTTCGCAGTCTTCCCTCCTCAACCTGGCGACGACGACAACGTTCGGATCGCCGCCTTCCATTCAAACTCGCGGAATCGTACGTTAAGGACCGGACCAAGCAAAGCGTCCTAAGCTAGAGAAAGCGCACTTCAGACAAATTTAATGTAGTGACCACTTTGACCTCGTGGCGCCGGAATAATTACCGGTCGGGCACTCGAGGAGGAGGGCTCAAGCCCAGTTCGTCATTTTCGGCCATGGAGATGAGTCCAGTGGGCTTCTCTCTCTCTCCATCTCTATCTCTTCAAATTAGGGGCATGCAAAAGAACCAAAATCGCCCGGATCACTTGGAACCTCTCTCTCTCTCTCTTCAAATTAGGGGCATGAATTGCCGGGATCTCTTGGAACCCGACTGGAACCGACGGTTCTCAAGAGAAACGGTTTGATTCTCGATTTTAATAATTCAATGAGTATCAATCCAATTCCCAATTCTAGGTATGGAACCACTCACCCACCTACCGAGACCGAACTGGTAATATATAAATATATATTTAATTTTTAAGAAAAATTTAAGAGATATGAAAATCCTAAAACCGCTAATCCGAAGCTCAACAATCATTAACTAAGTACTTGTCTTGTCCTCTCTATGTCTCACCCACGTCCTTGACTCTTTAACTCAATGTTCATCGACTCATGGCGTCAACTCTCAATTTTTAATATAAGTCCAATCTTTTTACTAATCTTGCAATTAATAACAGGAAATGTTGTTTTTTTTTTTTTGGCTTTACTTTGGTTTGTCATAAAATGTTGCACTAAGTATGTCAAGCTTGATGGGACCAATTCCATAGACCTATCCAGAACCAGATTAGACTAGTGATCCAATTCTTTGTTGGATCCATGGAACCAACAGGCGGGTTCTCGATTCCGATTTTTCAGAATTGATCTTTATTAGGCAGTTTCTAATTTTGGTATAGAAATCACCCATCCGGATCATATTCATTCTTATCTCAGACCTTACCTTTTTCATGAGATGGAATCTTATGATCCTTGCTTTATTTACGGAGCACGCCCGTGCAAAAAGCGCACCCACCTTACTGTACGCGAGGCTCGCTACCGACAGAATTCGCACCAGCTCTTGGCGCCATCCGGGCCAAAGCAAAAATCAACTCCACACTTTCGGCAGAATACGCAAACGAGGTCGGATCAGGGTGATTTTCCATCGCCACCACCATCATCATCATCCCCATCATCTCGTTCTCGTTTCGTGCAAAAATCTCCCTTTCCCCGCATTGCGTGCACGTGCACGCTTCTCTTTGCGGCCTTCGACCAGGACCGCCCCTTGCCACCTTCGTTGCGTTCGTGCTTTGTCACTTTCTATCCTCAAATCTTCTTTCTTTTCCATGCATGATTGCAAAGGGTGCATCAAAGTTCTCGCCCTCCTTTCTTTTCACCATGCAATATTGCAGTAAAGGGTCTGTTCGCTTTCACCTCAAAGCATCTTTTTTTTTCTTTCTTCTGTATCTTTGCCATCCTGAGATTAATAAGATTTGGCTCGGCATCTTATATTATAAGCGCTCGAATTCGAGTCTTATGTTTCAAACGACAATATCAAGTAGCCAATTCATGCTCAAAGGTTGAAAAGTCCTTGTAAACTCGATGAGCAGGTGAGTCAACTCGGGGTGGCCATGCGAAAAAATGGAATCTTTGAAGGAGCGGAAGAGCATCTACCAGAGACTTCATGTGCATTTGGATGAAAGAAGACTTTTCTTGGACTTTATGTCTTTTCTGCTTCCGTCCATCACTCACCTAAACCGTCGCCTAATACTTTTGAAACTTCCAGCTTCGGCCCCCCCGAAAATCAATAGAAAAAAGGAAGGGAAATAGAAAAAGCTAGCCCTCAATCAGTCACGTTTATATGGCCCAGCCAGAGGGAAGAGTACAAAAACTAGGGTTTCCCTTTCGTGATGTACGTTGCTGTTAGTTGCTCTCCATCTGATATTCTGTATCCATTCGGCTCGTTGAAAACAGCCATGTGACCTAACCGCGAATTGACCTCGTAACAAGGATGTTCGCGCTCTTTCAACTTGGAAATCGATGATCGCGGGTTCAATTCTCATCGTGAAGAACTCGGATCCAAGCAAAGCTTCACGGCGGTTCCTCTGGATAGCCAGTCCGTCAAGATCGTGCCTCGAGTTATGAATGAATAACGTCGTTGCCAATCAATGGAACCGGATAGAAAAGGACAGGAATAACAGCAACCTTACATGACAATGATGATAGAGGCCAAGGATACGGACAATCATAAAATAGGAGGAGGTCGGCGCCATTAAAATTGCACACTCAAATCGATGTTTCGGTCGCTCCATTTCTTAATCGCGAGGCTTCTAATTGATTAATGCCCTATATTCGCTAACACCTTACAGCCAAAGCATTAGGGCGGGAGTTGATGGGACTTGTCGGACCGCGAAATTCAACTCTTCTATTGACAAATTTCTCAGAATTGCACTGTGCAACTTTTCTTTTCATAGAGAAGAAAAATGGGGCTGTCGATTGTAAAAAAGATACTCGACCGAACTTGAATGGAGAGATTTGAGCTTCTAATATTCCCGTCATGTCGAGCTAGAGATGATAGTGAAGCGTATCGGCTTGACCCAGTACGGTTCTTGCCCTAACAAAAACTGATCAAAAACTAAGAGATGAGATCCTTCAATATGTCCAAAAGGGTCCAGTGGCAACAAAAATCAGACTTTACTCCAAATTTTTCTGTCGTAGTTGGGGTCAGTTCGGTTTGTAAAATCTTAAGAAGACTAGAGACAAGCTCCAATATATGTCAGAAAATATATATGAGAGCCCTCCAAAAAAACCCTGAATTCACTTTGGTAATGTGCCGAAGTCAAAGTGTTTGTTGTTCGGATCAACAGATATTCAAACTTTAGTCAGAAAATTCTCTCTCTCTATAAATATATGTATGTACAGAACGACAGCTAGTTGAGAATGAGGATCCTAGGGTTCTTGTAGCTTTCCTACTTTCCAGCTATCATATTGAAATCACAGGCGAACTTAGAATAATGTACCTGCGGCCCACTCTGTTGCATTATAGATCATGTCCCATTGAAAATGACTAGGATGAATTTCTTTGTCATTTCGTTGATTGATTCTGATCCAATCAGACTGTTCAAGCGTGGTACATCAAGGATCGCATCCGCTTCTACAATTCGAGGAAGTGTGTTGCTCTCAAGGCACCCTTTGCTTCTTCAAATTCGAAAGATTCTTTTACTATTCATTGTCGTTGAAAAAAGTAATTCCAACACGTGACGACAACGATTAAATCGATTGAAATATATTTAGAAAATAGTAAGATTTGAAATCGGCATGTTTGGCTAGATCAGAACTCGACAAGCGAAAAGGCTGTCGAAATCCAAAATTCAAAAAGGGATATCCTAAATATGTACCTTATTGATGGACGATGATTAGTAGCAAAAATGTTCGTTTTGGGGCCAAAAATTCAATACTGTAAAAGATGTAAACTCCCCTATTAAGAGAGAGGGTACCGTGGTGAATAGGTTTCTATAATGTTCTTGAGTAGCCAAACATAGGGAAAAGAAAAGGAAAGCCAACAATAATTGATCGAAGATATATCAGCCTGTTTCAAATTCTTGATTTTTTATTTTTTCCACCAACTTCGCGTTTGACTTGGGATTAGGCAGTAAGCGACTTGACATATCTTTCAATGTCTTGCATCGCAATTTGCTCTCATTGCCATGGGGAGTTACCAACTGATTTTGCGCTTAACCTCTTACATTTTCGAGGGATTCGACATTGCTTATCTACAAAAGTAGGTGTTCCACTTGGAAAGATCCCTCATTTAGCATGTGTCACTTCATTAAGTTAACCGAATAACTCATGTTTAGTTTCACTTTTTCTAGGTATCGGACATATCATGGGATAGCACGGGAATTGAAATAAATTTCTCCTAAATGGGAAATGATTATAAGCAAAGATAAAAAGTTGGTAAGAAATGCATATCGGTATACAAGGAAAAAAACGCTTAACTTTATCCTTAGAAAGAGGGGACATCAAACAAGCACAAGAAAGAAGATGGAAGGTGGGTAGGCCTAGGCAGAGGCAAAGGTCTCACTGGCCAATGAACACTGCTTGATGTCCTCAACGATGATGATGAGAAAATGTTAGGATAAAGATGTTGAAGTACGACAAGCAGTTCCCCACGCACAGAATTCGATCGTCCCCGCTTTAACATAATCGAAGATCATTAAGCATGTCCCTCGGACAGTGAAGACCGATTTCTAGACATTTGCAAAACACTGTAAAGTTCACATTTTTATGGGATTATTTTATTTGGGTGTTTCCCCATCTGGCTCTCCACCGCATTCATCTCTGCCTTTGCTTTCCTTCCTCCTTTCTTCCTTCTCCTTTTCTTTTGCTTTTTCCACATTTGCTTTTTGGGGATCGGGGGTTGTCGTTATTCGTGATTGGAACGGAGGGGGTGGTTGTTTTCTTTCGCTTTGGTTTGTTTCTTTGGGGCTTTCTATTTTGGCGCTACTTTATTAGGATCTGATGTGCAGGGCCGTGTCAAAACGAACAGCTTCAAAACGAAGCTCTTGCTCTTTGCTTTCCCTTCTTTCGCTCTGCTTTGCTTTACCTGAAACCGTAAAGCGTGTTCTTACATGAGAAAAATGTTGGACCAAGTTTGAGAGAGAGAGAGAGAGAGAGAGGGCATGTTGTTTCACATGTACTTTGTTAAAGGAGAGATGGGAAATAAAAGAGAGAAGCAGGTGATCAGATTCATGTAGATGAAAAGGAAAGTGTCTTGAAGTGCACGTCCTCCTCAGGCTCTTTTTCTCTCTTTCAGCTTTCCGTTTGGGCGTAGCAGAGAGCAGCCATCGTCTTGGGGGTCCATCGCTGTTTTTTGTTACAGTGATCAGTCGATCTTTTTCTTGGTCGCTTAAAAGCTGGACCAAAGAAGACTTGAGATGGGTTTTTGGTATAAGTGCTGACGAGCAATAATTACTGTTGTGCGGGAGTAATAATTCAGATCCTTTTGGAGAGGTTTGAGTATGAAAGAGAGGGGCTCTTCAGATGGAGTTGGGAATGGAAAGGTGGTGGTTGTTGCCGTGAAAGCCTCAAGGGAAATACCAAGAGCTGCATTGGCGTGGACTTTGACTCATGTTGCTCAACCTGGGGATTGCATCAAGCTGCTTGTGGTCATACCTCAGTCCTCAAGTAAACTCAGATTCCCTTGTTTTTCCCTCTTTCGTTCTTCCTTTTTGTATGTTTCAATTCGTTTGCTCCTATGTTGAAAGAGGGGATTTTTCTTTCGCACAAAAGGAGGTGGAATAGATGTGAACCTGTGATTTTGGTTCATGGGATTTCACATGATTCCTGTTTACATGTATGCATGTTGTGTATTCCCCTGTTTTCTTTCCTGCTGAGTTGGGCAACTAGTGTGAGAACCTGATCTTCGTCAGAAAACGTTTTCTTTTCCTGCCATGAAGCATCATATTAAGTTCGATTGTCTGTAGAGATCTCTCGGTTTTTCACAACGATGCAGTCTCTCATAAGTTTCTCTTCGACAAGAGGTGAGTCTGAGGAAGAACACAATCGAATTGTTATCTCGCCGATGCCGAACTTTTTAATAAAACTGAATTTGCTGTCTTGTGGACTCCTTTTCGATTGATCTCTTTTTTTTTCTTTTTTCTTTTTTCTTTTTTTCTCTTTTGGCTCGAGGTTTCAGTTCTGTAGCACTGCGATGATTGGAATTGAGGTAATTTTTGCTACTGACTTACCCGGTGTTATTCCTTTGCCAGGTAAAAAGATGTGGATGTTTTCGAAGTTTGCAAGTGACTGCACCACAGGTAATCACCGGTCTATCTCAGAGATCAGTTTGGATGAGAAGGACGACATTACAAATTCGTGCTCTGAAATGATGTATGGACTCCACAATGTCTATGACCCAGACAAGGTCGGTACATTTGTCTCCCACTCTTTGCATCTATCTATTTAACCTTTCAGATTCCATTTATTCAATCATGTTGCTCTTCCTGACAGGTCAAGGTTCGGCTGAAAATTGTTTCCAGCACGCCATGTGGAGTGGTTGCTGCCGAAGCCAAAAGAGTACATTCAAACTGGGTTATATTGGATAAGTAATGGTTGCCTATGGTCAATTAAGGAACTGATATATAGCTGCTGATGTGGCAAAGCTGTTTTTTTTCTTAATCGCACTTCTAATACCTATTTTCCATCGACTTGTTTGATGAAGTAATCTGTTGCAATTGTATGGCAGGCGGCTGAAACATGAGAAACAGGTCTGCAGTGATGAACTGCAGTGCAATCTAGTGGTCATGGACCGATCTAAAGCAAAGGTCCTGCGTCTCAATTTGATTGGATCACCAGGGCTTGATCCAGAAACATCTCCTTTGTCCTTGTTTGATATCGATGTATCTCATGTGGATGCTAGTTTTGAGTGTGAAAATATGACCAGAGGGCCACTTGTGACTCCTGCAAGTAGTCCAGAACATGAGTCACCGTCGACCACAACTGACATTGGAAATTCATCTATATCAAGTTCAGATCAAGGGAACTCCCCATTTCTCCTCTCTGAAGTCCACAGAAAACTACAGAATGAGTACATAGGTAAAATTGAAGTGAAACGAAATTTTGAATATTCTGACTCCGATGTAGAAAGTGAAAAGCTGGGTCCTCCTGCCATGTCATGGTTGGAAGATACTGTCAACCCTTTGGAGGATAAATCACTGAAGCCTGACGATAAAGCTTTCTTTAGCAACTATGAATCTTTGATGGATCAAATTTCTAATTTGGAGAGAGACCCTGATAGGGGAATCAATTTTAAGCTTGACATGGACATAAGCAGAAGCGTTAGGGAAGCAATTTCATTGTCCAGAAATGCACCTCCTACTCCTCCTCCACTATGCTCAGTGTGTCGACACAAGGCACCTGTTTTTGGGAATCCTCCGAGGTGGTTCTCTTACACTGAGTTGGAACTTGCTACTGGTGCATTTTCTCGAGCAAATTTTCTGGCTGAAGGTGGATATGGATCTGTCCATCGAGGGGTTTTACCTGATGGCCAGGTCATTGCCGTGAAACAGCACAAGTCAGCAAGTTCACAGGGTGACGTAGAATTTTGTGCAGAAGTCGAGGTTTTGAGCTGTGCCCAGCATCGCAATCTTGTCACATTGATTGGGTTCTGTGTTGAGGATGGAAGAAGACTGCTGGTTTATGAGTATATTTGCAATGGCTCTTTGGATTCACATCTTTACGGTACATGTTCTTCTGTGACTGATGTTTTATTTGAAATTTGAAAGCAGAATCAGTAGGATGAGAATAGAGAGATAATGGTGACTATTCACCAAATACAAAACGTGCTTGTAAAATATGTGTGTAAGTTGATGTTGGATCCAGTCATGTCCTTAACTTGGAAGTTTTTGTTGTTTTTGTTTTTTCCCAGGACGTGATCGGGACCCTTTATTATGGTGCGCACGACAAAAAATTGCAGTTGGAGCAGCTCGAGGGTTGAGGTACCTTCATGAAGAATGCAGAGTGGGTTGCATTGTACACCGTGATTTGCGGCCTAACAATATTCTTCTCACGCATGATTTTGAACCATTGGTATGACATGCTGTAACTGCATATAGTTAATAGTCCTTAATATGGTTATTAATCTTGTTTGTTTCTGGCCAATTCTGTCAATTAGCACTTCTGGCTTCATCTGCTTAATAACATTCATTTGATATCATCTCCAACTGCTTTGGCTGCATACCTTAGAGCTGATTCTCATCGCTGGATGTTAGGTTGGAGATTTCGGACTTGCGAGATGGCAACCCGATGGAGACATGGGAGTAGAAACAAGAGTGATAGGAACATTCGGGTACTTTCATGTTCTCTCTTGAGCTGCGTTTCCCATCACGCACAATAATCAAAATCTAACGTGGATAAGCTGCCATTATTTAGGTACTTGGCTCCAGAATACGCTCAAAGTGGTCAAATCACTGAAAAAGCTGATGTATATTCATTCGGTGTGGTGCTCGTAGAGCTTGTTACGGGACGAAAGGCAATGGATATAAAACGTCCCAAGGGTCAGCAATGCCTCACTGAATGGGTATGGTTCAGAAAACTCTAGTACAAACACCACGTTCTTCCAAAGAAATGATTTCGTCTTCAATTATATGCGGGCGATTTTTCTCATCGTTCAGTTTTGGTGCAGGCACGGCCATTACTAGAAAGACGTTCAATCAGTGAATTGATTGACCCGAATTTGAACAATTGCTACTCAGAGCAAGAGGTTCATCGAATGCTGAAGTGTGCTTCATTGTGCATCCGGCGGGATCCTCAATTAAGGCCTCGCATGTCTCAGGTTGTGTACATCTCAACTTGTTTTCCAAAAGTGTGTGTGAATTTACTGCTAGAACTGAGTTTTCTACAATCTCTTTGGCAGCGATAGTAAAGCACTAATGGAATGTCTATCTTTAACTGTAAAAAGACATGCACTTGTGCCTAATTATGCGATGCATATTTCTTAACACATGCATGCTTGAATGAACTTTTTTGCAAGTTTCTTTGCATGTTTTCTTGGGCCTTTTAGGCGTATAGTGCTCTTTCTGCTTTCGAAATATTCACTGGCGCAAGCTTTAGGCAATGATGATTTTCAGCTCTTCTACTACCTGCTCATTGCCCCTTTGCCTTTGCTTTAGGTACTACGTATGTTAGAGAGCGATACTACCTTGAACTAGACAGAGAAGCAACAATAATCGCTCGTTGAATCAAAAATATGAATGGAGCATGCACATCAGCATGTGGATGGTAACTAATGGCAACGCTAGTATAACAGTGCCTCAGATATGGGTACTGGAACCAAGGTACTAAGCATTCAATCTGACAAATGGAAGGCGAAAGTCCTCATTTTCAGAAGCATTTGTAGAATGTCATATTTGGGGTTTGTCAAACCAAGAGGCAGATGGAATACCACGAAATTTTCTTCAATTAAATTTGCAACAGGAATGCGAACTGCCAAGAGATGGTTGAGGTGGAAACTCTCGTAAGAAAGCACTACTTGTCAGTGTTCATTCAAAAGAAGCAGAATGGGACGCTCCCATGTATTTGCAGCTTGAGTTCTTTCTTCACTATCTAAATTGGAATGTGATTGCTTTTTTAGCACTACTGTATGAGCTTTATCTGGCATATATTCTGAGGAAGTAGGCCCCTGAAACTCGAGGCCTGCTTCTCGACACGCTCTAGGAAGATCTTTTCAGACAGCAGTAGTTGCCTGGAAGGAACTACCTTGGCGACGAATTCACTTCAGAATCAGCTCAAGAGCTTCTTTTTCTGGACTTACGTGATCTGCCAGAATCTTTTCCCGTGTGTTGCGTGTACAGTGACTGGAAGGAGTGGCTCACATGACCGGGTTGTGCGAAGTGTACCCTGTGAACCAGCCAAGCGAATGCAGGAAGCTTCTTGCTGAGCAGGAGGCTTTGTCATTTTCTTGAAGCTCCTTGTATTTTAGAGTAGAATGAGTAGCTTGTATCTTCTCCTCTGCTAAATTTTTCACTGGAATGACATTTTCACAATGGTTCAATGAATTTTGAGGTAGAAAATGACTGAGTTTTTTAGAGCTTAAACCGACGCGATAAAACAGACACGGAGCTTAAGTAAAAGCACTGTAAATTGTAAAGTTAAAACGACAACCTCGGAGGTTCCAGTTCGACTCAAAAGACAAGATTTTGAACTCAGAAGCAAGATGAATCCTTTCAATGACTCGAACCCAGAATCAATCCGCAACAAAAGTTGACAAAAATGATCATGCCTAATCTTGGCAATCGAGAGATTGTAGCATCCAACTGGGTCAACCGAAGGACAAAAAGATGCGATTTTTTTTTCTTTGTGGGTCGAAGGACCAGTCGTAGAATGCCTCCATCACCGATCCGGCCACCGTCATTTTGGTCTTTCGCCATTATCACCACTCCAGCTGCGATCGGCCCCGTCCGCAGAAGAGCGATGGAATTCAGGGAAGTTACCCGAGCCCATTTACGCTTCCACCACGACGGGCCATTGGGTCCACAGGTCTGCTGAGCGCAACCCACTTTAAACGTGGTACGTCCGAGCATTTGTCCGAAGCGGAGTTTGAAATTTCAACGCGAGAATCTCCCTGTCGCCGCCGAAGCTGAGCTCCAGAGCCATGAGCCTGCTCCTCAGGGTGCGCAGCACTGTTGCGTCTCTTCATCGCTTCTCCAGAGCCCTCTCTAGTATCTACCTCGTTCCTCTCTCTCTCTCCTGCTTCGTACTCGCGAGCTCTTTTAATTCGAATGGCTTCTCATATTTGTGGATGCTTTGCTTACTTTATGCAGGCGTTTCGGTTTCAGAGCACAAAATGGTGGAACCTGCGCTCGAGATAGATCCGTGCTCCATTCACCCGGCTGCGGTCGTCCACCCAAACGCCGTTATCGGCCAGGTACCTTGATGCTTCTCAAGAACATGCTCTTTTGGCTTGTATCGTGTGATCATCTTAATGGGTATTAGGCTGGGGAGGGGAAAAAAAGGAAAAAGATGTTTCTTGTATAGAAGTTGCTTCTGGTTTGAGATTGTATGGAACAATTTGTCAGGCACATGTCGCTTTGTGTGACTCCATTTGTTTAAGCAAGTCTTGTCTTTATAAAACCCTGTTCCTGGAGAGGGTCGTTCTCGTTTTGATCATTCCCATGTCGTGATTTCAGGGTGTTTCAATCGGTCCTTTTTGCACCGTGGGGCTTCAGCTAAGCTTGGCAACCAATGTCGGTTATACCCGGGAAGCCATGTTTTCGGCAACACTGTCTTGGGTGATCATTGTGTGCTCTTGACGTGAGTTATAACTTTTACATAGGTTGGAAGCTTATGTGCGAGTTATGTGAAAGGCACTCTCCTAGTTACATGTATATTCTGAATTGCGTCAGGCAGTGGTGCTGTGGTTGGTGATGATCTTCCGGGGCAAACAGTAATTGGATGCAATAACACAATTGGTTATCATGCTGTGCTTGGTGTGAAATGCCAAGACTTGAAGTACAAGGTAATAGCAGTTTCTCATGTGATAGATAATGTATTGACATAATCATAAGACACATGTCATATGGCATTATTAGGTAGTAAAGTTTTGGACCTGGTAGTTCTACTAAAATCTTCTGTAAGCATATCAATTCCATTATTTTTGCAGTACATGTATAATTCTAGGCTGTTGACTATTGTCTCAGTTTCTTTGGCATCAAAGAGCCACTTCTAGGTTCAAATTTTAATCAAGCAAAAGCTGTTTCTAGGTTTTCATTTCCTTTGATCTTGTACTGTGGCAGTATTTAGAATAGAGATCTAGTTTATGGATGACCTTGGTTTGGGATAGTTTCACTCCACAAGAGTAAATGGCACGGAGCATTTAACTGAAAATTGCACGGGAATAAATATTTGACCCGGACATTCTAATTCCATGTTATTGTTTTCTGGCAGTGTGAACAATGCTAATTTTTTTCGTGTTTTAGGTTTCACAATTTGCATCTGATTGAAGTAAGTATCATAAGATTGACTTGGTGGCATCCAAGCTAGAAACACTAGCTAGACTAGTATTACTTAAAGAAGTTTTTTTCTCTTTTTTCTTTTTTGGCTTCATTGGCATCTTGTTAGTTGATAGTAGTGGAAGCCAATGTTTCCGCTGCCATGGTCCAAATGTGAAGATCAATGCTGGGTTTCATAAAATTATTTGTCTAATTGCTCGACATTATTCTTCTTTGGGTGTGGCTTTAGACAGGGGATGAATGTTTCCTTCACATCGGGGACAACAATGAGATCAGAGAATATGCCTCCATCCACCGATCTTCAAAATCAAGTGATAGAACTGTAGTACTCTTGCTAATAACTTGCATTACAAATTATGGAGCCTTAGATGCTTACCCTGTATTTTAACCCTTACTTGCGTTTTCACCAGGTAATTGGCAATAACAATCTTATCATGGGGTCTTGTCACATTGCACATGATTGCAAAATTGGGAACAATAACATCTTTGCAAATAACACTCTTCTGGCAGGCCATGTAGTAGTAGAGGTAAGTTGCAAGCTTTTCTTTTCTCAAAGTTTGAGTAACTTGTCATCATCATCTATATTATCTCGTGACTGCAACATCCATCCTGAATTTATTGAAGCATTGCAAATGTAGGATTATGTTCGTACTGCAGGCGCCATAGTAATTCATCAGTTCTGCCATGTCGGCTCATTTGCTTTCATTGGTGGTGGTTCTGCGGTATGTCATTTTCCCGAAATCATTAGGTTCTTGGGCAGTTTGTTTTGCTTTTGTTTAGTCAGAATGCTTTATACGGCATTGCCTTCAAAACACGAGAATAGAGCTATGAACTGTTTCATATCTATGCTATGTTGCTTGAGTCAATACACTGTCTAAACATCATCATCAAAAATTGCTTCTGCATGTCCATAGATTTCACAAGATGTACCCAAATACATGATGGTGACAGGAGAAAGAGCTGAACTTCGAGGTTTAAATCTTGAAGGTCTTCGGCGACATGGATTCACGACCCCAGAGGTTGGCATGAAACGCAGTTTCTTTTACATCTTCTAAAGGTCCTAGATTAAGTGGGTGAAAGATTGATTTATGGTCTAGTGATGATATCGTTCATTTACGATTCTGAGTGATTCTTTTTGTACCCTAGAATTTTTTGTCAGAAGAGACCATGTATAACAGAAGTACTCAGTGGCATGTGATGTTACTTTAAATTTTGTGTGAGAAGGTTTTTGTTTTTTTTTTTTTTTTTGGGGGGGGCGGGGTTTGTTTGACACAAAAAGTGGCTGGCGTTACGCAAACATGCTAACTCGTTTTAAGTGGAGAGTGAGACTACGATTAGCTCAAATGCATCTTTTGGAGCACAACAATTGGTAAAAGTTGAGATGTCTGATCAAATTGAATACTTTGTCATAGTTGTTGCCTAAATGACATACCTGTCTATGTGGTCTTTCTGCTGCAATGCAACATCTGTGAACACTTGGATGTGGATTTGTGATTCGTGATCGATTGATCTAGATGAGGAGCCTAAGGACAGCTTACCAGAGGATATTCATGCCATCAGATGCCAGTTCTGGGGGTTTCGAGGAACGTCTTGCTGAAGTGGTACTCAACACCACGAAGTATAATGGCTTAAATTATAGTGAACTTGACATGCTCATAGTGGGGTTAAATCTACTCTGCAGGAACAAAATGAAGTATTGGCACAAGTTTCTTCTGTACGGTCTATGTTGCAGTCCATTCGTGATTGTTTTGCTGAAAATCGCCGTGGAATATGCAAGTTCAGGCACTGGAATGGCTGATTAGCTATGTTACAGTTAGGTAATTGTCTTCATTCTATACATAAGTCACTTTACATTTTGATGTTCTTTGTTAATTTCTGTTTGCTGATGTAGTTATATAGTAATGTGACAGTATTGTTATTTGTATCTTTGTCTGGCTTCTGAAATTGTGGAATCATCAGTGGAGATTCAATGCAAAAAAATAGTAGATGTTACCCGATTTTTTTCTTTATTTCTATCGAATGCTTGTTTCCTACATGCAGCTTTTCTTTTGGACTGAGGCAATCGTATTGTACACACTCGCTTGACTCTTGCATGAAGCTCATTAAACTCATTTGAAACCAATTTGTGCAGCTTCATAGTGATCATTCATGAAGCAGTCGCCATGAGGAGCAAGAGAACCCTCGATTTTGGCTGGAACTGAGCCCACAGCATTGGGTGAATCGTGTAATAGGACTCGAGAGTAAGTTTCTTCAATTTTGTAGGTGAGTCAAATTCAAAGAGTTTTTCTTTTTTCCTTTTCAATATCATGATGTTGGATTGCAATACAGCTATATTCCAGTGTTGTTCATCTGTGGATCGGTTTACCACAGTTGAAAAAAAAACTGTGGAATCTTTTAATTAATTTATATGGTTCTTGATCATTGGTTGTACTGTTTATTCTGAATGCACAGCCAAACGCCACTCTTTCTTTCAGTGCTTCATGGCATAACAGCTTATGTTTATGAATGTCATGGAATTGTCGGCTTATTGGAGAACTGTTTAGAGTTTTGATGAAATTTGAGACAATACTACTACTCATGTGTTTTGACTGGTTATGCAAGAAAGCACTTGAATCATTATTCTTGCTTTGGTTTGAGTCAAAAAAACTGTGGACATCTCCCTCTCTATTGTTACTCTTGCAGGACGGTTCTGATATAAGTAGAGAACTTCTAGCCTTCTAACTGCAGGACATAATCTGGTAATTCATATCTCTGTGTTTGGAGTAACTGTGATAGGAAGGGGTATTGTTAGTACAACTTAGGTGGTATTGCTAGGGATTTCATCCCCACTTCAAGCATAAAAGTTAAACCCCTTTTATTCTCTTTTTATATCTTTTGTTGTCTGCCCTATAATCAACCGGGGTCTGTCATGCATAATGTATCGCTATGGAACTTTGTATTGTTGAGAAAGCTATTAGCCTATCTGCTAATCATTGTATTTCTTTGAAATGTGGATGTCCATAAACCATAGGTCTCTGCTTTAATATGTTAGAATGAGGATTACTTCTTGTAATTACATCATTCTTATATCTTTGACAGCGAGTGTTTACATTCTTTCTCACATCTGCTCAACTCTAAGGTGCAGTCAGTCTGCGAAGCAAGACATGAAGTCAAGTCCCTGCCAAAGAGGAATTAGCTGGAATTATCATGAGCAAATGGACTTGAACTCGTACAGCAACTTCATTTTTGTACTCATAGTCTCTTAAAATTTGTCGCCTATTATTATACATTCAACTCTCCTTTATGCTCTCTGTCCTTTTTAACATTTGAGGCGTGAGCTGTCGTTTCCAGGAATAATGCTAGAAACTGTCATGTACTTAACATGCTAAGATAAGAATATGTATTGTTATGATAAGAGATATATATACACACACACACACACATACACACATTCAGATGTTTTGCTATTAGCATGGCTATTGTTTATCATGTGTCGACCTCAGCTATGACATGCCTTGAAAAGGCAAGCTTTTTTCTCTCCCATTTCATTTTCCTTTGCTGGCCGAGACAAAAATGCCAAATGCTCCGAACCAAATGTCTAGCCCTCTTGTCATTAACATGCTCGGTTCTTATGTTGTCACCCGCTGGAGCTTGTCGACAAGGTTGCGCTGGCCTGATTGCAAAGAGTCGCCGACGTTATAGATCAACAGAAGCTAAAAGAACGAATTTTTAAGTCTCGAACAATCTTTACAACCCCTTTTTTCTCGTTCTTCATATCTCCTCTGTTTCTTCTCGCTTGTCCATTATTCTCCCCTTTGTTCCTGTATGTAATGTTGAGGAAGTAAGTCATGATGCAATGCGCAGCATATAGTTTTCCGCGACAATTCTTGTACATGTCCAATGTTATATTCAGTGAGATGGCGACTCTGTTTCTGCAAATTAAGCAGAACCAGCATTGCCTGAAACGCCCACAAATGCGTTTGCTTAATGACCAGGATGACCATTTTAAATTTAATCAGACCATACTAAATATTTGTGACGGTTTCGTTTAGTAATATTTGCTTGTCCTTATTTAAAGACTCGAGATTTTGATATAAAGTGATTTTACTTAATCTTTCAAACATCTGTTTCTAGCATGCACACGATGCGTGTGCACATTGTCACGTAGATGCTCACTTGCTATTTTATAGTAAGCATTGATTAGGAGTTAGCAGTTGAAATTGCTACCTCCCTCCATTCTTAATTTCCGTTTTTCAGCATGAACTATTTTTTTAATTGGGGCACTCAAGCAGGTAATGATACAGAGGAAGAGAGAGCCAACCGCCCAACCAACATTTATAATTGTTGATTTGAGGCTGGACCGCATCGGGTGTTCCCTTCCCTCATTCGGAATGTGGATTGGTCAATGCTAAAATATGCTTTGCATAGTTCTGATAGGGTGCTCCCATCAAATTGTTTTCTTTTCCAAAACAAATTCATATGAAGTAAGGAAAAAAATGAATTAGGTATAGTAATATCTTTACTAATGTCTCCACCTATGATTTACCCATATAAATTATGTATTTCTTGGTGAGAGATAGCTCTTTAGAAAATTAAACTTTCTGCTTTCTTCAATTTTTTTGTCTGTTCATTGTGATAAATAATTGTGCTTTCCAAACTGTAGGTGCAGAGAAGATTCCATGGATAAGCAATGCCAAATATCTCAATGTTGAAAAGCAGGTGTCAAGTCATTTGTAGCTCAAAAACAGTTGGGATATGAATATATATCCTCCCACTTGGCATCCATGATGATTGGATATAAAAATCTCTCCACAAGCTGGCCATTTATATATAAAAGTGAAAGCATCAAGACAAAAGAAAATGACCTAGTTGGGTTAAAAAATGAAATAATTGTTCCACCATATTATGTCACTGTCTCCATCTGCCTAAGTTTCGAGGGCCACTTTTGTTTTATCCTCTTTGCTTGCTTTTTATGGGGAAAGGAATATACACAATGGCCTCATTTACGCACAACCCATTAATTAATCTTTTTTTTTTTTTTTTTACCATAAGTAATCCAATTTGGATTGACATGACAGAGTATCTTTTGCTAATGTCACTGCTTAGGCCACACTAACTATGGATTTTGAATGGTGTGGAATGCTTCGAGTGATACAGGAATGAGAAGAGAATATCTGTCCATGGGGAATTCGAACTGTGTCCTATGAATTGCCATGAACAACTGAGCATAGTGACCTACTGAGCATACTGAGAACCAATTGTCAAAACAAAGAAAAAAAGCCTCGGATTTGCTTTGGATAATATATGATTGGTAGAAATATATATTGCAATTATGTCATTCTACAGAAAAGGTGAACACATTCAAGGCCCATTATAAAATGTTTATTCTATTTCGTCAATGTACAAATCCTCGAAAGTCTAATATAAAGTAGGGCTGAACAACCGAGCCGATTCAATCTGATAACCAAACAGAATCAGCCTTGCCCAATCAATTGAAAACAAATTCACCCCGAGATCGGGCAGTTTCTTCACAAAACAGGAATTGGTCTGTAGCTTTTTGTTATTAGACATTGTTCAAGAAACAAGAGAGATGTGTTGGAAATGGATTTGGAACTTGGAAGAATGGGAAATCCATCCAATCCCTTGACCATTATATCACAGTTTGTTCCCATGGTATTTTTTTCCCTAAATGATAGTTGTATTACTTAAAATTAGGTCTGATCTTCCCAAAAACCAATTCTGACGGGTAGCTTTCCTAGTCCTTTGGGTTAAAACCTATCCTCTTTATAACCCACCAACCCTAACTTGAAGACCGATCAATTTACATATGGATCATGTGATCATCCTTTAATTATTGTTTTTTTTTTTTTTTTTTTGGGTCCATTTTCTAGTATAAACTTGTGACTGCCGCTACTTACTATCTAATCCTTATGTCTTCGGCCAGATTTATTCAACCTCATTGGGCCCACTTACAATTAACTAGGGCTTTCTTCCAAAGAGACAATAATAAAAATACAGGTTCAACTAACTTCGATGTTGAAAAACATCATGTGGTGAAAGGCTCTTGACGACTCTCCTTTTTCTTACCTGTACCGCTGGGTTGAACGGTTGTAACGTGACGGATAATGACAATACTATGGTACGATGATTCGAATTCCGAGGAAAAGGTAAGAGTTTGTTGATCAACGTGGACTTTCAATGTTTTATTATGCGAGGGTCTTTTTCATTTCACTTTTCTTGCAAGTCATCCGAGGCCAACAACTTATTCCAAACGATAGGGAGACGATTCTTTTTTACCTTCTGCCCACCATTATTTATCTTTGCAATGGAAAACCTCGCAAATATATATATATTTCGCCATCAATTAAGTGTTTTCTCGATTCACTAACAAAATTAATATCCATGCAACAAATTTCAAGTGCATTTGCTTGATCTCCTCAATGACTTTATTTAGAATAATTTGATGTTCTAATTAGCTTATTTAATTTGGAGAACCCAATTTGCCTGAGGCATATATGCTGCAAAATAGGTCCTCAACTGACGAGTCTTTCCAACCTTAAATTTCGAATATTTAGATTTGACAACACTCAATCGAGTTTAAAGGAGGAGAATATCCATCATTTTAACATTTTCTTAGAAATGATAATGGAATCTAGTAAAGCAATCGAAAGGTGATTCTTTTGGAGCTAGCCAGAGAGGCTTCCTGCCAATCAATTAGCTATATGCAATTAGCTAGGGGAATTTCGTAGGAGGCTTGGATACCTATTGTTAAGATTTTGTCCTTGGACATGAAGCCATTCCCATAAACACATTGGCCTATACTAAGCCAAAAAATTATTAACGTATAGTTATGAACACGATTGGTGCGATGAACATATCAATCGATTTTCCAACGAAGTGATTGCAAGAATACGAGGAAGCAAAATGTCCTCTTGAATCTAGATTATTCCAAGCTCTTATTGGTGTTAGATATGCGAAATACTTTTGAGACATGCTCAATAGTGTCATCAAAATCAAATCGAAGATCGAACTGGATCCTCAAGTGGTGCGGCATCAAATCAATTTCGAATGGCCGAGGAAGACCTGATCGGGAATTGGGTTAGTCCTCGAATTAATCCAGCCGGTCTGGCTCATTTTTCCAAAAATAAGAGCAAGAGGAAGATACTATCATTAGAAAGATACCCCCATAAAGAAAAAGACTATGATAAGATGAGAGAGACATGAGAAATGAGTGAGATGCTTACTTATTCCCGTCGTTTTTAGCATAATTTGAGGAAAAATATCCAACCTTAAAAATAAACAATGTCCGTCCAATCATCCCTCGTGGAGTGCATCTCATTTCTTGTAAACCCCACGCTCCCTTCTCATCTTATATACCTCTCCACCATCCACCCACCAAGCCCCATCACTCATCGCCCCCCATTCTCTCCCTCCCTCTCCCCCTAACATTTCTGGTCCTCTTCTTTGTCTGGACAAGAAGATGGGAAGAAAGTGCTCTCGTTGTGGGAACATGGGCCATAACTCGAGGACTTGCACAACTTTCATGGGGGCAGCAAGTGCTTGTGGGCTCAAGCTCTTCGGTGTTCAGCTTGACCTATCTTCTTCTTCTCCTCCTTCATCATCAGCATCCAGTAGTTCTGCTCATCCTTATTCACTCGTCATGAAGAAGAGCCTCAGCATGGATCGTCTGTCTTCTTCCTCGGCCTCCTCCTCGTCTCCATCTTCATCTCTCTCCTCACCGAGAGTTCTTGCCGATGAACACTGCAATAAGACCTCCCTCGGATATCTCTCTGATGGCCTCGCCGCTAGATCCCAGGAGAAAAGGAAAGGTGAGGGCTTGGAACCTCAGTTGTTTTCGAAATCCTAATAGAGTTATAATTTTATATTTTTGAGGGAAAACACGTCGTTTTCTAATCTCATTATTAGCATCTCAACTGGTGTTGTCGGATGATTGAACTGTTAGGAGTTCCATGGACGGAAGAAGAGCATCGGACATTCTTAATTGGGCTAGAGAAGATGGGGAAAGGCGATTGGAGAGGCATCTCCAGGAACTACGTGACCACGAGAACCCCAACCCAAGTCGCGAGTCATGCGCAAAAATACTTTCTCCGGCAGGCTAGTCTTAGTAAGAAGAAGCGGCGGTCCAGCCTCTTCGACATGGTTAGTTTTCGGTAACCATGTCACGAATCCATACATTAATTCGGCACCAAAACTCACCAAAAGAAAACTCAAAGTCTTTTCAAAAGCCTCACGATTCGGAGAATGATAACTAAACTGTTCGCTTGTGGTGGCAGATGGGAAGATGTTCTACTTTTCGCGAGCAAAGCGAACGACAGCGCTTGATCAGAACAAAGAGCTCTCTTCGATATGAAGTGGTGCCTCTTCTTGCAATGAGCACCTTCAAGCCTGGCGATGAAGAGAGGGATCGTGAGCCACATGATTCGATTTCAAGACCACCTTCGCTCTGTGATTTGGCCAATCCCTTGGAGCTGAAACCATCACCAATAAACCCCATAAACAATCCATCACTGTCTCATGCAGCACCTGACCTAGAGCTCACTCTGGCTGCTCCAATGCCATTGGACCAAAATGAAACCTCACCTTCCTCTCTTTTCATTGGATCCATTAGCGTGACCTAACCTAACAAACAACATGCATATACTATTCCTGGAAATATGCATGTGCTGTCTCTCATCTCTCATCTCTCTCGAGTCTCATTGGATCAAGAAGATCAAATGTGCAAATGTTTCTCGTGCTACGAATACTTCGTTTTTTTCTCTTTTCTTAATGATAGAGGATGTTATTAGTGGAGAAGCAGAGATCTAGAGGGTGATCAGCACTGTCTTCGAACGTTTGATTGGATCTTGCGTCCATGACTTTCCAGGACATGAGTTTTGTAGTTCACACCTTAATCTGAGCTTTCTCCGATCGGTTTCTACAGATAATTTGTAGGAATTTACAGCAGCAGCATCGATAAGAAAAGATCCTCCCCGTGAACCCAACGACATCTGTCGCCAGGATCGTTGACGGTTAGTTATTAAGTCCACCATTCGTGCGACAATAAAGATTAGACAAGCTTTATTAGATCCGTGCTTAAAAGATTCGCACCATAAATAGATGACTCAAAGTACCCTTGAAAAACCGGATAAATGTAATTCTTTTTGACCGACTAGTCACGTGCTGCAATTTGCTATTGCATTTCCATACCGTCCGTATGCTCATGTCTTAAATAAAATCTGACTAATTTCAAGGGACGACACGTGTCTATTCGAACACTCCATAATATTTATCCGAATCAATCTTTTCAGATAAGATTTTACTCAAAATGGGTGCGCACTTAAAGCGATTGGTCCCATCACGGGTTAAAATTAGGGTTTCC
The DNA here is from genome assembly GCA_014182395.1 of Eucalyptus sp. ANBG9806169. Classification (NCBI taxonomy): domain Eukaryota; kingdom Viridiplantae; phylum Streptophyta; class Magnoliopsida; order Myrtales; family Myrtaceae; genus Eucalyptus; species Eucalyptus sp. ANBG9806169. The sequence continues at coordinate 15,550,343 of CM024575.1, read as the reverse complement.
AAGATCCAAAAGAAGAGAGACAGCAACCTATGCTCTCATCTCCGACTCACACCAAAAGTCACGAGAAGACCCATCTTTTTTTTCTGGGGGAGAGCAATTATTAGACCCTTGCCGTTTCCATTTTCGCTTGCTGCCAACCCAAATTTAGAAGCATCAACGAAAGGACCAGTGCACTTTTTCAAGAAAAGACACGTACCTACGTACGACACGAACCCCAGTAAATTACATGATACGTAATATAATACGTGCAGAGAGAGAGGCCACTCACAGAAAGGACAAAAGAAAAATAGTTGCTGTCGAAGTATAAAAGCTTGGACCACTTCGATCTTGCAAATCGACAGCGGTGTCCTTTGCTGGAACCAGAACGATGATGAATCCATGAACAAAACCCTTCGTCGAGAAGCTTTTTTCTAGTTTCTAATGACCACGCCAATCATATGAAATTACATCAACATACTCGGATTGATTAAATTTATTCGCAATTTTTTTTTCCATCACGTTTTTGTTCTTCAACGCTTTGTAAACCGATGAGGCATGTGTTTCATGATAATCCGACTTGTTGGAGTATGTGGAGATTTTCGAGTTGATAACTGAACAGTACATGAGCATGCTACGTAAAGAATAAATATCGAGCAACGTAAAAAAGATATGCAAACAGGAAAGAGATTATGAAAACAGTTCGGTCGAAATGAATTAGCAAATTGAGTTGCATGGATCCAACAAATTGAGGGACTTAATTGCATAAAATATCTAGGACTAAATTGATCATGAGGACTACATTGACAAATCGTTAAAAAGGTTTTGGACTAAAGTAGCAAATTATCGAAAATGTTATAACTAAATTGACACAATTTAAAAATTTAGGACAAAATTGGCAAATCGTAAAAAAGTCTAGAACTAAATTAACACAATTGAAAGGTTTATGACTGAATTCGCCTCCGTACAATAGGTTTAGGACTTTTTGTACAATTTTCCTAGTTGTAGCCCATTACTATGTACTTTTTTTTTCATTCAATCTCATATTGTTCGAATTGCTCATGAAAGCAAATTCGTTTAATTAACAAAAGGGATTGCATTTTCATTTTTCGTATATAAAGCAACAAGAAATTATGTGACTAGAAAATTGACACATCTCGAAACGTCGACTGTCGCTACAAAGATAAGGAGGAAATGCAGCTTGTCCACAAACTCGAGTATGAAAGAAACCGCTTCATCGAGTCCTGCCGGCATATTTTATGCTCAATAATGGAGTAAATCCATCTCGTTTTGTACCTTTGTGGGGAACATTTGCAAGGCAGACATGAAATCTGGAGGGGACCTCTAGTATTTTGTCTTCGAATTTTTGATTTCTTTTCCCCCCGAATTATAAGCACGTCGGTGAAATTAAATATCGACACCTCTCTAACACGAGAGAGAGAGAGACGAGCGACGTGGGCAAATCATCTTTCGCGCGATCACGAGGCTGGTCAATGGAGTCGAACATCTGAAAAGAAAAAAAAAAAAAAATGGGTCCTTGACTCAGATAAATCAATACAGTGAATCTCGAGAGAGGTTGCGCACTGTTGTCTGATCTGTTTTAGCCCCAACATAAAATGCACGTGTCGTTTAACGTTCGATAGTCGGGTCCAAAATCGGGCACCAATCGTCTTTCGGAAAAGGAGAGGACGGGACACCGACGTGGCCTTGAATGGCCACCAATTGAACGTACCGAAAATCAACAGTCTCGACAAGTCTTTTCTTTTGGTTGCCGAAAATCTTTTTAGGTGAGGCTGTGTCCCCACATGGGCGTGAGTGAGATTTCGCCTCGTTGAGAACCGCTTTTCCCCCATGAAAGGCCGACCTCTCAACAAAAGCTTTGCGAGCGCATTGATTTGGATGTTTCGGAAGGAATATCGGGCAGGACCCCGGACTCTGTTTTCTTCCGAAATCGTGGGACAAGATCTGATCCTCGACCTTATCTTATCCACCTGCAATTGGTCCTGCATCTTCTCAACTATGATCTTTGATCGGTCCGGTCTCTTGCCGTGTCGGCACCGCAGGAATCCCAGAATAGAACTCTAGCTTTTTTGCCTTTCGTCAACGCTCTTTGCTATCTCGGGCGTAGAGCAAACGCGTGTCGCTGATTCCTGGTCGGCCCGGATAAATCCGACTGTCGTATTTGTAGAAATGCGGTGCACTTCGGTGGGACGGAAAGGATCGTGATGCATTTAATAGTTCGCTTTTGAACGAGCACCGACACCCGAACCAACCTCGAATAAGTATCTATCTAAACCATTTGATTACACAACATGTGAAAGACAAACACATTAGAAATTGCAGTCTTCTCCCTTAATGAATTTGTAACAACTTTTCTTGGAGCACTTTTTTATTCTTTACTTTATAATGAGGCGACCATCGGCTGGCCCATATCGATTTGAACTGACTCCGGTGCTAATAATTCCTAAGAAGGTTCAAGTCATGTACTGGATATCTCTTCGGCTCACTTGTATAATCTCTGAAATCATCATCTCTCCCTTGGAAAAAAGGGTTTCGAATGCAAGGGCTGCTACATTGTACGGGAAAGAAATATATAATGCCACTAGAGGCGGCGGCAGAAAATGCCAACATGTAATGAGAGCAAATAGAAATATATATAGCGAAACTAAAGGGAGCGGAGATGATGATGCAGGAAAGCGTGAATATGATACACTAGTGAGGACACTACATCAGATCTTTGTTAGTTCATATCCAAAGTAACTCGCCAAAGAGTTCAAAATTTTGAAGAGGGAAAAAATGAATCAATCAACTTGCTAAATGAAAGGAAAGAGAATATGAATTTTCTACCTACATTTCCATGGACAATATGTTACACTAAAGGCCACCAAAGAGACAAAAAATGACGACCTAGATCCAAAATTAGCAGTATATTTTCGCGTGTGAATCATATACACTCCCCCATTTTTTTTTTACTTGGGTTACGGTTGGCATGCTGTTCGCTCTGATCTGATCAGAAATATGTACCGGAAGTAGGCAAACACAAGAAGAGCTTCACAAAAGGAAGAAACTGCATGCTCAGTCGACCTCCTTTGCAGTCTTAGGCACCTGTCCCCCCAGAGTATAAGAAGCCCATCAGGAAAAGGCGGGAAATTGCATTTCTGTGGGTTTGTGATTTATTTAATATCATGAATCATGAGAGCCTTGGACCATGAAGGCAATACGCTTAGCACTTTCTGCACGAAGGCTATCTCCTTTATATCCAATCTGGGAGCAGAAACCATATTCAATATACCTCAAAGCGGTTGCTCCAGCAAAAAATTGCCAAAACTTCCTTTAAAAATTGCACGGTTTGCACCGGTCAATATAAATATATAAGAAAAGAGAGAATAATCGGGTGCATGAGGTTACCTCACTGGGACTGTCTGGGGTGAACCAGCCCAACTGCACTCCAAGATGTACAACAGCAGGAATCAGCTTAAACAGCAATGTTGTGGTCACCTGAAAAGGCCCCATTGAAATGGTCATAAACATGCACCTAGTGGTTGCAAGGTAGGATTAAGCAACGTGCTCCACAATTTTTAGACATTATGGAAGTTTGATTGAAATGGGTCACTACTGTCTATGCAACATCTCTTCTAGTTCTGGAACAATAACTGCGACACAGGAGTCATACAAGATTCAAGAAGATTCACCATCAATGACAGTTCTTTTCCATCTTATTTGCAACATCCTCATTCACCTTGATAAGAAGTAAAACAATATCTTGACGCTACAAATGATTTACAGGATACCAGCATCTTGAAGTCCGAACTAGCAATTGCTCATCGACACCAAAAAATAATATGCAGATATGCAGGGTATATTGAAAGACAGACAGTAAAGCTGATACATACCAAACTGAGAGCTGTGGTTCCAAGCAGCAATAGGTACAGTTTACCCTACAAAAAAGTAAACACTTTTAATTGCTTGGCTGAAAATATGCCTATAACAAGTCCATACACAATCTATCTTTCTTGAGATAATACTCTGATTTACAAAAGATCAAACTCTGATTTACAAAAGATCAAAATAGTTTTGTCTCTTCCTTTTCCTTTGCTAAGCAGAAACATTTGCAGTTCAAGGTATCCAAACCCTGCCCCCACCCCCAATAAGGAATTTTTCAACTCCAACCTCGGGGCAGTACCCAGAGGTGAATGTTCCAATGAATGATTCAAAAAAATATATATATATAGGCAAAATTGATGCATCCGTGCTGCGTAAATTCCCAGCTATCCATTTGTCCGTTTCTTTTAATATATAATATATTTTTCTAAGTTTTGCTTTAGGGACCAATAGACTAGAATAGAGACCCCTAAAGTTAGGCATGATATTACATGTGCTACAAACACAGAATTCAAACTATAATAAATTGAAACACAGACCTCAATTATTCGAAGATTAGAAGCACGACTGAGAAGGACAAAAGCAAATTCCCCAATCTGTGCCAGAGACATTCCCACCTGCGAATGAAAAATTAATCAAGGCAGGGTAAGGAATGTATCTAGAAGGTAGCCAAGAAAACACTATCCAGTAAGGCCTTACAAGAAGTGCAGTCTTGTTGTTATATCCGAATCCTTTCACAACTGCGCCCACAACTACTGTTTTTATGATGATCACCAATATAACAGCTGCTAGTAATATATCAACATGATTCCAGAGAAACTGAATATGTATCAACATTCCGATGCTGGCAAGAAAAAGAGCAGCAAAGAAGTTTCGGATAGGTTCAACCTGAAAAAGAAGGACCAATGTAAGAGTGTAGCAATAGATTAAGTATAACAAGAAAAATAATGCCTAAACACGGTTGCAACAGAAATACAGAAGAACATGGTTACTGATCGAAGTCAACGGTTACAACTGGTATTCATGCCACCAAGAACATGCATGGTTTAGGAAGCTATTCAGTAATGGTTTTCTGAATGTTGTGGGACATGAAGCAACTCTTTAAGTCACAAAGCACGAAGTGATGTTGAATGTCATCCGCTGCTGTGTTTCATAAAACTATTTTAAGAGGGAAATTCATACTTGTTCAAGTGTGTGTTGAGCTAGATCAGTCGTTGAAATCATCACTCCAGCAGCAAAGGAGCCCAGTTCAAGGCTCAGGCCCAACTTGTCACTACACTGAAACAAGGCTGACGTATCATATCATATATCAACGGCATGGATGCACAAATATGAGTGTGGTATGCTGCAGATGACTTGATTCCATCCCTCGTAAAGCTTTACTTAATGCATTTGCACAAAGTTACATGTACCCATAATTGTGAAATTGTTTCTAGATGAGTATTCAGTCATAAAACAGAGAGAAAGAGAAATGAAGCTAACCCAAGCAACAAGCAGGCAGAAAGCCACCGATGCCAATTGATAAAGCTCATTAGTCTGCATAGCATAAGTTCCAGTCAAACAGTATCTAACAACAAAATATTATTTTCGAATGTAAACTGTATGCTTACTTGTGATGACAAACTGATCATAAGCTTAAGGAACCATGGTACACATGTACGCGACAATATCAACAAAATCGCCAAAAATGTAATTAGAATCACCAACCTGGAAAAGATAAAAGCATAATTATAAAGGATTATAACATCAGTAATCAGCATAGCGAGAAAATTTAAAAAATGAAAAGAACTTATGCCAGAGATCATTCAAGATGTCAATTTACATATCACCAAATGTTTTCCAAGTAGATAATTTAGTGTAAGTGCAAAGTTAATATTAAGATTAGTAAAACACTTGTTAAGACCTGCACACACTCCAGCAAACAAAACAGATTTTTGTCATTATCGCATAAAGCTTGCGAATCTTTGATCATGCATATATGCTTGCATTTGTATAAAACTAGTTGAAAATCAGCAGATCCAATGCTCACGATTTAGTCATGGATATCACTCCTTGAAGAATGCCAGAAGTGCCACCAAGGACTGGAAGGAGAGCAAACAGCAAACCAACAGCACAATCCTGGATACCAAAAGCTCAAAATGTGACGTGAGTAACAAAAGAATCTCAACAAAATTCAATTAGCAAATAAAACATATGCATACCTGCAAAATAAGGATTCCAATTGTAACCTGACCATGAAGAGCACTTATACTATTTCTTTCCATCAAAAATTTTAAAACCTGCAAGCCCCAAGATAAAAGAGGTTTGCCATTACAGCTTCCAAGTACAAAAAGGGCCAACATGTGCAATAAGATTCTGCAAAATAGTTACCACAGCAGTTGAAGACATTGAGAGGAATGCACCAACAAATACCCCCTCTGAAGGTTTACCACCGCATAACTGCAAAAAGCATGAAGCCATACACATGAGGTCCCTCATCTCAAATAGATCGAGCCACATTCACATAACGGGAAAGAAAACAAATTTTAAAGAAAAAATCTCTTCATGTAGAACAAAAGAAAAGGATTCGGACGTCACAAGTAGAATCCTCCTGTTGCTAACGTCATCCCGAATGATCTTATCTAAAAGAACGTGATTTAGTAGAATTCATGGTACAACATGAAATATTCTTTCACTAGAGAACAATCTATGTGCAAGATGACCTACGCATATTGGAAGCCCTACAGGTAATCTTTTTCATTTACAGTCAGGCAATTTGCATGTAGTGCATGCATCTTTATGCACAATCAATGCAAATGTCCTAATTATTTCAGGTGAAAGTCAAGTCCTTGACCGAAGGATGAGTCCACAGTTAATGTGAATCCATCAGTAATGATATATCTCAGCTCATGCAGAAAATGATTAGCATACCGAGGCTGTTATACCGCACAAGCATATGAAAAGGAAAATCTGAAGAAGACCTCCCAGAACAGCAACTGCTCTAACAACTCGTAGCTGTAAAATGTCGTACAAGAGGATTTAGTATCAATTGCTAACAACATACAAGATGAAAAGGCTAGGATAAACACAAAGAAATAAGGAAGGTAAGTCAAACCAACCTTAGTCGCTGAGAACTCAAGTCCAAGGGCAAAAAGAAGAAATATTACACCAAACTGAGCAACTGTTTCAACCTGTGTGCATGTATTAATGACAAAATCAATATTTAGAAGGAATGATTCAGCAAAGTAGGGCAACCACCACCTTCGCAAAACAACTTTTTCTAGTCAAAAACCACATTGTTATGTCAAGATAACTGCTTCAACTGCATGTATGGACTAGTTTTCTATCAGGGCCAAATCAAGCGTCTACCATTCTAAACAAAGCCCTCCCTCTCACAGGTACAACTGAAAGTTTAATAGAAAAAAGGCAAGCAAAGTGAAGCTAACATGATAAAGCTGTTCAAAATTTCCTCCTTTAAAACTGCAAAACTTCGTATGACCTTCCACAGACCTTTCTCAATCATTGTAAACACCACACCTTACCCCAAAGTACATTACTGTGGAAGAAAAGCATAAATGACCAAGCTCAATGATTTAAAAGAACAAACAAAAAACAACATGTAGCACATAAAACTTCTCAACTAAAATCCGAAGCTTGATTGCACTGATATAGCACTCAGCATAGACACAAAACATCATACTTGCACCAATTCGTTAACAAAGTTAAAGCCGCCAGGTCCAATGAAAGATCCTGCGAGCAAATACCCAGTAATCACCTGCAAGTTTCAAGGATGATACATTACTTGAGAGACCCAATTAAGACTTAACAACAAGGTGCAGCTTCCACATGTGCAACCAAGAACGCCCATAGACATATGAGACTTAACTATAGGGTTTCTCTAAAACCTAGACAAAAAGAAAAGAAAAAAGAAGAAGAAGAGCTTGCAAAAACATACCGGCTGTCCAGCACAGGCAAAAGCGATGCCACCACAAGTTGCAGAGACAATGACAACTACAAGATCTGATATCAATCTGAAAGTATAGAAATACCAAAAGTTTGAATAAGCGAACATGACATTCCTCCACATACTAGGAAACATGGCTTGACCATATAATCATATGCTAACCTTAAGTCCAACTGTAACACAGGGTACTTTGACTTTGGATTCGATATGATGAATATATTGTCCTGAACATAAATGTCCCGCATGATTGAGTTATAGAATTATATTTTACACTAAAGGAGAGGCTTCAATACAGAGAAGCAGACCTCCATTTGTGGAAAGGATTTGTGCAGTTTCCTCATAATGGGATAAGAAAAGCAGAATAATACAGAATAAAAGAGTACTCCAGACTCCATACATCTGATGTGTACACGATATATTTCTTGTGTTATATACCTTCCGATCGATCAGCATTGGTGTGTCTTCCGGTCGGTTCTCATTATCCAGGTTGAAAACAGTATGTAGCTGGAATGACCTGACACAAGACTCGATAAATGGCTCAGAGATCTCATCGATGTATTACTAAGGCTGAGAGCCTCACAATAAAAGAATTACTGACAAAACCGCATAATAGAGAAGAAGACATACTTCTCCTCCTTGGTGTCATTCTTCTTAGACTTTACTCTGGCAACAGTTTCCAAAACTGCCTGATGAAACACAATATAGCACATTCCATGAATGTTCAAGTAATAGAGCCTATTCAAAAGGTCATTACTATAATACACAGCTAATACACAAAGCAATTTTAATTTTGGATCAGCAACAGAAAAATCACTAATTTTTTTCTCTTCTAGGCTTGATCAACAGAACAAACTGCAATGACTCCAGCCCGACCGCAGGTAGTTAGCCAAACTCTCTGACAGATTTTTTTTTTTTTCCAACTTAAGTCTTTATGCAGGTTTTATAATGGAATCAGGGAGTCAATTACTTATTACAAATAGAATCCCGCATTGACTAATCAATGTAAATCTATCTACAGAGTTCTGTCATGATGCAAAAGTTCAACATTGTGGAAGTTTTTGGTCAACCTGCTCTCTAGCGAGCAAAAGATACATAAAGGATAAAGGAATAAATAAAAGCCCCATCAATGAAGATCAGTCTCTAGTGCGACATTTTATAGGAATGATGCTAACCTGCTGCCCTGCAACACTGTTATTGAAGCTTCCAGGATCTGTAACTGCAAGAAACAAGATGGGATGGTAATATGCCCAGATGCATCATTAATCCAATGACTGCCCCTAGCAGAACCATTTTCCTCTATTTGAGAAAGGAAAAGTGCCAACGAATTGCAAAAGCAAGTTCCTTAATCACTTCCATATTTTCATCCTTCGTCCTACTGCATTTAAAAAAAAAAAAAAAAAAATCTGGAGCTGAAAGCTAATCCAACACAATACTGCTGATTGCAAACTAGACCACACAGTACGGACGCGCTGAGCGCGTCAAACCAAAGAGTTTGAAAAATCAGCAGCCAATGGGAGATCAACTAAAATGCAGCAAGAGAAATCGACTGTCGACTTCGACCTAATTGCTCCACAAAAAGAGCAATCAATTCCCTCACATCACTCGCCAGCACCGACTCCAGACAAACGTCCCAGTCGCCCCCCGGCACGAATCCGAAACCCTAGCCCCACCACATCGCCAGACAACAAAAAAACACGAGCACCATTCGCGGAAGCGAGCCCGAGAGCTCAGATCTAGCGCGAACCTTCGTTCTGGTCGCTCTCGTGGAACTCCTTCTCGAGCGCGCGATCGATCATGTCCGCGAAGCTGTCCTCCTTGGATCTCGGCCGCGAGGCGTTGAACTCGGCGGCGGTCGCGTTGTTCTCGTCGGCGAAGGCGGCAGCGCCGGACTCCTCGCCGGCCGAATCGCCCGCCGCCGCCGGAGACGGAAACCGGAGGAGGAGGATGCATGCGAACAGCAACGAAGAGAGGCGCATTGGATCGAAGCCTCATTGCCGGGAGGGGGGAAGGCGGTGGCCGGAGCGGCGGCGACGCCGGAGGTCAGGCGGCGGAGCGAGTGGCGCCTTCCCGCGTTCCGGCTCTCCGCTTCCTGCTTCCTCCGTCGTCTTCTTCAGTACAGTGTAGGCGTGGAGAGAGAAAGAGAGAGGGAGAGGGAAATGGCTACGTTTTTTTTTTTTTTTTGGTTTGCGTTGTTGGAGAGCTCAAGGGAAAAATGGAGGGTCCGAGGTGAAAGTACGGAAGAGCCCTTCTGCTCTCCCGCGGCAGTAGCCACTTGCGAGCCGCGATCCCCCCCACGCGCTCGTCCCCCCGCGCGTGGAGCGCATGCGGAGAATATGCTGCCGGGTGCTTATACTCCGTCCTGTCATGATCATGAACTTTTTCTTTTTTCTCGCTTTTCCATCTTTTTTTTTTTTTTTTAATAATCACCTGAAAATGAAGGGGAAAATAGTGGATCTAGTGCAGAAATTTAAGGAATTATGGAATTTTCGTGATTATCAGCTGTTTAGGATAGGAGATAGTGACTAAAAAGTTTTGTCAACTCAATATTTGATAAAATATGGGAATTCATAATGCACAAGTATGGTTCATTATCGGATAATTAATGCGTATACTAAAAATGGCGTGGAATATTGAATAGCCATTTATGTGCCGAATTCTTGTTGGGCTGTCGTGTTAAGTAGTTGCTCACGTACCATAAAGCGCAATCTTTGTCAATTTACATCCGAATCTCTATTTCTCCTTCTTTCTTCATGTTTCATACGTTGCAATTAAAAATTCATGTCGATCGAAATTTGATACAGCCCAAATTAATGAGAGAAAGGAATTTTCCCGAAATGAATGTTAGTGTTGCTCGAAATATTCAAGTGTAGCTAGACTGAAAAAGAAATTATCCTAAATTAAGGAAGTTCTTGTAATTATTGGAAGTGGGTGAGCAGTAGGTGAATCATGGGTTACATCCATGCAAAAGCTTTAGCTCGATCTTCCTGACACTTTTGGAATGCACTTGATTAGCTAATTAGTTGGAATTTACTAGTGTGCTTAGAGGAGAGCACTAAACAGGTTCATTCTAGCAAGCAAGAAGCATTTTCGGTCACGAAATCAAACGGAGGAGTTTGTACCAAAGACAGACTAAGCTAGCACAGATGCATTGAGCTTGCCACCATAATTCCATCAAAATCAGTTAGTTCAACCGGTCCGACCAATGTATTTTATCACCTCATAGTTCTGATTGGACCTCGGGTTCAAGCTTTAGCCATATCGCATGGTTCAAACTAATTTTCTAATTTTTATTTTGGAGTGTCGAAATGCCAAGAAGATTGAAGAAATGCAAAAATGGCAATGAAATAGAGATCCTACTTAAAGTAAGCATAATTATCAAGTTCTATCAATCTCGCAAATATGAATTGGATGCATAATCTTAGGTTAAAGAAATACATAAATAGTGTTCGCAATTGATTCGATGTTTCCTTTATTTTTTATGAACTCCTCTCAATTTTTTTTCAATGAATTAATGTGATTAATACGGAGGAACGAATAAATGCAATTGAATACCAGAACACCACTTTCGGCTATCTTGCCGTAATCCAAAAAAAAAAAAAAAAAAAAAAAAAACTCATCTCTATATATGGTCTCGAATTTATCAAGTAATTACAAAATGGGAGGGTCAATACCTGCAAAAAATCTAAAATCGGTATATGTTAATTTTTATATTATAAAAAATATCAAACTAATACTCACATGCCACATTTATCTTGAACTAAATTGCATGTCTCGAGAAATCTCAAACTAATGTACATGTGCCACATTTACTCAAAATTATTTTTCTTGTCAATTACCCCAATGTTATATTGGGAAATATGCTAAAATCCATTAACTTGCTCTAAGAGCTCCCTTACATTTTGAAGATCCAGTGAAATCCCTAATTTCACCCCTAAGACTTGACATAACATATAATTTATGATAAATATGGTATAAATGTGTTTTTTTTATATAAAAATTAATGTACCTATATGAAATTATTGTAATTATGTCATGCAAAACATCCGATTTGAAATTTATGGCAGCATAAATGCAAACATTGAAATATGGAAAATGATGATATTCAAATCAAAATCAGTGACTGCAATTCTGATGATCAATACTGGGTTTTCAATAAGTATCTTGAAAGCTTTTTCCACAGTTATTATTATTTTATTTTATTTTAGTGGTTGGGGGATGATGGAAGTTCCTTCACGATGGGAAAAAGAATGTAAGAGAAATGTTTCGATATTTGTTTGCCATTGCACTCAAGGAAGATTAGGAGCAGTTCTTTATATATATTATTCGTTATTAATTAATGCGATTTTTTTTTTTTTTTTTTGCCCACCAAAAAACGATGGCGCTGTCTACTCCGTACCGTCCACGTGGAGGAGGAGGATCCCGAGCTTTTTCTTTTTCTCATCTTCGATGTTACGTGTGACCTTTACGTGAAATCGAACGGAGGAGGTCAACTCTAGTACTACACGGTGACGACGCGTCACGTGTGGTCTGTCGGCGTCGCACGAACGGGAGGAGGCCCGGTTTAGATGGGCCTCCTCGAGGCCCATTCACCCCCTCTCTTGACCGGCCCATGTTGGAGAGGCCCAATGTCGAGTCGACTCTCGTCCAGGGAGTCGCCGGTTCTTGAACGGTGCGTTTGTTTCCCAAAAAACCTATGATTTGGACCAGGGAATAATCATTCGTGTTGCTTGGCAAAATGAATGGAGGAAATATATTTTCATCATCCATGAAAATGCTTAGGTATAAATTGTCATGAATGGTGAAAATAGTTTTCGTTGACTGATACTTTGAAGATATATACAAACCAATTATTTTTTTGGGAAATATTTTTCAAATCATTATTTTTTCTCTTATCGAATGGACCCTAAATATAGTTCCAATGACATCCAATGGCCTAAGTCCCAGCCAAAAAATAAATAAATGCAACTTTAAGTCCAATCCAGTTCTGTCTCAAATTTTTATTTTATCTAAAGAAAAATCTCCAACTTTCATTATAATCTCAAATCTATCCACACATTAAAAAAATCACCACTGATTTTTTCAAAATTATCAATATCATGCCCAGTTAGAAATTTCATCATCAGAACATCAATTTCACATTTGTATGCAATAACAATAGTCTCCTGAGCCAATGGCAATTTTTGAATTAGTAGATAGATTTGTGACTAGATTAAAAGTTTAAGAATTTTTTTTTTTTAGAAACAAAAACTTGGGATATAATTAAAATTGAATATAAAGTTTGAATTTACAAAATCACAAAGAATGTTGTGAATATTAAGAATATTTAGACCAATTTATAAAATTCGAGTGATGCAGTGAGTTCTTGCCATTGGATTTCAAGCATTTTTAGTACATATAACATCTTGTGTATCATGGACCTAAGCAAGTTCTTAAAATATTCAAGGGAGAAGAGACAGACGAGAGATCCGCCCTGGGTTGAGAGATCCCATAATGTCACCTCTCGTACTTCCACTCATCTGAGAAAAAAAGCTTGGATAGAAATTAGGGAGCCTCTTCACTAGGGAAGATAGACTCCACGTAAATACTTTGATATTGATTGTCCTTGGATAGGGGAGTATAGTAGCTCTCCATGCCTAGATTGAGAGGAGGGCAGGTGAAAATCCCACTATAGTGTTGGTGAAAGCTCCGCTCGAGCCTTTCAACTGGCTACCAACACAATACCAACACAATACCCTTGGTTGACGGCTTGAGTTTTAGTGCATGTCACATCTCGTCCATCCGGTGCTTGGCACCAAAAGCAATGCTCTTGGACCCGGACCTAACCCACCAAACTTGCCCATTTCAGTCTAATTTAATGAGTTACCTGTTGACCAATAAACCCGAATTTGAACTTTTCAATAAGTTAAATAACTTTTTTTTTTTTTTGAAGGCTTATGGAAAAAACAAAAACAAAGCAATGTGATGACTAAAGTATAGTTGTTTATATGAATTCAAAATCCATGCTAAGTCCATGTTTCCACACTCAAAAAGCCTAACCCAAAGATTATCGGGTTAAAAGCCAATTTAAAATCGAAATACACACACACACACATTAAGTCCTCTAGCAGATGATATCTAGATATTATTAATTATAAACGTACAAATAAAACTCCATTATCAAAGTAGATAGCAACTAATTAGTATAAGATTAAAAAGTCACTAAACATGAAAATAAATCTCATGTCATGAGTATCATACCATCTCTAGATGGCATATAAACAATAGAAACTTTTGTATACCGATATAGGAAAAATAAAAATCCTGTTATTACGTTAAAAATGAGAAACATTTTTCAAACGCAAGCGAGTTGCACTTTCACTGTAAAATAACAAAAAGAGAGAAGAAAGACGAGGGGGCAATGGGTATGTTCTTCTACTATTGTGGAGAAAGCACCGAATCTTTTTCTTGCGATTATGAGAGACCGATTTTAGCGATTTACAATCATAAAGTGACAAGCTTCGGGGCGCCGTTTCGAGAAGATTTTATTTGAATTTATATACGCAGAGACGTACAAAAGTCGAAAGGTTACCAATCATATCCAAGTCTCCATGTGACTTTAATTATTGCCCTCCCCCATGCAAATGCAACCCACCCAATACAGATGCAGGCTTTAATACATTTTTAATGCCAAGCCAAATAGAATAAACGAGCAGACATGCAACTGAGAAAAGTACTGGGACTGCATGTGTCCATCAATTTCCCAGAAGCTGCTCCAGCCTGTGCTACTAAATACCAGCAGCAGTAGTTCTAGATTTTTCAAGGCAAAAGAGGGGAAGGGGAAAAAAAAAATAACCCACCAAACCTCAAACGTGTTCTCAGTTGACTCAGCTAATCGCGATTAATTAAGGACGATTGGTAATTATCATGCCAGAGCCCTTGCCCTTTTTATGTTATTCTAACCTCGCAGAAGCATGCAAAGTTTAGATCTCAGAAAGATGTCAGTTGCTTCAACAGAGCAAGAGGAATGCTGCTAAATTAATAAACCAGCTCGGGTCAATGTCAAGCACCCGACCCAGATCTTCCGTCCCTCGTTGCCTCTTGTCCTCATCACGTTCGTAGTGACTTTTCGGCACTTGCCGGCTTGATTTTGGTTTTAGAAATTCAGCAAAGAGAGAATTGGAATAATAAGCAAACAGGTAAAGTGGACTAGCCGAGTCATTGGATCACGTCACCTAGAAAAAGGGAGGAGGAAGCAACTCAAAACAGGAGGTTAAATTCTCTTTTCACTGGTTATTCCCATTTGACGCGAGATCCTTTGATCAAACTTAGCCTAACAAAGGAGAAACCACTCCACTCGCTAGCAAATATCAGTATGATGTACAAGAGATGAAATATTGAAATCTCAAGGCGTTACTGAAAAAGAAAAAGAAAAAAAAAAAAGGGAACCGTAGGCAGGGCATTTGATAACTGTCCAGTTATGCATCTTCTTTTCTCTAAACATGGAAAATAGTTGATTAAACTAGGAAGAATCACTTAGCACTCCTGTTGCAGCATCTAATCAGCCAAAAGTGCAGCACCAGTACCACAACAAAGGCCAAAGATTCATGTTTTGAGACAATGTGTCTGCACTAGAGGCCAATAACATTTAAAAATAAAGCATCATATCACGTGCCAACATATGCTGTGATTTGACTCCGCTAATTTTGTTCTTAGTTTAAGATTACTCAATAAAAGAACAATTCCAATGTAATCATGTCCCAATAATGCACCTCGAACTTGCATAATGCAAGTAAATAATTAGACCTTGGGAACCTCACCTACGCTAACATAAAGTCAATCTGGGCAAAGCATCAATGGATTTAGGTAGGATACGATATTGAAAGTACCTGAAAGATTTAACATATCAGAGTCCAAGCTCGAGCTAGATTTGTCAGAGAAATTTGATTGAGACTGCAATAGAATTTATCAAAATCTTACCCACAATTGATGATATTCAAATGATTCTCAGTCAAATTGCCCATAGATAGCTTCCCAGTTAATATTCCTGGTTTCCTGTTTCAAGAGGCTATTTGAAACAGCTAAAATTCAGCGCCACACAGCACCTAATTTTGTTTGAACTTGATGGTTGCTACTAAAGAAACCACCAATGTGAATGTGTCTCCCAAAGTGAGTAAACTATAACCTAGTTGGCATATAATACTATTGTGCTTGCATATGCTTGTGTTTATGTGTGTACATGAGAGGGAGAGACAAAAATGAGTCTTACGAGGGGAATATCACCCAATCAGGAAAATTTTCCACAAGAATCATAAAACCCTTCCTTGCAATTCAAGAGAGAAATTATTCACTCATAAATCACAGGAAATGGGAGACACTGCGGTGATGCAATCACATGGTTGTGATTAACTGAACTTGGACTTTACATGCTAGATTCGAGGCACCACAGTTTCCTTCAAACGAGGTTGCGGTTAATCTGTAACTAACTTTCCTCTATTCTAACTACCCATAACTAGAGTACAGTAAGAGTAAATCATATATATCCCGAAATCTAGGCCTATAAATACTCCTCAAGAATCAGCCTATCCACACACACAAGTTCAGAGAGAAAACAAAGGAAGGAAGGAGATGGAAGTCCCTGTGATTGACTTTAGCCAGCTCGATGGAGAGAAGAGGAGCAAGACCATGGCACTCCTTCATGATGCTTGCGAGAAATTTGGCTTCTTTAAGGTAGAAACTGTCAATATACTATGGATACACCTAGAAACGTACCTTACTATATGTGCCTCAGTTAATGATATTAGCTATGCTTGCAGATTGAGAACCATGGAATAGACAAAAAGTTGATGGAGAAGGTGAAACATTTTGTCGATTCCCACTATGAGCAAAATTTGAAGGAAACTTTCTATGATTCAGAAGTAGCCAAAAGGTTGGAAAATGGACATACTAGAGACATAGATTGGGAGAGCAGCTTCTTCATCTCACATCGTCCAAAATCCAACATTAATGAATTTCCAAACCTTTCTGAAGATCTTCGGTAAGTTCACAGGAATCTTCATTACAAATGAACATGTACAGTTTATGAAACAGAAAGTTTTATCGCTTATATATATTCATATTGACTAATTAGCACTGCACAATTGCAGCAAGGCAATGGATGACTACATAGATCAACTAATTATGCTAGCCGAGAAGCTCTCAGAGCTCATGTGTGAGAATCTTGGCTTGGATAAAGATCACATAAAGAAAGTTTTCTCTGGAGAAAAAGCTCCTTCTGTGGGAACAAAGGTGGCGAGATACCCGCAATGCCCCCATCCTGACCGTGTAAGGGGACTCAGAGAGCACACTGATGCTGGTGGGATCATACTCTTGCTCCAAGATGACCAAGTCCCAGGACTCGAATTCCTCAAAGAAGGAAACTGGATACAGATTCCACCATCTAAGAACAACGCCATCTTTGTGAATACAGGTGATCAAGTGGAGGTGTTGAGTAATGGAAGATATAAAAGTGCATTGCACAGGGTCATGGCCAAGAAAAATGGAAGCAGACTCTCAATTGCAACCTTCTATAATCCTGCTACTGATGCCATCATTTCTCCAGCTCCTAAACTACTATACCCGAACCATTTTAGTTTTGGAGATTATTTAAAACTTTATGCCACGACGAAGTTTCTAGACAAGGAGCCCCGATTCGAATCCTTAAAGAAAAGGACCAATAGCCCTTGTGGTCTGCTTGTCTAAAATGTATTTCCTACCAATTTGGGTTTCCTTGTCAAACCACGTGTGATGTAATTTTGGGAAACATAGCATATAGAATCATCCTTTGTCAACTTATTTTGATCTATTATTGGTGTTATGGAGATTCATGAAGTCAGCTATCTCCCATGCAAAAAGCAACATGGAAACCTGAAGAAATAACCATTTTGGAAAAGTAGCAAGTGAATGAGAAAGCAATCAGGGTTATTATGTTACTGTCATCCCACAGGGTCAATAAACTTTTTCGGAGACTGCACACTTAGAGCACTAGGCCTTTTTACTTCCGACAACAATCGAATACATACTGCAAAGCAAGCTGTCATAGCTTCTTTAAAATTCTGGATTAGCAGACTTGAAATTGCATACTCTTCATTCTGATCTAGACCATATAAAACAGCCCAAGATATTTATGTGATGGTAATGTTACTTGTCACGGTTATTGGGGTTAGTCATGAGAATCATTCGAGCATATGATTTTTCACTTTCACAATTTTCTCAATAAAAACCAGATATGGAGATGGTCATGCAGTTAACTACTTACCAATATAGAAATTCCAAGCAACAGCTAATTTTGGCATACCTAAGTCAACTTCGTGGAGGTTAAATGATTGTTTCTCATTTGAGAATGGATAGTGGGCCTAGTGTGCAAATCTGCTCTAAAGAATAAGTGCACGAATATTTTGCAATTTGACCAATCAGCTACAAAGCTACATGCTATTCAGATTCAGCAAAATCTTAGAATAAGTGTAGCACATTTGTTAGCTAATTAGCAGTAACAGCACAACCCAGAGAGAAAAATACAAATAAGGCCTATAAGTTTGATAACTTCGACAAAATGGATTTTGTCACCAGAGTATTGGTACATTCAACTGCTTTAGTCAATGACTGTTTATGGGACTTCAATGATGAAGAACATTTGGTGACTAAACATAGTATAAAATTTCCAAACTTCAAAGATTTTGAGAACCTTAAAGACAGCTTCTGTACTGAGTCAATAATACAATCAACTGACTCCTGGGTCAGATGAATATTATAATTTAATAAGTTCTGAAACAGATTGAACAAGGATTCTGTCCATACCAGTTCAGGGGATATTAGGCATTGATGAGATGGTAAGCATACCAATCTCTTGTTATTTTTCCAATCACACAACAGTTTGTGGCAGAAGGCCGTGACATGAGCTGGATGCAAGCATTCCTTGATGATCCTGGTAATAGCCTCGCAGATGGGGTTATTTATGCCCTCCTTTCGCATCATAAGTGGTAATAACAGTGCATATTCTGTGGCCTTCTGATGAAGCTTGCAGTATTCTATTGTCGCACTTAATAGCACACGAGTTACTGGAACTTCAAGAACCAATAGTCTAGGAAGGATAATGGAGCAGAGAACAAGGCTTGGCCAAGTAAACTCCTTTTCGCTTCCATCTGTGAGGTGGGAAATGAGAATTGAAGCCGCCTCGTCATCTGCTTTCCAAGGTTCAATCAATTCCAGAACTCGAACGGAATTTAACCCTTTCCCCAGGCAGATTTTGCGGATTGCATTTGCTAAGGCAACAGTTCTGCTAGTAGATTCGAAATTCGCAATCTGAGCCCTCAAACTCATTGCCTCGTCCTGAATTTCAGGTTCTAGGGGAACTCCCAGGGAATCACAAATCTCAATGCCTTCCACATCTTCATCCATAGGTTCCGCTTCAATTTCTCCAGCCTCGCTCGACAACTCCTCATTCTTCTCGTCGTCTGGGAAAGACTCCGCCGAGTTGAATTCATCCAGCGACACAGGAAGCCAAGGCAGAAGCACACGAGTGGCAGCCACCTCATTCTTCAGCCAAACCGGCACCCTCCCGAACTCATCGCCACTTCTTTCTCCCCCCGAATCTAAACCCAATCGAGATATCCCCTCGTAACTTGACTCGGGCATTACGTCGAGCAGGTGCCGGGCAGCCTTCTCCACCCAAAAATCCACCTCTTCGCCGCTACCCAAAATGCCACGGGCAAGACCCGCCAAGTCCGCGGCGCAGAATCTCCGGTGCTCGAGAGCGAGGAACGACAGAATCCGGGATTGCACCATGGCTGGCAAAGTCTGTATGAACATGACCCTACAGAGCAACGAACAAACGGCCTCAGCAAAGCCTACCAACAAATTCAAACACTACCCAACCTAAAAAAATCGTTCTTTTTTCTTCCCAATCGACTGGGTTCACCTTCTTGTCTGAGCAGGTGGCGGAGACGAAGGAAAGGGGCAGCCTTGCGCAACGGCGTCGTGTGCCTTCGAGAGCAGCGACAGGAAAGAGGCGGTGGTGATGGGCGCGGCGGCCGAGGTCGAGGACGGCGAGAAAGACTCCTGCAGCCACCGGGACGCGTCGGTCTCCGGCGTCGGAGAGCTGAGGAATATGTCGAACAGCGGCGTCCACGGCTCCATTTTCCGGCGGCGCCCGTTCGTTTCCCGCGAGAACTTCCCGACGCGGGGCGGGAAACTCGTGCGGCTGAATGTTCGTAGCGTTAAGAGGCGCGTGCCGTGACTCTCTCGCGATGCGGCTGGGGATATTGGCCTCGGTCCTTTTCGGGACATTATTTGCCGCGAGACAGAAGTACGGAGATCCCCGCGCGCGTGGGGCGAGGCGCACGCGCCGCCGGCTTCGGCGGACACGTGCGGCGGTGGCAGCAGCTGAGAGAGTGGGGGCAATGAGTCGGTTCTAACTTCTCGGTCGGTTGGAGAGCGACGAACTGCTATAGAAACTTGGGAGAAGAGTTGCCGGTCAAAGCCATTAAGCTCCTGTTTGGTAATCTACCAAATAATAAAAATTTATATTCTTTTTTTTTTAATAATTTTAAAATAAAATCGTGTTTGGTAAAATTTTTATTCTCTTAATAAATTTCTATTTTTTATTGTCAAAAGTAAATTTGAAACGAAATTAAAAATAAAAAAATTTGATTCTTATTCCCGAGAACAATTATAGATAAAGTCCATCTTTTCTTTTATTTATTTTATTTATTTATTCTTGTTTTTCTTCCACTTTCATCCATCGCCATGGTTGCCGTTCGCCACTCACCGCCATCGGTCGCCGACAATTGGTCCAACGAGCTCGCTAGGGGCCGGGTGAGGCTCGCTTGGCCACCGCCAGAGGCTCACCCGGCCCGCCGAGCTTGCCCACTGGCCGGGCGAGGCTTGACCTCGTTGAGCCAAGGCGAGGTCAACCTTGCTGGTGGCTAGGCGAGCTCGGCTGAGCTAGATCTCGGCGAGGTCGCTCGCCTAGCCATGGCTTGGCCAAGCCTCACCCAGCTGCCGGTGAGGCTCAACCGACAAGGGCCGGCGACGCTCCGGTGAGGTCGCCGACCCTCGTCTGGCCGATCGCCGGTCATCCCAATGTTGACGATCAGCGACTTGAAGATGAAGAAGAAGGGAAAGAAAGGAAAAAGAAAAGAAAAAAAGTAATAAAATTATTTAAAAATTAACAGAAAATAATTTGGAGTAGAAATTTTGAGCACGATATCAAACACAATTCTATTTCAAAATAAAAAATTTTGTTTAGTTATCAAACACGTTCTTTTGCTTAGAAATTGTTTTCGGGAATAGAGTAAAAAAGAATTATTTATGATCAAAAATTGTTTCTAGGAACAGAAGCATCACCAAACACGTCCTAATTTGACCCAGGGAAGAAAATGGCTTTAGTCGGATTAGATTAAAGGTAAATTACCCCGAAAACAAAACTCCAAATTACTGGGGGGGAAAAAAAACATTGGTTTTTTCCTTTTTCAATGTCAAGTTAAATGTATCAAATTTTGTTAAATTTAAAATTCTCTTCGCATCTCGGGAAAACGACATGTCTAATACATAACATAGAAATCGCACATTAAAAGGGCGGATGATTAGCTAAATGCACGATGTGTCATTAAGTGATTGGTTCGAAAGAAGGGAGAGATAAGAGGGCCTCATTGGAGTGTAGTAAAAAATCCATAATAGAGTCCGATGGTTAGAAAAAATCGATTGTACCGTGCCGAAAGGAAAACCACTTTTCAAGCATGGTGAGCGATGGCGACGCTAAAGTAATGTGAATTCTTGGTGCATAATTGGTGCCTCGAAAAAGCACAAGTTGCCCCAAATATAGTAACGTACCCATGTAACTTTACCATCTCTCTCCCTCCTTCGCGACCTAACTTCGAATAGCTTCCATACATGTAGTAAGCTCATTCGACATGGGCCGTCGAGTCTCGTGGATCCCACGCAAGTCTCATATGATCCAACTATTCATTATAAGCTAAAATAGTTTGACGTAGAACGACCCGAGAGTGCCTAATGATTTTCCATATCCTCCAAAATCATTTTAAAAAAAGAATCGCCAAACTTTTTCCCCATCTCCATGTCCATCCAGCCCTCACATTTCTCACCCTCACATTTTCTTGATCCTCCATCACCCTCACCAACCAAACCTCGAGAATCTCTCTCTGTCTCTCTCTGTCTCTCTCTCTGTCTCTCTGTCTGTGTCGAGAATCCGGCATGGGGGTGAGCAACAACGTGACGTCGGTCCTCAACTTCATAGCCTTCCTCTGCTCCGTCCCCATCATCGCCGCCGGGATCTGGCTGGCCTCCCAGGCCGACAACGAGTGCACCCACTACTTCCGGTGGCCGGTCGTCATCCTCGGCACCCTCGTCCTCCTCGTCTCCCTCGCCGGCTTCGTCGGGGCCTACTGGAACAAGCAGGGGCTCCTGGCCGTCTACCTCTTCTGCATGGCCATGCTCATCGGCCTCCTCCTCATCGTCCTCGTCTTCGCCTACGTGGTCACGCGGGAGGACGGCGGCTACTCCGTGCCCGGGCGGGAGTTCCGGGAGTACAGCCTCGGCGGGTACAGCGCGTGGCTCAGGGACCACGTCACCGACCCCGAGAACTGGGTCAAGATCAGGGCTTGCCTCGCCGAGTCCGATGTCTGCACCAGGTTGGCGCAGAACTACGTCACTGCCGACCAGTACTTTGCTGCTCAAATCTCTCCTCTTCAGGCAACTCTCTCTCTCTCTCTCTCTCTGTTTCTTTCTCTCTGGGTTTGTCATCCACTTTTCTCCCTGTTTTGTCCTGTGTTTCTTCTATACTCTGTCCAGGAAAAAGACAGCGTTTTGATGCGTGTTTCTTCTGTCTTTCTTCATTGCTTTCGACGGAAACGACATCGGTTAAGGTTGAAATGTATCTTTCTTGGTCCTTTTGCCTCTTCTGTACTATAGCACTAAGGAATGCCTGGAAAGTTCATGAACTTCACTCCCTCCAGAGTCCTTCTGCAACAGGAACGGATGTCTTTTGCTTCTCTCATCTCTTGTGAACTTGAATGAAAAATGCCCATCTAGATGATACCCTTTTCCACGTGAGAATCAAGGAATTACACCAATGGGCAATTAACTACACAATCGGGGAATATAAGTTGTAACTGACAGAGATAGCTGTTTGTTTTTCCCTTTAGGAACTCCTGAGTTCTCATGGTGATTCGGGTTGCTGGTGAAGTTGAGGTGGTCGCTTGGAGTTACTGGAATTTAGTACAAGTTAGCACTTTTGGTCTTAGTTTAGGTCGAAATCAAGAAGGGACCTTTCGTCGATCAGGTTTTTTTTTTATATATATCCTGTATCTGGGGCTATAAACATCCCACGTTCATTGACCCCATTGACTGATCGATCTGGTCCGACCACCCGACACTGTTTAAGATCTTTCATATCTTGCAGCAGCACGGGGAATTCGCTTTAGGGGACTCGAGAATCAAATCTTGGGTCCCTCTCTTGGTGCTATAATGGGCATATATGCACCCACCTCTGCTCAAATAATTTATAATCATGACGTTCAGATTAAAAATTATGGTCAGAACAGTAAGAGTCAAGGTCTGTAGTTTGTCTTTTTGTCTCTTTGTCTGGGAAAAGATTGAGAGAAAAACGTTGTGGTTGCCAGCTCTGGCGCACGCACTCGCATAATTTGGCGGGGGTTGCTTTTTGTTCTTATCCTAAGTTGAATCCTTTGGGCTAAAGCCTAAATTGTTTCCAATCATGGTTGAAATTATTTACATCGTGAAAAAGTTCCCATTTTTATTGACATTTTCGAGTTCTTTTTTCCTTGTGGATGCCTCTTTTGTGATCACAGTCGGGATGCTGCAAGCCGCCCACGGTCTGCGGGTACAGCTACGCGAACCCGACGCTGTGGCTGAACCCGACGAACCCGACGGCCGACCCGGATTGCTACCTGTGGAGCAACGACCAGGCCCAGCTCTGCTACAACTGCAACTCCTGCAAGGCCGGCCTGCTGGGGAACCTGAGGCACGAATGGAGGAAGGCCAACGTGATCCTGATCGTGGCCCTGGTGATCCTCATCTGGGTCTACCTCATCGCGTGCAGCGCCTTCAGGAACGCCCAGATCGGAGACCACAAGTAGTAGTGACAATGTGAATGTCTTCCTGCTTAGAGCAAAAGAAGAGACTTTCCGCCTCTTGCTTTTTCTTCGAAGGGGTTCCCTTTTCTTGGAATTTTTCTTAGGTGGCGGTGGTTCTTTCGGGCGTTCCTGTCACCATTGGCGTATATATTCCCGATTGTGCTTTTGTCATTTTGGGATCGGTACGACGTGGCTTTCCTTAGCTTTAGGAAGGATGCCTTATCTTTCTCGTCTGACCATTGGGACTTCTTTTGCAGAGAGAGAGAGAGAGTTGAAATGGACGGTGGGGGGACACGTTATCTTTGGGATAAGCATTTATTGTCACACCCTGTCGCCAGCTTGATTGCTTATGCATAGGTTCTAGCGTTATGGTACATAATAATATTGTCATCTTATGCAGTTCTTTCTATTCTATTTTATTTCATCTTATATGTATTTACCAATATCCACGGCACCGGCCAACCACCGACCATGGAGAGAGCGGAGAGAGCGCTTTTATGTCTTGGAATTCTCCAGTATGGTGTCTCTGTGCATTATTAAATCTATGCAAGCTTTTTCTGTGGCAAAAAGTACAATTCAAATGCTAAAACTTAACATGAGGGGATATTTACGTGTTAAAAATTAGGAAAGTGATACTTAAGTATAACTTATTTTGAAAAATGAGACACTTGAATGTCACTTCTGACGAACCCTGTCGAAAATCTTAAGTAACAATTTTTTATTAGTTTTGCTCACCTACGTGGCTCGTCGAAAAGTTGAGTTAGCAAAAAAACGTAAAAACGACATCATTTTGGTATGAATTTGAATTTGAATATAAAAAATTAATTAAATCAAATTATAAAAAAATTAGATTTTAAATTTATTTTGATTAATTTTTATATTAATTATTTACCCACGTCGAACAAAACGACGTCGTTTTTGCAAACGTCAACGTGCAAAACGACATCATTTTGCACTTGCCTCGTCAAAAATCGCCACGTCAGCATTTTGGTCGAATTTTCTTACTGGCACTTAAGTGATCTATTTTACTCCGATTTTGATACTTAAGTATCATTTTCCTAACTTTTGACAATTATGTGTCCCTCTATGCCATGTTTTGACATTCTAGGTGTCTGACACTCATTTTTTTTTTCTAATGAATTGATCAAATTGGGAACTGCTCGGATTGTACCAAACTGACCGGTTAAATTTGATTCTTGAGAATGTTGGTTCGGTTCTAGGTTCGTAAAAGTGGAAGCAGTGTTTGGGTAGTTTGGTTTCCAATTCCAAAGGGGAATCCGATCATATCAAACTTATTGAATGTACTTTTTTATTTTAGTATATCTTCACAAAAAATTAGTAACATGTGAACTAAATACTATTTGGGTTCGATACCAATTACCAAGTAGTGGAAAAAAAAGGTAATGGGAACAAAGTACTGGGAAAAAAAATATGACTGGTTCTCGGTTCTAAGGTATCGGATCAAGAACAGATCATTCTTACTTTCGGCCTATGGAAGGGAGGCTCTTTCAAAAGGACCTAGGAAGATCGATGTATTAATAAACTATGGAAAAATTCATCGCCTCGAGTTTTCCTATCTAAAGGGGATTCCTCGTCGTAGAAAAGAAGATACCCGAGCGAAGACCGTAGATAGAATGGAGTTCGGCCGGCGGAAAGCTAGGATGCTGAAGGGAACTTTTACTTCTTATGATGTTCAGAGCACACGTACACTATTAAAGACATGTATTGCAAATAAACAATGCATGCTTATATACAAAGCTGATCTAAGTTTTTTAGGCAATAGCAGTAACTCATGTGCCCCTAAAATCACCTATTTTAGGTGCACCCTCCGCTCCCAAACCGCTGTATAGAGTTTTAAAGTACAACAAGCGGCTATAAGATAACAGCATACCTCACAGAGGGCAAATTTTTAAGGGGTAGAGGGCATTTGAGGACGCATTAGTTGAAGACCATCTGACTTTCTTTCCCTACTTGGATAATGCGATGCTTCCGCAACTCTCGTATCTCAAGCTGTCGAGGCCTTTCTCGAGTACACGATGTACATTGGATCTGATCGCCCAGGGTTTGGAGAAATATCCACAGCCTGTAGATGGAAATGTTGCATGAATTTGGCTCATCAAACCACGGCAGACAGATAATCGTGAATATAGAACATAAACAGAAATAAGGACCCAATGATTTAGGAACAGTTTTGACATTTTCCGAATCACAAATTCTTCCATGCCTTTATTATTTCTGGGTGATATCCAAACACAACAATCAAAATACTTGGTCACTTCTTTCCTGAGCTCCATTCTTTCTCACCGGATGTAATGGAAGTGTCTCAAAATATAGATCTATGCAACAAGTAAGGAAAGTCAACCGCTCCGCCGAGAAGCAAAAGGCATTTTGGGAAATGCAAGTGTATGTTGCATCAGAAGTTTGCTAGCCAAGGAGCCACGGGTCCCATGTATCCTATGGTGCAGCTTAAAATTTCATTCTCCATTTCTACTGATATTTTTACTAAAAGGAGTGCTGGTAGAAATTGGCGGATATATTAGTTTTTATGTGTGATTCCATCCACATGATTCAAGTGCATTGAAGCCAGTTTCTTGAAAAAGCAGTTGCTCTTTAAAGCTCAAATGCAAACATATGTAATGGCATTGACACTGTCTCTGAAATTCATCTTCCATCCGCGGTGTATGGTATATGAAGACACGGATGGATAGTTACCCAGGCCCTGCATTGCTAGCGGCCAGAGCCATCAGAAGCTGGTTTTACTTATGACATTCTCTTCATATTAAAGCGATAAGTATCTTTACTTTTCAAGAGATTAGAATCGCTATCATCATAGCAAGTGACACTAAAAGGTAATATAAATATTACCTGAGGAGGCTCGAATCCCCCTGCATAATGGAAGTACGAACCAACAATCAAAACATGATCTGTATCACCTGTTGATGTCCATATTGAGATCGCTTTAGTCCAAAAGCAGCGGTCTGAGAAACTGTTTCACCAAGAAAGATATCAGAAGTGCTTTATCACAGGCAAGGCACAACAATTTGGGCACTAACAAAAACAGTTAGAATATCTTTATAGAATGATGAGTTTAACAAGGCCTTTGATTTTAGGTTCAAAGATGAATATATTGGTGCTGGCACACTCTATAACCATTACAACAGGCTATTATGCTGATTTCTGAGACCATGAAATCATGTAGTTGTGGAACTTATTGTGATGAACATGGAAAGCAAAATCTGCAAATGCTGGAGTGTAATATTTTTCACAGAAGTGGGAACTTGAAACATTAAAAGATGAATAACTCTTTGTGAACATGTTCATCACCTCATTATTGCCTGGCCTCCTGGCTTAAGAATCCGAGACATCTCCTTGAAAACATCAAGAGGCTTAGTCAGATAGTCAACACTGACCTGTGAAATGACCAAGTTAGGTTTGGTTAACAACCGGGTGAAAGTTACTGGGATGCAGGTTTCTCATAGTTGACTTCTCCATTACCAATCTATCATCTTAATGTAATTTGTACTTCAATACCATGACAGAGGAGCACATTTTAGAGTAGGTAATTTCTCATTCTGAACTGGAAGAGGTGAATAATTATTTCAGTTGACTCCAATAATGGGGCAAAGTCAATTAAATCTACTTAGATTGAAGATAAGCCGTAGAGCAATCTCTGGCTCTCTGAGTTACGCTCGAGGAGAAATTCTTCTTACCACATTGGTGATAACGTCAAAGGAATTATCTTCAAATGGAAGTTTAGGATTCACATTCAAGTCTTGGACAATGTACTCAGTCAGGACCTACAGAACCAGCGACACGACTTAATATGAGTCTCCTTATACACAATTAGAACATAGTATCTAAAATATAAGACAGGCCCTCTTTTTATCCAGGGAATATAATTTGACCGAACATTAATGCCTCACTGAATTCTGCTTGAGCTCTTCCTCGTTCATTCCCATTCCAACTATCCTCTCTTGCTTGTATCCTGCTGGATAATGGCTTATCTAGATGTTTAGCAATTAAAGGATTTGTCAGGTTAGATATAAGAATGTATTAAGAGGCTGCTTTTGAGATAGAATGTCTTACCCAACTGCTACAAATATCGAGGATGCTGACTCCTGGACTGTTGCTAGGAGGTAAGACCCTTGAGTAAAACTTGGTAAGTGCAGCAATGGCTGGATCATCTATATGTGTCACGAAACGAGGAGCCTTGTAGAACAAAGAATCCGGAGACCTGTCCCCCAAAGAAATGCAAATTTCTTAGTATAAAAAGCTATAAAAGCCAGTACCATAGCTCCACATTTAGGATATTGATGAAAAATTCTTGCATTTTCATGTATTGCAACTGCAACTATGACCTAGTAGGTGCTGATCTAATAAGATTGAAGACCTGGCAGGAAAACATCTCAAGTCAGCAATAACTCCACGTTATAATCATAATATTGTGATTATCATGTTTCTTAGATGATGTGGCTGCATGACAGTCGCTGTGAACCGTTCTTATCATTCAAAAGTGACAACTGTGTGGGGATATTTCTGTGTTCAAAAAACAAAAGAATCTCCATTGTGACTAGTGAAATTCTTGCTCACACTCAGAAAGCATGAGAAAAACAGCTTCCCAACATCATGAATCCAGTCAAGTCGAAGTATGAATTGAATGCAAATCAATAAGTGCATTAAGAAAAACATGTCTTCTGAATTAAAACAGAATTCACTTCCAACAGAAGTTCAGTTAAGGAGGTTACACATCATCTCGCTGAAAATCCTCCTCTTTGAACGGAAATTGTTCTGGCCATTCCACGTTCTTCAATACCTATAGGATCCCCATTTCAATCAAGATAAAACCATAATCGGGGAAAGGAGAAAAGAAGCAAAAAGACAATGTATCATTGACAAAAGGCCTAGTTTAAGAAAGGTTTTCAATGGTATTTTGCAGATTACCAACTCTGTAGAGTATATTAATTTGCGTGGCAAGAAAAATTCAGACACCAGGCGGTCACCATCTCAAACAGCAAGTTATCCCGAAGCAAGATCATTTTCCCCCCTCAACAACATCGACCAAAATTCACTTACAGGCCCATGAGCACCACTAAAGTGAACTACTCAATGGACTCTTCTATGACAACGCAATCTCTTCATTCACAATGAAACCACCAAAACCACGGATTCCAAAGAAACCCAGAATCTCAAACGTACCCCAATCAAGAAACGAAATAAAGGAACTCCAAAATTCGCAACAACTATGATCAGTGATCACAACCCAAGAAACAGAATGCCCAACACAGAAGAATCAAAGAAACAACCCCCAATGATGCCGGAAGCCCCGGCACAAGAAAAGGGCCGTCCGTCAGTCACCTGTTCGACGTTCGAAGAAGGCCTGGCGGAGGCGAGGAAGGACTTCCCGCCAAGTGCAGCACCGGACGTGGCCATGGACGGTGAGCCCAGATGCAAACCTCCGAGGCCCAAAACCAAGCGCCGAGCTGGTCTGAAAGCGGCTCGGCCTCGCGTTCCGGGAATGGCGTTACGAGTCGGAATTCAGAGCGCGGGCCTTCAGAAGAGGGGAGCTGAGGACGGAGGAAGTGAACCAACACCCGCCAAGATGCGAGCATTCGGGTGGAGTCCAAGGTGGAGAATCTGGAGATACCCTTTTTCGTTTGAGAGCGGCAGACGTCGTCACGTTCGTGGACTTCTCACGGAACATTTGTAGACATCTGCTTGGTTGGGTCGCTGTGTCGTCGGGTGACAAGACACCTCAGTTGAGTCGAGCTCAATTTTGCGAATCGTGTATTATGAATTCCTTTTAATCTTAAGTTTACGAAATTTTCACAATATATCGATATTGACGTGCAAATTCACACTTAATTCTTCATAACTTTTTGAAATTCAAAAGATATTTTAAGTTCCATAAGGAAAACAAGCGAGTGTTTTGTTTCCCTTTTGCTTAAGCATCGAATAATTTTGAATTTTATTTTGTTGATGTTCTTGCATACATTTTTTAGTTAGGATCGGGTTGCTGGTTAGGTAAATGCTAAGGATGGTAGCTGATATTCACATGTCATAATCAAGTTCTCTAACCATTTCAAGTAGTGTCATATGTTCACGTCAGTTTGTGTCGCCTTTAGGTTTGCCATATAATTGTGACAATTCATGTTAAAATTTGCCGGCCCTGGTGAATGTCTCATCAACATATCTATGATTGCAAAGAGATTTGGCTTTAACGCATTTAATAATTGAAATTATTTCTATGAAGATAGGGTGCCTTTGATAACCACATTAAACGCTGGAAAGCTCAATTTTCCGCACCTAGTGCTGTATCAAGTGCGTTTGATAACTTTTACGTACATCCAGTGGCCACCCTTCCAACATGGAAGGAGGAGGTGGGAGGTTCGAATCCAAGGTGGGTTTTCGACTCCCACGCCTTGTAAGGGAGAGAGGTAGTGACAAAAAAAGTCCGAGTAAGAATTAGAATATGAATAATTTATAACCGACCAAAAAAAAAAAAAAAAACTTAACTGATTATTTTAAGTCAATAATCACTTAATGCGGTAAGTGAGAAAGGACTTCCTCATTGGTTAAGTGATGAAAGATTCAATGGAAATTAAAATCTCACCCATTATATGGTCGGTCTCTTCCAACAATGCGCAAATAACAATCATAATTTAGCTTTTCCTATGTTATCCAAAAAAAACTTTTAATTTTTCATTTTCAGTACTTAAGGTTAAAAGGCTTCATCACTCAAATATTTAAACACATTCCCCAGCTGAAATTGGAGATAGAATGTAGTTCGGCCAACAAAATGCTAGGATGCTGAAGGAACTCATTTCTTACTAACGTTCAAAACCACATGACGCTCTTTAATATGACATGAGTTGCAAATAAACAAAAAATTGATTCAATCTATACCTAACAGCATCAACTCAAATGGCAAGAGTTGATAATCACTTACACAGTAAAATGCCAATAGTTAACTGGCCTCTAAGATCACCTATTTTTCGGTGCACCCAAAAGTACAATGGGTGGCTATATACCTCATAGAATGCGTCGTCCTGGCGAATTATGAGTGGTAGCGGCCATCTGAAGATGCATCGGTTGAAGACCATCTTACTTTTTCTCCCTACTTTGGAAAGGGTGATGTCTTGCGCGCTCTTCAATCTCAAGCCGTCAAGGCCTTTTTTGAGTACACTACGTACATTGGATCTGATCGCCCGGGGTTTGGAGAAATATCCACAGCCTGTAGATGGAAATGTTGTATAGATTCGATTCATCAAAGCCCCCACATACAGATAGTCGTGAATACAGGACATATACAGAAAGAAGAATCTGATGGTTTAAGAACAGTTTCAACAATTAAGAATCATAAACTCTTCATTTCTTCATTATTGCTGTGTGATATCCAAACACAAGAATTGATATACTTGGTATGTTCTCTCCCTCCCTCCATTCCATATCACCAGATGTAACCACGATGTCTCAAGATTTAGACCTATGCAACAAGTACGGAAAAGGAAATGCTCCGCGAAGAAGCAAAAGACGTTTTGGGAACTGCAGTAGAAAGGAGGAGACCACCTACGTGGATTTTGCATCAGAAGAGCTTGCCAACCACAGTTAACAAGCATTATATGTTGCAGCTTAAAAAATCATTCTGCGTTTCTACAGACATTTTCACTAAAAGAAGTGCTGGTGCAAACTGGCAGAGTTAGTAGTTTCCATGTGTGATGCCGCATACACGATTCAAGTGCATTGAAGCCAGTTTCTGCAGTAAGCAGTTGCTCATTAAAGCTCAAACATATACATATGTTACGGCATTGACACCGTCTCTGGAAATTTATCTTCCATCCGCAGTGTAGGATCTACGAGGACAGGAATAGTTACCAACAACCATAGAGCCATCTGCTTTTGCTTATGACACTCTCTTTATATTTAAGCGATAAGTATTTTGCTTCAAGAGATAAGTATTGCTACATAATAGCAAGAGATACTAATAGGTAATATAACTATTACCTGAGGAGGCTCGAATCCTCCTGCATAATGGAAGTACGACCCAACAATCAAAACATGATCTGTATCACCTGTCGATGTCCATATCGAGATTGCTTTGGTCCAAAAGCAACGGTTGGAGAAACTGTTTCACCGAGAAGGATATTAGAAGTGCTTCATCACAGGCAAGGAGGAACTAACAAAATGGTTAGAATATCTTTATAGAACAATGAGGTTAACAAGGCCTTTGAGTTCATTTTAAAAGACGAATATATTGGCGCTGGCTTATTCTAAAACCATGACATTATCAAGGCCTTTTCCATGTTTTGGTTAAAGGATGGTGCTGGCACATTCTATAAACACTACAATAGGCTATTATGCTGATTTCTAACATCACGGAATCATGTGGTCATGGAACTTATTGTGATCAACATGGAAAACAAATCCTGCAAATGCTGGCGTATGATATAGTGTCCTTGGAAGTTGGAACTCAAAACATCAGAAGAAGCTCCTGAATAATAAACTCTGTGCGAACATATACATCACCTCATTATTGCCTGGCCTCCTGGCTTAAGAATCCGAGACATCTCCTTAAAAACATCGAGAGGCTTACTCAGATAGTCAACACTGACCTGTGCAACGACCAAGTTAGGTTAGGTTAACAACAGGGTAAAGGTTACTGGGATGCAGGTTTCTGATAGATGCTTCTCCATTCCAAACCCATCATCTTAGTGCAACTTATACTTGGATACCATGACACAGGAGCACATCCAAGTATAGGTAACTTGCCATTCTGGACCGGAAGAGCCAATTTGTTATCTAACTCCAATAATCAAGCAAAGTCGACTAACAAAGGAGGGAATAAACCCAAATACAGTGCCTGCAGTTGGATGACTAACAAAAATGCCGCAGAAAATTAACAAAAGCTGGTCCAAATATTTAGTTAGAGTAGAATCCTAAAGACATTAAATAGCAATCTATGGCTCTCTGAATTATCCTCAAGAAGGAGAGAGTTCTCTTACCACATTGGTGATGACGTCAAAGGAATTATCTTCAAATGGAAGTTTAGGATTCACATTCAAGTCTTGGATAATGTACTCAGTTAGGACCTACAGAACCAGTGGCTGGACTTAAGATGATCTCCTTATACACAATTAGAACACACTATCCAAAACATAAAACAACCCCTTTTTTTATCCAGGGAAAATAATTCGACCGGACAATAAAGCCTCACCAAATTTCGCTTGAGCTCTTCCTCATTCATTCCCATTCCTACTATCCTCTCTTGCTTGTATCCTGCTGGATAATGGCTTATCTAGATGTAGCAGATAAAGGATTGTCAGGTTAGAAATAAGAACACATCAAGAGGCTAATTTTGAAATAGAATGTCTTACCCAACTGCTACACATATCAAGGATGCTGACTCCTGGACTATTGCTAGGAGGTAAGACCTTTGAGTAGAACTTAGTAAGTGCAGCAATGGCTGGATCGTCTATATGTGTCACAAAACGAGGAGCCTCGTAGAACTGGGAATCAGAAGATCTGCCCTAAAGAGACGCAACTTTCTTAGTATAAAAACTTATAAAAACCAGTATCTTAGCTACACAAGTAGGATATTGACAAAAAAATTATCTGCATTTTCACGTATCGCACATGCAGCTATGTAGTAGGTGCTGATCTAATAAGATAGAAGACCCTGCAGTTACCATCTCAAGTCAGCAACAACACCATATTATAATCATGACATTGTGATTATTATGTCTCTTAGCTGATGTGGCTGCATGACTGTCACTTTGAACCTTCTCTTATCATTCAAAGTGAAATCATCGTGTGGGGATATTTTTGTTTTTAAAAAAACAAAAGAATCTCCATTGCGCCTAGTGAGACTTCTTGCTCACACTCAGAGAGCATAAAAAAAACAGCTTCAGAACATGATGAATCTGGTGAAATTGAAGTATGAAATGAATGCGAATCAATAGGCGGGTTAGAGAAAAAAAAATGCCTGCTGAATATAAAACAGAATCGACCTCAAATAGAAGTTCAAGTTAAAGAAGATACTCGTCAAAGCGCTGAAAATCCTCCTCTTTGAAGGGAAATTGTTCTGGCCATTCCACATTCTTCAATACCTACGGGATCCTCGTTTCAATCAAGATTAGATCATAATCAGAGAAAGGAGGAAAAAGAAGCAAAAAGACAGTGCATCATTCACAAGCAGCCTACTTTAAGAAAATGTTTCATCGGGACATCGTGCGGTTTAAAAAATTCAGACACCAGGCAAGCTTCACGAGCACCACCAAGTTGAACTACTCCATAGACTCTTTTACGACAACGCAATCACTTCATTCACGAGGAAACCACCAAAACCACGGATTCCAAAGATACCCAGAATCTCCAAAACGTAAACCCAATCAAGAAACGAAAGAAAACGAACTCCAGAATTCGCAACGACCATAATCAAAACCCAAGAAACAGAATACCCAACAGAGAAAAAATCCAAAAAAACAACCCCCGGTGCAAGAAAAGGGCCGTCCACCTGCTCGACGTTCGAAGAAGGCCTTGCGGAGGCGAGGAAGGACTTGCCGCCGAACGCGCCGGACGTGGCCATGGACTGAGCCCAGAACGAGGCCCCGAGGCCTAGAACGAAGCGCCGAGCGGGTCTGAAGGCGGCGGCCTTGCGTCCGGCAAACGCGTTGCGGGTCGGGAGAAGCGGAGCCGGAGGAGGAGGAGGGAGCGAACGTACGCCCGCCAAAATGCGAGCGCTCATCGGGTGTGGACTGAGTTGGAGATAATTGGCCATCGTCCCTTTTCGGTTCGCGAGTCGATGATGGACGTTCCACGTTGGTGGCCTTATAGAACGTTGGAAGGCAATTTGGGTCGCTACCGATTTCTGGCCATTCGAGGAAGGCCTGTCAAACGTGGCTACTGGAAAAACCTCTACTTGTGCTCTAATTGAAGCTCAGTTCAAGTTTCCATCGAAATTTACGCTCGCTATCGTTAAGATTCAGCTTACAATTACAAAGAAATAGAGAATCAAAGCAAGGAAAAGAAATCAAGACACAACGATTGTTATATCCTTAATTATAAGAGAAATAGATTATGCGTACCTAACAATGGCTCAAACTATAAAAACTCTTGACCACCCTGTCACTGGGAGCGCGACTCCCGTACCCCCTTAACAACAATGACAAATTGAGTTGTGTTGAGATGGCTTATTAATAGAATAATTAAATATTAAATCACATCTTTAATAATTTAAACTTTTAAAATAGTTGGTATTGACCATGCAAAATCTCACATAGTATTAAAGGAGGAACTCATGAATTCAAAAGCTTAAATTTTTATAATAGTTGATAGTAGTTTTGCAAAATCTCACATTTATCTTATCGACGGCCACAACCTAACACTTATCTTATCGAACATTCAATTGAGTCGCGTCGGAAATTGCCACCCTAGTAAATGCCATATCATCGAGAAATTTGATCGGAGTCTTGTCAAAGTCAATTCTAGAGAAATTTATTTTGATGCTTTAGATCGCTGAAATTATTTCGATGAGCTAGTTATAGATTTTGCTAAAGTTAGGCTATTTTTGATAACAACCTTTGTCAAAATACCATTTGGTAAAATTTGCATTTGTAAATGATTTTTATTAAATTAAAAAAAATTGAAATTTTCTTTTTGAAGTCCGGCCACCGGACCATTGGATGACCGGATTTGGCCCCCGGACGATTGCTGGGGTTGGGCGACCCCAAGCGACGGCCGCTTGGGCCGCCGAGGTCGCGCAACCCAAGTGACGGTTCGGGCAACCGTCACCCGAGGTCGCGCGACCTCAGGGCGCCTAGGTCGTGCAATTCGGGCCATCGGTCGCCCGAGGTCCGGTAACTAAACGCGTTTGCATTTGGTCAGTGAAATTTTAAATATTGGAGAGTTTAAAATTTTAGTACGTAATGTTATTAAGTGCATTTGATAACTTCTAACTATATAAAATTAATTGATTATTTTAAGTCAAAAATCACTTAATGCGGTAAGTAATGAAGGACTAACTAATTAATCAAGTGATAAAATAGTTATTGGCAATTGAAATATTATCAACTATATTGTCAAAAGTTCTAATAATGCGCACTATTCAATCTTAATTACGAAACTTTTGAGAATTATTATTTAGTTTTCGAGCATATTCAAACCACTTTTATTTTCTTTTTCAGTATTTAAACACATCAGCACTTACTGTTCAATAATGTGTTCAAACGTATGTTATTTGGTACATTTGATATACCTCAACTATACACTTCTTCATTAATTCTCGCAAGTCAAAAATATTTAAATCAAGGAAGGGCCTACTTAATTATTAAGTGAAAAAACAAATATTCGATGAAAACTAGAATCTTACCCATTTTGTACTGTTAAACCTTCCAAAGAAAATGCTTATTATTCAATGTTTGACAAAAAAAAAAGCACAAAATTTATTATTTGATTACATGTGTTATCAGACCACTTTTAATTTTCATTTTCAGTATTTAAAAGTTAAAGACTTCGGCACTCAATGTTCAATACTTAAATTTTTAGCAAAATTTTCTTTTCCAGTTTCATCAAAAGAAGGGAATACATTCATTATTGGTTGGGCCAGAAAGTACGCTAATTGGATTTAAGCTTAAGCACGTTTGGTTTGGGTAACAGCTATTGCTGTCTATTAGGCCATCTCCCTGAAATAATTGGGTGGGTCACCCAATGATTGTTTTGCATTCGAGTCCAGGACAAAAGGCTGGATAGGATATAATTAACCATATCTCACGTTAGGCAATACAATTGGATTGAATAAACTCGTAAAGGTTTGGACAAAGAGTCGGATAATCTATCATCTTGGCCCCTAAGGGTGGGATAATTTTATTCCAACTTGGATGAATTTGATCAAAAATAAGAAATTAAGGCTCTATTTGGTAACGTTCTTATTTTTCTCAATTTCTATTCTTTTGTTTTTCAGAACAAAAAGAGAACAACAATCTATTTGGCAATGTAAACTAACTTTTTTATTCCCCAAAATAGAAAATAGCCGGTGAATAGATTTAAAATAAAAACAAGAAGTTGAAAAAAGTAGTTTTTTTTTTTAAATTTCTGAGAACAATTTCTAGAAATAAGTCATTTTTTTTTTTTTCTTTTCTTCTTCTTCCTTGCTGCCCGCCTTTTGTAGTATGTCGCCCCTCATCGTTGCTCATCGGCCGCCGCCGCCACTTGTCGGCTAGAGGAGGAGCAAGAAGAAGAAGAGAAGGAAAAAAGAAAAATCTAAAAATTTATTCCGACTACTAGTCGCCGTCGTTTGCTGGATGCCACCGCCACCGTCGGCTAGAGGAGGAGCAAGAAGAAGAAGGAGGGAAGGAAAAAAGAAAAATCTAAAAAAATTATTAAAAAAATTGAAAGAAATTCTATGTTACAAAAAAAATTGTAGGTTGTAAACGCATTCCTATTCTTTTTCAATTCCAAGAATTGAAATTTTATGTAGTTACCGAATGCGTTCTTTTACTCAAAAAATATTTTAGGGAATAGAAATACAAAAAAGACTAGTTTTGAAAAAAAAATTTTTTCAAAATAGGATTGTTACCAAACATATCCTAAGTGAACGACAGCGAATAGCATCACCACCATGGCACCTCAAACCACCCATGCAACTCTAGCGATCACTGGAAAATAGTCACTTGGATTTTTTTTCCTCCATCAATTGCGTGTGGGTGGTCATCTTTGGGCAAATCTGGCCACCTCAAACCACAAGGGGTTCGCCAGTTTTCCTACTTGCCACCCTTCCTTTCATTTTAGGACTTTTTAACTGCTGAAGGGGTCCGAGGTGAGTGTTAGAGTAGAATTAGCCATCAAAGTCCTCCTTGCTTTCGAGCATTCGGCGTGATTTACCCTCGCTCATGGGTGGGGGTTCAAATCCCCACATTCTCAGGGGGGATTGATGTGGGGACGATTTCATTTTAGGAGTGGGTTTTGACTCCCACGCTGTGCAAGGAGGCATGGCAAAAGTCTGAGAGTGAGTGTTAGAGTAGAATTATAGTAGGACAAAAAAATAATAATAATAATAACCACCGCGAGGATCCTAGTCCTCCTTGCTTCAGTAGCCACCCCACGATCGTGATGCGGCAGCCGCTTCATTTACCCTCGCTCATGGGTCCCCCCCTCTCTCACCAAATCTGTTCCCTATCGCAGTGGTCACCATGGTTAAGCAACCAATAGAGGT
Source organism: Eucalyptus sp. ANBG9806169 (assembly GCA_014182395.1). NCBI lineage: Eukaryota > Viridiplantae > Streptophyta > Magnoliopsida > Myrtales > Myrtaceae > Eucalyptus > Eucalyptus sp. ANBG9806169. Next base: position 15,512,209 of record CM024575.1, on the reverse strand, counting down.
CATTCAAGATCCGCAATAGACTAAATTTTATATTTTTCTTTAAGTTATTAATTCAATTCTTTACTATTCTTTCCTTTCCTTCCAATAATTTAAAATATTCCTTAAGATTTTAAAAAAATCAAAAAAATATTCGTGAATTTACGTGTCAATATTTATACATTTGAAATTTTGCTCAAGATAGAAAAAGCTAAAATGAGTGCACTACCATGATTTGAAAGAAGCAAAAGGTTAAAAAAAATAAAAATCGCTCAAGACAAGCCCAAGTTGCCAATTCTTTTTTTTTTTTGATCGAAAAATGATTTTTTTTTTTTTTTTTTTTTTTTTTTGTATCATACGAGTACTGCCCACAGCGGGGCATCCCTACAAAGCAAAGCCTAAAGGGCTGGTGGGGGAGAAAAAGTCTAGTCGTAATGAAGACATTGATTCTTATGAGCTTTTGCAACCTAATCGGCAATCATGTTAGAGCTTCTTGGGCCGGGTTCAAGCCTCGCACACGAGAGGCGAAGGATAAGAGAGCATTCCATGATAAGCAAGCATGCCTCCCATGAGTATTGATTTGCGGAGCTGAGAGCTCTTATCAGATCTATTCGGTCTGACTGAATATAAACTCCCCCGAACTCCTCCTTTGTAGGAATCGAAAACCTTCAAGCAAAGCTAGGACTTCAACGTGAGCTGGAGTGGAGGCTTTGACCGACCTAGTGTGCCTGGCAACGAGGCTCCCGGTGAAGTCCCGACATATGCACGCTGCAGTGCCGTCCATCGTGTCCTCCTCGAGAGCACCATCAACGTTAATTTTGAGTTTGTCTTTCTCTAGTGCTGCCCAGGTAAGAGAAGCTAATGATTCCTTGTTTTTCCCAAATTGCCAGGCCTGATTTTTTCAAGTTTTCTTGTAGGATTTGGGCTGATTCGGCAGTATTCTTTATTTTGGAACATGGCCTTCGAATATTGCATTGTTTCGAGCTACCCGGATGCACCACAGTATCGACACAACTACTTGAAGAGAAAGTACTTTGTTCTTGTTCTCTATTAGCTTCGCTATCAAGCATCCAAATTGTTATCTCCTTTATCATATTTTGCAATTGAGGGTTACTGGCTGACCATACTTGTTGTACCCAAGGGCAGAGCAAGAAATTATGTTCAATTGTTTCCACCTCGGATCGACAAAGCATACAGACAGGGTCAAGTACAATTTTCTTCTTCCTCATATTCTTTCTCGTGGGGATTGCATTTCGGCATGTGCTCCATAAAGAGGTCTTCACTTTAGAGTGAGTCTTTAAGTTCGATATAGAAGTGCTTATTGCTTTGGGTGGCTGATATGAAGATGATGGTTGGTCTGTGTTTGGTTTACTATCAATTCATTGTCTGAGTAGATTATAAGCTTTTTTGATCGGATAGCAACCAGACTTTGTACTTCTCCACATTAGCTCATCTTTTGCCTCATTAGGATTGATTGGGATGGAAAGAATTTCCTACTTAGTCTGTTCATCAAAGAGTGCGTCTAGTTTTTGCACATCCCATTATTTTTCTTCTGTGAGAATCAACTCAGCTACTTTTCTTGAATCGTTCTAGTTTGTAGGTTCACCAACGAGACCTCTTTTCAACCACCAATTTTCCCTTATATCTACTTTTTCCCATTTTCTATTGAGCACATCATTGCATTGGAGATTGCTTCCCTTCCCATGTGTCGACTTTGCCAACCCCAAGATGGCCTCGCTCCTTTCTCTGCATGCCAGAATTCCTTTTATGAAAATAAATGCCTCTAAAATTTTGTTTCTTAATAAATATGGGAATTTGATTAAATGCCATGCCTATTTGCCTATCATAACTTTGTTGACAATGAGTACGTTTTTAAAGGCCATTCCTCCTTTATCTTTCCTGGTTTTCAAAGTTTCCCACTCTTTCCAATGTCATCCAACCTTTGAATCACTTGTTTTCAACAAAAAAAATTGCTATTTTTTGTTCAATAGCTTTACAAATAGAAACTGGGATTTTGAAGATTGACATTGCATATTGTGGTAAGGCTTGAACCACAGTTTGTAGCAATATTTCTTTTCCTACTTTGAAATAAGATGTTCTTTCCACTCTTCCAATTTCATATTCACTCTCCCCAAGATCCACAAGAACATTTTTGCTTCTTTAAGGCACCCCAATCTAAAGGAACTCCAAGAAATTTCCTTGTATGGTCCTTAACTTCCCAGCCAAGTTATCCCTCAATGACCGAGGGCATCCTTTATTGAAGAATACACCTGATTTGTTTAGGTTAACAGCTTGTCTTGAGGCAAAACAATATTGATTGAGGATAGCTGAGAAATTCTGGCATTCAATAAGTGATCCATCTAGAAAAAATATGGAATCATTTGCAAAAAGCAAGTGCGAAAGGTAGGGCAGTGTCTATTCAGCTTAATCCCCTTTAGTCATAAGGAATGATTCTTGCTTTTCGCTTTTGACTTTTTTTCCCGGATCTTGCGGTGTTCGTTTTTTGATTTTATTAATATGAAGGCTCATAATCTTCTAAAACGTCCTTATACATTGGCATATAAATTTACATATAACTTCTCATGAATGCTAATTTCGACTTTTGAAAAGTTAGAAGCGAACAACTCCTTGACTTCTCTTAGAAAGTGAATTTCGATAATGCATCGAATACGTCCTGATCTTTTCCACTCGACGAATAAGAAACAAACCATGTTTTTGGTTCCCGCAACAGGAAAATAATTCTTTTCTACCCCACCTACATAAAGAGCACAACAAGACAAGCGGAAGTGGCCCGAACGATGGTCTCCTCCACCACGCATTCCGACAATAAAAACCTACATTAAAACTAGAGGCTCAACATCATCACGAAGCTTCCCCTTTTTATCCTTAAACGATTTGATTAATACAATGCAAGCGGCCAAAGCAACCACAGTTCAATTTCGCACCAGCTATGGAGCGGTAGGTGGGAGCATCATGCAGCTGCTGCTTTGGAAGAATCATGCATCGGCGCGCATGCATGCAAAGCTCCAAAGTCAACAGCTACTAACTTAGGTAGCTTCTCTTGTTGAGAGCAATTATAATATTAAGGCTCTCAAAAGGCGATGCCCGAGTGCGGCAATCATAAGATTAAGCGTCACGTTCGTACGTGAGTGCAAGGACGTACGAAAGATGGGGAGTACACGGGCGGGTAGGAGTACGTCATTACATCGGCCAATGCAAACCCTAATTATAAGGAAGCAGAATTTCGGTATCTATAGAGCTTGCGAACTAAGCATGTATGAGTTGAATGTTTTCTGGCAACTGGGTAGGTAGCGTATTGGTTCGCGAGATGGATTGCACGAGTCTTTTGTGGGGCAAGCTAGGCGAGGCGATCCTCTCTCCAAACCTCGATTAGAACGCTTGATTTGTTAACCTAAGTACCCTAGCTGCATATTGAGAGGGACATGCAAATCAAAGCCACGTTTGGAGAATGAAATGGGAATCCAAGTTTCACACGTCACACGTGGCTCCTCCATCACCTCATCTCCCTTCACATACAGACAACTTCTCTGATTACATCATGCTAAAAATGAAACAACTGGACAGAAACTCAAGCATCCAGACAGAAACTTAAGCAATCATTTACTGTAATCATAGAGAGAGAGAGGGAGAGGGAGGGAGAGAGGTTAGGTGAGAGAGTGGGGCCAACTGCAGAGCTCCAGAGAGAGATGGACAATTGCATGGCAAGTTCCTAACTCAGTGATGGATCAACAGCATCTCTCTCTCTCTCTCTTTCTGCGTGGAACTGTGAATAAGATAACAGATAAAGAAAGAGAAAAATAAAGAAATGCTTGCAAGCTAGCAGCAACTACAAGTACAGATTGTTGCTTTCTTAATGTGAATCCATATGTCATCATCAGTGGCTTAAAGCATCTGTCCCTTATGCTCTCATCTGGAGAAGTTGATCAAATGGTGACATGGATTCCCTTTCTTCTTCTTTCTTTTTCTTTTTTTCCCCCCCGAGACGTTAGTGCTCTAGTGCTGTCCAGACGATCACGTTTGTTTGGTACAACAGTAATTATTCTACAAATAATTTGTGACTCCAGTTCGTTTATGTAAAGGAAAATTGTTTCGGATAAATTATATTATAGTTTTTCGATATTTAGATAATAAAAAAACTAATTGATTTATGGAAAATATTTTTCATCAACTGGAAACAAGAATAAGTTTAGATTAGGAGAAAAAAACTTCTTCTTATAGCAAGAAGGAAATAACTTTTCCTAAACTACCAAACAAATGAAAATTAACAATTTTTCTTGAGAATGATTTCTATATAAATTTTTTTCTTTATCATGAGGTTTTTAGTAAAATAAGCACACTCTTAGCGATTCTTTTATTTTCATGGTTGGTTGAGGCGTCAAGGGATTTTCAGCTCGAGAATCAAAGTTCACTCATTCGAATCCTATTAATTGCATGGAAACTTGTTTTGGATTAGATCCATCGGTACATGCTGAATGTCTAAATTTAGGTTTTGTTTGTTTTGCAGAAAATGGATAATTTCAAAAATATATATTTTAAAATGAACAATTGTGTTGCTAAAAACAATTAATAAATAACAAATATTCTCATTATCAAAAACAATTCACATTTAAATATTTTCATTGATGATGAAAGCATTCTCTATTCATTCAATTTTGTAAGTGATCAATCGATCAATTTTTGAAAAATATTTTTTGAATCATTTATTTTCCGTAAAACAAACAAAATCATAATCGATTCAAATGATTTGTGGGATATTCCTGACATGATTATTTTCTGTTTATAGTCTGTCATGCATATTCATCCGTACATGGTCAATCATCCCCAGTAACAGAAGAAGAGCATAAAATATATCATTTTACGCAAGAAGGAAGACTTGTTTGTACAAACGCCCTTGCGTTGCTTCTCTGAACTCTTTCTTGAAGCTGATTTGACCTTCAAATGAAAAAGAAAGCGTGGCTCGAGTGCTAATAAATCATACGTAGTTCCTTTGACTAACGGGAAACCCTTTGCAATCAAAAACCATCATGGAAAAAGATCCCAACGAAAGAGACTTTACAAGATCTCGATCTCTCCTGTGGTTCTTGGTTTCGAACTCAGGTGGTGCCCCTCGCACGCGGCGAGAAGTCACGTCCCGCTGGGAGAGCGAAAGATCATTTGGAGCGACAAACTGGTCCGATCGATGGAGATTTGACGAGTCATGTTGATTTTTTTGGACGGGAGATGTAGATGGCGTGGAATTTATAGTTGCCAGCAATGTGAAATTGTATCGGAAAGGTAAGATACGCTGAAAATAAGGATGAACAAGATGTGTTCTTGGAATCATAGAACGGTATATAGAGAATCACTAAGAATTAAAGACCTACTTACCGTACACGACTCCTATTGTCCAGCGACACTTATCTACGAATGGTTACGGCTCCTAAGGTTATTGACTTCACATCTTCCTGACAATTACTTCTTGTGTCAATTTCAATCGACCGACGTGATATATTTTGTCTGTCAACCCCTTGCTTTAGCACTTAACTCTTACAATGCCGGCATTTTGGACCCGCTCCATAGATTGAACTGTGGACCTACACATTTGGGTATTTTTGGGCATTAACAAATCGACCTGACTATCTTTTTTTTTTTTTTTTTTTTTTTTTTTTTTTTTTTTTTTTTTTTTTTTGCGGGAGGAGGAACTGCTTGGCCAGGCCGACAGCCACGCCGTAAACCCCTGGTGACGCTAGCGCAGGGACCCACCACCACGACGTCACGCTTAATACACCTACCGCTACGCTGCCAGGGGTCGAACCTCTCACCCGTCTTGCGGAGGATCACGGAGGTTGCCTACTAGACCAGCCGAGCCACCACGGCCAGTGGTTTTTGTTTTTTTTTTTTTTTTTTTTTTTTTTTTGGAGACAAGAGGAACCAGAACTGCGACAAATACCGCGCCAGAAACCCCGGTGACGCTAGCGCAGATCCACCACCACGGCGTCACGCTTAATACACCTAGCTACTCACGCTGATTCGAACCCTCCCCCTTCTTCCCAAGGCCACAGGAGCTATCAATGGAGCCCACCACGGCCGGTGGTTTTTGTTCTATACCATTAAATTACACGAAAAAATAAAATTTGATGGAGGGTCCGTTGATCTACATGTAGTAATAAAACGAATTATAAAAATGCCACATGAAGATACGTAAGTTCGTCGCACATCCCTCTATGATTAAGGTCATCATGACTCGTGACATGTCTTCATTAGCCGAAGTTCACGCACTCACTCAATAAAACTCTTTTTTGTCACCTTTTGAAAAAGGATATCATAGCCTGGACTTTGCTTGGGGGCCTCAAATTCGACTAAAGTAATACAAATTTATTTGTACGAACAACGCATGCTTTGCATATCATAATCGCATAATTTCACATGTTAGTTATGTCCTTTGCTTCGACATTTCGTTAGCTGGTAAATATATATATTTATATATATTATAATGGGTCTTGTTGGTCTATGACTCTATGGGTCTATATATATTTATATATATTATAATGGGTCTTGTTGGTCTATGGGATTTGCAATTTCTGTATTTACGACACTACTTTGACTGCTAGTTGGTAAAGTAATAGAACGAGGTAAATATGGATGGGGGTCTACTGATCTTATGGAAGAGGATGTACACATATAGGGTAAAACCCACGTCACAAACATGAGATCGTTAATTATTATATTTCTCAACAAATAAAAAAAGGAAAAAAAAAACACACACACACGCACAAAGCATATTCTAAAGAGCACGAATTATTCTTGCCATTGGAAGAAGTTGCATGTGATATTTGCTCTATCCATGAATGAGATGCGAAATGCGGGAACATCAGAACTAGATGCCCCAATCCTAACTAGATCCTAATTCTACAGCACTAGGGTACAAAAAGAAATTCAACTAATTTGATTGGAGGCAATAAAGCAGATGACGACGTATGCGTGTCACGAGAAAAATTATCTAATCGATCATTTTTTTATTATAAAATTTTCAATCATGTCAATAGAATCATTCCGGTTAACTTTTGTCTCGTTGATAGGACGGTTTGAATATCGTCGATCATCCTATGTGGCGTATAGCCACATAAGCAATTTCCGAAAAAAATTTGCTGGGAGAACTACATTGGAATTCCATGCAAATTTAGGACTAAATTAAAAAAATGAAAAGTTCGCGACTGAAGTGACATTTGTACAATAAATTTAAAAATTAATTGGATAATTTCTCGGTGTGACCCGACATGTGGGTTTGTCGATTGGCAACCCCAATCTGAGCCATATGTTCACTTGCATCATTATTAAATTTAGACTAATTGATGCAATAGTTAGGGGCAAATGACTTTTGGGACATTTTATAATGGTTTTTATGATTTGAGATCTAGTCAGACCATATTCATTCGAGAAGTGGAATGGACCCGACCGAGGGCATGCTTATCTCTTTCCTTGTACTTTGGACATGGGTATTACATTTTTGTATTTTTCAAGATAGTTATGTACTAATCGAAATATTAGGAAATAACAAATAAAAGTGGTATTGCTTTCTAAATCTTGGGTTTACCTTTTTTAGTTTTTTGCTTTATTAGCTGAAGTTTTAGATGTCCTCTCATGAGGATGTGGAGTTAACTCGTGGCAAATGTTAAAAGAGTGTTCGCATCGACATATTTTGAAAAAAATTTCATCACATCAACAGGAAATTTCGATAGAATTTGATTTTAGTTTAATGTTACTTGCATTCCAATTAGAAGTTCGACATCACTCACACTAATATATATATACATATGCATACCAAATTAGATGAATAAAATAAAGTAGTTTCTTCAGTGTCCCTCTTTAAGAAATCGTCCTGAGCAAGCCAGGATAATCAAGTTGGGTGTCGAGAAGAGAACTGCTTGTCCAAATCTATTCATGCCATTTCCATTGCTCGATCGAGTTGCCTGCCTCACGATCAGGCTTATCATTGGAATGAAAGAAATTGACTTACTAATGGTCAAAACTCACCATTTACCCCCACTCCCAATTTCGAGGAGGAGGAGGGATAAATCTCCTGCACCAGCAAACTCTTTAGAAATTATTTTTAAAATATATTAATTATGGGGTGTGTCATAGGAAAATGCTTGATTACCAAAAAAAGAAAATTAAAAAAAGAAGAAGAAGAGAAAATATGACTTGTCATCATCTATAAATAATCGCCCTCCTCCTTCACCTTCCCTCCCTCTCCTCCACCTCTTCTCCCCGTTCCCAGGAAAAAATCCACTCTCTCTCTCTCTCTCTCTCTCTCTCTCTAATTCCCGACCACAAAAAATTTTCCGGCGAAAAACCCGACCCGATCCATGGACCCGCCCAGATTCGTGATCGAAGCCTCCGAGGCGGCGTCCCTGGCGAAGGACGCCGGCGTCTCCCTGACGGACCTCCTCCCCACCCTCGTCGGCACCGCCAAGCCCCTGGCCCGCACCCCCATCTCCCGCTACAACGTCGGCGCCGTCGGCCTCGGCTCCTCCGGCCGGGTCTTCTTCGGGGTCAACGTCGAGTTCCCGGGCCTCCCCCTCCACCACTCCATCCACGCCGAGCAGTTCCTCGCCACCAACCTCGCGCTCCACCGCGAGCCCCGCCTCCTCGCCTTCGCCGTCTCCTCCGCCCCCTGCGGCCACTGCCGCCAGTTCCTACAGGAGATCCGCAACGCCCCCGACATCCAAATCCGGATCTTCCCCGTCGACGACCCGGACCAGGAGGCCGACCCGGCCTTCGGCCCATTGTCCCGCCTCCTCCCCCGGCGGTTCGGGCCGGGCGACCTCCTCGACAAGGAGATGCCCCTCCTCCTGGAGCCCCACCACAACGGGCTGACCCTCCTGACCCGGAACCCGGGCCACGGGACCGCCTGCAACGGCTTCTGCGACGGCCCCGAGGCCGCCGGCGACGACGAGCTCGCGGCCGCGGCGCTGGAGGCGGCGAACGCCTCGCACGCGCCGTACAGCAAGTGCCCGTCCGGGGTGGCGATCGCGGACCGCGACGGGAAGGTGTACAAGGGCTCGTACGAGGAGTCGGCGGCGTACAACCCGAGCCTCGGCCCCGTGCAGGCGGCGCTGGTGGCGTACGTGGCCGGCGGCGGCGGCGGCGGCGGCGGCGGGTACGAGGGGATCGCGCGGGCCGTGCTGGTGGAGAAGGAGGGCGCGGTGGTGCGGCAGGAGCACACGGCGAGGATCCTGCTGGGGCTGTTGTCGCCCAAGTGCGAGCTCCGGGTGGTCCACTGCGGGTCGGGCTAGCTCGGGTCGGGCTCAACCGGCGAGACGGGTGGTGGGTTCCCCGATTCTTGAATCTTCATGGTATCGACCTGTAATGGCGGATAAATCCGAGCCCCTGTTCTTGTTTCTCGGGGCCCTCCCCGAAAGAAAAGGAAAGAAAAAAGAAAAAAAAAAACTAAGTGTTGCTCGGCTCTGTTTCTGTTCCCCTTTATTTCTTTTGGCTGAATTATTATTATCATTACCATGCTGATCTCAGATCAACGCGATGAAAATGAAATCTGGATATGATTGCGAGAGGGGGTCCGGATCAAGATTACATTACAGTATTATAATCCTATTCTTGTAGCTGTCTAGCATAGGGAAAGAAATCTGGCTGAGAAAGCAAGCCTCTTTTTCGAGCATTCTGCACGAAGCGCGAAGAAGAAAGATTCGTTTTCGAACCGGAGAATGATGGGAATCTGTCTTCTCACCCCACCACCGTCCACCCCTCCCTCCTTCCTCGCTCGGCCTAACCGCATTTCCCTCGTGCCCGCGTCCTCCGGAACGAGCAAAATGTCAGCGGTGAGCGAGATCCGCACGCTAGTAAACTTCTGAGAAGGCTCGCGTTGAACCGAGTCATCCGCATGAATATTCTAGTGAGCAAATGGAAAGCAGCGAAAGTTGACTAGCTGTACCGCCGGGCTCGGGATTAGGGACGTCTGAGCTGTGCTGCTTTGTCATCTTACGGGCGCACGAAGGGAGGGCGAAAGTGACTCCACGGCTTCCTTCGCTTTTTTGCTTTTTATTCTTTTAACAGCGGTACGATCACGAACGTCCTGAAAGCAGCTAGATTCCGCCATCTCCCCTACCCTGGATCGGGATCGAACGAGCCATTCCGAGGGATTATTATAAGCGAGGTGGTCCGCTCTCTCACGTTTGTTTCTGCGTGTGATTCTAGTGTTTAGCGTGGGACTAGGACTTCCAACGTCGCGACTTCTTAGGAAACGCTGTTTGGATTCCAGCGTCGAGAACAACCACCACTCATTTTTGGATGCATCCCCCCTTTGAGTTGTCTCGCACGTACAGAGAACGTTGGCCAAGAAATCTAGATACGGGTTCCGCTTGCTTGCACCTACCTGGGTCCGGAATCGATCGCTATTCGATAGCGAGGGCGGTTTTTGTGAAATCCGCGGGCTTTACTATGTAGGAAGTCATGGACGTCATGTTCAAAGTCGCCGGCTTTCCCATTGAGTTGTTCACCCATTTGAAAAAGAAAAATTGCACGGACAAAACTTTACCGGTCACGGAAACTTTGATCTGTGATTCAGGACAACGATATGTAGGATCATGCTGGGTTGTGATATCTCTCGACAGGGAGGTACTAGGACATCCACACTTAACATGAAGTTGTCGTCAAAATGATGTGTTTTGCTCGGGATACCTAATTTTCGTTCTTGAAATATAGCATGATATCATTGCCAAAACGAAGTGTTTTAGCTTGCAAAACACATTCAAGCTTGTCGTGGTGAAACGGTGACTCTGATCAGAGAAATCTCACTTTGAGAATGGACTGCCTTCATATGGGACATGGCTAATTTTGATTCTTGATTTGTACTCGTGGGAACTAATGGAGAAATCTCTAAATTGCAGTCGACGATTGATTCAGCCCCAGAAAAGAGAAGAAAGAAAGAGATGACCTCTTGTCTATGTCTATGATCAAATTCAGCGATGAGAAAATAGTGAAAAGATCTGATATATAAAACACCAAACAGCAAACAAGATCGGACAAAGACAGAAGCAAACACTACGTGTTTACATGGTGTACAAATAGGAAAAATCAACAAACAACCAAGGATGAGTAGATGGGACAAAAAAACACAGTACACACTAGGAAGTGGGAAACAAAAGATATTATCCAAGTACTAAAGTTAACGTCGCATAGCGTGTTCCAACCTACTTCAACTATCCATGGATAAAAGCCTTGGATGTCGTGCTTTTCTTGCACAACTAGACCACAGCGGTCGAAACTGATCGGGCATTCGCTATCTATCCTCATTGACAATAAACAAAAAGCAGAGAGGACAGAGTACAAAAGATTTCAAAAGGATCATGCCTTCAACAAGGACCTCATGCTTTGTAGGATTTGCCATCACTGAAGCCTTGAATTGACCAGTTTACCTTCTTGTTCGATGGATGAAGACACAAGGACAGTGAGTCATTTTTTGTCTTCCTTAAAAAGACAAAAGTTTAATGAGCAAGCTAATCTCTAATGTGCCAAGGGTCACAGATATATGAACGTTTGTTTATCCAGTTGCCTTTCGACAATTTTATGTTCAATGAAATTATATCTGGACAGGAAAGATGTACTGAAACTCCCCCCTAGCAACAAGAGAATGAACAGCTAAAAAACTACTGAGATATCATCAGAGGAAATACACCAGCAAGAATTAGATTTGCATTTGATGCTTCAAACTAAATACATCAATAGCCAAAGCCAAAAATTCTTCAAGAATTGCAAATATGCAATCGGAAAACAACTTACGAATGTCGCTTCACCATGGTGGTGTAAATATACATGTTGAGACTGCTTGCTGTACTATAGCTGATTTAGTATGATACGGATTTTTAGGTGGAAGTTGCTTCTGCCGATACATCCTTCCAAGGAGAAGCAGGTTCTAGAATAAGGTCACCGACCCCTTTAGGTGGTCCGATGCTGCAACGGTCAGAGTTATGCATTTGGATGGCATCCTTAATTTTTCGGAACTACAGATAATTCAAGAGAACAGAATGAGACCGAATACAAGATTGGATGCAGCTATTTGTTTAAATTTGCATGACAAAAAACAAGCCTAATTATATGCTATATGATCAATTATTTAAACAGAATATTCCTGAACCATGGCCCCATGCCTAAAAAGCAACCTACTTCATAAATATCATCAAACAAGTGGAGATGTAGCAATGAATGTTTCTACACAGACACCACCACCACCTAAATATGTGAACATTTAAAGTTGTTTGACCAGATTCGCATGAAACTCATTACTTTTTAAGACTACCCAGCCACAACCCATGATTTCAGGAACCCTAGAAGATCACCAATCCTTACTTTCAGACTGCAAGCCATTTAATTACCAGGTTTTAAAGTCAAAAGGCATAAATAGAGTAACCTTGTGCAGCCACTGGACAGACTATTCTTGAACAATGGTTGTTGTCTAACTTCGGAAGGAAAACCTAACTGACTGATTCAGACCCAAATACCACCTTAAAATCCTGCAGTCCCATCTTGAGACCCAATTTTCTCATCCCCTTTTAGCAGGTCAAACTATCCCATCTCAACTTCTTTGATCCAAATTCCCGATAGTTCTACCAACAGAGCGCAACAAGTATTTCACTGATACCAGCTGTGGAAACACATGCAAAATTATTTGAGAGACTTACCTTTGCAAGTGAACATGAAAAGGACTCCAGTTGTCCATCAGCACCACGATAGAAGTGAAAATAAGGAAGCACTTTCACATTCAAATTTTTGCACATTGGCTTATTCTCATCAAAATTGACTTTTAGGAATAAGATTTCAGGGTGTTCCTGGGCTGTCCTGCAGAGCTGACGGATTACCACAGGAAAATGTCAGCACAAAACCCATATTGGCTTAACAGAACAACAAGAACTCCGAGAAAAATACAACAAAGCGCAGGCAACAAGTTCCAAAATTCAGTTGATGTATCTTAACATGGCCAAGTTAAGTTTCTACCAATAAATTTTTTCCTCTGATTCTAGTGCGTGCTTCTGGAGGAGCATGTATGCAAAAAGGAAGCTTTACGATATACGGAATTGATTAAATCAGCATTGCATCTTTTTATAAATTGTCAATCCTTCCTTCTTAGGGACATATTTTCATTTAAAAAAAAAAATAACTAATAAAGAACCATCCCATTGGAGACAAAATTCTAGACCAAATGCTATCGTGATCAATGACTTGTTTAGCATTTAGCATATTGCGCATATCTTGTTGTCACAAATGCCAGTATTGGTTCAAAAGACCACACAAATCGAGGCTAACATAAAGGGAACTCGCATGTAACGAATGCAAACTCTAGATGAATAAAACTTGCATATTATGACAACACCATTGAGTTTCCCTAAGAATCCAATGTGCCATAAATTATAGTAATACATAAACATGCTGCTCACTTTATATTAGCTATTTGAAATGCCCGAGAGGAAAAGAAAGATGAACAAGAGCAATTACTAGTTCTATTTGTCATTGGAATTGCCATAGCAATCCACAAGTTAAACAACGAATCTAGCTCTATTATTGACAGGCCTTTTGTTCCATAGCCTATTCCAGCAGGATGTTTACTCTTTTGGCAAATAGTTTAGATGTTCCGATTTTTGGCTCCTGTACTTCTTGAGAATAAGAGAATGTCACTCCTGTCATAACCAAATATTTTTGCCTCTCGACCTGTTTCCTTACAGTACTTAATACTCTTTACCACATGAAAGTCTAGGTATTCCAGGTACAAAGCTTCACATGTAGACAACTTATGCTTCATTTGTTTCAGTTGATCAAGCAACGGAGTACCTACATAACTGCCAGAACTGAAACACTGAATTGAGCAGATATAATTTCTCATTCAACATGCCACACTTCAAATAATTCTCAGTAAATTGGGTATATCTTAAAGGTCAACCCTAATTCCTGTGGCAGAAAACAGGACAGAGTAAAATTGGGAAAAATGAAAAATTTAAAAAGACACCTGCATTAATGTGCAGTATAGTTTCTTTCTCCTGCCATTTATATAATCAGCCACCACAATATGAAATGAGAAATGCATGTCATCGGGAGAATACTGTAAAGCAATAATGTTCTATAGAAAATCTGCCTACAGAGTATTATTGATGGGGAAGGGATCAAGCTGGCCAACAGGAAATGACATGTAAAATCAACGTGTCAAGACAATACCTTGACGTTTACTGAACCATGAAAAGAATAATAGATGGGACACTCACTTTGGGAAATAATGCTTTGCAAGAAGCACACCAGGTACCATAAAATTCAACAATTACTAGTCTCTCTCCAGCTTGACTTAACGCACTCAAAAACTCTTGTGTAGAATGAATGTCAACCATATTGGGTCCGGCATTCCTCTCCCACCATTTTGGCTGGTCCGTTTCAGTGACAGTCGCATGTGCCTAGAGGAGAGCAACCAACAAGGAAGAAACCATCAACAAAACAGTCATATAACAGAAATCTTAACCGTATGTTGGATATGTGTGCGCGTGTTCATAATTTTGTACATGAAGTATATGTGGGTACATATTAATAGAGTACACTTGAATTTTTTTTCCTCCTCATGGTGGACTTGTACAATCAAACACTGATGCATCATTTAAACAGCCTATTCCCGAAGCGAAAGCCCACTAGCTTAATCACCCTCTCTCTCTCTCTCTTTCTCTGTATCTGCGGCTTCTACTTTTGTACAAATCAGTTTGCGATTTACAAATGATCTATTAATAACTTTCAGAAATTTATATCTATGTCGATATCAAGAATAAGAAAAAGGGCAAGGGTTTTAACTGCTCTCCACTCATGAAATCAGGTTCCATCATCGGTAATACATATGTCTTGTCAAAACCCCCTACTCTTGAGTCAAACAAGGGCCAATAAAAGGATCACATAGAAGCCAATAGTCTGTTAAATTTGCACCTTTGCAAAGGCGACTATGCATGTGCACTGCAATATACTTGATCTTAGCCTCCAAAACATTTTTTGGCTCTAAGCTGTTGCTGTTCTCTCTTATTGGTTCAGGATACCACTAAATGGGAAATCACCTGATTGTTCCACTTCAAAGGATCAATGTACAGACTGACTGAAACCAGAGCACCTGTGGACAATGCATTACTGGAATTTCTTGGTTTTCTTTGACCATCAAGAGCAACCAAATTTCCAACCAAAGTACAGGATGATAGAGCAAGACCCAACATATGGGATATACACCGAGAATCCTAACCAAGATGAAATCTTTCTACTCATTCATTTCCTAACAAGCCCTTCCTGCTCCAAATTAATGCTGGTCAGTCATTAAGTCCATGTAATGCTACAGACTCCGACAATCATACACAAGAGAACAGTCCCCCAAAACACTAAAAAAAGAAACCAATCCAATTCAAACCGAAACATGATCTTGCCAGGGTAATGTGCAAAACAGATATCGTCACAACAAACAGCTCATTCAAATGAGCCCTCACAAGATAACTTACTCCAAGAAGAGAGAATTTCCCCAGAAAAAGAAAAGGGAAAAATCGCACCTTCAAAGAGGCAAATCGCTTTCGGGTTCCGAAACCAAGACCCGCAACGCCACCACCATAGGAGCAATTCGCAGAAGCATCGGCCCACCTGTGGAGCTTATGAGGAGGAGGGCAGAGGGCACCACGCTGGCGCGAAGAGGACGGCGTCAGAGACGAAGAAGAAGGAGAAGAAGAGAAGCGCAATGAAGACAGTCGAACCACATCCGCCATCTAAGCCCCCAAGACTCGACCAACAGCCAAAACCCAGAAGAGCGGAGCCGACTTTCCTCCCCCTCGGAGCTTCTGGGCACCGAGAAAGATGGGCCAAAAACGCAGCTTTACGAAAAGAGAGGGCGAGGGGAGACATGGGAACGGAGGGTCGAAGCAGGTCGTGGGGTTTATCTTCTCTCGCCGTCCCTCCCTCGAGCGCCTGCGTTCGTGCGGGATACGAAGCTGAGGTCGAGAATCCTGATGATCGTGGCTTCCTCGTGCGCGAAATCGTACATGTGAACCGCAGTGAACGGTGGACACAGACAGCACGAGCGCTGGACGTTTTTACGTTGGCTTCGACGCCCAAAAACTCAACGCCGAACTGCGGCTCTGCGGATGTCATGACTTGGCCAAAATCTGGAAGGATATCCCACCTAAAAGTGGGGTCTATTTCCGTTCACCCAACCTGATTTTGTCCCGAAAAAATCTTTTCAACTCGATCAATTTGGCTCCCATAAGTTTCTGGAAGTTCTTGTAGAAACTCAATGGAGTATCTTGAGGTTAACAACTTTGATTCGATGATTAAAGAGTTCATATGCGCACGTTTTACCCTTTTTCCAAGGACATCTTGACTTGAGAAAATACACATTTCTCTCTTTCCATTGTTCATAAGAAAACGTTGTTTCACTTTGTATGTCGGAAAAAATGGTTTATGGAAATGTCTTTGTTACTGTGGTTTTTGGACCAAAATGCACTCGGGGAAAAGCGCAAAACGTGCATGCGAGGAGCGCATGTTTGTCGACCAGCCATTATTTTCTTGCGATGGGATTGATCTCACTTGCAGGATTGTTCCAAATCCGTCCGCACATGATACATCTGCTCAAGAGACCTGAAAAAGACGTCACGCTAAACTACCAAATATCTTACAATAGTGGTGAGTTACATCTTTATCTCCCCCCATTTCCACGTTTTCAGCATTCGGTTGCCCTTCTTTTTCCTTTCTTCATTTCTCCATTTTGACCTACGGCATCTCAACTTTGTTTTGGCACGGCTCTTGATTTGATCATGCATAGCATTCTGTCGCACGATCGACACAGTGATGATAACGCACGCTTAGCACGTGCATGGCGTCGAGGAATCTCCTCACGGATCGGTTTGTGTATCTTATTTCGGATTCAGGGAGGCAAAGGACATTTTCCTAAGAAAATGGAAGAGACGACACGGAAAAGAATCTCGTTCTGAAAGGGCAACCTGGACGGCGCAACGCCGTCGCCATGGACTTGTGGTCTTCCCTGTGCCTGAGCTTTGCTTGATGTGACGAGGTCGTGGGTCATGTGGTTCTAATAAGAGCTTCCGAACTTTTCTTCCGATTCCGGGTCGAATTTGCCATCAAGTGGCCTCCAAAGGAATCTCCTCCAGCGTCACGACAACTTTCCCGGAAAACGAAAGAGTAGTAGGTTCGCTTTCGGGCGGCTCCTGTCTGTCCTAGAATCGCGTTTTGATTCCATGATGTTGCTCTGCGTAAAACGATGAACGAGATTCCGGCTTTGCTGATATGGAAAAACAACAGAAGCAAAATCGACAACGTCATTTCCAAAGTTCACCAGAATTAAGACAGCCATCTCTCTCTCTCCCTCCCTCACCAAAAAGACATGTCCATAAAGAAAGTTTTCATTTTTTACACGCCTGTAAAATGTGCATAGAAGAAGATTATGTATTTTGCAAATTGAAAGTTTTCTATTCGACTGCTCGATTGAACCGCTTCATCAAACTCTCATTCGATAAGCTCAGTCTCCATTTGGCTCATATCAATTTGACAAACATATAAAGTGGTATGTCACGTAAATCTAAGTTTGTGAGAAACTCGAGCCCATTACATCATAAAGTTTATAACATGGATAGCCGTTGAATATTTATTTTATCCAATTTCATCCTTGAATTTTCGAAAATTTAGTAAATATAGCCCATTAGTTAAATTTAACAATGCCGTAGTTGACACGACCATATTTTTATGTTAGGTTGACATTAGATTTGCCATGTAGGTATCCACATGGCTTATATGTGACTTTCAAGTCATCTCTCTTGTTATTTTGGCAAAAAAAAAAAAAAAAAACGAAAGAAAGGAAAAAAAAAGATTTGCCGAGTTGGAAAAAAACGTGGCGGTTCAAATCAATATTTTGACCTAGTAAGTGCTAGCGTGGTGGTCTACTTAAAGGTATGCATGTCCCTTGAACAATATACTTACCATAATATTACAATGGGTAGATTTTTTAAAATTTTAGAGATTAAATTAATTTTTTTTAGAAATCATGTTAAATAGAGTTAATGCTATAAAATATCTCAGGTAGGTTCTGTGTCATATATATTCCAAATTAATTTGTGGGTCATAAAAAACTCAAAACCCATATATCAGCACCACATTTATCATTAGTTAGTTTTCGTCAAATTTTATCGTTAAATTACTAAGTTGGAATGATGTGTGGTAATAATTCGGATGAAGTGGTTAGTTCACGTTATTTTATTATAATGTTTTTTTTTTTTGTTTTTATTATTACTTTAGAATGCTTCGGCCTTAATACTAAGCTTCCTCCTTCTTTGTTGCTTAAGTTAGCCCACATATGAAAGCAATAAGGGCTCATTCTCTCTCTTGTAAAAATTATTATCTGGCTCACATGATATTATTAGTTGATGGTTTAATAAATATATAAATGCTAAAAATGTATTGGTTATGAGAAGTCACGACTATAATGAAAATGTACAATTCTCATTGAGAAGTTACCGTTTCTTCTGAAGATGTGCGACTCTCATGGAAATTAAAAGGTGCTTTGATGGAAGGTACCTCTTGATAGCATGTATAAATAAGAGTTTGGTCATCTCTCCATCTACGGCATGAAAAACTTACGTTGTATTCTATCCTTAATCAGACATAATACATTAAAGAAAAGTGGGTTAAGGGAGAGAAGTCAGATTTCTTCATCTCTTCAGTTTTGCCGCGACAAATACTCTGAAGGTTTCATTACGGATAAATGTATATCTTCATCCCTCTTATTTTGAAAATCATGAAGATAAAAAATTAATTGTTTTGTATTTTCCGCATTACATAATTACGTTATCGCTTATATTTGGTATCAAAGCATGGTTTAGGATCTCATGATTTTTTCCAATTATTGAAATATTACGATTTATGGATGAATTATTGAATGATGTTAGTTTTTTTTTTTTATTATTTGCTATTGTTGAATTGTTTTCGGAGGGGTTTTTGTCCAAGAAAATCCGAATTATGAATGGTGCGATGGAAATGGGGTGAAAAATGGAGAAAATTGGCAAATAGGCGTGAAGGGGACGAAGACGTGTGTAATGTAGACTCTCCAAGCACCCCACACGCATGCTGGACGGTCAGGCCTGTGGAATCCACGCGCCACGTGCCCATACGTGGGCTAGAGGCGTTAGCGCGTGGGAACCACACGCTGGTGCGACAATAAGGCGCATGTACGCACCTTCTACCCTCGTAATTATAGCTTTACTCCATGTGCTATTATTTAGGGTTATGCTCCTCTCTCTACTTAATAATCACTGTTTTACCCTCCTTGATGATTATTTACATTTTTGCCCTTGTATGCTAGATAATTACAATTCTGTCCTAGCTGATTATTTACCATTTTTCCCCTGGATGTTAAATTTACAGTTTTCTATCTCATTGGAATTATAATTTTACAGTTTTACCCTTATGCTTTAATTACGGTTTTACTCTTGGGTGCAATTTGGTGAATATTTGTGCTTTACAATATTAACAAAATTCAATTAAGAATGGTTTGTTAGTCACTAGAGTGGCCAAACCTTAAGGTCTTTGAATCTTCTGATATTGTAAATTGTTTTATTCAATTACCCATGATTAATTGATGCTATGATTAAAGTTGCTATGTTAATATCCTTGTTGATGTCATGGGTACATTGAAATTCATTTATTATAAGAATTTATGGATTAATCTAAAAGTTAATCAATTTCTTATAATTCATGGACATAATAATTGGTAATTAATATTTCTTGTTAAATTTGTTTGTATATCCAAAGATAACAAAGTAATTTTAATGAGATATATTTATAATTATCAAATTAAAGTTATTAGCATCATTATAGTTTAATGTATGTTAGTATATCATAGAATCGCCCAATGGAGAACTATGATGTATATGTGTTATTTAGTTCGAATCTGATTAGGTGATATTCTTAAAACATTAATGCATGAGTTTTTTCTTGCATATTTACAGTGTCTGTACCTATTTCACTTAATTCGCACGATTTGTTTGCTTCTTTGTTTAATGGAATGAATTTCTTTGATTGGAGTGAACAAATCCAGTTTCACTTAGGTGTCTTGAATTTTGATTTGGCATTTCAAGTTGAGAAACTAGTTGCGATAACTAATAAGAGTAGTAATGATGAAAAGTTCCCATAAATCTTAGGAAAGATTGAATAGACTAAGCTTAATATTCATGCAAATGATAGTTGCAAACAACTTAAAAACTACTCTTCCCAGAACTGACAGTGCTAAGGAATTTACGGAATTTGTGGAAAACTGTTATCAAACAATTGATAAGTCACTTGTTGGTACATTAATGAGCACTTTAGCTACCGTGAAATATAATGGTTCACGTACCATATGTATGAACATGTACTTGAAATGACGAATTTAGCAGCAAAACTTAAGGACATTGGGAAGAAATGTGGATGAGTACTTTTTTAGTATAATTCATACTAAATTCCTTGCCTCATGAACAATATGGACCATTTTAGATGAAATACAGTACTATAAAGGATAAATGGAATGTAAATGAATTGGCCAGTATTCTTGTTCAAGAGGAAACAAGGATAACGAAACAAAAAGGCTTATTCCCTTCATCTCTTAAGTCATCAAAAAGCTGAAAAGAATTCCGAAAGAAAATGTGGAATGAACAAGAAGAAATGATTATACGTCCTAAATGAATCTTCTAAGGCTTCTTAAATCCACAAGAATGATCACAATCTTATTAAGTGTCACATTTGTAATAAAATTAGACACTTGAAGAAAGATTATTTGAAGCATAAAGTTTGGTTCGAAAAGAAAAGTAAGTCTTGTGTTTTAGTATGTTTTGAAACATATTTTACTAAAGTTCCTCATAATACTTGGAGGATTGATTCTGGTGCCACCACTTATGTGTTTAATATGATGCAAGGATTTCTTATGATCCAAATCATGAAGCCAAATGAAAGCCATGTGATCATGGGGAATAGAAATAAAGCTCTAGTTGAAGGCATTAGTACTTATCGTTTGGTCTTAAATATTGGGTATTATTTTGATTTATTTCGAACCCTTTATGAACCTAAATTTCCCACAATTTAGTTTTTTTTTGCCAAAACTTGATGTAACAAGATTTTCTTGTAAGTTGGGGTGTGGATCTTTCAGTCTATTTAAGAATTATAATTTTATTGGAACTAGAACTTTATGTGATGGTCTCTACAAGTTTAAATTTGATAATACTTTTGTTGAGATCTTAATGACCTTGTATCATAATGTCAGCACTAAACAAGGTTTAATTAATGAGAATTTTGCTTATTTGTGGTATAAACATTTAGGTCATATATCCAAGGAACGAATGCAAAAATTAGTGAAGAATGAAATTTTTTCAAACTCCGATTTTACTGATCTTAGAGTGTGTATTGATTGTAATAAAGGTAAATAAACAAATTGCACTAAGAAATGTGCTATAAGAAAAATAGAGCTTTTTGAAGTTATACACACTGATATATGTTATTATTTTGATATTCTATCTTTTGGTAGAGAAAGTTATTTAATCACATTTATTGATGATTTTTCATGTTATGGTTACATTTATTTATGGTATGATAAATCTCAATTGGTGAATGCAAGTGTGTATTAAAGAGGCCGAGAGGCATTTAGGTAAAAATGTAAAATAGTAAGGTCAAATAGATGTGGTGAATATAATATAAAGTATGATAAATTGGGATAATATTCAAGTCTATTTGTTAAATTCCTTAAAAGACATAATATTTGTGCTCAATACATGATGTCGGGTATACCACCATAAAATGGTGTAGTGGAAATGTGTAATCGTACTTTAATAAAAATGGTTAGGAGTATGATGAGTTATTTATTTTTACCATTATTTTTGTGGATGTATGCATTAAAGACTTCTATGTATTTATTAATAGGGTTCCTAATAAGGTAGTTTCAAAGATTTTTTTTGAACTGTGTATAGGAAGAAAACCTAATTTATGACACTTGCATGTTTGGGGTTGTCCAATAAAAGTAAGAATTTACAATCCACATGAAAATAAATTGAATTTAAGAATGATCAGTTGTTACTTTATTAGTTATGCAAAGAAATCCAAAAGATATAGTTTTTACCATCCTAATTATAGTACGAGAATTGTTGAATCTGGAAATGCTAGATTTATTGAAAATGGTGACATTAGTAAGAGTGAAAGAATGCGTTTATACCCAAAACTTCTAAGGTTGTTGTTCTTGATATTATAATTCAACCCAACAATAATCAAGAACAATAACTAAATGATTAAACACTCAATAATGAAGATGTCAACATTGAACCTACAGTAGTTGAGCCACAAAAAAGAGCATTAATAACTCAACGGTAAAGAAGATTGGCTTATGATGATTGTGTGGTTTATCTATAAGAGTTGAAAATTGACTTAGAAATTAGAAATGATCCAAATTCATTTTCTCAAGCCATGGAATGTGAAGAATATAATAAATGGTCTAATGCCATGAAAGAAGAGTTAAAATCTATGTATTAAAATCAAGTTTGAGACCTTATTGAATTGCATAAAGAATGTTAAGAAGTCGGGTGTAAATAGGTCTCTAAGAACAAGCGTGACTCAAAAGGTGATATCGAATGGTATAAAGCTAGATTTATTGATAAATATTTTACTCAGAAATAAGACAATATCTATAAGGAGACATTTTCACTAGTCTCCAGGAAAGACTCATTTAGAATTATTATAGCTTTGATGGCTCATTATAATTTAGAATTATATCAAATGGATGTCAAAATCGCCTTTTTTAATTGGAATTTAGAAGAAGAGGTTTACATGAACCAACCTGAGAGCTTTTTAATTAAAGGAAATGAATACATGGTGTGTAAATTAAAAAAGTCAATATATGGATTTAAATAAATTTTCTGAAAATGGTATCTTAAGTTTAATGATATCATAACTTCATATGGATTTAAGGAAAACATCGTTGATTGGTGTGTAAATAATATATATGTATGAAGGTTAGTGTGAGTAAGTTTATTTTTCTAATTCTATATGTTGATGATATTTTACTTGTTGCTAATGATCATATTTTGTTACATGAAATTAAGAAATTTCTCACTAAGAATTTTCAAATAAGAATATATGAGAGACAACGTATGTGATAGGAATAGAAATATCCCATGATATATCATAAGGATTGTTGGGGTTGTCCAAAAAAGTCTACATTGAGATAATTTCAGAGAAATTTTATATGAAAAATGTTCAGTAGGAATTGTTCCAATTCAGAAAGGCGACAAATTTAGCCTTGTGCAATGTTCGGAAAGTGAATTGGAACGAGAACAAATGAAAAGTATTCCTCACATGTCTAGTGTTGGGGGATTAATGTATGCTCGAATTTGCACCAGATTGGACCTTGATTTTGCTGTCGAAATGCTAAGCAAGTATCAAAGTGATCTTGGATTGGATCATTGGAAAGTTACAAAAAAAAGTTCTCAAATACTTGCAAGAAACGAAGAATTATATTCTCACTTACAAAAGATTCGATCATCCGGATGTGTCGATACAAGAAAATCAACGTTTGATTACTTGTTTCTTCTGGCTTGAGGGACAATATCATGGAAAAGTGTGAAGTAGTCAGTTGTTACTGCATCTAGGGGTGAGCGCGGTTCCCGGGAACTGGAGAACGGAACCTGAGGTTCTAGTTCCCAGTTCCCCTTTTCTAGGAATCGGCGGTTCCCGGTTCCGGGATCGGCACTGGGAACCGGAATCGGTTCGGTTAGGGCTAAAAAAAAGCTCCAAATTGACTTTCACTTTCACTATTTTACATACTACACTTTTAGATTCACAATTTCACAGTTCTCTCGTCTCTTCGCTCGTTCTCCGCCTCTGCTTGATGCCACCTGAGATTCCCTCGCCGCATCCCTACTCTGCACTTCTGCTGGCCGCCGCGTCTCCGAGTGACCCCCTGCTCGCTCGCGCCGACACCAGAAACCCTCTGCAGCAGATCCCAAGCCCCGTTGCGCCTCGCTTGCAGCCCGCATCGACCCGTGACGACCCGACGTCGCTCCTGCTCTGCTCGCTATTGTTGCTCGACGCCGCTGCTCACCCCCGCTGCTGTGATCCCGTGACGCTGCTACTCTGCCTTTGCCGTGCCCTGAAGCTCGCGACTCGCAGCGCCCTCGCCCAGCTCCGAGCTTTCCTCGAGCAATGCTACTGCAGCTCGCGGCTTGCCCTCAACGCCACCTGAGATTCCCTTGCCGCATCCCTGCTATGCACTTCTGTCGGCCGCCGCGTCTCCGAGTGACCCTTTGCTCGCTCACGCCGACACCAGAAGCCCTCTACAGCAGATCCCAAGCCTCGCCACGCCTCGATTGCAGCCTGCATCGACCCGCGACAACCCGACGTCGCTCCTGCTCCGCCCGCTGCTGCTGCCCGACGCCGCTGCTCACCCCCACCGCTGTGATCCCGCGATGTCGTGATCGGTTTGTGTCTGCATGGTGTCTTTGGTTTGTCCATCTTCGCCGTGAGCGCTAGTGCCTTCAGTAGAGAGGTACCAAAGGAAAGGAGGTTCTTTTGTTAGGGTTTAGTGTTTTTCTTCACTTCTGTTGGGTGGTTTTGAGTGTTCACTGGTCTTATGATCGATGCTCGTTTAAGGAGGGATTTCTGCAGCTTAACTCGTACGTTGATGTCTATATACGTTAGTGAAATCCGAACACGGTAGGGTTCAATTTTGTTTTTGAGTCGCATATGGTCATCGCAATGCTTGGTGAATTTTCCTCCCTAGCTATTAGCATTATGATCATGCTGTAGATTGCATGTTCTGTGTCTTCCTGTTCATGCTTTCATCACGTGTTACTGAAATCCTTCTGCTGATTTTAGTCTGTCTCTTTTTGGTCATGTGGCTGTTGGGTGTGTAACTCCTCTGGGGCGGATGTTGGGCTATCTTGCTTTAACTGGTTTTGTGAAGTCTTGTTATACTAATTTAGGCGAAATAAGTTGTTGTCCATTTTCTTTGTAATTTGTATGATTGATATTGAAGCAGATTTTATGGAGATTAGAGGGAGTCCCAAAAAAAAAAAAAATTAGTAGCACATGCCTAAATAGTAAATAGTAGCACATGCCTAACATTTTCTTCTTAAATAATTTGATGGCTTAAATTCACCTCTAAAACTGCAAGTTTCTATACATGAGGTTTGGATATTGTGTAATATCTATCACACTTGAAGATGGACACCAATCTAGACTTTAAAGTAATTGTAGCTTCCTGAAGTCTGCACTTTTATATATAAGCTAAGTCTATTATGTTGGTTGTATTTCAACATAATAGACTTAGCTTATGTATAAAAGTGATGTATTATGTTTCTATACAGCATTGGTATGCTGTATTATATTGTATTAACATTGTTATCAACTAAATTTTGAATCTAGTATAGTTGGCATCATAAGTTATGATGAGCAAAATGGTATGCATTAAAGGCACTTTAGTTGGTCAACTTATCACTCATTTCTATGCTAGACATTCTTGTTCTAGTGGTGTTTTATTTCTAGTTTGCTCTTTATTTTGAAATTTCTAATTATATTCTGTTGTTGTGTAGTGCGAAATTAATGTATCGGGATAACACATCAATGGAGGTGGAGGGACATGAGGAGATGACTCCGATCACGGAATTAGAGTTTTCTAGTAATGAAAATGAAGAAGAGGCACCCCCTACCATGAGTGCCACAAGTAAGGTACCTAGTTCTCATCTTCATCATGATAAGAAATATACATCCGAATGCTGGAAACATTATACGAAAATCAATGATAAGGATGGAAAAACAAATCAAATGAAGTGCATTCATTGTAGGACCATGCTTAAGTATCGTGTTGCTAACGGTACTTCTACAATGAGGAAGCACTTGACCACATGCAAGAGGTTTCCCCGTAATGTAGATAAGAGGTAGAAATTCTTTGCACCAAGTAATGTAGACATGGTTGGCAAGGCAGGAGGAGATTCTAGTATTGGTAGTGTCTTATTGACATAGTCGTTTAATCAAGAACGTTGTAGGCGAATGCTTGCTCGGTTCATCATCTTTGATGAACAACCTTTTTTCTTAGTTGAGCGTGTTGGATTTCATGAATTTGTCAGTGAGTTACAACCTCTCTTCAAACATTTATCACGTTTCACAATGGCAAAAGATTGCATGAAGTTGTATTTAGATAAAAGAACTTTTTTGAAGAATTATTTTCGAAAGATTAATTCTAGGATCGCACTCACGATTGATATATGGAGTTCCATTCAAAATTTGAATTATATGTCTCACTGCACATTTTATTGATGAAAATTGGAAGTTGCATAAAAAAATAATCAATTTTGTGGTGATGCATAGTTACAGGGGTCGGGAGATTGGGAAAATTGTGGAGAAATGCATTCAGGAGTGGGGAATAGAAGAAAAGGTGTCCACAATCACTGTGGATAATGTTAGCTCGAATGATGTTACAATTGGTTATTTGAGGGAAAAATTTTCGAAAGAAAAGTCGTTGATATTGGATGGTAGTATTTTGCACATGAGGTGCACAGCTCATATATTAAATTTGATTGTGAGAGATGGCTTGACTACGGTACGTGACTCAATTGCACGTATCCAAAATGTGGTTAGGTATGTAAGGAGTTCTCCCACGAGAGCCAAAGCATTTTAGTCTTGCATTGAGAGTGAAGAGATCACTTATAAGGGTTCGGTAGTTCTTGACATTGCCACTAGATGGAACTCCACTTATCTCATGTTAGACACCGCCATAAAGTTCAGAAAAGCTTTCCAAAGAATGGAAGACGAGGATTTATCTTTTGCAAGTGAACTTAATCATGAAATTCCTAGTGATGATGATTGGGAAAATGGTATTATTCTTTCGGAATTTCTAAAAGTGTTCTATGATGCCACCAATCGGATGTCGAGGAGTTCATATGTTACTTCAAATGATTATTTTGAAGGGATGGCTCTTTTGTATAGATATTTGAAAGATGCGGTCGATACTTCGGATCCTAAGCTTCAAGCTATGGCTGTGAAAATGAAAGAAAAGTTTGATAAATATTATGGAAGCTTGGATAAAGTGAATATGATGATGTTGATTGCGATTGTGTTAGATCCTAGAGCTAAGTTGAATTATGTGACTTTCTTGTATGGACAAATTTATGATGATGAATCGAAAGTTAAAGAGATGCATTACAAGGTGAAGGATACATTGGAGCGTTTGTATGAGTTTTGTGAGCAATCTTCTCTTATTTCAAGTGATCGAAATTTTGGTGACCACAGTTCGGGTGCAAGTAGTAGTGCTTCCAATGCCGATGCGGGTGGTAATGAAGGAATAAAGAAGTATGACGCCCAAGCTTGGAAGAAAATGTTTTTATACTAGAATGAACAAGGGTGCGATGACAACAAGTCCGAGCTTGATGAGTATCTTCAAGAAAAAAAATGAAAAGGATCTTGATCTTGACCTTTTGATGTGGTGGAAGACTAATGGCTCAAAATATAAGATCATTTCTTTGATGGCTCGAGATATTTTGTCTATTCCCGTAATTACCGTTACTTCTGAGTCAACTTTAAATACATTGGGTCGTGTGCTTGATGGTTTTCGAAGTTCTTTAACTCTCAAAGTAGTGGAAGCTTTGATTTGCACTCAAGATTGGTTGAGAGTCGTTCGTGTACCGATTGATGTTGATGAGTGTATCGAGAATGCAGAAAAATTTGAGTTGGGTAAGTGACATTGTTTATATCTTTATATATTGTAATTCTTTTTGTATATCTATAAGTGAATATTTTATTTAATCTCTCTCTTTTTTTTTTTTTTTTTTTTTAAGATATGGATGGTCTTAATGCAAAGATTATCGTCGGTAAAGAGTTTATCAGCTAAAGCGGAATGAATATATGTGGTAACTCCATTAGACTTGTTTCTAAGTACAATCAAATGTTCATGCCTCATCTCAATTGTATTATCTAATGAAGCCTACCCATTCCATAGGGAAATAGAACTGGATTTATCAGTTTCAAGTGAAGGATCATATTGGCAGCTACTTTTACTACCCTTCTCTTAATTTGTAAAGACCATTAGGTGGGTTTGGTCCAATCATAATCAACAATAGGGATATTTTTTTTTTATCTACTGTAATTGGTTTGTGAAAGATAGAAAAGTCATAAGGAAATCTGGAGAAGTAAAATATATATATATATATATATATATATATATATATATATATATATATATATATATATATATATATTTTACTTCTCAGATTTAGAGTCAGACACATCTTCATAAAAGCAAGCCAAGTGAATTCAAGATGGCAATAGAGGAGGCAGATTTAGCAGAGGCAGGTTATATGGAATCTTTTGGTTATGGGCAAATGCCTTGTGCCGAAGCAAATACCAGTCTCAGCTAAGAGGCCTCTGGCTTCACTTCAGATCAGGTTATATGGAATCTTTATATAGATATTTATTATTTTCATGACTTTTATCAAAACTAACATCGGTAGAATTTCTTGAGCTGGATTTTTTAATCTATTCTGACGCTCGCTCTTGCTTTCTTTCTATTTTCTTTGCCGTTGGATTTCAAGGAAGGATAGGTTAGATAGATACTCATGTAAGTTTACACTAATTCTATATCTTTGTTTTCAGTTACACTGCCTGGAGAAGAGTGGGAGTCAAATAACAAAGAAGTTCATATATTGCGCCGATCATAGGTTAGATTGGTTCCCCTTGTCTACATGTTTTAATTCTCAGTTTCAATCTCATGTCCAGAGCCGTTTTGTTAAGTCTATTGCCTAGAAGATTTAGCAACTATGATCCATTGACTAAAAACTATATGGTGCATGTTTCCTTGTCCTGGAAATATGGTTTTACTTGGATGATTATGCAGAAGGTTTGAAAGCCAAGAGGTTGATTATAATTTATAACTATGTCATGGTCATTAACATAGTACATTGATGTAGTGAATAGTTAATCAATGTTTATGCAATGTCATTTTGATTAACAATTTATGAGATAGTGTTGTTTCTCCCATCTTTGCAGTTCCTTCTCGGGTTATAGGACACTTCTTGTTGCAATTTGAAGTTAAGAATATGTAGTCACCATTAAAGTGTCAACAAACAAATTTAGGAGGTTGTTAGTATATGTTCTATTTTTGCAGAGCTAATTCTAATTTAAAAGAGTAAATTGCATTTGTTTGAACCTTTTTTCTATGGCCTGTTCAGTTACATAATCTGCTGTTGTATTAAATGAATCGTGATGGCTGGGTAAACTTTGCTAATTAATCTGAGCATTGTTGGTCTAATTGGGTTTCTCATATTTGAACATTCTTACTTCCTGCTTCATGTCTTAATAGTACTTAGTTGATATTAAGGTGGCTAAAGTGTATTCAACCGTGCATTATTTAAAAAGTGTTGAGCTCCTTGACCATCTAGAAATTTCATTCATGTGTGGTTGTCGGTCAAGAAGACACATTCTTTGCTCCTTTCTGGTTCATCGTGTACATTTTGAACATTAAGGTTACATGCTTTGGCTTTTGCCCAGGGTCCCAAACCTAGATTCGGTTGTGGTTGTTCATACCCCCCTAGGGGTGTTCTTTGCTAGAAACTTGGTACAAAACCAGCAGGGGAACTTCAAAGGTTCAAGGCTGATATCATCTAGGAAAGAACTTCCCGAGTCCTTAACCGTCAAGAATGATGAAATTGAACCACTCTCATCTGCAAGATGTCGAGTCTTTACAAGATCTAATAAAATGGTATTGTATCCACTCAGCTCTAAATTTTACTGTCATGATCATCATTTCAATTGTTTGCCAGTAATTACATGGTCTATTTGAGTTGTGATGTGTGCTCATTCACTCCTCAGAGAAATGAAGAACTAGTGTCTCATCGTCCAACGGGGCCAACGCATCATTCTCTTCAAGAAGTGATTAACATGCAAAATTTGGAAGTAATTTTTCTACTATAACAACCCCTTTTAGTTGGAGACCTTTTTTTCTCTACTTTACTGATTGATGGTCATAGTAGTGTTTTATAGATTTCTTCTTTTCTTTTGCAGAAACAAAATGATTCTACAATTTTTACTTCATTAAAGGAACGGCTTCACCTCTTACAAGTATGTTTGCTCCTCCAATTTTTATCATCGCATTTTGCTTGATATGTCTTTCATAATGGCTAATATTAAATTACTGTTTCAGAGGACAGAAAAGCATTGAATAGGTTTCGGTAAATCTGGTAGGATGGGGACTCTTTGCTCGAAGAAATATTCAAGATGGAGAAATGGTACTTTCTTGTGAAAAGTACCTCATTATTTGCATGTTATGCTTTAGTTGGATGGAAATGCCGTATTTGTCATTATGCTTTTCATTTATTCTTGGAAATGGAGGACATGATAAAAAGAGAAAAGTACGGCGATTTATATTCTCAATGTTTTTTGTTTTTTCATTATCATAAAGAGTGGAGTTACTGTGGAGGCCTTAGAAGATTCGGTACATCTTATTTATGTTTTGCTATTCCCTAAGACCTGTCTCCTCTACTATGGTGTGCTCTTTTCAGCTCTATCTGAGAAATCATATGAAAGTATCAGTGCCATATGCCTATATAAAAGTGACATGAGATTGACACTAGACTTGTTCGTTTATAGGTTGTTGAATACTGCGGTGAGCAGGTGAGACGCAATGTGGCAGATCTTAGAGAGGCAACTTACCGCAGAGAGGGAAAAGACTGTTATGTAAGACTCTAAAATTCCTTCTTGTGTGCACTGCAGTTTGCCATTTCATTTTAGTTTTAAGAAAATTCAAGTTTGACTTACAACTGAGCTCCAGCCTACCTAATGGAATTTTTGCATTTGTATAGTTCCGTAAGATTATAATATATTTGAGAAGTGTTCACTTGGATAGTTCTGGTGTCGATAATAAATGTATGACATGGTGTGCTTTGTTACACAAGTAGAGTATTGCCCATCATGTTTGTGCTCTTCTAAAGCGAAATGTGTCCAAGATCTCCATCACTATTTTCACATTTTAATTGATCCATGTACTCGTCGTTTGCTAAGGACGCATAGTGCCTGTGGGTTTAGGAAGTGTGTTTCTTCATGATTTTCCCTCCCAAAGCTTTGTCTCTTTGGCTCATCTGGTTCATTGATTAGCATTGAAATCATGATTTGCATTATCTATCAGTTTGTCTTCTAAACATGATAAGACATTGTGCAGCTCTTCAAGATTAGTGAAGAACTTGTAATTGATGCCACAAATAAAGGGAATATAGCTCGGCTAATTAATCATTCGGTAAGTTTCCATAGAAGCATTTTTTTTTTTAACTGAAAAAGAAAAAAAAAAAAAAAAAAAAAAGAGAACCTGTTGGAACCTGGAATTGATCCCGAAACCTGTGACAGGGTAGGTTCCAGGTTCTTGATTCTGACTAGTGGATTCCAGGTTCCAAAAAATGAGGAACCTGTACTCGAGGGTAGGTTCCAAGTTCCAAGCGGAACTTGTAAGGAACCGGGAACCGCTCACCCCTAGTTGCATCCACTAAGGAGGCTGAGTTTGTGGCATGCTTTGAGGCCACTATTTATAAATTATGGCTGTGGAACTTTATTCCAGGGCTTGTAATTATCGATAGTATTGCTAGGCCACTAAAAATTTATTGTGATGATTCTGCAGCAGTTATCTTCTCTAAGAACGGCAAATATTCTACAGGTGCTAAGCATATGTAAATCAAGTACTTGTTTGTTGAAGAAGAAGTTCAGAAATAGGGAGTGTCAATTGAGCATATAAGCATCAACCTTATGATAGCAAATTCCTTAACAAAAAGGCTACCGTCCAAGACATTTGATGAATATATTGATAGGATGTGCATTATATGACGTTATTAATGATTATATCATGATTGTATTAAGTTCATATATTTGACACTCTGAGCTTAGTTATGTGTTTCTGATATTTTTTGTTTTCAATTTAGTATACATTATGAAAATATATGAATGTAAAATAGGATAGTCTCTAATGGAGACATTATGGTTGGACCATCACTGTACTTCTCATTCATGGATCATGTTAAGTAGAAAGTTATGTTATAGTATATGGAAGGGACTATGTTGATTAATGACATACATGATACAACTGTCATGATTCACATTAGTTTGCTTTACTTAATTGTGATTATTTTGTGATAGCCAATTTAAGAAAGATTTTAGCATTATATTATTGTGCACATTATGGTCTTTATTAAACTATGAAAGGAATATCATATGGGCCAAGAGAGAGAATGTAAAAATTATTGTGTGG
Source organism: Eucalyptus sp. ANBG9806169 (assembly GCA_014182395.1). Classification (NCBI taxonomy): domain Eukaryota; kingdom Viridiplantae; phylum Streptophyta; class Magnoliopsida; order Myrtales; family Myrtaceae; genus Eucalyptus; species Eucalyptus sp. ANBG9806169. The sequence continues at coordinate 15,479,922 of CM024575.1, read as the reverse complement.
CCCACATGATTTTATTAATTGGTGGTTTAATAAATCTACAAATACCAAAACTGTATTGGCTATGAGAAATTACAACTCTAATGAAAGGGTACAATCATCATTGAGAAGTTATCGTTTTTTTCAAAAAGGTGTGACTCTCACGAAAATTAAGGTGCTTTGATAGAAAGCACCTCTTGATAGCTTGTATAAATAAGAGTTTGGTTTTCTCTCCATTTACGACGTGAGAGACTTGTGCTGTTTTCTATCTTCCATCAAACAAAATACGTTAAAGAAAAGTGGGTTAAGAGGAAGAAATCAGATTTCCTCATCTTTTCGGGTTTTCCGCGATAAATATTCTGAAGGTTTTGCTATATATAAAGGTACGTCTTCATCATTCTTATCATGAAAATTATGAAGATTATAAATCCTGTGTTTTGTAGTTTCCATATTACAGAATTGCATTATCGCTTACATCTCCCTCATAGCACTCTACTTTGTCTTGTCTTCATCGACTGCCGTGCTTCATTTTCTTCTCCATCTTTGTCTTCATGACTCTGTTCGAGCGCACTCTTTTTCGTCGAGCACAATCTTTTATCTCTAGTAATTCTTTTTCCTGGGATGCTTGTTGCACTCGTTCGGCCACGTTTGAAAGATCTATAGTTGTCGGTTTGTCTTCGTCTTCGTTGAGAACTCTGCTTTGTCTTTGTGACTCATTCGAGCATGCTCTTCTTCATTGAGCACACCCTTTTATCTCTGATAATCTTCTTGTCTTTTATTTTTTATTTTCCATGTTTGTTTGTTGAACTTGTTCCACTTGTTTCGAAAGATCCCAAACTATAGTCTGTGAGAGTTTATTTTCTTTTGTCTCATCTGTTAAACTCGAAAAATTTCAAGCTGCTTATTTGTCAAATAAACCTTTATTTTTCATGGACTTTTCAAATCCAGCTGGAAGGCTGTGAATGAAAGGAAAAGAGTGGCAGGCGCGAGCATGGGAAAAAAGCAAAGAATAGAAAGGGGAAGATTTCAAATAAGGTGTTGTTTGGTAACGTGCCAAACAGTACCTGATTCTAATTTTTTGTTCCCAGAATCAGTTTGGGACGAGAATCGTGTTTGATAAAATTTTTGTTCCCGGGAATAGATTGGGAAGAGAATTGAGAATTAAAAAAAATATGATTCTTCGTCCAAGAATCAAAAAAAGAATCAAAACAGTGAAACTTTCATTTTTCCCTTCCGTCATCCCACGATTGTCGTCCACCACCACCCGCCGCCGTCCGCCCGCCGTCCGCCACCGCCCGTCGCCGCCGGCCACCGCCGGTCGCCGGTCCGGCGAACTCGCCGGAGGCTCGCCGGAGCCGGGCGAGGTCCGGCGAGCTCGCCGCGCACTGGCGAGGCTCGCCCGGCGCCCGGCCCGGTGGGCGAGGCTCGCCCGGCGAGGCTCGCCCGGCCCATCGGTGGCGAGGCTCGCCCGGCCACCGGCGAGGCTCGCCCGGCCCATCGGTGGCCGGGCCGGCCTTGCACGGCCACCGGCGAGGCTCACCCGGCCGTCGGTGGCGGGTCGGGCTCACCCGGCCACGGCGAGGCCGGCCCGGCCACCGGCGAGGCTTGGCCGACGAGGGCCGACCTCGCCGAGGGCCGGCAACGCTCCGGTGAGCTTCGCCGGCCCTACTAGCGACCGGCCAGATGAAGAAGAAGAGTAATAGGAGAAAAGGGGAAAAAAGAAAAAAAGGAAGAAAGTAAAAAAATTATTTAAAAATCAAAAGAAATTAATTTGGAACAGAATTAATTAGCACGATATCAAACGCGATTCTATTCCGGAATCAAAAATTTTGTACGATTACCAAATGCGTTTTTTACTCGAGAATCGGTTCCTGGAGGAATGAGAATAAAAATAATCATTTCTAGTCGAATTAGTTCCCTGCACGTAATCGTTACCAAACGCGCCCTAAGTGCATGAGGTGCCATTATTTTATCAAATAAAAACATAAAATTATTTTTTTTTTAAAGAAAGAATCCGAAGTGAATCATTTTTTAAAGTAAGGGCTTGAAATAAATATTATTTTAAATAAGAATATAAAGTGATCATATCAATCTTAAAAAATGACTTGAAGGAAAATTTCATATTTATAATTTTATTTCTTTTCATAAATAAACAAGCTAAAAGAAAAAACTACAAAAAAAGAAACACATGCCCTCTGTTTGTGGCTACCGCCCCATCGACGATGGGGAGGCTGTGCTAGATGGGAGAGTTGCCGGCACTTAGGAGAAGGTTGACGATTCTCACCGACCAAAGGCGATGGCCAATTTACCCTCACCAAACATAGGAGAGGGGTCCAACTCTCTCTTAGATCTAGGGGAGGGTCGCTCGCCCTCACCCAGGTCTTGGGGCCTTGGGCGAGAGTCAGCCCTCAAAGGGCGAGGTGAGGATCGATGACCCTTGCCCAAATTTTGTCCTCTCTCGTTTATGGCAAGAGCCTGGACCTCGTCTCTAGTCAATGAGGATCACCGACTCTTGCCTAGCGATCCTACTAGCTATTGTCGTTGGGGGCAACGGTGGTGGAGGTGGCTCCGCACGGGAGGGAGCCCTCCTCTGTACTTTTGCTTTTTATAGGCGACACGAAATTATTTGGATAAATGGGATAAAGAATCTACCCATTTAGGATTTTTCATCTTATTAATTTCATTAAATGTAGGAGAAAAATGTGGAAAACTCGATAATGGACAATCACGACAAATCCCGAGCCGACCGATTTCGAGCTCGACTCAGCGTTCTAGCCCAGTTTGAACTAAGGACAGGATACAGCCCCGACCATCGGAGTGTCTAAGGTTGGAGAAACCGAACAGAGCGCTGCTGAGTACGAGGTGACTTTCTAGCAGTCGATGCAGCGCAGGCGCAGAGGTCGTTCCATCTGATACGAGCAGGAAGAAGAAGACGAAGAAGAAGAAGAAGAAGACGAAGAAGAAGAAGAAGAAGACCAAAAAAATGGCGGGGTACCTGAGCATGGGCGAAGCCCACCGGCGGATCACCGACTACCTCGGCCGCTTCTCCGACGCCGTCGCCTCCCAAGACGTCGCCTCCCTCAAGCCCCTCCTCTCCCTCTCCTCCGCCTCCCCCTCCCTCGTCTCCCTCGCCGACGCCCTCAACCTCCTTCAGGTCTCCCTCCCTCCCTTCCTCCCTCCCTTTCTCCCTCCGACGGGCGATTTCGCGGAGCTCCATATCGACCCATCGATTCGTCGGATTGACTCGTGTTGCGTTCTTTCCAGGATTCGAACAGGCTGATCAAGCAGTCGGATCGGTACTCCCAGTTCGCGGAGATCCTCGCGCCCCTCTTCCGCTGCCTCCAGAACTACAGGCTCAACAATCTGGTCGACGCGTATCCCGCCTACGAGAAAGCCGCCAAGTGAGATTCCCCTCCTCTCGTCGCGTCTTTTTTCTGTAGTCCTTGCGCTTTGAATTTGAGTTGTTGTTGGTGTGGCAATGACTGTGTTGGGAATGAAAGTTGTGCGAATTGGTGGAAATTGCAGTGCGTTTATCCAGGAGTTTAGGAACTGGGACTCTGCTTGGGCGCTGGAGGCGTTGTATGTGATTGCTTATGAAATTAGGGTTCTTGCCGAGAGGGTAATTTGTTGCTCCATTTCCTCCGTACCTTGTTTTCACTATCGTGCATTTGCGGTGCTTTTACAGTGAAGTATTCGAATTGTCTGTTTGGGTGTTTGATTTCGCGTGTTGATTTCGCTAGGCGGATAGAGAACTGTCGGCCAATGGGAAGATGCCGGAGAAATTAAAGGCGGCCGGCTCCTTTTTAATGAAAGTGTTTGGGGTCCTAGCCGTGAGTCTCTGTGTTCACCATTCAACTCGTTGTTTCATTTTCTTGCGATGAATCGGCTTACTCCATTCTTGGATTTTCCTGCTACTCGGATTCTGAGTAGAATAGGTACTTGCTTTTGCATTGATTGATGTTGGAGGTCTCTTTATTTCCAGGGGAAGGGCCCCAAACGCGTAGGAGCATTATATGTGACTTGTCAGCTGTTCAAAGTTTACTTTAAGGTAAAATACTTTGTGAATATGTGTGATGCTTATGGTTGTCGTCCTTGTGTCTCCATTCCTGTTTCTTGTTTGCATAATATGGAATATGCAACTCAAAAGATAGTCTGACAAATACTAGTCCTCTATATAATAAGTCTTATATCCAAACCCATCTAAAACCTTTCTTCTAGAAGTAGTTGATGTATGTTTTGCATGAAATCTAAGAGGTGCTAGCATTTTTAATTTACAGCTCGGTACAGTTCACCTTTGCCGCAGTGTCATAAGAAGCATTGAGACTGCGCGGATATTTGATTTTGAAGAATTTCCTCAAAGAGATAAGGTCGAAACTTATGCTTATTGTGTTGCTGATGCTATTCCTCAAGCCTCTTTTGTGGCTTTGTTTGCAGCTAGATAAATAAGCATTTGACTGTCATGATTTGCATTGCCAGGTGACATACATGTACTACACAGGACGTCTGGAAGTTTACAATGAAAATTTTACAGCTGTAAGTAATCTTATTGCCATGTAGTTTAGGTGACATTTCATTTTATATTTAGATGAAAGTCAGATACTTTGCTTCGATGAGACGAGGCTATCTGAGGCTCGAAGCCTTGATTTTTTGTGAATGTTGAATGAATTCACCAGCATCTGCTGGTTAAACGCTTTACAGTGGCCCACTTGCACAATTTGAGGAAATACACTGTGCTTTAACCCCTTATTTCTTGAGGATGGAGCATGGACACGCCAGTTAAACACTCTCTAAACATGGCTCACTTGCATGATAAAAAAGTGACTTGCTCTTTTAAACAGGATTTGCTGGCATCTTCTTTTTGTTTGATTGCTCCTGCTGTGGCATTATTATCTTTATGTGATAATATTCCATTCTTATTTGGCATACTCATTAGTTGTAACTAACTGTTCTTGCCTTGGACTTATGGTGTATATTCCTCTTTCCTGGCAGGCTGACCAAAAATTATCTTATGCCTTAGTACATTGCAATCCCCACAGCGAAGCAAATATAAGGTTTGTTCATATTCTTGCTGCATTTACATTTGCATTTTCTTGGTAATTGAGGGAAATTCTCCGGACAAAAGTGGTTTTTTTCACACTCAATATCGTCAAGAGTTCTGTTTCCAAGTTGATATTGATATAAGCAATATTGCTATTTGTCAACTAAACTGTATGAGACCTGCATAAAGACGTGCCGATCGATGCTGTGCGTATGCATACCTCGTTGTCCTGTTGGATTGGATCATTTTGTCCAACTTCCAGTCAATGCACTTTGAATTTGGGCACTTGTTATTGGATTCGACTTATTCCAGGGAAGTTACTTTTTGGTTGGCAGAACCAGAGAAATTGGATGTCTATAGTGCTGGGATGAGAATATTTTATTAAACTCAATTGGGTCAATGAGAATTACTTCTTTGACATGTCGAGGAGGAACTAGTTCCCAATCCTTTTCGTTTGGTACTAAAATGACTTTTAGAAAATCATATATCCTTTGGTTAACTATTGTTTTTTGATTTCGTTGAGTTGTGTCTACTTTTTCTCTCTTCCCTTGGCTTTTGGCAGCAGTACTATTGCATGTTCGCTGCTTGCCTTGTGATTATCTGTTTATAGTTTTCTTCACATCATATAGTTAGCTTTATTTACAAGATGATCTCTGTAGCTACATTATGGCGAAAAACTTATTTTTATATGCATTTGATAGGATGATATTAAAGTACTTGATACCAGTGAAGCTTTCAATTGGAATTTTACCGAAAGATTGGCTCCTGGAGAGATATAACTTGGTTGAGGTACAATGTCCCTGTCTGCTTATTCCTGATGCGTTCTATGTTTTAGTATTCCTGTGCTTTGTGCGTCATTAGGTTGGATGCCAGTGAGTGGTGTTTATGTCTGCTGGTAGCTTAACTTATCATTGTTGGTTGTCCTGAAGGGGGAAAATAATATAATAAAGCCAGCCCAACTAAGTAGTTCTCTTATTCTTGCTCGGTGACGATCAGTTTTCAGTTTATTCGATCCATTAGTTGTCTTTTGTTATATGGTAGACATTGAAATCCCGGTAGTCCATTCCCAAGTGACAAGTTATATCTACTTTTACAGTACAGAAATATTGTGCAAGCTCTAAAGAGGGGTGACCTTCGACTTCTTCGAAGTGCTCTAGAAGAGCATGAAGACAGGTACTTCTGCTTTGGTTTTCTGCAATAGAAAGAGTGTGCTTCCTGTGATTTCACCTGATATAGATGGTGGGGACAACTCGAATACTGAAACTAACCAATTTTTTTTGTCAGGTTCCTTAGATCTGGTGTATATCTTGTTCTAGAGAAGTTGGAGCTCCAAGTTTATCAAAGACTGTTGAAGAAAATGTAAGTGCTCATAATCTCGTTCTTCCTAGTGAACTTACGGTGAAATTGGGAAGAAGAATAAGAAAATCTCAGAATTCTTTCATTGTTGTTTCTCTTGGTTAGTTACATCATCCAAAAGCAGAAGGAGCCGACCAAAGCTCACCAGATGAAGTTGGAAGTTATTATCAAAGCACTGAAATGGCTTGAGATAGACATGGATTTGGATGAGGTACATTTTAATTTGCCTCACCCATGCATATTCACATCTCTCTCATCATGTTCATTCAACAGCTAGCTTGATAAATTGGTCTGTGGAATTGGTAGGTGGAGTGCATAGTTGCCATATTGATACACAAGAATCTCATGAAAGGTTACTTTGCCCACAAAAGCAAAGTGGTGGTCTTGAGCAAGCAAGATCCTTTCCCAAAATTGACTGGAAAACCTGTGAGTGCATAGAGATGGTGTATATGTTATACTACAAGGCAAGATTATGCAGTTCTAATGGCAGGGGGAATGCTAGTTAATAGTTATCTGATGTAACAATCCGATCCAAGAGTCTATCTTCGTGGTTCTGTTCCTCCATCAGTGAAGGAAATGGTCTCCCTCCCGGTGCCATCAGCGATCATACTCTCGTTGCCAGTGATAAATCTTTAATTATCAGGTTTCCTTCTCGATCGCATGCTGAATAGCCTCAACAGTAATTTATTGGGCTTGTGGGATTGGGGGATATTCCAAGTCACTCCATCTCGTTAGTTGAGGAAATATGATGAGCCTTTTTCTCGGTTAGATCAGACAGTAATAACACTTTGGTTTTTGCCATGGATCAGACAGTTAACTCGATCAGCCTTTATGTCGAATCGACATCCAATTTTGTGCTTATCTAGCTGGTGTTTTATACAAACTCTCTCTCTCTCTCTCTCTCTCTCTCTTCTCTCTGCGCATGTGGGCTACAGCTCTCGAACAATGAATTAGCATCCTGGAGGCAAGAACATAGTAGGATCCAAATTATGGTCTTGCTGATACAAGCTGAAAGGCGGCTGGTGTTGTGTTGTGTTTCGAATCCATGGGGACTCGAATCCATGGGGACTCGACATGGATCCTTGGCGGTTGTATGCGATGCAAACCAAGGGCTTGTGCGTCTGTAAAGTTCACTCGTGAATGTCGATTGAGATATTGGAGCTTTCTCCAATGGTTCAGCTACCGCCATAGCAGAGAGAGCGAGGTTATCTGCACGGGTAAACAAAGAAAATCTAGACAAGATGTAAGAGTCATCAATTCATGAGAAATCATACTATTCATGCAAAACTTCAGTGAGTCATTTGGTAATAATAACAGAAAAACGAAAAGATCACAAGGTTCGCCCTTCCTGCATTCTCTTTTCGCATGCTCTTGAGAAGACGACCAATGTGGACAATGGACGTGCTTTTATCCTCCATTCTCCTGATGCGGCGACAATTACGGTAAATGAGTGTTTCATTTATTCCATGAAAAATGCATAATCTGAAAAGTATTTTTCTAAAAATGAATAAATTTAAAATATTTTTATCATCTATGAATATGTTTAGACATAAATTATTGATAATAATTAAAAAAATATATATTTTACCAATCGCGGATAAAAAATTCTAAGGAAATGTTTTTCCGGTAGTTTATATTTCACGAAACAAATATAATCAAATTATTAAAATAATTTAGTATATAAGGTTAGCATCAATTCCGTTGTAGTCTAGTTGGTTAGGATATTCGGCTCTCACCCGAAAGACCCGGGTTCAAGTCCCGGCAACGGAACCTTTTTAATTTCTTGCTTTTTGCCTTTTTTTTTTTAAAAACTCTAATTTCACTTCCACTTTACACATACTGTTCACAAAGTAAAATGCAAACGTTCCTTCTTGATCGTTTCTCGAAAGATAATGGGTAATAGAAAAGTAAGCATAAGTTAAAAAAAGAGAATTTTTTTTTTTTTTTTGGGTAAGAGATAAGAGAAGTCAATAATAGAAAAACTAAATAAATGTCGGTAATTGACTTAAATAAAAGTGGGTAATGCAAACCTTGGTGGTAACTTAGTTGGAGAAAAATTGTTAATCGCTCTAATTAAGATTGATAGTTTCTAAAAAGAGTTGGTAAATTTATTGGTTTGGTAACTTAAATGGAGAAAAGTTATTAATCACTCTAATTAAGATTGATAGTTTCTAAAAAGAGCTGGTAAATTTATTGATTAGGTAATTGAGACATTTAAAAGCTAGTAACTTCATAAAAAAAAAAAATCGCCCAATTAAATAAGACAAGCAATCGTTGGTAAGCGACTCAAATGAGGAGTGGTAAACCAAACTAGCTCGTGATCTAATGAGAGAAAAATTAGTGACTTACATAAATAAATTGGTAAAGTTCACTAATAGTTGATACATTTAATGCATTTATAAGAAAGACAAATAAATATGATAAGAAAAGCCGATAAGTTAAATAAACAAATAATCGATGGTAAGTAACTTAAATGAGAGTTGATGATGAAAAACTTGTTGGTAATTTAATTAAAAATGTTAGTAAGTTAATCTAATAAAAATTAGTAAATACAAGGTGTTGGTAATAAAGAAATAAAAATTAATAAAAGATAAGAAAATCCAATAATTTCAAAAAGTAACAAGAAGTTGATAATTTCATAAAAATCACGCTATCAGTAATTTTCTTTTTGTTGGTGAAAAAATTAGCTATTAGTAATTTTTTCACTAATAGTTATTTGATACTTACCAACTCTTTAGAAAAATCTTGTAACATGGGAAAAAATGTTTATTTAATAGAATTGTAAAATTATCTTAACATACTCTCATCATATTCAATAATAATGTATTTGAAATTTTCGACTTAATTAAATTCCGCTTATGTGCACAAATTACCTTTCTCATGGGCATTGGTAAGACCCCATTACCAAGGTGTTGGGCGTGGCTCCCAAGGCCCATTGAAGAGGAACCTTGTGATTTGAACACGAATTTTGCGACATTTAAATCATTTATTTGAACATTTGGACAACTAGAGATTGTCAAGGTCACATGAGTACAAGCAATGTTACGAGTTTAGTTTGCGAAAGCGACTGCTGCACAGTTGTGGAAGCTATTTTGGGCCAGACAGAAGAGTCATGAGTTATGAAAGACTTGATCCAGGAATGTAAATAGGTCTTGGCCCAACTGCCTCATGTAAGTGTAGTCTATTGCTCGAGAGGTGCAAATCACGCCGTAAATTGGGTAGCAAAAGCTTTCCACCTAAACACCCTCCCCTCAACATGGAAGCGCGAACCCCCGCAACCCCTTTGGAATATTTTATGCTCTGATTTCAACTTGTCCTATCCATGTAATTCTCGTTTTAAAGAATGAAATGAAAGCACTATTTTCGACCAAAAAAAAAAAACCTTTGGCCAGCTTATGTGTTGAATATTGTTACTTCATGTGGAGAGATTTCCTCACTTCTCACACTTTGGTGGAGTGCAGTGATAAGCTGGTATGCCTATAGAAGGATCAGGCAGCTATATCTTAAATTAAACATTCCGTAGTAGTGTGAGATTCTTATTGCAATGCCTTGAGAAAGTAATTGGGCTGGTCATTCCTCTCCACCTTCTATTAATAAAAAAACAGAGAGATTGTGATGGTCATATGTATCCGTTATCTAGTTTGATGGCGATGTTACATTTGATAGTCAAGATTAAAGTCATATAAATGTTTATCTTATTCTATGTTTGGTTGCTGTCCAAAATATGATATGATTGAATATTAAAATGATATAATTAGGATAAAAGTATTATATGTGAGGGTGAGAAAAAGGTAAATAGGATATGTCTAACACTCATCTCTTTTCTCTGTCCCCATTATCCACCCATAGCCTCCCACCAAGCATTGTCTTGTTGCCGCTGACGAGCTCGACTCAATCTCCGCCACAGGGGAGCTCCAAGGCCAGATTTGGAGTTCCTCCATGGTTGAGCTCGACTCGACCTTAGCCATGGAGAGCACGAAGGAGCTTCATGGCTAGATCTAGAGCACTAGCCGTTGCCCCCCTCTATAGCCAGATTTAGAGCCATAGCTGTCGTCTCCGTCTCACGCACCTTCGTAACACAAGCAGCTGTACCTCAATTCGCCACCCATTCGTTCGCCGGGCCTCCACCTTGGCGTCGGTCGCGAGGGTAGGAGTAGCAACCGAACTGGTGATTGTTGCCATTGATCGATATGGAGGAGGGACCGGTGGTTACTAAAGATTTTACATGATGATGATGATGATGATGCTCAAGCAGCTTGGATTGCGAAGGCTCAAAGATCTAAATGGTTGACATTCAATCCGGCATGGGCGCAGAGGAGGAGGAAAAGAAAGTGAGATGGGATCTGCCAGCGATAAGAACCATTATGTCGAGAGGTTGCCGGCAACGAGAGCTATTAAGTCGTCATTCAATCCAGCTTGAATATCCGTATATTTACCAAACATTGTATAAGATAATAATTTTTTTTATCTCGATCCAATTCGACCTGTAATTTATTCAATATGTCAAATGCGATTCCATGACATGTCTTGAGGGCTTAAAAAGTTTGATATGAGTAAGAAGTGAGCGGTACATGCCTTTTTCTCTTTTTTGTGGGACATTTTTGTCCGCAGTATCTTAGTTGTGAATCTTTACACGGTCCTTTCCACAAGGCACCAAATTATACAACTGGAGATCCTTGTCTTGTCGCGGCAAACCGTGAACGAACATCTCCATTTAGTACTTCACGTAATGTATTCTCCAAATTTCACCAAAAGAACATCTAGTTTTTCAATTTTACTTAATTATGGCCAGCATTTTTTCAACGTACGTAGGCACCGTCGGATTTAGAGCGAGGCCCGCCAACCTTCTCGAAATTATGCTTAGGCCCCGGAGTTAATAAAAAAATTCGCATGTTCATCCCTAAAACCATGCCCCCCACCAAAATTTTTGAATTTCCCGACGTTCCTAATTTAAGGAAGTATTATTAGTTAGCAAAGTCTTCCAAATTGAAGAGCCATAACATGCAATAATGGCGACTCGCTTGCGAAACACCCATTGAATTCTCACACACTAGATTGACTTCTCATGAGAGATTCTCGAGGAAAGTTTTCTGAAGTGCTAATGGTCCTTAGAAAGTCAAGAGCTAGTAGTGCAGGAAAAAGGATCAAAATCGATTGCACGTACTTGAAAGCTTATTGAATTAGGGCAAATCTATGGAATATGGCATCTTTCTCACGAGGAAAAAGAAGAAGAAGCTTTAGTCAAAACTCGTCAATGATCGAAAAGAACGAGTTTCAATTCTCACAATGATAACCATTATCCACTTGCCAATCATTTCGCAAAACCCTTCAGATTGCTCAGTCACTTTGATATAGAAATTAAAACCATAATGAGAGGTGCCCAAAAGAGATGCATAAACCTTATTTTTCTAGTACTTTTGTGCTTCCCTGAAGACCCTCTTGAACAATCACGAGGGATGAAAAAAGAAGAGAAAATCGTCCTGAAAAGATGCCTAAGCGAAGGGATATTCTCTCCCAAAATTTCGCCTCCTTGAACTTCTTACGATAGGCACTAAAAAAATCTGTTGACTCGTATCATCACAACTTGGTTCTGATTTCTAGATTTTGTTAAGAATACTGCTTTCGATAGAAAATGCAATCGACCTTGTAATCTAGGCACACATGCAATAACAATGCGTGCTCATTTCCTCAGAGAACTATCAATTGTGCTTGCACAATTGCTTTTCGGAAAATATATTCTTTTCCACTGATCTTTCTGTCCCCATAAAGTTTTTTGCCACCACCCTCAGATTTTTATGGAAACGAACCACCGATGCTCATTGCGCCAAATACAGTCTTCATTCATATGTGTGTCTACCCAGTACTTGTTGAAGCCTTACGACAAAAAATAATGTTAGATATGACCTTATCTTCCCGAAAGAAGAGAAAGTAAAACAATTCCTGTCTTCACATTGCAGAATCAGAGAAAACAAAACTAATATTTTAACTGGGAAAAAGAAGGCAAATAATTCACAAGATGGGAGAGAGAGAGAGAGAGAGAGAGAGAAGGCCAGAAAGGAAGTACAATGTGCACTGCAAGCTTACAGAGCTGGATGTTTAAGATGAAGAACCTTGCACTTATTAGCGATTTTCCAATTTATCATCCATAATCGGCTATCTCTGCCGAGGGGACGACCTAAAGAAGCAAGCAATGATCATAAAAACCATTCAGGATGGATGGAGTTACCGCATGTAACCGGCGCCGCAAGGCCCAGCATATCGCTTATCGTCACATGACCTCATTGGAATGGTTAACTGTGGAAAATATAGGTGGCTTAATGCCCATAAAACCATTTTTGTCTGTTCTATCAATAGTTCTATTAACCATGGACGAGGCCACAGGATAAGGCCATAAGCAAGATGGCAGCTTCCTTCTCCTCTTGTGGGAACACCCGCTGGAGATTCGCCGAGTAACGCTTGCTTAATCTCGCAGCGAAGTCCTCCAAACAAAGCGGCTTCGTCTCTTTGGGAGATGCCAATGTTGGAGAGGGAAGCTTGAATCTTTTCTTGATTGTTTCTGATTCTTGATCAGTAGCTGCTTTACTTCCTGGTCTCTTGTTGTCTGTGTTTTTCAGCTTACACTTCGCAGGCAAAGTCATAGTAGGAGTAGGAACAACTATACCATTAGCGGCGGCGGCGGCGGCCATGGCCCTTCTTGCTTTCCTCTGCCGGATCCCACAAGCATTGCAAAGCGTCTGTGCCTCGAAATAAAAGGACAGGGTTAATTAAATTTCCTATGGGAGAGTCCTTGATGATTGTATGTTCTCAAGGAAGCTTATCTTTAAGGAGTCACAGCAGTACTTGGGCAAACAAAACTTCAAGAACATTTCCTATTTGTAAAAATTTCCTCAAAATGATGCTTTTAATTGTTCTAAACCTGACAATTACTGAAACATTATGAGAAACCCAGTTCAAGACCAATAATTTTGAGCAAAAAACGAAAAAAGATGTCAGAAGTCAAATCGATCACTCTTTTCTCTTTCATTCTCCAAAAGTGAGTGCATCACAGAAATAAATTTCAGAGAATAAAATACTCATGGAAGGATCACTAAGCTTTTAGACCCAGATGAATGATCTGTGATTATATCACCAAGTGAGGATTAAGAGAGGATTAAATTTCAAGGGAAAGAGCAGGAAAGAACCTTGGGACCTTTGGGACCACTTCGCCAGAGTGGGGTTTTCGATGTGTTGCAGTCGACACAAACCCTAACTGCGGTGTTGCCGCCGCAGTCACCGTTAGCATCCATTTGAGGACATGACGAGGTAATTGAGTCAGGGTACGGCCGGTCTTCAGACTCGTGAGCTGATGATTTGTTAGGCGGTGGTCTCTTTTCTGAGATCATCATCTTCCTCATCATCCTCATCTTCGAGGACGTCCACTTAAATGGAGGCGATGATGATGATGATGATGATGAGCCATGTTCATGGCGTCCCTTTTGATGATCCTCGTTAACTCTTTGATCTTCTAATTTCTGGGATGTTGTTATGCTGATTGGAGCCGGAAAAGCCTGTTTGTCATCAGAAAGGGTCGATCTAGTAAGCGAGAATTTGAAGCCAGCTCGAATTAAGCTGTAAATATATGTCATGCTTAGCAGTATATCATATGATGGCTTTATTAATTTACCTCTAGTCCACGATCTGAAGGCTGCGAAGCTCCATGAAAACATCCACCTTGTTCTTCAACTGAGCTATGCAAGACATAATTTGGGGTTATAATACTAGAAAAGCATGGGGATGTAGCTTGACGATGATGATGAGGTTGAGGTCTTGAAGCTAAGCTTTCTTCTTGATATTCGTTAAGCTCTCTCGTGTGATCATCTGGAGTCATTTGCGCGTGTGCATGAGAGAGAGAGAGAGAGAGAGAGAGAGGGTCTTCTTATGTTTTCCTGCAAAAAGTGGAGCCAATGTTGTGAAAGAGATGAAGTTAGCAAAAGAAAAAGAAAAGAGAGGCGTGGCGGTGTAGAGTTGGACTCTTTTGAAGGGAAGCTTAAAGCACTGAAATTTCTACGGGTCCTTCACATGAGTTCTTGAGATTGCAGTGAAGTTAAACTTAAAAAATAATGGACCCAAAGAGAAATTAAAACGAAGCGGTGTAATATAAAGAATCAATTATGAATGTGTACCTTGGAATTAAAATGCTCATTACTTGTACAAGAACATAATTGAACTGATTCCAGATAATTTATTTGGATAATTGAGCAACTCTAGATGCATTACCTTGTGAATTATTTAATACTCACTATATAATAAAAAGATTTAATAAGTAGTGCGATTGATGCAAGTACTAAGTTTTGTAGTAGTGCGACAAGCAGGTTAGGCTCATCACCAAATATTATTATTTATGGAACGATTTCTCTTCATATACCTCATCTTCGTTATCTCCTTACACATAAAATCTCCGGATCGCTGCTGGCACTAAGTCACTCAATTGATCACAACACGAAAAATTGTGCATTGCGTGGACCTTAGGAACAGTATCATAGTGAGCAGCTGGGATTTTGCCAAAAACTCATTGAATGCTTGTGCAATGTAGAAGAGACATTATAGGCGCATTAGAACAAACGCAAAAACACAACACTTGGTCTATATTGTCGCATGTTTCTTATAATTCTCCTAAAACCTAATTTTGTCTACCCTTTTGTTCCCTCAAAAACAGGAATGCTAGATTTTTTATTTTATTATATATATATAGACACACACACACACACATCTCGCCAAATGTAGCAGTCTTTTCTAGTTTCACAGCATCATGCACCTCGTGCTCTTGTCACAGTTTATAGTGGAAAATAAGGTGAACTATACTAGTTCTTTTAACACAGTTTATGGCGGTTTTTTATTCATAGGCTCCTTCAAAAATCTACGTTAACGGTAGAAAGAATCCAAACTTTATAACGAAATGGCAGAACCATGTCAAGTCGTTCATTCCATTGTTGAGTCACTGAAGTCCCCTTTTCAGCTTTTTTACCGTTTGACAATTCATCAGCTTTTTTCTCGTTGTGATTTGGATTCCTCTCTGTATTCAGTGGATCACTGTCTTCTTTTTCTCCCCGCTTTTAGCTGCAAGATTAGCCAAATGATCGGTACATACTGGAATGGGGTTCAGAGCCCCCACCTCCCTGGCCTTTTCGTGTTATTCTCTACTTAATCTCTATTAAGCGAGATTAGGGTTTGACCAGGATACTGAACGTTTTGGGAAACCTGGATTATGTTCACGAGGGGCTTTGAAAGGTTATATACACTGCTGTTATTGTAATAAACAGTCGAGGAAGAGAATGGAAAAGGGATTGGTTGGCTTTAATTGAATCACTGAAATTTTTAGAAGTAAAGCGATTGCTGGTTTTTCCTGATGAAAGCGATCCTTGTCTTGAAAACGTCTTGCGAGCTCTTTCTAAACGTCATTAACAGCAACGCGTGTGGTAAGGACATGTTCTTGAGGTTAAGGACTGTGATGTCCCATTTAACTCCAAGAATGGAATACCCTTCCGTCGTGTCTTATCCGCACATGTACGTGCCAAAATTCATGGCTAGGTGATTTGGACTCGCCAGCTGAAATATTCCGGACAGCAAGAAGGCGTATGACCTACTGCTTTATCACGTATGACACTGAAAAATACTTGCTTCAGCCAGCAGTGTATTCATCCACAAGACAGAAACCAGGTACCCCAAAGGGTTTGTCGTTGTCTATATTTGTCTGAACAGAGAAGCAACCCCGTACGCTTGGTCGATCAATCGGTTATATCGATTACATACCAAAAAGCAGCACGGGCGGCACTTGATCTCGCCAGAAACTCCCACCTATGTTCTGTGTCATGATGGGTGGTAGGTCGGGGCATGATCTCGCATTTAGATTGCTGTCATATTATTCCTTTCCATACACGGGCTGGACCGCTTCGATATTAATCGATAGATAGATGGAGACTGCGATTTAAATTGATGTGGATACGAATTGTCGCCAGATTGTCCGTATAAGATGGAGCGAGGAGGTCCAATAGCTAAAAGATGAAGTAAAATTCCAGAAGAAATTGTATGTAAGATCCCAAGAAAGGCTACGTGTGCCAGGTACGGATCACTGCCGCGGGTGTAGATAGGTAGAGGCAGGGTGATGGGGACAAGATGAAGTTGGTCATGATGGCGGATGTCAGTGAGCGAGGGAAACTCCAAACTCACGTTGTTTTCAATTGGGGATTGCAAATCCGAGGGGCCATGTCCCCTCCGGACAGTCACCCTCATGTTGGACCACTCTCTCTCTCTCTCTCTCTCTAAAGGAATTGTATGGATTTGTGTGGCCACTTGCCAAGGGATCTTCTGATCAAAAAGTTATTTCCAGCCTACAGAATCATTAGTCAATTTGAGCTTGATAGCCTCTATACAATCGGGTTCATGAGATTGGGACTCCTAGATAGTAAGGTCTTTAAATTCATGTCTCCGAGTTATCCAAAAAAAGGGTAAATCAATAATAATCAATCTTGATGAGATTTAAAAGGCTCGAGAGTTATAGGAAATCAAAAGAGAATGGACCTACTTACAAGATCTAGTTGCGGAATTCATGTCAAGAAACTCAATGTAAAAACCTAAGAATTGAACGAGAAATCAAACCGGAAACAAAAGCGTCACATTAATTTTCTAAATGAAATTTCAACTTCGATCCTATACTTCGGTCTCTCCTGCTCTTTTGAATTCCAATTTGGAGGGAATTACAAGTCCCTTGGTTTGGGCTCCTTGGCCGTTCATGACTTTGTGCAAAAGCAATAACTATTCTCGCTTCTGACATTTAGGTTGAAAACCAATGCCATACCGTCCTCATTTAGTACTCCAAGGCGAAACTTCCCATACATACGATTAGACTTGATTATAAGCTTGACGGCTTGTAGGCCCGCCAAGAGCCACCTCCAGCCACAAGAGCCTGAAGGCACTTTCGGGCGAGCATAAAGCTATAAGGCCCGGCCCACTTGGGCCCAATCCAGGCCCGCCCATCGATTACCTTGGCATGCCATACAAAATAATTCACATTTCGGTTTCTTCATGCTTCATCGAGCTAATCATTTTACATGGACCATAAGAGAGTACCCATTTCCTTCTGCCATTCCCAATTAGCCACACCTTGTTTGAGCCCCTAACAAAAAGCCAATCGGCTTCACTTCTTTCCGAAAGCCATCCCTTCCAAGAAGCTAAAAGAGAAAAAAAGAAGAAGGTGTAGGCCCATTGAATTGGGCCCAAAACACGTCAAGTTCGTCTTTCTCTCCCCAGCTGCAAGAGGAGCAGCAGCACTCATCTCTTTTTCTTCTTCTTCTTCCAATTACGATGTCTCGATCGGGTTCGTCGTCAACAGATCGCCGTCGAAACCGCGCGATGTCACGACCCAAAGGGGCGCTCTTTAAAGCGGGGCTTCGCGCTTTAATGCTTCGAGATGAGAAAACTATCTAGTCGGTAGTCACCGCACGCGTCGTTGGGGAATGCGAAGCTTTCAATCATTGGCGGAGAGACCGGGAGAAAAAGGGCATGGGAGAAAAAGGGTTTCGAGATTTTTTGGTCGAAAAAAGGGTTTGGAGATGACGTGCACGATTGCTAGGCCAGTATTTACATAATTACAAAACAATCGTAAACCTATTGTATTTTTATCAATTTAGTTATAAACTTTTCAATTATATCAATAGAGTCGTAAACTTTTTTACATTCTACTAATTAAGTCATTCTAACTAATTTTGATTGGAAATTACTGATGTGAATGCTGATCATCCTATACGATACAATCGGCACTGACGTAGACAAATTGTACAATTTTAAAAAGTTAATTGTTTAATTTTCTTTTTCTTTTTCTTTCTTCCTTCCTTCATTGGTTGTCTGGCCTCGATGATGTTCAGCGACCAACCATAGGCAAGGGCCAACCAAACCAGCTATGGGTGAGGCTTGCCCTCGTAGGGATTTGGCGAGGCTCGACCTCGCTGGCCTTGGAAGAGGTGCGCTCTCGCTAGTCCTCTCTTGTGACCAGTTGTCGACCGTCGCTCGAGGCCCAACGACTAACAAAGGAAGCAAGAAAAAGAAAAAGAAAGAAAAGAAGAAAATATATATAAAAAAAAATTAAAAAAAAAAAATTGATGTTTTTCAATTGTCAAATTTATCTATATTCGGTCATGTAATATATGATGGTCAACATCTACGTGAGTAATTTCCGATCAAAATTGGCTAAATAACTAAATTGACAAAAAGTTTATGACTCAATTAGCACAATTAAAAGGTTTAGAATTGAATTGGCATAAGGGTAAAAGTTTAATATTTAATTGATAATTTTCTTGACGTACAATGATGTCCCTTGCTCAGTGTCTACCAATCAGACTAGGGATGCAAAAGAAATGAGTTTGAGATGTGTCAAGATAGGGATCATATATCTATCTATCTATCTATAAGAGAAATTAGTAATTTAAAAAAGCCAAATGAACGTTGGAGCTAACTCAAATGAGAATTGATAAGGCAAAACTAGCCAGTAACTCACTCAGAAAAAAGTGGGTTGTCACTCTAGCTAAGGTCTGTAACATTTAGAAACAGTTGATAAATATAGCGTATTGAAAAGTGAGGCAATTAAAGTTAGTAAATCATTAAAATAGTTGGAAAGATTAAAAATAAGCAAATAAATGTGGGGAAGTAACTTAAATAAGAGTTGATAAATCGAAACTAGTGGATAACATAGTGGGAGGAAAGTTAGTAAGTAACACAAATGAGGATAAATACATTAGAAGTGCCAAAAGTTATGTACAATGCTCACTTTACTACTAAAAGTTTCTATCAGCTTACGTAAGTGCCAAATCGAAGTAAAAACTATCGCTTAAGTGCCACTAATAAGAAATTATGGCCAAATTGATTATATGTGCTTTATAATTAACTTGTTAAAATGACTTAGCAATTTTTTTAAAAAATATAGTCCAAGTGGAGTACAAAACAACTTCACACAACCTACGTGGCTCGAATGTCCAAAATGAAGCCACACAACATGCTTTTTAGTTCCCTACCTCACTAGACTTAGGAAGCATCGGAGAGAGAGATGACAGCGGCAACCACCACCACCGACAATGGAGCCTTTGGCAAGGGCGCAAAGATCGTGTGGAACTAGCCCTAATAGAGGTTTGAGATGGAGTACAAGAAGGTTGGGCTTGGCTTCCCATACATTCGTCTCTCGAAAGTAAGGCTTGCAATTAGCTTCCCACCTCCGTGTCACACGCCAAGACCAACTCCATGTCTATTGTCCCCACTTGATCTCCCATCTCGGTCCGTTCGAAACCCTTTGTCCACTTTCTCTGCTCTTGATTTGTCTCCTTGCTATGGAACACCATATGCCCACCAGGTGTTTGAGGAAATTACAATGATGATGGACTTCCTTTTTATTTATTTATTTATTTCTTCAGTGATACTTAGTGATAAGAGAGAGAGAAAGAGACAGAGATGGGTGAGAGAGAGAGAGATCGAGTCATCGGGTAAGGCACAGCGATGGCCAATTCAATGGCCAGCTTAGGGTTTGAAATTGAGATTACCTTTCAATTTAGGAATTTATGATTCTTATCTAGGGAAAATGTATTAGACGACGTTGTTTTAGGGTTTAGATGTTGACTGAACTCTTCGGCAAGCCATGTCGGCCGAAGAAACTAATAAAAGAAGGCCAGGTTAGATTTCTGGCCAAATAGACCGGAGTTTGCATTGAAAAGATCGTTTTTCAAAAAAATTAGCATTTAAGTGATCTAAAGGAAACTTTTAACACTAAAGTGAGTGACGTACGCAACTTTAAACATTTTAAGTGTTCTTCTCCCCATATATATATATAGAGAGAGAGAAATAAAAATTTGCAAACAATGAAAAGATGATAAATTTAAGAAACAAAATTTTTTCATCGAGATTTGGTTGGTCTTTAGTTGACCTTAATTTAGCAAAAAATTAAACAAATTTCCATAAACATTGGAAAGTTGTTAAAATGAGAATTGGTAGCCCAAAATTAGTTGGTAATTTGATTAGAAAAAGTTGGTAAGTCACTCGAGTAAAAATAGAGCTATTCATTATATAGTTGCCAAGTTGGTAAGGCGCTGATAAGAAAGACAGATGAAAGTTGGTAAAAGATACGAAAAATTAGATAATTTACAAGTAGTCAAAAACGAGTTGGTAAGACAACAATAAGTTATTGTGATATTAGGTGACAGGTAACACTTTCTAGATAATTACCAACTAGTAACTAATTCCGAAACTTACCCGCCGAAAAAGAATCCTTTTTTTTTCTCAAAACAGAAGGGTAGAATCCTCACTAACTATGAGCAAGGTTATGTCAACAATCACTAAGGATGTGTTTACTTAAGTGAAAGAATTTTTTGCGAATTGGTTTTCTAGACTTTTATGTGTTTGGTTTGCTGAAAATAATCAGACACCAGCAAATTATTTACGGTCAAAGAAAATATGCATGCTTAAAATTAGAAAAATGAATGCTCTGAACTGAAAATGGGATAACATTTTCCTGAAAAATTATTTTTTAAAAGGCATTTTCTGTTATTATGAAGTTTTTCTTGAAACAAACACATCCTAAATCTACAAATTTTAGGCCAAGCTTTTGGTAGAATTTGACGACACATAATCACAAGAAAATAGAGAAAAAAAGTGAGAAAAAAAGAAATCGAGATACAAGATATTTATTCTAGTTCATCAGCAGAGGATTTTAAGATAATTAATATCTTATACTTCTATGTTACATCATTCTCAATTATAAAACAAGATATTGTCTTTTTGTCGATAGATATAGTATGAATCACATTGTACTAGCTTCATTTATATTTTTCACGTGCGAAAGACTTGGGAAGTTTCTTCCTAATGTAGACAAAACTAGCTGGTTTGGTGGCGCCATAGACCCCGCTCCAGGAGAATGATCACCAGGCAACTAGATCTCACGAGTCACGAATGAACAGCGAAAAGAGAGCCTCCACGTTGTCCTTGGAAGTTTCATATCAATGTCCTCATCCCCAAAAAAATTTGCTAAAATTTTCGTGGACGCGTCCCTAGCTAATGGTGTTGGACCGGAATGCGAAAAGTAGAAGGTTTTCGGAATCTTATAAGGCACAAAAGTGTCCGGGGTTATAAAGTCCGGAGGGTGTCAAATGGAGACGACATAAATGGAGATGATTTGGTGACTAATGGTGTTGGATTGTAATGTGCAAAGGAGAAGGTTTTCGGAATCTTACAAGGTACGAAAGTGTTTAGGGTTTTAAAGTCCAGAGGGTGCCAAAAGGAGATGACAAGAAATCCAAAATTATTTCAATAATTCTTCCCGCTACTTTTAGGTGCTGCTAATAGTGCGCGTGATAAAATTTCTATTTCTTTATTTTTCTGTTTTCCGGAATAGATTTGGAATAGAAATCCGTTTGGTAATGCAATTTGATTTTTTATTTTTATTTTTGAAACATATCTCTATTTCGGAAATAGATTTGAAGAAAAAATCAAAAGTTATAATTTTTAACTTCTTAATTTCTATTTCAAAAATTGAGAAATCAATTTCTGTTCCAGAAATTTTGTCATACACACCCTAAAGTTATATGTGGCAATACATAAGTGGAGACGAGAGCTAATATAATCCTATCCACGATCAATTTAATTCGTATTTAGCTCTACGAAGGCGTGGCCCTTTCTCGAGCTGTGGGTCGATGAGCTCCACATGGCGTCAGGATGGGTTTATCGAGGTACTCGATTTGAGCCAGATCAGACGGTTTAAGAATTGTAAATGATGTCATGTCGAAGCTGCACTTATTACCCTACGGAGATGGAGATGTAGCCGGGGGTTTCCTTCCATGTGTAGCGTGAAAGCAACTGAAGATGGCTTCATCATTTTTCGACTGCACAGAGGTAAAAGCATGGAGTCGTGTAATCATCGCGACGACAAAGCAATGTCGTATTCGGCGCTCAAAAGCAAATGCCGTTTTCGAGATTTTTCTTGGGGAATTGGGGAACGCCATCCCTCTTTGCTTTCACGCAAGGGGGAGTGCCCCCAGATGGGATCGGATCTGCACAGTCGAACCTGAGTTTACTGACGTTCCCACGACGTGATTATCGAATGATTTGGTTATTCATTTCGTTGATGAGAAAGCAGGTTTTTTCTTTTTGGTTGAAAAGAAATTATATTCATTGCTCCAAAGAATATATAAGAAGTATGTAATTTTTATGACAAAGCGAATTGTAACAGAGTAAAAATACTGAAAAGCAAAGCCAAATCCAAAAAACAGAAAGGATTAATGGAGCACCAGCAAAGTTAAGCACATACTCATTCTATGAAAACAGATCTATCAAGTAAAATTATTGGCAGCCGATCACTAGGATCCCATGTCTTTGTTAGTGATGAGCACACGTCGGAAAATCCTTCTCCAATAACTACAAAGTTGTTAGTTAGTGATGTGCGTTTAGGTTCGACTTTCTCTACACCATCGTCGTACGGAGACAATCAAAATAGGTTGAACAAACACAAATCTAACATAGAGAGGAGCAAATTTTCTTGATTCAACAAAACACTAAAGCTCATGGGATCATCATTGAAGCTGGAGACGGAGAACTTATACACTAACAGAGAAAGTAGAACCTATTTATTGAACTCCTAAATTTAGATCGGGATAGAATAACACTCGGAACTAAAACTAAATTGGGAAAGTTCGAATTCTTTTGAGAACTAGACCTGAAGAAGGGAGCTCTGAAATCTAAATCGAGAGAAAAGAAAAGGCAAGAAAAGAATAATAAGAGAAAGTAGGTGGTTGTTTACACCGAAAAAAAGTAGCTAACTCTTTAGAATCAATACGAAGTCAATTTGGTCCGATATGTAATCGACACAAAATTGATCTAGCCAAAGAGTTTAATGATGGAATTAATATTGATAAGCTATTGATTCGGTAATATTTACATCAAGCAAGTATTGACAGTTATAGAAAGCTGATTGATGACTATGGACGATAATTATCAATGATCATGAAATACGGCTATTGATTTATGATGGCGCATGGTCGACTAACATCTTTTTTCGATAAAAATAACCAATATACGAAGACTATAATGCTGATTGAAGACAAAGATATCGATCGACGATGGAGTGGCATGGCAACCTAGGGAGTTGCGACCGTCTGTGGATGAGGTCAGTGTCCAAGTAGGAGCCCTAGGATCTTGGAAGTGTAGTTTCGACCGTACTTAATGTGCGCTAATAGTTAGGTCAATATAGGAAAAAGAACATCACGAATCCTTATCCAGGGGGCATGCTTCACATGGAAGGAGATATTTGGAGGATTGATCTTTACACTTCAGTCGTCGATAATCTTGTAGCTGAAGGTTTAGGACCAAAAACCTAGAAGGGTAAGATCAATGGCTTGTGTCACATAAGAGTGTCCCTAACATAATTACCAAGGAACATAACTTTGGGATAAAGATTATTAAAGCGACCCTCATGGGAAAGAGACCTTCATATATTCCATCTCGTTGGGTTAAGCAAGGATTTATCTCGAGAATCCCTTTCCCAATTGGTGCTCTTTAAGGGGCAAAGCATCTTATAGACACATCAAAGCACCCGTCTTTAATTTTCGTACCAACCAAAAAGCATAACGGGATTTAAATATGATGGACCGCACATTCATTTAATGGTTTGAACTTTTCGAATCAGTTAGCTGTTATCTCAAGTGATGGATATAGATCTCTTTGATAAGATTGAGTTAAGAATATAGCATGTTTTGCGTGTTCACAATAAGATATGGTACTATGGCATACTAAATATAATAATACATAATATGTAATATGTACTATGAACATGTCAATTATCGATAACAAATCTCATTCCCATAAATCAATGGCACTACAGTAGTGATTTTCACTTATGTGTGATCGTGCGGGTTTCGTAAATTTCCTATGAAATCTCAAGGGGAAAATTGTCTAAAAAATCTTAAATCTATTGCATTTTCGCCAATTCAATAATAAACCTTTCAATTTTACGAATTGAGTCCTAAATCATTTTTATTTTTTGCCAATTGAGTCATTAAACTAATTTTGATTGGAAATCATTGATGTAAACACTGGTCGTACCATGTAGGATGACCAACACTAATGTAAACAAATTTACTAATAATTTTTTTGTTTTTATTTATTATTTTTCCTCCATTTTTTTTCTTTTCTTTCCCTTCTTTTCTTTCTTCCTTTTCTCTTCTTTCCTTTTTTTTTTTTCCTATTCTTTTTCCCTCCGCTGGACCTTGCCAATGGTTGGCAAAGGTTGCTGGCCTTGGGTGTGGGACACCTAGGCTTGGGCTAGAGTGAACGGTTGTCGTCACTGGCCTAGCTTGGCCAATGGCCTTGCTTAAGGTCGATGACCTTCGTGGCCATCAACGAGGTCTAGCGGTGGTTGACAAAGGGAAAAAAGGAAAAAAAAAAAAAAAATAGAAAAGAAGGAAATAAAAATAAAAATAAAAAATTTCGAAAAACATATTAAAGTTTTATAAAAAAATGGCCAACGTTGGCGCTAGCCTTTTTACGTGGCACAAACGATGTCTATCTCAAATGATTTACGGTCAAAATTGAGTTAATGGACTCAAATGGCAAATAACAAAAAGTTTAGGGTTTAATTGACCTAATTAAAAAGTTTAAGATTAAATTTACAAAAGGACGATAGATTAAGGACTTTTTGGACCGTTTTCCCAATCTGAGAGGGTTATAAGGCGATAATGGACGCGATTATGTTCGTAATCCCAATTTGTTACGGCAAATTCACCTGGCTCTGTGCAATTGACAATGACCGATTGAGGACGTGGTGATCCGACGTCGTCCAAAATTGGAGTCAGAGAGAGCTCCTCCAAAACTTTTGGCTTTTTTTTCTTCTTTTTTTTAAGTAAATAAATCATGCATTGGAGTCGTTGCAACCTACTGTGGGGGAATAAAAAGGAAAGAATAAATAAATAAATCTCCATTAATAAGATATTGGGCGGTGGGCAACTTCTCTAATTGGACGGCAAGCTACATTTCAAAGGGCAAAACAGTGTCATCTCCGTATTGGGATTTGGTTGCAGAGCTGTCGAACACAGTCCCCTATGACACCAACTTTGAAAATATGTCTTGCCAATGCCAGAGCAAAAATCTGAGATAGGGATGCTCATAATTTATGACGACCTCCGATTCAGGTTTTCTTGTACATTTTTCTGGCGTGTCATTAATGCAGAACTTCCTTAAAATAAGCCCCTGCATTAAATCCTTCGCCAGATCAAGATCCTTGAAAAAAGATGGATGAGCAGTAATGGGGAAAGGAGTAAAAAAAACCAAGAAGTGCCGTGTCCTCTGGGTTGATGAAAGCCAAAAGAGTCGGGGCCCCACGCGTTTGCATTCCTTCCAAGACCTGTGCTGCCACATTTTTCCATCTCTATAAAGGAGAGGAGAAGTAACCCTCAGTGCCCGAAAGAAAAAGAGCAAAAGGTTGTGCCGAACGCCCCACTGAGGATGTTGTCTTTCCTGGCTTCCTCGTTTTTGGTGATGTGAGGTTGAATGTTCGTAGTCCGGACGGAGAAAAGAGAGCGGTTGCTTTTCGCGGTACAGAGACGGTCATGGGCTCCGGTCCGAAAGTTCACGTGCCGACCTTGCGCGGAGCCAAGAGCGTGATGGTGGTGATGCTTGTACTGTTGCTCTCGTGGGATTCTTGCTCCTCTTCTTCTTCTTCGGTCGCGGCTTCCGTGACTTACGACCACAGAGCCCTCATCGTCGATGGGAAGAGGAGGATCCTCATCTCTGGGTCCATTCACTACCCAAGAAGCACTCCCGGGGTAACCCATGTTTGCCAATTCGCATTTCACGTGTTTGTTCCTGTTCTTTCTTTCTTTTTCTTTTTTTCGTGCATCCCAATGCGTTTGAGCAACTGGGTTTTTCTCATTTGGCATTCTTCAGGAGCGTTTGAGCTCAAAATCCAGATGTTCTTGACTGGTTTTTGTCACATGGGATTGTGCAGATGTGGCCTGATCTTATTCAGAAGGCCAAAGATGGAGGCTTGGATGTTATCCAAACGTATGTCTTTTGGAATGGACACGAACCTTCTCCAGGAAAAGTATAATTCTTCCACACAAAAAAAAAAGTTCCTTTTCCTTTTCTTTTTTTTTGGCTTATATACTCATTGTCATTTTGAATATATTTATGTGGTAATCATCTGACATATTGTTTTTGTTATAATTTTGCAGTATTATTTTGAGGACAGATATGATCTTGTCCGGTTCATAAAGCTGGTACAGCAAGCAGGACTTTACGTGCATCTCCGCATTGGTCCTTATGTTTGCGCAGAATGGAACTTTGGGTAAGGATTTTCGTCATTATACAAGTAATTTTTTTAGTTATTTTCCTGTTGTTGTAAAATTTAGTACATACCGAATTCTTTGTGCCTTGATGCTGATGTGCCTTGTTGCTGATGTGCCTTGTTGTTGTTCTCGTTTTTTTTTTTCCTGATTCAGGGGATTCCCTGTCTGGCTAAAATTCGTACCGGGCATCGGTTTCAGGACGGACAATGAGCCGTTCAAGGTGGTTTTGTAGCTATGTCTTTACCATCTTATTTCCAGATTAATTCCTGCTCAATAATTTGCATCTGTTGTTGAACTATCATAAGGCGGCAATGCAACGGTTCACAGAGAAAATAGTGAACATGATGAAAGCTGAAAATCTGTTCGAGTCTCAGGGAGGTCCAATTATTCTTTCTCAGGTAAGGACTTCTAGAGTATTTTAATACTGCGACTACAACACACACACACACACACACACACACACACACACACACACATATTATCAATGTGATGTTAATTTGTCAATATAAACTGTCGCCTTTGAAAAGGGCAATAATTTTAAGAAGTTTAAATCCACTCCGACCTTTGACACCTTTGTACCCTTTGTTTTCACTGTCATTTTTCTAGCTAAAGGAAGCATTAGATTCGTGTTTTGGCAGATTGAAAATGAATTTGGACCAGTGGAATGGGAGATCGGTGCACCTGGCAAGGCTTACAGCAAGTGGGCTGCTGATATGGCCGTTGGTCTTGGCACTGGAGTCCCGTGGGTTATGTGCAAGCAAGAAGATGCCCCTGATCCAGTTGTAAGCAACTCTCATCACTGTTTTTATTGGAACTTTGTAGTCACGTGTTTTTGGTCGTCCTTTCTCCTTCAGGAATTTAGAACCTCCTTTCCGTTAGTCACAACCTCCTTTCTTGGTGGGGTTTGTATTGGGACCTTTGTCTGCATTGGTGGTCTTATAATGACAAATCTTTATCTCATATGCTTTAACTAGTGGTTGAAGATGAGCAGGCATGAAGGTTTGTCTTTTTCTTACATTTTATCTTGTTCTTGAGCTTACACTACAAGCCGAGTCCCAAATATTTAGCAGACAACGTCTCTGATCGCATGTGGCTTGCTTAAATTCATTTTTGGGGTGGACAGAGTTTGGCAAGAGCAGACTTGATTAGTACCTGTCAATAGATGGAGTTGCACTATCATTTCTGATTAGTTTAGTGACTGTGCGACAGATTGATACCTGCAATGGCTACTACTGCGAGAACTTTAAACCAAACCGGGATTACAAACCAAAGATGTGGACTGAAGCCTGGACTGGCTGGTATACAGAATTTGGTGGAGCAATACCACATAGACCAGTTGAAGACTTGGCATATTCCGTTGCAAGGTTCATTCAAAATGGTGGCTCCTTTGTTAATTATTACATGGTAACTTAAACCTTAACTTCATCTTAATCTGTAGGGTGATGTTTTCTCCTGCATGTGGCTAAATACCGACATCCTATGACCTTCAACAGCATTATGTTCTGCCTCTAATTTTTTTCTTCTTTTACCAGTATCATGGAGGAACTAACTTTGGTCGGACATCGGGTGGTCCATTCATTGCCACAAGCTATGATTATGATGCTCCTATAGATGAATTCGGTATGTGACATGACATCCTTATTCCTAGTGATGCTAGGGCTAAGCTGCTGAAATTCACTCCTTCTCAACTTTGAGAAATAAAAGATGCCCAACTTCTTAAAGTAAAGAATATATTTTGGATAAGGTTCAAAAGGAGAATTTTACTGTTAAGCTACCAAAGTTTAGAATCCTATGAGAATAATATGCGAAATTACTTAAGAGGGAAAATAAAGATGTAAATGATGTAATCTGAGTGGGCCATGGTGATTTTCAATCCAACGCCAGGTCTACCGAGAGAAAAGAAATGGCGTCATTTGAAAGATTTACATGAAGCCATCAAGCTGTGCGAATCGACTTTAGTTTCTTCCAACGCATCCGTACTCTCGCTTGGAAATAAACAAGAGGTATGGTCATAACCTCTCTTTCTTGTGTATGAACTGCACTTCAACATGCTTGTTACTTGCTGTGTTGAATTCAAGACCGACTCATCTTAAATGATTTTGGGTAGGCTCATGTGTTCACAGCTGAATCTGGTGCCTGTGCGGCTTTTCTTGCAAACTACGACCCGAATTACTCAGTAAAGGTGACATTTGGAGGTAGACAGTATGATTTGCCGCCTTGGTCCGTCAGCATCCTACCTGACTGCAAAACTGCAGTTTTCAACACCGCAAGGGTATCATCTCAAACATTCATCCAATCACAATGTGGACCATTGTAGAAATGAAAGCAATATCTGTTAAATTTTTAAATAAACTGAAACAGAACTGAACTTTGCATTTCTTCTCAAAGCAAATATTAAAACCGAACAGGGGCATAGAAGATAGTGCTCTCCCTTTGAGAATTCCCAGCATTGAGTTTAACACCACAACACAATCTGTGTACAGATCGGTGCCCAAAGCTCTCTCATGAAGATGACTCCTCTAGATAATACCTTCTCGTGGCAGTCATATAATGAAGAAACTCCCTCAGCTGATGACAGTGACACGACTGAAATGGAAGGGCTTCTGGAACAAATTAACATCACAAGAGATGCTTCAGACTATTTGTGGTACATGACAGAGTAAGTAATTTTTGGCAGAATCAAGATTTAAACAGAACACCAAAACATATTTGAACTAAGAATAAATGAATGTATATGTCAATCCATCTTTACCTGACATTTATTTGTGTGTTTGTTCAGCATTGTGATAGAACCTGATGAAGCTTTTCTAAAGAATGGTCAGTATCCTGTTCTCACAGTATGGTCTGCAGGACATGCCTTGCATGTTTTCATCAATAGTCAACTATCAGGTACATTCACAAGTGCGAATGTTGAACGATTTTTCTTTCAGATTTTTAGCTAACCAATGTGGCAAAAACTCTTACTATCACATCAAGGTTTTGCACAGGGACTGTATATGGAGGACTTGAAAACCCAAAGCTAACATTCAGTGACAACTTGAAGCTAAATGCGGGGATCAATAAATTGTCTCTCTTAAGCATTGCCGTGGGTCTGCCGGTCAGTTTACCCCTTTCCTGATAGGCTTTACATGTTTATGGACACTACTTTTACAGGCTTCTATTGATAACGGTATCTTACTTCAGATTTCTGGTAATTGCAATTCTCATTAAAGTGACGTCAAACTTATTTCAGAATGTTGGTCTCCATTTTGAGACGTGGAATGCTGGGGTTCTTGGACCAGTCACCTTAAAGGGTCTTAACTCTGGCACTTGGGATTTGACTAACTGGAAATGGTCCTACAAGGTTTGTACCCTGTGCGCTTGTTCCTTCTCTATGATAACTTGAAATTGGCTCTCAGGAAATTGAAATTTGGATAAAATAAGCAACCGTGCTGGATTGGAAACATAATTGCAATATGAGACTAGTGGCGAAATGCATGTTTTGAATTAAAAATGGTGATAATACAGAAATCTAGAACTTCTAAATAATAGAATGTCGGCTGTCTAGAGTTGGCCAACACAAGATGTGGTTCTCTCGTATTGAATGTACAGAATATTACCCTTAAGATTGCACGCAGAAGCTTAAGAATTGCTCAAATTGTTGCATCTGAACAGCTCGGTTTAAAGGGTGAAACTTTGGGTCTAAATACCATCAGCGGGAGTTCCTCTGTTGAATGGATGAAAGGATCGTCAGTGGTCCTAAAACAGCCCTTGACCTGGTACAAGGTAAAGTCTTTCTTCTTGGAAGCTACTAAAACATTCTGGTCTCTTCTTATGACTCAGCAAATTTGTGATGAATTTCAGACTACTTTCGATGCGCCAGAAGGAGATGACCCGTTAGCCTTAGATATGAGCAGCATGGGAAAGGTCAAATATGGATAAATGGTCAGAGCATTGGGCGACACTGGCCTGCTTATGTAGCAGAGGGAAGCTGCGGCGAATGCAACTATGCTGGAATTTTCGACGAGAACAAATGTAGAACTAATTGCGGACAGCCATCTCAAAGATGGTGAGGAAGAAATGAACTTCTCTGCTATTCTTGCTTGTTCACTACAAACATTTGTGACAAAGCTTTTGAAAACTTTCAGGTATCACGTTCCTCGCTCATGGCTGAATCCCACTGCAAATTTACTAGTTGTTTTTGAGGAATGGGGTGGAGAACCGGCAGGAATTTCTTTGGTGAAAAGAATGACAGGAAGTGTCTGTGCGGATATCTTCGACGGACAGCCTGCGCTGAAGAACTGGCGTTTGGGTTCGTCGGGTAAATCCAACAATACATATCCAAAAGTTCACTTGACGTGTCCTCGCGGGCAGGAAATCTCTGAGATAAAGTTTGCTAGCTATGGATTGCCACAAGGAACATGTGGAAATTATCAAGAAGGACCTTGTCACGCTCACAGATCATATGATGCTCTTCGGAAGGTACATGACTAAATCTAAGTTGCCTTCTGCTAGGATACTTGAGGAACTTCAAATTTATTCAGGGAAATTCACATTTCAAAAACCTCATTAATACTGTTTCTTCTTAGACTTGATCTGTGAACCACCAATTAAGCGTAGAAATACTAGAGCAAATGATCATTGTCTACTCTTTGGTTGGACTCTGCTCAAGGTTTGATAATCTGAAATAATCAAAAATCATGGATGAGAAAATGTAGTTTAGAGGTTTGTATGATTACGAATTTTCAGCCTTCATTAATAATTTTATTAGGGTTGACATGGAACTTTCGTGCAGAATTGCATTGGGAAACAACTTTGCTCTGTCACCGTGGCTCCAGAGGTTTTTGGAGGAGATCCATGTCCTAACAGTGAGAAGAAACTTTCGGTCGAAGCAATATGCAGTCAAAACAAAGCGGCTCCTGTGGTGTCAGAGATGGAAGAATGCCGCCTCCATGGTGCATAAACTGTCTCTCTATATAGCTTTGCTCAAACAAAGAATCCGTTCAACATCCAGAAAGGGCAACATACCACAGTACTACACCAATTTGGCGGAAAAGCTGTCTTTGGACATCCTCTATGTACATAAACGAACAGGTATTGCACATATACCTCCAGACCATACAAAGGGTATACGCCGATTATACATTGGATTTTAGCTAGTCATTCTTTTTACATGGGTAGGCCGCCCGGTTGCACCGTTTCATGATATACTTGTAAGAATCCCAGGAGATAATTCTGATTGCCTCGTAAAAATTGTTGCACTCTATTGAAAATCAATAAACCTAGCCATGTGGATGGCATCTGAATAAACAGAACTTCTCTGTGTTAACTCTCACTTTCTTCTTCTTGCTTTCTGCACTCTACTCATCTCAAAATGCGACTAAATACCTATGATGAAGAAGAAAAATACTGCCAGCAACTCTCGGTTTGCCTTGATGTACGAACTATAGCTCCTGAGTATGGGCACAGCGGGAGATTGCTCCATATAAGCAATCTGCTGGCGTTGATGAATAGCACATAATCTTAAAAATTCTCAGATTCTCGTAGCTAAAGATCAGGGAAACTGAATGAAATTAAGTCTTGCCGATTTAAAAAACGAACAGAATTGGAATTCAGTGTCCAAAAAAGAAGAACTTTGCACGACAGATGCAACCTAAGCATGGAAATTTTGGGACGTTGTTAACATCCATTTGGAACAGAACAAATTTGTGGACTCTTGAGATAATGCAGTAATACGAAATAAGTGCACAGAATCATCCTAAATCATGTACATGTTCATAGTTCTGCCAAACAAGTGAAGCTAGTGTTTGCATAGTAAACAAAGGCAATTTTATCTCTGCAGTAACCTGCATCTGCAGAAGATTAGAAATGATGGGTAACAAAAGTAGTCTTGACAACTCCAAAAAATAAAAAGAAGAAAAAATTGCCATATCTACAGTACATGTACCACTGCTCACATGAATTGGCCATCGCTGATATTGATGATTGTTTGCAAAAGAGAAGTAGAGGAAAATGGAATGGTTGAAATTTGCATGGCTCATGCTCAACTTGAAGAGAGACCAAAATTGTCTCTATATACACGACCTAGTCCTTCCTCTTTCACCAAAAACCTCAAAAACAAAGCAGGAATGGGCTATGGATCAACTCGCGGGTGAGATCTTTTCATGTTCAACACATCAATCACAAAGAGGCCTGCACATTGGGAAGTTTTTGCATGCAGACGTGTCATGGTTTACCTTCATTGAGCATCGACTATACTAATACTAGGTTCACTCGAGCGAATTCATCTTATATAGCTTGGTGAGTTAACAGTGATGCTTTTCTAGGAACTCACGGGCTAATCATACAATAAAAGTCGAACAATGACAATCTTAAATTTGCTTCCCTCATTGCAATAATCAAGAAAGCAAAAGAGAGAAAAGAAGAAACAAAGAAAGAGCAGCAGTCTTCAGTACCCTCAGAAAACTGTGCTACTTCTGAGTAACTCAATCTTGTGAACCTATTTGGTCCCATGGTACGGCAACCAAGTGGGGGATTTTGGGGATTTTGAATGTTGGGACCAACCAACGTGCCAAAATTGACTGGACCATGTAATTTCTTGGTATTCTATTATTGTCCTACACCAACAAAGATTTTCTATTGGACGGCCCAAAGACGAATAGCTTTTGTCGATTCAGTAAAATTACTGTCGACGACAGAGGAGATCATCAATCATTACTATAACATCACAAATGAGGTGCATGGAAGATGGCAACATTAATTATCCTCGAAAAGCTGTTTCTGTGTGGATATGAGACTCGATTGTTACATTATTTTAGATGATTTTATTGCACTAGAGGTGAATGCAGAGAGACAAAAGGAGGAAGCACACACCCAACAAAACAACAAAAACATCATTTAGCCTTTCCAGCATAAGTCTAAAGAGGAATCTCAAATGTCTAAACTTTAGTAAACACCGTGCATATCAGTTTTGGAAGTTTTAGTGGTCAATTAAACTATGGCACAAATTACAGCCCTCAGTAGCATTAATTTTTTTTTTTTAAAAAGAATACATGCTATGCTTTATTGCAGCAGTGGTAAATTAAGTTGCTGGTTTACGTCTGAAGAAGAATCTCAAATGTCTAAACTTTAGTGAACACCGTGCATATCAGTGAAGGAAGTTTTAGCGGTCAATTAAACCGCGGCACTAATTACAGCCCTCAGTAGCATTAATTAAAAAAATGCATGCTATGCTTTCATCTGCTGGACTCCATACTTGTTTATCAAGTGGTTTCATTGCCTTTCTGTATAGCCATACAGAAAGTGGTTCTGCATTATAGCTTGGAACTTTCAATATGCTCAGTCGTCCTCAGTTTTTGGTTCCCCCTTCCATTCAATGAGTTAGAACTGTCCCTTTTTTAGCTCTTAGGTTGAAGCTGAAGGGTCTGCGAGATGCTGGACCATTCTTGAAAGTGCTTCTGCATTATAGCTAGGAACAGAATCCTCAAGAAAGATTTGCTTCTGTCAATCAACATTAAAGGAGTCAACTGGACGTATGTTAAGCAATCAAGTGAGAAACTTTTACGATTCTTAATGCACCGTTTTCCTCCTGTTACGTGAAATCAATGTTTTTGAATATTGAAATATTTGTTAGATACGTTTACTTTGCACTTTGAAAACACTCTTTAATAAGACCCATATTATTTATAAGTTGGAGATCTTATCATGGACCATGAACCTGAATTACAAGATCTAAGGGATGGGCAACCTCTAAAGGGTCCTATACTATACCCCTAGATTCTTTCGACACAGATTTTTAGACACGCGCACCAATGACTTCTTTTTGGTTAAAGGGTCTCGTATCATCATCAAAATCCTTCATAAAGCAACCTTAAAGATACCAAGCGATAACTTATTAAATCGGTCGTCTTCTATCTTTGACATTGTCGGTTCTCACAAGATGGGGAAAATCTTATTCTAATTTAAGAAAGGCTAAAGGTGCTCCTCAAAGTTTCAAACACATCGTGATTCTTCTAATCAAAGATTTTGTGCAAAAAGCAAAGCTTGCTTGGGTCATTAGACTAGAGGAACATGGCATCCTTCAAGGCAAAGATACGTTTGCATTGAGATCATATCAAATGGTCTTAATGATTCAACTGAACAAACTGAAAGTATGATAAACAGTTCAAGTCGTACAAATAGTTATAGCTGCTAACCTCTAATAATTGGCACAACTTGCTTCATCAAAAGGGATCAAAAGGGTCCTACCCACACTTTGTAATCTTTAATTAAGAATAATAACAGTGGAAGATATAGGTTGAGGAAACGTAACAAAAAAACAATATGGCAAAGAAAACTCAAAATGGGTAGTGCAGCTTAATCAGCTGACCTAATATTCACTTAATAATTCCAAAACCCATGTTACTCAGTTGACCTAGAATTCACTTAATTATCCCAAATCACGTCGTTTTCATCAACTTTCCCTTTCCCTTTCCCCAATCGACCTTACATCCTCCATTCAATGATTATTAAATCTGTCAATTTGAAACGTTTCTACGTACATGCGGGTTCCCAGATTAGGCCCTCAGATTGGAAAATCTGTAGGAATTTGTGAGGATTTTGAAGAGGACGCCCAAACTGAGCAAAACATTAAGGGATGATAGGTAACATCCTGGACTTGTGGCCATCCGCTATGCACAAGTTGTCAAATGAATGGTCCATACCTAAAGCTCAAAGCTAAAAAAGGAACAGACCTGCATTCGATGACCAATACAAGGACCTACCCTTGGAGACATTAAAAACATCTAAACATGTTAATGGTGCACTCTCCTCCTTCATGATGATCATGATTATAACCAAAAGGAGGGCCAAGGAAAAAGTAATCAAAAGGGACGAGGGAGCCATTAGGTGGGAGGTGGGGTTGGGGTTTCTATGGGGGTAGTATAGTTATAGAGATTCTCATTTGTTTGTTTATGATAGATAGATGAATCAGACAAGGACATGGTGACAGATTGGTCTGTGATATGCACAATCATCAAAGAGTGATTGAAGCCCACAAGAGGCAAAAAAAGAGACAGCAGGTGGGCCACTCCAGTTTTTCTGGGGGAGAGAGACCTGGCAAAGTAGCAATCTCAACAATAATAGAGGGATGTCTCCACGTATAGCTCCCATCGATTTGACCAATCAGGACCTCCCAGCAAAAATCTTCTTATACCCCTTCATAAACTATTTAAGAAAATGGAGCTTCATCAGATTTAAGATTCACTTAGCACTTTAGTCGCACGAACTGAATCATGTGAGGTCTTTCCTTCATTTTGTTTTCTTGATGAATACATGTGGCTTTTGTTGTAGGAGAGGCGATGCCAAATCAGAAAATAAGAGGTAAATACAATGGAGGAAGGAAATGGGGGAGAAATCAATTATGAAGGTTTGTGGGGGGCCCCCTAGCAGGCAGATAGTGACAAATCTTTGATTAAGAAATTTGCTGCTGGCTTAATAGCAGTGAGAGCTGATCTGGAGATCGCATCAGATGTGCCGAGACAAGAACACCTTGGTGGATATTTGGGTCTGATATTGTTGTCTATGGACAGTCATTTTCTGTCTCCACCATTAGTATTGAGTTTTGCTTTTGAGGTGAAATGTAGTGTTACCGAGTGGGTAGGCCAATTGGGGTAGTCTTCTCAGCAAAGAGCTGTCTCATGGTGAGTGTAGACTGCCCCACTCGGATCTGTCGCCAACAAAATATTGGTCACTCTGGTCGCACCGCTGAAAAGGTGTTTGTACTATTTTGAGATCGCACGAGACTTACCTAGTAGCGTGATAGTTCAAGGGTAGGTGTTATGAGATTGGAGACATATCTTATACATAACAGTTACGTTATGTATTTACATCTCAAACTTGACAGGTCAGTCCAATAATGATTATATACCGCGCACCCAATGGTTCTTCACCAGTGGTCAGAGCAATCAGATGGCTATTTACTGATCTCCGTGTTCTGTTTTGTGTCTCATTGCTAACAAGGGACATCGAGGAAGTGCGCCAGATTGATGGCTCTATCCTTCTTCTTGGGATTCCTTCTTGTTATCATTTCCTTCCCTTTTTTTTTTGGCTCCTTTTGAACTTTCAGTAACTTTTTGCTAGGCACATTCTCTAGGGATTTACATGCAACTGGGGCCAGCTCGCTCATTGTCCCAAGTTTCTTTAAGGGTCTAACTCAGAAATTGAATTAGGACAGCGATAAGAGTTTTGTTTGTACTCGAGAACTGAACACTAAATCATAGACAGAGAAACAAGCCAAATTGCAGGAAACTGATGGACATGTTGCAAGCTGGAAAAAGCCGGGTTTACAGGATCCTGTCCACTATGCATCACCAAAACAAAAGCCCCAGAGAGAGAGAGAGAGAGAGAGAGAGAGAGAGAGATACAATACAAAGCTTTTCTTCTTTTTTACTTTCTAATTGTTGAGTAGCTAAAGAATCATAATCCCCGATTGGTTTAGCTTTGGAGATCATGATATCAAACAGAAAAGAGAGCAGAAAAAGTAAACTAGAAATAGAAAATTGGAAAGAAGCTTCTTTAATTCACGCAGTACATCTAAAAATGTCCCCATCTTCTCTCACTCTCTCTCAACCTTCCCTATTTTTTCTTTCCTCCCGCTCCTCTCAATTTTCGCCTACTTTTATAAAAGGAGAGAGACAGGTGTTCCAATACGAAGATCAAGAAAGATATCAGGACAATAAGCAAATTTGAAAGAGGAAAAAAAATGAAAAGAGCAGGATTGCCTCTAATTATTATAATATTCAAACACAGTCATAATGCTGGAGAAGCCTATCGGCTTCTCTAATTCCACTAAAATAAGCACCGTGAGTAGTAGAATAGTGTGTTCTATGCGTTGCCTCTCCTGCAAAGAGAATTTGCAGTTCTGGAGAGGTGCTGATTTCGTGACTTTCCCGCGGCAATGGCTCGGCCATCGTGTCCAAATCATCACCGCTTGAACCGACGGCTACATAGCTATACGATCCCAAGAACAGGGGATCAGTGCCCCATCTGCTCTTCAACACTTTCTTGAACTTCACATCACTTCCAACGAATCTGTGCACAGATTTTACATTGCCATTGCACAATTCTGGTGTGCCGGACTTGACCTGGGGTTCTTCAGGCTGCGACAATAAGCAATTAACTGTACTTGAAATGCCCGCAATAATTTCTTCATCAGTAAGTGTTTCAAGCTGAAGAGCTTCTTCCCCTGCAAGCCAAGATAGTAGGACATCTGAATTGTGATAAATAGGGCATAAAGATGCCGTCCTCCTCATCCACCATGGTATCTCCTCATGCCTCACCTCCGAGTCCGATCGATGAAAAGCCATTTGCAACACTGGGAAATTGTCAAAACTCTTGCCTTTTGGGTCATGGGCCGGGTCAAGCTGCAGAAACAACTTGTTCACCACACCAAAACCAAGTCTTGATATGGCCTGAGTCTTGAAAGTGGGCAAGGGAGGACTGAACAAACCTGAATCCTCACTAACTCCGGCTTTGAGCACTCCTAGTGAGACCGTGACGACCACATGATTGGCTGACATAACAGAACCATCACAAAAATGCAGCTTCACAGGCCTATCATTGGAATGGCCATTTCCCAAGATCATGCCCTGATGAACCTCAGGATGCCACTCAATCCTCCTAACCTTCCTGCCCACTTGGATTAGGCCATCTGGAAGCACCGAGGCCAGCGACTCAATGATGCTGGAATAGCCTCTGGCTATGGTGATTTCCTCACCAGGAAACATCCTGTACTCGCTCTCTGCACTGTAGTCCAGGGTCTCGAGGTCGCCTGCCGATGTGTACGTCCTCTGGGTGTTCTCATGCATTGCGAAAATGGCCTCCTCGAGTGACCTCCTCCTCCAATTCCCACGGCCCCCCTGGACCTCCTTGCCCTGGTCCTTGACCACATCCCTGTAAGTCTCAAGCCCTTGCCTCAGGAAAGACCCGAGGCTGAGGACCTTCCCACCATTGTTGCTCTTGCAGACCCTGAAAGCCTCAGCTGCAAGATTGTGGAGCTCTCTCTCCTCACTGCTTGCTCCATCTTCAAGAAGCTTCCCTTGTGCAAAATCCATGAGCAATTTAAAGAGGGTCGAGATTGGCTCAACAACACAAGGACTCACCTCAAGCCCACCCTCAGCCAGAGTCTTGGACACATCCAAGAACCCATCCATGCACTCCCATGGCTGGTCAGAGTGCAGGGCATGGATTTGCTGGGCAATCTGGTGAACTGGGCTGCCTCCAATACCATGAATCCAAGTAGCACCCATCTCAATCCGGTCACCACCAAACTCAGAGGTGTTAATCCTCCCACCAATCCTTGTACCTCCTTCAACTACACACAGCTCAAACAAGTCCCTCGAGCCTGCGCAAGTATAGAGCCTGTGAGCAGCTGTAAGGCCAGCCATTCCTGCCCCAATTATCACTACTCTAGGCTTCTTAGCCCCCATTTTTGAAAGCTTTTCACGCCTTCTACCTGAAGAACTGACAGGTTCCAGCTTCGGCAACACCTCCGAACAAGCAAAGAAAGAAAAAAGAGGTTTATGCACAAAGTGAAGTGAAGAGGTGGAACTGTAAGTTACTGATGAGAGGGATTTATAACGAGGGTATGGTGAGAGTGTAAGAGCGTTGAGCGTTGGCTTCTTGAGGTTGAGCCAAGTCCCTTTCTCACAGTATTTGTTTATTGGTCTAATGAAGACAGGGCTCTACTTTTATCGAAGCTCTACCACATAGCGTTTTCAGGCATACCCTAAAAGATAAGTCTATTAAAATCCCTCTCCCCCCCCCCTCGCAATCACCACACACAAACGCACGCACCCCTCGTATTTGTTAAACCCCATTTCACCACACACACCCGTCCATTCATGACAGTCACTATAGTTTACTCGCCTGATGAAGCTTCTTCATTCTTGGGGTGCTCTTTCTTTTATTCTTTTTTAACTTACTGTTGTTGAATGTAATGTCAGAGTCAGTCAACTAGGGGCGCAAAGAACTGCTTGGGGATGGCCAAGGGACATTTATAAGGTTGATAGTGCCTTTCACCAACCTCTCACATGTAAAACTGGTTAACGACGGCCCACCCTGTGATCAGTCAATGGTCCTGATCAGCCCAAGGAACCATCACCTAGAATGGAGCTGCTTTGCTTACCACTTTCATCCTTCGACTCCACTTTTTCTCTCTTTCTTTCTTTCTTCCTTTTTTTCTTTATTTGGGAAATTTGTTTGAAACAAGGCGACGGAAGGAGCGGCAATTTGCGCTCGAGCATTGCTTCTTATGCCAGACGGCACCATAATACATACAATACCGTAGGTACTCCAGTCCTGTTGTATATCAGTCCTTGTTGAACTCAACCCCTAACTTCATGAACTTGCTTTTAGAAATCACTTCAAAACGCTGCTTGCCAGAAGAGATTCAGAATTCCCCTTCACGGGACAAGATTGCTGGTGCGACATTTTCCCTTTTAAATTCCTCTCATGCTTTCAAATGATTGATTGAAACCTAGTAAAGACTCAACCACCGAAAAAGCCTCACTTCTTTATCTGCAGTTGAAAAAATTGGTCTTTTATTTTCCTTATACATGCCACAGACCAAAACCTGTGTGTGTTTTCACTAAATTGACAGTTGATTTCACATCGCATGTAAAAACTCGGTCGCGATAAATCATTTATTTCATATAGGTGTTACGTCATTTGTTTCCATATTAATTTGCCAACATTGGACAAAGTAGCTGAGATCAAGGACAGAAATTATGGGCCAAACATAGGAAATCATTTTTTTGCTTTCCTCCTTCATTCATAAGCAGCTTTAGATTTTCCTATTTATACAAAAAAAAAAAAAAAAAAAAAAATTGGCCCCAACGAATATGGAATATGAAAAATAGAAAAATGTTTTTTGAGCTACCCACCAACAGGTTTAGTTGGTAATGCAGATTGTGATGTGAGATAAAGGTGGTCATGATATCTGATGGAGATAGGCACCGAGAGAGAGTGTTTATTACTATGACCCATGTCTAATATATTCTAGTTTAATGATATGAGTAAACCATGTCAAGTTCAAATTTTTTTGAATAGCTTTAAACAAGGATCTATGAAAATGATTTTATATAAAGATATCCAATGCCGAGATAACCTTCATCTAAGGATATCTTCTTAAAAGGCAGTGCAGATTTGGACCAGATTTAGTTACAGAAGTTAGGTGTTTCTGAACAGGTGTAATTGAACAAAAGAGAACTTCGCTATCTCTTTACCCATACCATCAATTAGGATCTTAGTAGGGGAAATGGAAGGATTTAAAGTTCAAGAGATAGACATGGACACTTCAGTTTGAGCTAAATCATGTCTAAATCCAGAGGAAAAAAGGAAGAAGTAAAGTTCCCATCAAAGTTATTAATCACGACACTTCGCGAAAGATAAATTAGCTCCTTAACACTCACTCTTTCTAGCTTGAAAATGGTGAGATACATTAGGTGACCTCAAAATTGATGATTCCAAGTGATATGTTCAATCAAAGTATATTCCGAATCTCGAGTGTACTCAACTAAAAATTCTCAACCAAGAGATAGATTAATGAAGAATGCTCATTCGTGGAGGATGGGAAATTGCTAACCCTAATAGTGTTAATTGTCTTCCGTTAAGCATCATAGGTTCTTTAATTTAGTATATTGGTTCGCCTAAGATTTGCAATATCAATGACATCTAGAGTTTAAATACTCCTAGATTGAACAATATCATGTTTTTGCAAAGATTTTGTACAATGAACTTAGTTTACTGTATTTTCCAACTTAATCTGCAGACATTTAATGTATCGAATACCGAGGTATTGAATCATTATTGGATACTGCGAGAAAGTTCTAGGAAACTTCAAATTTCACGTGATAATATATTTATATCGGTGAAACCAAGTCAACTCCTACGCCGCTTAACTCTCACTCCTAACCCTAATTGTCTAGTTAAGAAATCTGCATCATGTTAATGCATGAAGATCAGCATGGGCTTAATAAATAACCTATTAGGAGGTCATAATTGACCAGAGTTGAACGACTTATTAAATGATTGGCACATTGATAATCGTGATCGATCTTTCAAACTATAGGTGGACAATGTAGTTCCATAGGCATGCTTAGGTTTACTATATAATCCCTTTTTCAATTGAATCAATTAGTTAATGAATGCACATTGTTCTTGTAATAAGAGACAAGTTCAAAGCCTTGAGTTCCTAGCTTCCTCCTCATCGTCTCTCGTGACAAGCTCACCTTGAGCAACACCCAACCATCCGCACGTAAAGGGTGTCATTTGTATTTTCTTTCCTTTTTGTGAATAATTTACTCTGTTATTGCTAGATGTGTTTGGATGAATCTTATATAGCTCCTAGTAATTTAAAAATACAAGAAAAGTAATGACTACAAAATCCGAAATATTATGGAATTAAATTCAAGAAAAGAAACTTTTTTTTTTCCTTGTTGGGTCTTTGTCATAGTATAGTGAGTGAGATTGATAAGAGAATGATGGGATGGGATGGGAAAGGAGAAAAAGCAAGCCGTAGGTGGATATCATTTGATATTATTTGTGTTGGGATCCACTTTTCATCATATGGTCTAATTATGCGAGGATTGCTTTTGCTTAGAGCAAATCAATGCTGGCCATGCAGAACGTGACACTTGTTTTCGTTGCTTTCCTTTTTACCCAGATTTGCAATTTGACCGCCCTTTTTTCCGTAACAAAATTCCAATTTGTTACCCAAAAGCTCTCTCTCTCTCTCTCTCTCTCTCTCTCTCTCTCTCTCTAGGATTGACATGCGTGGAGTAAATCAGAGGGGAAATAGGATTTTAAGACCGGTATTTTACATTAAGCCATGAGTACAAACTAGATGAAAGTTCTCGAGCCACTAACTATATGTCTTTGAATTATTTTTTGGCAAAAAATATTATCTTGAACTTGCATACAAGTTGGAGGCCTTACTTAATTTCTTGACTCAAAATATATTCCAAGTCACGAATTCGCTAGGATGATCTTCATCAAGGCATTGCGTTACCCTTGATTATGAGGGTTGAGGTCAAATGAGATTGCGCTAGACTCTAATCTCTTTGTTCGGTAGTCTACATTCTCACCTGTAAAAGTGTGTCTGGAATTCATTTGTTATGATTTAGCATGAGTAAGGATTGTTTGCAAGTTGAGATATATGTGCGAGCTATATCGAAAAAAATTTTACATCGGATAATCAATGTGGTATGGAGTGGTCAATTCTAGCTAGCTTATGACTCATCGGTTTAAGCCTTTGAGTATGAGTGAATCCAATTGGATATATTGATGAGTTCG
Source organism: Eucalyptus sp. ANBG9806169 (assembly GCA_014182395.1). Taxonomy (NCBI): domain Eukaryota; kingdom Viridiplantae; phylum Streptophyta; class Magnoliopsida; order Myrtales; family Myrtaceae; genus Eucalyptus; species Eucalyptus sp. ANBG9806169. The sequence goes on along the minus strand of CM024575.1, from coordinate 15,436,893 downwards.
GACTTGGGATCTCTCTTAGTGATCTACCCGAGTGAAGGTAACGTTGGCTTTTGCTACAATTCTTGTTGAGTTGCATGGGTGAGTTGTGTTAAAAGAGCTCTACATCAAAAAATTAGCATGGTATAAAGCAATTAATATATTCTAGTTTACTTGTAATTCATTGGTTTAAGTTTTTAAGTGATAGATGGGTTGAATTTGATTTGTTGATCTGTCTTGAACTTGGACTCTCCCTTGGCAATCTCCTAATTGAAGGTATTAGACTTCTATTGCATGTTCTCAATAATTAGCATTAGATTCGATAGATTGGTGGACTCCCAATCTATTCCGATGTTTGGTGAATATCTTAAACACAAAATCTTGTGACCAATGCAATTTTCGGATATGTGGGATGTAGCGTAGCAATGCAACACTAATCACAACCTTCATAGTTCAATATGGAAAAAGAGACAATGGATCTTCATCCATTAGAGATAAGTTGAGATGATGGTAGGCGTTAGAGATTCAACTTGAGATAAGTTGTTGCAAAAAGATACATGAGTTAAGGGGAAGCAAACCTAACAATGAGTTCACACCTAAAAAGGAGATTATTAAATTGCACGTGTGAATTGTGTTAGAAAAGTCCCATATTGAAGAATTGATGTGGTGCGAAACAATTAATATATCATATTTGACTCATAATATTGGTTTAAACTTTTAAGTGAAGATAATTCCAACTAGATATATTAGTGGACTTGAACTTGGATTCTCCCTTGGCAATAATGGGATTCTATTGCACGCTCCGCTCCCAACACTCCCAACATATGGTTTTAGAGTTGAAGTTTATTGGTTGTCTACTCTCAATGTGTATTGGTGTTTGGTAAATCAGCCCGGTTTTGAGCAGCCTTTGTGATTGGTCTAGTAGAAAGACTGGGGGTGAAAGTGGATGTTGTTGTGGAGCATTGCAATCTTGATGACAACTTTCATGGTTCGATTTGGCAAAAAGGGATCAAGGATGAAAGTAAGTGGTATTAGAGATTCAAGTTGAAATATGTTAATGCAAAATGATATCTAAATTAAAGGGGAGCAGACCTATCACTGAGCTTACGTGAGAGAGAGTGATTGTTTAGAAAATAGTCTCAAATCTAAGAATTGGTATGATGGGGGCTAGCTAATATGCCCTAGTACTCATTGGTTTAAATTTTTACATGAAAATGAGTTTAATTGGATTTGTTGACAGACTCAAACTTGAGCTCTTGCTGGGTGGTCTCCCCTTGATGAAGGTACTAGGCTTCTGTTGTGAGCTCCTAATAAACAGTATTAGAGCCTATGGTTTATTGATGGCACATTACCAATGTGTATAAATGTTTGTTGAAAATTCTGACTAATGCAACCGTGACATCTTGAATTTTTTTTCACTTTCTAATAATATGTACTATATTAAAATGATTGAAATTTTTTCATTTATTAGAGATTTACATAGAATTGATTTTATGCTAACAAATTGGGAATAAGCATAAACTCATTTAATGTAAGAATGTTGTGAACTCTTGGATTAAATGATGATTGTCTTATGAATAATAGTTAGTGGGTCTGTGGATGATGGAAAATAAATATCAAGAGATTAGTATAATATTATTCGCACTGTTATTACATAATTGTACATGACAATTATTATTATGATAATTTTTTATATCGATGAAGTCATGTGATGAAGACTTTTGCCACAGCTTGCGAACTACATTAAATGAGTATGTGAATTGAACTCTAGGAAAAGATAAATGTTCTACCCTCTAAGATAGGTCTCTACAAGGTTTAGAGGATGTAAAGGCCTATCATTTATACCTGAAATGATATGGCTTATGCAGCATGATGTGGTTCGAGTAGCTTGTGATATAATATTATGGAATAGCTATCATCATGCGATATACAATGGTACATTTATAATTGCTAAGATAGAGAACATTTTTGATGAATACGTTAAGAGTCATGTTAAAGAGGTGATTATGATTCCATCCCTCATATATTGGTGATAACGATGCTTCATTAGTTGAGATGAGTCATGGTTAATGACGAGTAGGTAATAGATACTCATCTATGTATATCAGTGAAATACATGTGGTATTTGCACATCATGATATTAGTGTATTCATCTATGTGTATTTGAGTGCTTAATTGAATGTCAACTTATGGCATTTATTTTTATTCTTGGCACACATGATTACCATCATGATATATAGATTCCATTATCTTAAATGAACTTAAATGTGAATGTGAATACTTGTCGTTTTGAGTATATAGATCTCCTTATTACTATAGGGGCCAAGTGTTAAGGGAAATTTGACACGGATGGTTAGTACTTATGACGGTTGTTATAAAAATGTGGATCTTAGATGTTTGTCCATCTACATTATGATGCATATTCACAAAAGATGAATTGGTTAACATGTTGGATTGGAAATAGCTTACTAACACTTGAATTATGTCGAATATATGTTGTATTCCTCGCTTGATTAAAACAATCTATTATGAATATACAAAACAATTTATAAATAAGTTGAATATATACTATAGTCTTGCCAAATGAGTAATTGGTATTTTTGAAATTATAGTGATTCCTCTAAATAATATAGGATGAAGCGTTAATTATTACTATGCTATTCTGCTCTTAGATTAATTGGTGAGTAGATCTTCTTTAGACCTAGAGTTTACAGTTACTTAGCTTAGACTCTCCCCAAACATATTACATTGGTCAAGCTTGAAATTTAGGAGTATTTAATTTAACACTTCCAAAGGTCTCTTAAGGACTAAATCAGATTGTGCAACAAAAATAAGAGTTCATCTGTTGTACTTGGAGCTTTGGTTATTCTTTTAAGGTTCAAATTGTATGGAAATTCGAGTCATGATAGCAGTTTTCAAGCAGCCCTAGTGTTGTTCTATAGTAAATTGGTCCTGATTGTAGCCTTCGTGGTTCAATCCAAAGAGATTAGCCTCGACTGATAGGGATATGGACAGCTCAATCCGAACTAATCTATCCGAGGCCATCAATGTCTCTCTTGTCTCGGATTCAGTCTGATTCCCGGCTTCTAGGATTTCCACCCGAGAAAGACAAGGGATGAATGAAGTATTGGAAATTCAAGTTGAGACATGTTGGTATAGAAAGATATCTGAATTAAGAGAGAGTAGATCTAACACTTAGTTCACACATGATGGGATGATTGTTGAGATGCATGTTTGAGTTATGTTTGAAAAAGTCCCACATTGGATAATTGATGCGGTGTGAAGTAGTTAATATATCATATTTGGCCCATAATGTATTGGTTAAAGTTTTATTGTGAAGGTCAGTCTAGTTGGATGTGTTGACAGGCTCGTGCTTCCTCTTGATGATTTCCCTCAATGAACGTAATGGAATTCTATTGTGCTCTTTCAACACTATAGGGTTGATATGATACTACAAGATGAAAGGGGGGAGCCAACACAATTAACAAGCTTGCTTAAAGTTTGGTGAGTCAAAACATTTGTGCAACTATAAATTGTAGAGAGGATAAAAAATAATTTTTTTTTTCGTCTATCCTACTCCCTCTTCTTCCTTCTCTCTTTGACTTTTCCTTGACATTTTTGTAGAGTGTGAATTGAACCCTACACCTGAAACTAAACATTGTCACCTCACCCAATTCCCTTATTACTAGGCTGCATGTCTAGTGTCAAGAAGTCGAAATTGAGTGGCCAAACTTCTCACTCGAACTTCTTTCCCTCCCCCTTCCCCCTCTCTTTTTCCCCCTCGTCCTCGTCCTCTTCTTTTTTCTTTTTTATTTTCATTGTTGTACATTTACCAATAAGAAAAACCTTCATCGAGCTTTTGTTGGGCTCATTGGAGCATTTCTTGTCTAAACTTTGGACAACGATATGAGCAGTCAAATAAGAAATTTAGATTGGATCTTGTTCTAGATCCTTATGACCGAAGTTAACGGAAAGAAGAATTACAACCCCTCGCCCCTCCTCCCCCACCCAAAAAAAAAAAAAAAAAAAAAGTTTTTTAAGACTGTTCTCAACATGTCAATTTTTGCAATTTGCCCTGAGTTTTTCAAATTAGTGGCCATGTGCCTCTCGAGACTAACTCCAGCCAAATTTTTCTTATATATGTGGCAAACTGACTAGTTATGAAAGGCAAATTGATCATATATAATTTATATTCATTAGAAAAGGTATATGGCCTACTATATAATTCAAAACTACAATCAACACCCATTTGACGTCGATTCCAATCAAATTCTCGCGATATATACATACATATACATGTGTACGATGAATTTACCAAAAATAATTAATCACGTGTTATCATTTGGTCGAAGTTCTTAGCAAAATTTAGTTGGAGCCGAAGCCGCGGGACACGGTGCGATGGGATTCCAAAATCCAAGAAACGTCGGTGGGGGCAATTTGCAACTAACCCTCAAAAGACTAGCAATACCTCGTTTGCCCCAACCTTGAACGGCTCAAAATATTCTGCTCGATTAGATATGGAAAGCGATAACGTCATTAACTTCCGACTTTTGCGAAAAAAAACCGACCATGGACCCAACCAAAATCGACTGGGCCCACAATAATGTCCGTGGGCCCAACTTTGGTCGATTGGTCCATCGTGTTGTCTACATCACTGCTGGATCATTCCCAGCCTCAATCGAATACGATTGGCTAAGCAGGGTAAATTTAAAAAGAAAAAGAAAAAGGAAATTTAAACAAGATTAGGGAAAAAGTTAAAATAGCTATTAAATGGACAAATTCCAGACGGAGAAACGTTACGTGACCAAAAACCCCTCAGTTTCTCACCTACCTTTGGGTATGAAAAGAAGAAGAAGAAGAAAATCCAAAAATAGAGAGGAAGTGATTTTTAAATCCTGTCCTTTTTCGAGGAAATGATGTCGGCGTCTATAAAATCCGTACAAAGCTGATGTATCCATACAGTTGTGCAGATTATCTAAAATCAGCAATTTTGTGGAGCACCTTGGTTCTATTAAATTGTATAGCTCAAATTTCGTTTCTTGTCTAATTTTTACAAATGTCTCCTACATTAATCTAATTAATGGTAAAATTTTCGGCAGCTTCTCTACTGTGTTTCCTAATATATAGTTTTTATTATCTGGTATTCAAAGTTTTGTAGGTTATGGCTAACAATGGAGATTTCCTTCCTTCCTTGCTCATTTGAAGAAGCTACAATTTGGTATGATGTCATAAGTTCTTCAGTCTACTTTTTTGCTCAAATATATATTTTTAATTATATCCAGAACCATAAAGTTATCTATATATAAAAATGGCATAAGAATTTTATCATTACTACATCGATTGTGAACTCAAGTCAACTTGTTCTTAAATTAGTATTTGTTTAAGAATGTTATATCACAATAGTATTGCAATTGTATCTTAAGTCCAACCCAAATACTCAAAATTGACTTTGATTGCTATTTCTCTTTCTTTTTTTTTTTCTTTTTTTTTCACACTTCCGTTTTCAAATTTTTTTTTTCCCAAACATCTTCCTATGTCGAACGAAGATTATTAGCAAAAAGGTTATTATTGAAAATGCACTCTATGTGTAACTTTGCCAATAAATACAATCCACATATCATGTTAAGATCATTTAGTTTAATAATTTCGTTGCAACGTATTATATAAAATTTTAAAGTGTTTTTCTTAAATCTTGGTTTCGATTATCTATCACATTTATTAACTTAGCAGAATGCGCATGTTTCCTATAGTTTTTTTTTTTTTTTTTGTCAGTCCTACGTTAATCCTACTCTAACACTCACTCGGACTTTTGTCCCGCGCCTTGCGGGCGTGGCGCCAGCCTCACTCCCGAAATGAAATATTCCCACCCCAATCCCCCGAAAAAGGTGGAGATTTGAACCCCCACCTCCCCTTCCAAGATGGAAGGGTGGCCACTGGGGCGAAAGAAATATAGATTAAGCTCCTATAATATGATTGATCATCATAAAATGAAGATTGTACAAACTGTAGGATTCAAACGGGAGGTTCATAGTTTCAATCAATCTTCCTGTTTTAGTTCCTATTAACAAAAATCTTATTAGTCAAAATCAAAGAAATTAAAAAATATTTGGTTCTTTATTTGATGGCATTCATGCATGTATTGGAGTTGTTCTAAGCTTAAGCCAAATTGGGCCGATAGCGGCCCAAAAGCTTGTGTTCGAATTTTTCTTCCTCCCCTTTTTCTTAGCTAAGGATGTTGGTCCTTTTTTTATTCTAAAAAAAAAAGAAAATATTTCCACGTTTTAATTTCTTCTTATAACTAAATTCCACCTTTCAAGATGTTCCAGAGGGAACGAAAAAATATGGAATGAATTCAAGATCTCGGCCGAGAGAGCCGGAGAGTCGAGCTTTCGATATGTGTGCTGCATTTGTGCTCGGTTCGTCATGGAGACCAGCAAGTGATCCTGATTCATGGGCATTTTGATCCCGTGACTACGTGCGCAAACAAGCCCACCGTGCGTTGAGGATGAGATTTAGCATATGTTACAGCAAGCAAATGAGTAGTGTTTTTCAAGAACTGGAGCACGGTAAAGACGTGAGAGGCTTCTCAAACACAGCTAACTTGGATCCTACCAACTACTCATCTTCTGCATTCTGTATACCAGATCATGTCCCAGTTCATGTCCACAACAGAAAAATCAAATAAACCATCTGCTAAGGGTATCAGATCATCAGAAACTTCGTGCGAACTTTCATATCAGATTAAAAAGTAAAGAAGGCTGCACGCCAAATATTAACAGGACCAAGCAATTTACCCAAGTACATTTAAACAACAAAGATAACAGCCATCCAGTATAGAGTGATATTATTCATAAGTATGCTCTCCCTCTCCTATGGCAACTTCCTCATTTCAAACCATGAGATCATGCTATGTCCGCTTCGGGAAAATCGCCTATCTAGCGCAGAAGGCAAGTTGTGCAAAAGCTACAGAGCGTAGTATTAGACGTAAATGCCGCAAGAGAGGAGTAAGAACAATGACCCAAAACCCTGCACCATTGCAAAAACATGCTATCAGCAATAAATTCATGTAAATTTGGACACTAATAGTTCCAATATTCTACTCTGATTATCATACTAGACAGTCCTTTTGATTTGCAATCAAATGACCCAACCATCCAATCCAATTAAAAGGGGGAAAAAAAAAGATGGCTCACTTGAGTATAATAAGAGAATTCACTGACACAAGGATCACAGAAGAGGATAATGCAATGGCTATCTAGAGTTATTAGCTGAAGCTTATGACTGTAATTGAGGATACAATATGAGAAATTTTATGCAATTTGGAAAAAGCAACATATTTATTAAGACAATAGATGAAGTGACATACCAGGAAGATGGATGCCACGGCTCCTGTAAAAAGCTCCTTAGCTACGCTACGATTTCGCCTAGAAGAGGTTGCTTCATATCTTCAAACACAAGAAAGCATGTTCACAACTGTCTACGGACTAATTACATGAAAGTTTCTAGCATAAACCGAACCGATTACTAGAAAATTGCAATAACAATACAATGCCTAGGCATGAAGTTCAGCAAATTACAGTGTACTCCTGTTGGAAAACAAAGAGATAGCCAGACCCAAAAAGAAAATGCAACAACTTCGCAGTAAGAACTATGCAGGACAGACCCTCATCGTGATCATGGAATTCTTCAATTTGTGCATGAGGTAATAAAACAACACCATATGCCATTAAAATCGCAACGACTAGTTCAATTGAAGCCTATGTATATATTTTAAAAAAAAACTGTTAAACTGAGGACATATAGGAATCCAAAACCAGGCTTTGCACCAAATATGCACCAGCCCTTATAAAGGGACCTTTCACAACTATATCTAGATACCATTTTGCCTCCACTACCATGAAGGAACCAAATGGGATATGTTTGCTCACTTTCTGCTCAATCCATATTAAGGGACTTCCCTGCACTCATATCTATGACCATTTAAAAGGCTTTCTATGCCTTCTAATAAAAGAAATATAACAGCACGCCAAAGTTACCCAATAGTGATGCTCAAGGCTCGGAATAACAAGCCTTGTTTGCATAAGTTCTGAAGAATTCTCTTGCTAACAAAGACAGGAGATATGGAAGATGAAGGCATCAGGTAACTATTATCAAATTAAACATTAGAATTAATATAAATATGTTTTGCAAACTCAAAACTAGTAATCATTTGACTGATCCTTAAAAGCTGCAGTTGAATTGATCCGTAGAAGACCGACCCAGATTCCAATTGACCTTTCTTCACAGAGGATGCCTAAATGGCAATGCTGTCATCAAACAGCTTCAAGAAGAATAGCCGACGAGGGCAATATCATCGACCCTTGCCCGGAGAAACGATCAGCTCGAGGATTGAGCACAATAAGTGCCACTTCCTCATATGTGCAAGTACATAGTGGCTCACATGCACATATGAAAATGTCCCTCTTCCTAGAATTCTATGAAAAATTAGAGCATCAAAATTACTCCTGCAAAAAGGATCATATGAAAAACCCTCGTCGCCTTCCATCAGCACAATATGCAATCATCTGATCATTAACATCATCAACTCAGGAAAACACTCGACTCATAAAAAATAAAATAAAAAATGCCGTTCCTTTGATCCGGACAGCAAAGAACTCAACGCAATTACGCCCAAGAAACAAAAAAACAGAGAACCCTTTTCTTGGGAAAGCGCTCGGGGATCAGATGGGAGCTTACATGAAGAAAGAAGCCGTGATGACGAGTCCGATGGCGAGCATCAACACAGACAGCGTCGGGTACCACGAGATCGGCACTGGACTGGCAATCCCTTTTGGAGCCTGCATTGTATAAACACAAGAAGAAACGTCACGAAACGAAGGACGGAGATTTGAATCCGGGAAATCGGGAAGAGGGGATGACAGTGATTCAAGTGGGAATTGAGGAGAATGGAATTGAAGGCCCGATTCATCGACTTTACCATGGCGAGGGAAGTGGCTTCTCCGCTGATGAAGAAGGAGAGAGAGCGTGGTCCTCGAACTGGAAGGGATTAGAACATTTATTTATTATTATTATTATTAAAAAGGCAAAGCTATTTCCATTTACGATACAGCTAAAAAGCTCCCATTTTCGCTAAAAAGACAATTCTACGGTCGTTCCTCTAATCACAATTTAAAGTGGCGACTCCATTTATTTACTTTTTTTCTTTGTTAATTTTTTGTGTTTCTATTTAAAATTTATTTGTCATAATTAAACATTTCTCAATTTTTAAATTTTTTATGTGGAAATCTCATATATATTAAAGGGACTGCGTTTTCTTCTCCTTTTTTTTTTTTTTTTTTTTTTCAAATTTTACTCCTGTAAAAATAATTTTTTTCAAAAGAGAAATTCCTAAGAAATCTAATTTTTCTTTTATAAAATTTATGCATATATGTCAGTAGAATCTAGAAAAAATTTAGCATAGACAAATTTTTTTTTTTTTTTTTCGCGATTGTATGTTTATAAACTTTTGCTTTAGTTCTCCTCGGGAGGTCGGGAGTTCGAAGCCCCTGCAACTTGCATTGCAGGGAGGCTGGCGGATCATTAGGCGATTTAAGCGTGGCGTTAGGGTGGTGGTTTCCCTACTAGCGTCATCAGGGGGTTTCGGACCGTCGGTGCGGGCAGTTCTGCTCTCTTGCCACCAAAAAAAAAAAAAAACTTTTGCTTTAGTTATGCATATCATCATCAAACATTTTCTTATCTTGATTTTTTTTTTTTTTGGTAAACATTTCGCGGATGACATTAATCTTTGTCAATCCAAAATGATGAGATTTCATTGACATTAAAAAGAACTCCTATTTTATGCTATCTTTTATTTGATTAAATTTCATAAATTTCACGTTAGAGAATGTAATTGCCATCTTACTTTAGATAATCTTTAAAGAGGGGTTTTTTTCTTTTGTTTCATTCAATCATTTAAATATATGTATATGTGTATAAAAGACAATCAATAAGAAAGGGCTTGATAGTGATATGCACAGTAAAAATGAAAATTCGTAAACAAGTGATTGTGTCAAAAAGTGTCTATGGTAAATTTTTTTATAACTTTTACCGGACAATAAATCAATGAATTTTCTCAACAACCTATAAAAGAATTAGATTTCTTGAAAATTTCTCTTTTCAACAAAATTAATTTCTAGGGGAGTAAAATCTTAGGAAAATAAAAAAGAAAGAAAGTAAATAAATTTAAGGTCACGAGTTTAAATAGAAGTCAAATGATTCGGTGGAAATTCAATGGATAGCATCGCCCTGTTATTTATTACTGTTATAATTTTGGGATAATGATACAAATGGTGCATGAATTTTTATGCAATATTTAATGTAGTCTATGAACTATTAATTTGTTTAACGTAATCTATGAACTATAACCTAATGTGAAATGTGGTCTATGAACGTTTAATTCATTTAATGTAGTCTATGAACTTTTGATAAATGTTTAACTTAATCCCCGAACTATATAAAAAGATCCAATGTTTTATTATTATTATTATTATTATTATTATTATTATTATTATTATTATTATTATTATTATTATTATTATTATTATTATTATTATTATTATTATTAAATTCGAGTTTGGGGATAATATTGAATATTTTTATATAGTTCAAAGACTAATTAAATGTGTATTAAAAGTTTATGGATTAATTGAACATATTGAAAGCTTAGGACCACATTGTACATTAGATTATAGTTCAGAGACCACATTGAATAAAGTAAAATTTTAAGAATCATATTACATATTGAGCTAAAATTTGGGAATTATTAGTGTCATCTTCCTTATAATTGATGGGGCGAGTTAGAAATAAGCGTGGGCTTTGCGGCCCAAAACATAAGCCCACACTTATTTCGGTGATGTGTGAACCGAGGACACTGAGTGAGCACAGGTTCAACTCAACTACTCGTGAAAGTGAAAAAAATCTGGATCATCACCATGGGATACGTCTATTCTTTCGAGACAACCTTCGCCGGGTCTCCGTCGAGGGAAGAACTCCCCTCTTCCATTTGAAGGCGAAACACCTGTACTTTTCGTTGATTTAGTTTCTCTCGATTATGTGACGACCTAGACTCGGGATAGTATGGAGGGACGGACTAAGATCGCATCGGCAGTATACGGGCGAGGCTAAGGACATGTCTCTTGTCCCACATCGCTTAGGGGAGGAGTTATGGGCTAGCTTATAAAGCTTAGGTCCCTCTAACTGTACATACGCGTTTTATTGGAGTAGTATGGGCTGCTCCGAAAAGAATAAAACCGTGAGGACTTAGAGTATAAAGCGGACAATATGTGTACAGTGGAGACCCGGGTTACATACCCATTTTCTTGGTTAGTATGGTCTTGATTATGTATATATTGGGAAACAACCGCCTGCCAAGACTATAAACAACAAAGCACAGAAAAGGACCTTTGAATCAATTCATAGGGTCTTAACAAAGGAATTCCTATCAATAATAAATAAAAGAAGAGTAAAGCTGCATTACACACGAAAAAATAAATAAAAATAACAAATCAAAGAAAAAGAAGTAGGTAAATAGAAGATTCAAGAGGCCAGTAATGATCAACATAAAGACGGATGAGCTGACTTTTGATATTTTGGCATTACAAACACAAGTAAGAGCTTTCGTATTTTTACTGGTTCGTATCTTCAGAGAAGTTAGAGCAAAGAACTGAAAATCATGCTATTGTTCGAAAACTTAGAATAAAAATGCCTATAAGGTTAGTCATTCGTAACAAACCAACTCTCATACGAGCTCCGGACTAGAGCTACCTTAGATTCTGCAATATTTTGTTCATTAATTACTCTAGATTCTTTCATTTCCATGTAAAGATCATTTCCTTCACGAGTACGTTCACCTACTCCTCCAAATACGAATACCCCCATGAGCTTTACCAATGTTGTTGATCAATTCCATAATTGATTCCTAAAAGTGGATTCATACTTTTTTTTTAAATTAAAAATTAAAAAAAAAAACTCTTTATTTATGGTCATTTTTTGTGGTAATCGAAAAAAAGATAATAACGAATAGAGGGTAGGGGTTTGGATTGTGTATCGACATCCACATGGCCAATCTCTGGTAGAAGAAAAGGTTCCATTGGAACAATTATCTAGTTCAGGGCAACCTTGTCGCTTTATCAATTTCTCTATGAAATCGAGATAGTTACCTTTGAGAAAATTCTAGCAATAGTGGAAATGCCTATGCTTTATTCTTCTGAAGGTGGGAGAAAAGATAAAACTAAAAAAAAAACGGATTCTTTTTAATTACTAATAAAAATTCAAGTTTGAAACTCATGGAATTAACCTCTTTTGCTTATCTAGATAATGTGAAACGATGAGTTGGTTATTAGTTATATAATTATTAGTTCACAATAGGGGTCTGTCGATTTTTTTGGAATTCTATCCTATAAAAAAAAAAAACCAACGAGTCGCACACTAAGCATAGCAATTATATGAAGTCATTAATCAAATTTTTATTCAAACCTATAGAATTGCTTATTTTTTTGATTTAAGAGAAAAAGCATGAAAGGACAGTTATTGTATGAGCTCTACCCAATGTTAGACGCAGAGGCGCATAATAGATCGATATGAACATCATGAGCTGTCCCGCAATAAAACTCGTTGTTGGAACATACTACAACCCCAGGTGGCGAAGAGCTGACATCGAGGTGCCAAACCTTCCCGTCGATGTGAACTCTTGGGGAAAATCAGCCTGTTAGCCCTAAAGTAACTTTTATCCGTTGAGTGATGGCCCTTCCACTCGGCACCGTCGGATTACTAAGGCCGACTTTCATCCCTGCTCGACGGGTGGGTCTTGCAGTCAAGCTCCCTTCTGCCTTTGCACTCGAGGGCCGGATGGAATGAGTATAACGACCTGCAAAAATTCTCTTTTCTCCCTATGAACTTTAAGGTGTATGAAGTTTCATATTTGGTTCTTTAAGCAGGGCCCATGTTGTGGCAATTCCACCCAGAAGATAATAGGTTACTTCTACAGCACGTCCTTGTACAATGCTCAAGGCTCTAGGCTGAGTAGTAGGAGCAACTTTTAATTTATTATGAACCCAAACGATGGATTCAATAAGTTCTTGCCAACAACCACGCCTACTGAATAGAAACATTAAACTAAAAGCCCATACAAAATGAGCACCTAATAACAATCCCCATCCCGCCTAAAATTCTAGGAATTCGTTGATAGTTCGAATAGATTCGTAGGCCAGGCCTACTGATACGTTTTAAATTTAAAATAGTTCGATAGGGTCCTTTTCTATTCCTTCTATGTCGTAGGGTTAAAACCAAAAAAATATTTGTTGTTTTCCTGATGCTTCCTCACATTTTTTTATAAAACATCCTCTTAAAAGTATTTTAACAATGTTTTCCGTGATGTTAGTGGATGCTATTTGAATCGTCCCTTTTCTATTCATGTCAGCATTTCGTATAGAGGTTATTATGTCACCGCTTGCCAAGACTATATACAACAAAGCACAGAAAAGGACCTTCGATTATGTATATACTGGGAAACGACCGCCTTCTAAGACTATATACAACAAAGCACAGAGCCTGCCAAGACTATATACAACAAAGCACTGAAAAGGACCTTCAGGAAACGACAACCGCCTGCCAAGACTATATACAACAAAGCACTGAAAAGGACCTTCACACTGGGAAACGACGACCGCCTGCCAAGACTATATACAACAAAGCACAGAAAAGGACCTTCACACTGGGAAACGTCTTCACAGATTATGTGCACCGGTAGTATGGTCTCGATTATGTGCACCGGTAGTATGGCCTGCCAAGACTATATACAACAGAGCATAGAAAAGGACCTTCACACTGGGAAACGACCGCCTGCCAAGACTATATTACCGCCTGCCAAGACTATATACTGGGAAACGACCGCCTGCCAAGACTATATACTGGGAAACAACCGCCTGCCAAGACTATATACTGGGAAACAACCGCCAGCCAAGACTATATACAACAAAGCACAGAAAAGGACCTTCACACTAGGAAACGACCACAAGACGTCTTCACAGATTATGTGCACCGGTAGTATGGCCTCGAGACGTCTTCGCAGATTATGTGCACCCCAGATGACGTCCACCAACATTTGATGTCCACCAATCGAAGGCCTGCCAAGACTATATACAACAAAGCACAGAAAAGCACCTTCACACTGGTAAACGACCGCGATCAAAGACCGCGATCAGAAAGTTCTCCTTCGAGGAAACCCCCCAAAGATAAGACAAACCATCCGAGACGAACCATCACGCCATCGCAGGCCTAAAATTATATATAAGAACGCTTCCCCCACCGTCTGCGCTCAGGTTGCGGAACCCAATCTTCCACCTGTCACAGTAGAACCAGTAAGGCCAGAGTCGTACAGCAAGCCATGTCCTCCCTTCCCGGGATCGAGCAAGAGACCCAAAGCCGCCGTTCTCGTTGGTGCCGCAAGGTGGTCCAACCGTGCCTCGTGACTGCGGTACTCTCTCTCTGCCTTCCCATCATCATCTTCCTGGTGATCCCCTCCACCATGTCCCCCACGTTCACCCTCGACCCAGCCTCTTCTCTCTCTTCCTTCAACGTCTCCGACTCTCGGGTCGCTGCCGAATGGACCCTCGTCTTCTCCATTGAGAACCCGAGCAAGCTCATCCCGGTGAAGTACTCCCACATGAAAGCCACCATCGTCCTGGACTCCACTCCTTTGGCTCACGCCAAGATCGGTTCTTTCATCCAGAAGGCTGTGAGCCACACGAACGTTCGAGCCCATTTTCACTCCGACATGCCCAGGGCGAACGAGTTCTCTGTTAAGAGTCTCGTGTTGGGTTTGGAGCGTGGTGAAGTGAGGGTTGACGTCGTCTTGAGCTCCGGTCGGAGGCTTGGCTTAGGCGTAGGTTGGGTTCCTGTGTTTGACGTATCTGTGACATGCAACAGCCTGATATTTACTGCTGAATCTGACGGTGGTGGCCTGACGTTGCTCGTTGGCAGTAGCTATTGCGTTCTCGGTTTCTTCGGTTATGTATAGATGCTGAAGTTCAGGTTTATATCTTTATTTTTTCTTGGTGGTTTGAGCAATTAGATGGTGCATGAGCTGTCAGTTTTCACGATAACCAGCAGCTAAACACCACCTTCTTAGCGTTCGCACTAAAAATTTAATGAACTGCACATGGAAATAAATAAATTATGTTGACTATTTTGTGGATGATGATCGTTGTTTCCTTATATCTAACTAATCATGTATATATAAGAAATTATGGATTGCAATACGTGAGTTTTCGTATGTTACAAGAATAGCAGCAACCGAATCTTGACCTAGTCGATGGATGCATAAAGTTAAAAGGATATGGACCCTCCGTATCAGGAGTAACTCGCCCCAAAATGACCGAAAATGCCTCCATCTCTCGAGTAATTGTCAAAGGGAAGGGCTGTTCCTAAGGGGTTCAAGTTAAAGTGGACAATGGCTTGATTTGGAAAATTCCATTTATGAACCAACCCAGGATGATAAGATCATCACCAGACTCAATTTATCAAAAAGTCAGCGATTCCCTCGTGGAGATTATACTTTTCAAACGCTATTATTTTGAAGAAACTAATGATGATTTTTGGATGCGAGATAGATTTGAAATTATAGTGAAAAATTGTAATAGTTTATTGTTGTTATTATTATCATCATTGTTATTGTCATTTTCGTTTGAATGGAGAACAAGTTAGAAGGTAGATAGAAGTGCGGGCTTCCCGGCCAAACATTTTGGATAACGTGAACAAGCAAGGAACTCAATTCTCCAAAAAAGAAAAGAAATCTCGATAGTCGCCGACACATATGACCCTTCAAATTTGAAGCACATTCTCTATCGCCTCCACTGGCGTAGCTCCTCTCTAGATGAGTTACCTTCGAGGAAACACCCTGGATTAAGACTCGATCGGCGCCATGCATCATGCATCATAGATGCTGCATCTAAGAAATTTATCCGACACCTGCTTTCCGAATCTTCTTGGTGGGCCTTCTTTTCTCCGCCGGCAGCCGCAATTGTGGACGAAACGACATTGTATATTCTTCCCCAGCCGCATTCTTTGGCCTTACGCCGCTAATTTTTAAGCTTCTTTCCAGTTTCCCGATCTTGACACCGATGTTGGCATGTCTAACTTTTGGATGGGCAGCCGCGAGGACTCGGCCGACACCTACTCCGAAAGGAAAACCATATAAAAAACTTTCCCCACTCGAGAATTTCAGACCCAAAAACCAGAGGGTGCTCCCAGGTTAGGAACGCAACTGGACCCTGTTCGTCTGCAGAACGAGGTACAAAGCCAGTCATGCAGCAAACCGCATCCTCCCTTCCCGGGATCGAGCAAGAGGCCCACGACCACCGTTCTTGCTGGTGCCGCAAGATGATCCAACCGTGCATTGTGACTGCGGTAATCTCTCTCTGCTTCCCCATCATCATCTTCCTAGCCATCCCCGCCACCATGTCCCCGACGTTCTCCCTTGACCCAGCCTCGTCTCTCTCTTCCTTCAATGTCTCGAGCTCTCGTGTCACCGCCGAATGGACCGTCGTCTTCTCCGTCGAAACCCAAAAAAACTCATGCCAGTGAAGTTGGGCTCTGCTCCTTCGGCCCACACCAAGTTCAGTCCCTTCATTCAAAAAGCCACGAGCCACACGACTGTTCGAGCTCATTTTCACTCCGACTTGCCCAGGGCAAACGAGTTCTCTATTAAGAGTCTCCTGTCGGGTTTGGACCGTGGTGAAGTGAGGGTCAAGGTCGTTTTGAGCTCTGGTCGGAGGCTCGGCTTAGGCGCGTGGTGGGTTCCTGCATTTGACGTATTTGTGACATGCAAACCACGTGAGATTCCCGGCTGAATCTGACGGTGGTAGTCTGACGTTGCTCGTTGGCAGCAGCTATTGCGTTCTCAGTTTCTTCGGTTATGTATAGATGCTGAAGTTCAGGCTTATAGTATTCTTTTTTTCTCATTGATTTAAGCAATCGGGTGGCATCTCTTAAAAATATGTTTTGAGTTTAAGTTCATAAACGAAGTCCAAACATGAGTTGTAGGGAAGCGCGAAGTTATTCTTTTAGATGCACGTCAGACAAGTTTCAAACTTCAATTTCGATAACTCTCGGATATGAAAAATATCCCGTGGGATCATCAAAGGAAAATATAAGAGGAAAGTTTGTATGATGACTTTTGAATAAAAGCAAAAGATATTCTGGACGGTATCAGCAAAGGAAGAGACGTGAGCTTTCCTTCTACAAGTTGGAGTTCTTTTCCGACATTGGCCTGAAGGAATCAAAGGGATACTGATTTCATGCTCCATATAAATATATAATTATTTTGTCTTGGAGGTCAGTGTGAGGCAGAAGGCATTAGTGACAGCACATTTATTTGTTTGGATTAAAATTCGTTGAGATTTTCATCTTGGTGCCGCACATCTTCTCATCAATCACATATTTGCAAATGTGAGATAGCCTATGAAATTCTTGTGGTAAGAATTCATGTATAATTCTTTTGTGAGATTGAGATATTATTTTGTAAGGAATTGTAGGACTAAATATTGCGTGTATTATTGAGTGTAATTGGGGCTTGAGAAACACTGAGAGTGTTTAAGTGACTCAAGTGTGTAATCTTCGTTGTATCGCTTGATCTATAGTGGAATTCGCCGTTACTCTCCCTGTGGACATAGGTTGCTATGATTGAACCAGGTAAATCTAGTGTCCGATTTTCTATCTACTTTATCATTTGATTGCTCACTTTGTGCAACAATTGATATTGGAGCCTAACTTGGCTAAGTTGAAGCAACTCGATGGCGATAAAAGAAGGACCAGTGAGAATCGATAGATTTGATGGGAAGGATTTTAGTTTCTAGAATATACAGATTAAAGATTATCTTTATAAGATGAAACTGCAGTTACCCTCTCTAGGAAGAAACCAGAGACAATGAAGCAAGCTTATTGAGATTTGCTTGATAAATGAGCTATGAGTATTATTCGGTTGACGTTGGCTCGTAATGTCATGTTTAACATCATCAACGAGAAAACCATTGTTGATTTGATGAAAGCCTTGCCAGATATGTATGAGAAGCCCCCTACAGTCAATAAGGTCTATGTGATACAATGTCTGTTTAACTTAAAGATGAACAAAGGTGCATCAATTGTGATCATATCAATGAACTAAATGTGATTGTCTGTCAATTGAATTTAGTTGAGATTGACTTTGAAGATGAAGTATGTGCTTTGATTCTATTATCTCGATTGCCTAATAGTTAGAATTCTACTGTTACGGCTGTTAGCAATTCCTTTGGGTCAACAAACTTGACGTTTGATGGGATTTGAGATTTAATTATAAGTGAGGACATCCGTAGAAGTGAATATGGTAAACCTGTATATGTTGCTTTAGTAGGTGAAATCAGAGGAAGAACTAGAACCCGTGTTAACAAGAATAGAATGAACATGAATAGACACAATTAGTCTAGGATTGGTAGTACTGTCTTTGGAGCTGTGGCATAAGGAGGCATCTTAGAAGGATTTGCCTTAAGCTAAATAACGAGAAGGGTAAGGTAATTATAGTTGATTTTGCAGATGATGTTGCAACTGTAACTGATGGTGATTTGGATAATGTTGATTTTATCTTGTTTATCATTAATGGTTCGTCATTTGATGGATATATTATGGATTTTGGTTGTTCTTTTCATGCTACATGAAATAGAAATTGGTTTACTACTAATAAGTGCATGGATAATATTAAAAGGCAATTGGGGAACAATGATGAATGCAATATTGTCGATGTTGGCAATGTTAGAATTGGAATGCATGATGGTATCGTGAGGATATTGATTGGAGTGAGACATGTTTTAATGTTGAAAAAGAACTTGATTTTCTTGAGTGCCCTAGATTCAGCTAGGTGTCGGTATTTTTCATAATATGAAGTTTTGAAAATTATTTGAGATGCCTTTGTGATAATAAAAGAAATCAAGCATTGTGGCCTATATGAACTTCTAGGTGAGATAATAACAAGAGACATCAGATGCATCTTTTCGAGAGTCCAAATTGTGGCATATGTGTTTAGGGCACATTAGCGAGAAAAACATGAAAGTTGTAAGTAAAAGAAATCTTCTATGTGGTTATATTGCTAGCCAACTATCGTATGTAGGTGTTGTGATTTAGATTAACGGCAGAAAGTGCAATTCGGTACGATTATAAAAAAAAAAATCACGAAAATTGCAAAGTTAATTCACTTGAATGTTCGTAAGTTGTCACGGTTACCTTCAAGGAAAAGTGTTGGACTTATGTTAACAGTTGTTAATAACTACTTGATGAAGACATAGGTGTTTATGCTAAGGCACAAGTTTGATGTTATTGTCAGAATCATGCAGTTAAGAGTTTTGATCGAAAAGGAGACTAGTAGGATGATCAAGCAAGCATAGACTAACATTAGCATAAAAGGTTTTGCTCAAAGCTGTTAAACGAGTAAAAGAAGGCACAGTGAAAAACCACACGAATGTTAGTGAACCACAACATATTGCCGAATTGATAAGCAAAATATTACTCAAAACGGTGCATAAAATGCTCTCTAGTACTGATATGGCTGGGAGATTCTTGACAGATATGCTTAGTACGGTAAGCTACTTGATGAGTAGATCCCTATCGACTACGATTGGATGTCGAACTCCCAAAAAAGTGTGGTTAGGTTATGCACAAGGTAAGCGAGGTTATCGGTTGTAGTGCACAAAATTAAATTTACCTATTAACATCAGAGAAGTTACATTTGATGAGTCTCCAATACTTTTGGCTAAAAGTGATTATAACAGTGTTCATACAGATCTAAATAGTGTTTAGCCTGAGGTGGAGTTATAACTAGAAACTCTTGAGATAGCAAGTTCTAGCAGAAAAATCGACACAAATGGTGTTTATAACAAGGTGGAGCCTATAGAGCCAATGGTTACTATAATTGCTTATAGTGATAAGGTATGTGTTCAATTTCCCAACAAATATGAATGCAACAATAGTGTTTTATTTGCGGTTAAAGAGGTTGCATCAGAAAATCCCTACGGAGCAATTAAAGGTGCATATGAAGTTATTGTTCTGATGAGTTCCTCGGTTATAACGAAGTTCAAATGATACTTAGACTTGAAAAATATCTGTGGCATTTGTGCCCATCATGGGCTATAGGAGAGTAGAGATAGAATTCGATTTTTTCTTTTGGGCGAAACAATAATGACTTGTTTCAAATTTCGCGCTAAGATGAAGATGTCTCGAGTTTAAGCCCGTAAATGAAAAGCCTGACATGAATCCTAGGGAAGCGCAGAGTTAATTTTTCAGATGCACTTCCAACAAGCTTTGAACTTAAGTCTCGATAACTCTTAGATATGAAAAATATCATGTGGGATAATCAAAGGAAAATATAAGAGGAAAGTTTATCTGATGACTTTTGAATAGAAGTCAAAGATATTCTGGACAATATCAGCAAAGCAAGAGACGTGAGCTTTCCTTCTACAAGTTGGAGTCGGCTTCCAATGTTGGCTTGCAGGAATTAGAGGGATATTAATTCCATGATCCATATAAATATATAATTATTTTGTCTTGGAGGTGGGCCTAAAGCAGAAGGCATTGGTGAGTGGTGACAGCACGTCTATTTGTTTGGATTAAATATCATTGAGATTTTCATCCTGGTGTTGCACATCCTCTCGTCAATTACATCTTTGCATATATGAGATGGTTGATGAAATTATTGTAGTAAGAATTCGTGTATAAAGAGATTACTTCACAAGGAATTTTGTGGGTAAGCACTACATGTGTTATTTGGTGTAATTGAGGCTTGGGAAGTACTGAGAGTGTTTGAGTGACTCAACATATAACCTTCGTTGTGTCGCTTGATCTATAGTGGAATTCATCATTACTCTCTCCATGAACATAGGTCGCTACGATTAAACCACGTAAATCTAATGTCCAATTTATTTTCTTGTTCTATCTATTTTATTATTTAATCGATCACTTTCCATAACACTGTCAAAGCCAGCTTTCACATACCTCACCTAAACTACTTGGGCGATCTTAAAAGGCATACTTTCCTTGTGCATCTAGTGCATGTGGGAGAAATTTGTTCGCCAATGAAAATAAAGCAGAATTTTATAATTCTCTTATACATAATGAAAATCACTATTATTAAAAGTATTATTTTCCCTAGTATTTTTGTTGTCGGGTTTAAAAAAAAAAATACATCCTGAATATACACCAAAACCACAAAAAAACAATTTCAGCAATTACTCCACTTCTCTCGTGAAATTTCACATTGAATGTGCTTTGAAACTTGTGTGTGAAAGGAGAAGAAGAGAAAGAGAGTTGTTGTCATAAACAATTGTGATGAATAATGTATGATTTGATCCTATTTATAAACACATTTTCCCACCATCACTAATTTTCATAATCGACCATCACTTCTGTTTATGATTTTGCTCTTGAAATGCTCTTATTAAAACTCAACGGAAGACCGCAAGAAAGACGAGCAAATTGTCCTGCCATCTAAGCCAACATTTCCCCGATGTTCGAGCTTAGAACATAGTGCACTTCATGTGAATATAGATAACTCTGCTAGCAACTTCGTAGGTGACAATAGTCATTTCCTTAGACTTAATTAATCGACTATATATACAAGGAACTATGACTTGCAATACACGAGTTTTTGTATGATACAAGAATAACAGCAACGGTATCTTGAACTGGCAATTGAAATGACCAAAATGCCTCTTATCTCTCAAGTAATTCACCTCCCAAAATCCAGACCTAATCCTAGTCTTCCCATCCCCGATGCCTTTGGTACCACCGAAGTTGCCTCTTAACAAAGATACATTGGTTATAACTTGGGGGGTCAAAAATACCCAAACCAGCCCATTAATGCCCCTATTATAAGGGCCAACTCTACACACATTGAGTCGAGCCAAGCTGAACCCACCAAACCTGAAAAATGATTGTCGATGAACTGACTTGGATTAGGCCAATTTGAAGGCCAGCTCACTCCAAACCGGCCACTAATCATCTCTAGCCCAGTTGATTGTGAATGGATAGGCTTTCTTGGGGCTTAGGCTCAAAGTGAACGATAGCTTGATCGAAATTCCATCTATGATCTAACCGATAATTATAAGATCCAACTCCGGGCTCAACTTGTCAAGATGGCGGCAGACTCGCTTGTGAAGATCACATGCACAAGTTTGTTCTCTCCAATTACATTACCTCAGCCACGCTTATCTATGCTCGGTATGGCTTGCTCTTGTTGATCCTATATTCCATAAAAAGAACTAATTTAAATTGGCTTGGAAAAGTCGGGAAAATGGATGCCTTGGCTTTGTAATTACCGAAGAAAATTTACATATCAAATTTATCTATGAAGTTATGTAAGTCAAATTTTGAAAAAAAAAATTAAAAAATAAAATAAAATCGGTCTCCACCCCTTAAAATGCTTGTTGATTAATGCTCTTTCTAAACTGGATAAAATTATGATTATGTCCTCACCAAGAAGTAGGTGTCTTGCGACACTAGTGAGAGCCGTCCTGCTTGTCCAACGAATATATCGTTGTCAAGCTGTTAGGACTGTGTTATTTATTTTAATGTCTCAATCCTCACATGCCTCGGTCCCTTAATTTCCCCCTGTATCTTTGTATTCTTCAAGACGAGAGGATACTCTTTAAGTGTTTAACTTTAGAGGGACGTTCAGGTCTACACAAGGCTCCTGATTAAACAGTTTAAGGTCATACTCAAGACCAAAAGGTAAAAAGAAAAGTATCTACTTCACTTTTATTGAATGACTATTCCCCACCTATCATTGTTATTGTTTTCAAATCCACACACCCTCTCCGCCACTCTTCACGTTCCTCTTGGCAGAGATAAGGCTATAAGTTCCCAATTTCTTTCTTCTTTTTATCCCATCAACTGTGGTGAAGATTAAAGGAAAGTTAATGCTGCTAAAAAGATAATTGCTCTAATGAATAGATAATACCAAAGATCACATTGAAATCGCGATCATAATTAGAATACAATAAAGTAGGGTGATAAGTACACCTTGAAAGTTCTTCAACTTTCATTAACTCAAAATAAGTTTGTGAACATCAGAAAATTAAATATCTAATAAAGGTTCGGGGGATAAGACAATCGATTAGTGGAGAGTTCTTCTTAACGTTGTGCCTTAACCACCCAATCTACTGGCTTGTTCGTGTGTTTCTTTGATAGCGGCAGTTTTTTGTGGGTCCCAATAAAACCAGTTTCAAAAAACATTCGAAGTATCGTATTTAACTTTCTTTTCATAAAAAAAAAAAAAAAAAAAAAAAAACTAAGCAAATGCACAACTCGTGTATGGCATTTGCTTACCGTAAGCAAGATATGTTACTAATTTTATCATTTTGCAGAAAATCGTGATCTATTGTGAGTAATAAATGATATAAAACCCAAATCTATAACTTTATTAAAGGTACAATATTTTGAGTTGCTCAAGTAATAAGTTTTCTCCTTCAAAATCAGAATTTTAATCACCACACCAATTTGCATTCTTTGCAATACACCTTCATGTGAGTAACTACGACCAATGAGCTCGAACTAAGGAGGCCATATTGATGATTAGCCGACTGCTATGCAATTTGATACCTCATTATTAGATCAAAACATATTTGTATGTATGTATATGTATGTAGTATGTATGTGTGTATGTACATAATTTGGTATAAACATGTACATATACATATATATTCACACAAAATAAAGAAGGGAAAATAATACAAATGATCCTTAAATTTTGGCTCAATATGCAATGTCGTCCCTAAACTTTTAATTTGTTTAATATAGTTCTTGAACTTTTAAACATTTTCATAGAGTCATGAGATTATATCAAACATATGACAATAGTTCAAAGATCATATTGAATAAATTAAAATTTGCAATGACATTGCACATTGGACCTAAACCATATTGCACAAATTAAAAATTTAAGGGTCATATCACATGTTGAACATAAGTTCAAGTATCATTAACGCTATTATCCCTATAAAGAAAGAAAACTGAAAGACACAATCGATAAATTATTGATTCGCAAGTTTCTATACAGGATTCGCTTCTTGGGCTCATGGCCCCTGGCCATGTATAAATTCGTGGTAATTTCACTGTATAAGAATTGATAACTTCACTTTCGCATGTAAACACCCGTAAATTATTAGGGAAAAGTGTCAGAAAAATCATAAACCTTTTTCATTGATACATATATAGTCCTAAACAATTTATTGGTGCCAATTCAGTCTTAAACCTTTTGATTTGGTGCCAATTTAGTCCCAAACATTTTATTGGTATTAACTTAATCCTAAAAATTTTGATTTTGTATCAATTTAATCATAAACTTTTTGATTTAGTACTAATTCAGTCCTTCTGACTATTTTGGCCAAATATTGCTAACATGGACACCGGTCAACAGACGTGGCATGTCTAGTAATAACGTGGATAATTTTTAATAATATTTAGATATTTTTTTCAGATTATTAATTAATTTATTTCTTTTCTTTTTCTTTTTCTTTTCTTCCCCTCCTCCTTCCTCCAACCGGTCGCTAGCTGGGCGACCGGCTAGATGCGAGGTCCAGCGAGGTCAAGGTCAACCTCATTGACCTCTGGCGAGCCTCCCCAGCCACTAGCGAGGCTTGAGTTCTCACTAGCGACTGCAAGGATAGTATCGCGCTGGGCAGCGAGGCTCACCCTCGCTAGATCTTGCGAGGGTCAGGCCTCGTGGCCTCCAGCAAGGGCTAGAGCCTCACCAAGGACTGGGTGAGGCTCGACCTCGGTGGATATGGGGAGGTCAGGCCTCATGTTGCCTCGCTTGCCTAGCATGAGGCTGCCCTCGCCGCTGTTGGTGAGGCTCGAGCCTCACTAATGGCCAGTGAGGCTCGCTAGAGGCTGGCGAGCAGCTAGAGGAAGGAGGAGGGTAAAAAAAGAAAAGGAAAAAATTAATTAATATTAATTCAAAAAATTATTAAAATATTATTAAAAGTTATCCATGTTAGCATCGACTATGCCACGTCAACCAACTGATGTCCACGTCAACAATATTGACCAGAATTAGCTGGAAGAACTGAATTAGCACTGGATCAAAAAATTTAAGACTAAAGTAGCACCAAATAAAAAAAAATAGGACTAAATCGACACTAATAAAAGGTCTAGGACTAAAATTGCACAAAGTCAAAAGGTTTAAGATTGAATTCGCACCGATAAAAGGTTTGGACTAAATTCGCACAAATGCAAAAGGTATAAGGCTCTTCTGACACTTTTCCCTTAATTGTTGGAATAGTTGGTATTTTGGAAAAGAGTTTATAATTTCACATAACAATAAGTTAATTCAACTCTTTGGAAACGTCCACGAATAAATATTCATAAATTATTGTGAGGTCGATACTTTTCACACAATCAAATAAAAATTGGGCACATAATAATCGGTAATTTTATACAAGAGCTGATGAATTTAACACTATAGTACCCCTAAAATCCAAAAAAAGAAAAAGAAAAGAAGCATTGGTAGATTATTGAAACAGTTTGTTATACTTGGTAATATTGAATTAGATTACTCACTCGAACTCATTGATAATCTTCACAAGCACATGGAAAATGATGGGAATAGTTTTCAAAACAACCGAAATACAAGGTGGTAAGTGAATTGAACTCAGCGTGTGTATCATCAAAATTAGTAAGTAACTAAATTAGATATAAATTGCTCAAACACACGAATTACAGTTGGAAATTTTGTGTAAAAATTTAGTGACTTGGGCACGCCAGTAAACTTCAAAAGTAAATGTTAGAAAGTTACTGAAATGATATTTGCTAGAGTAGAATTAATTGGTAAGTAAATGGGAGAAAAATCGGTTAATTATTCATTAAAAAAGTCGGTAACGTTAACGCGTGGGAAAGCTATAAAAATAAAAATTGGTAATTTTTGAAGCAGTTGGTAACATTTGAACTGCAAATAAAATACCTGTCAATAACAAAAAACGAGTTACAAACTAAACAAGTTACCGGCACAAAATTGTGTGTTCCATATTTTATAGGAAAAGTGTCAAAAAAAAAAGAAGAAGTTATAAACCTATCGTATTGTTGTCAATTTAGTCCTAAACCTTTTGACCTACCGCCAATTTAATCTCAAACCTTTTAACATGGCTCTAATTCAATCCTTCTGACTAATTTTGTCCAGATGTTGCTAACGTGGACGCTGATCAGCCACTAACGTGCACGACTTTTTAATAATATATCAATATTTTTCTAATTATTTTTTCTCTTCCTCTTCCTCTAGCCGGTCGCCGGACCTCAACAACCGGCCAAGAAAAGGAGAGAAAGAGAAAGAAAAAAAAATCAAAAAAATATTAAAATATTATTAAATGTTGTCTATGTCAACGCCAGCCGTACCAAGTAAGTCGACTGACATCCGTGTTATCAATATCTAGTCTAAATTAGCCGGAATGACTAAATTGGCACTATAACAAAAGATTTAGAACTGAATTGACATCAATAAAAGGTTTATAACTTTTCCGACACTTTAAACTAGAGATGTACCATGATTGAGCAATGTATCGAATCTAAAAAGTAAATAATACAAGTGATATATTTCAAAAAATCATAGTCGAATCTCAGTAGCGAGATGACACGAATGCTTAAAGTTTGTCTTCTCCGAAATCGACAGTGAGGCGCAATTGGCAGCTCGAAAAGACCGATGAAGAAAGTATGCCATCCTTTTCTCTTTTCTGCTTAGACAACGAAGAGGCATGCATCAAACTTTAAATTCGTGGTGCGCATGGGGAAGGTGGAAGCTGCTTCTGTTTGCCACTTATTAACTATATAATTCGAACTAAGAATTGCTGGAGCATTCAGGTCTGCTCGTATCAGATGTTTAGACCAAAAGATATCCACAATCAATGCATGAAAGCAGAGCATAGGATCGACGTGCCAAATATATAAATGAGTCACTTTGTGGAAATGATAAACTTTCGATTTTTCTAATGTCCCAATGAGTCACTTCCCACGAAGTTTCTGCAGTAGTTTATCTTTTTGGTTACGCAGATGTATGCACGAAATAATCTGTTGATTTCTAGGGTTCTTAAGTGAAACACGCCTAAAGGACGAACGTGGTGGAGAAGACGGCAAGTGATGAGCAGTTGAATGGACGACAAAGACTTTGATGGACGAAAGAAGCTTGAATTAAATGGACAAGAACTAGGAATTGTCAGTATATGTAGGAGTTCAAACGCTAGCAATTGTTCAATCTGCTGTCAAGGATAATCATCGTCATATTGCAGTTGAAATGGTGCAATAATTTTGTTTGTATTTCGATAAGATCGACGTGGCATTGTTTGCAAGCTAGATGCCCAAAAAGTCATAAACTTATTATATTTTTGTCAATTCAAGTATATACATTTTTAATTATGCTAATTGAGTCATAAACATTTTCACATTTTGCCAATTAAGTCCATCCAATCAATTTTTTTTTCCGAAAATCACTTATGTGAATGCCTACTATCCTACGTGACGTAACTGGCATTAATGTAGATAATTATTAATAATATTCTAATAAAATTTTGAATTGTTTCTTCATTTTTATTGTTTTCTTTACTTTTCTTTTCCTTCCCTTCTTCCTACATCTAATCACCAGGGTCAAACTTGCGGGCCTCTGGCAAAACTCACCCCTACCGGTCATGGGTGAGCTTGCCCTCAGCAAGTTCCAACCTCACCCAACCATGGCGAGGTTAACCTGGCCACGCCCCTAGTGACCCTAGTGAGGCTCAATCATCTCTAGGGGCAGGTCAACCTTCACTAGTGGCTAGTCGCCTGAGACCCAATAGTTAGCTAGAGGAAGAAGGAAATAAAAAAATAAAGGATATAAAAAATTCTAAAAATTCTAAATTTTTTTAAAAAAATTTCAGAAAAATTAAAATAAAATATGAAAAATTGCCCATATCAGCATTAAACGTGCTACGTAGGACAATAGATGATGACTAGACCACCATATCAGTGATTTCCAACCAAAATTGACCATCAATTGGCAAATCTTTAAAATGTTTATGAATAAATTGATAAATCATCAAAATGTTTAGCATTGAATTAGTACAATTAGAAAGTTTATAACCGAATTAGTCACCGTACAATAGGTTCAGAATTTTTTGGATAATTTTCCTAGAGTTTGCATCAAGTGATCCAATATGCTATTACAATTCGATAGGATTAGCCCCATGTATTTTTATATATTGGTGAAATAACCTCTTTACCGATATATATACACACTCATTCATGTATGACGTCATTTTCCTTACGTCATCCCGCGGTCTTAAGCCAGCAAAGCACGACGAAAGAGCATTCATATGAGTGGCCCGAACACAAAGCATCGCATCCTCCAAGAATCTCATGGCCACGAAAGAAAGGTAACCCACCATTGTAATCTTTGCGAAAGGACAAGTGCTGCCTTCTTTTGTAGTATAGAAACCCACTTATCATTCAATTAATCTCAGTTAAATATGGGTTTAAATATTAGCTAGCTTAGCATTAAGGAGCGATTGTGCCCACATGTTGCTCTAAGCGGAAACAATAATGATGCTCAAAATATTCACTGAAAGGTAAAGATACAAAAAGGTGTTCACAGTCCATAAGAGATGATGTAGAGAGAGCAGAAAACTTTAGCCCTTTTTGGTTTTTGCTAGGGTTCCCACCAAGTCATGGATGGATGCTAAGAGTGGCCTCTAGCTTTTGATACACTCTGGTTTTTTAGATGTCATTGTTGTTTCGGTGAGATTCTTTTGAAAAATAGATGCGAAATTTTCAAGTATTTTTACATGCTAAATCTCACACGGACTTTTATTAAGGGAAGATGCAAACGAAATTAGATGATATTGGCACAAATACAACTAGAATTATGCACACCATCTTATTATGAAAGATTTGAAGGAACCAGAATCAAGTCTGGCTTCAAACCTTACTAAGAAAGTTCAACCTACAGCGTAAGATAAATGAAGAGGCTGGTTTTTCACAATTCTGGAGCTTACCAACTTATAACGAACAATAGAGAGGGCTTGGCTTCTTCTATAAAGATCGAGAAAGGGTGGCGTAGCTAGAGGCTCCTCAGCCGTTGAAACAGGAAAACGGATCCTCCGAAAAGGGAATCGTTAAAGATGCTATTTTGAATACAGTTACTTGAATCTCTTTGGATGAGTATATAATTTAAATAATCAGTGGCCTATTTGCAAGTCTTGTTTTCAGCGTATAATCCCAGACTCTAATCTCACCTCCTTTAGAGGCAAATAGGTAAGTGTACTTAGAAAAGGACCAACTAGATCTAATTGATGATCAATCAACAGTAGAGTAAACCCTATATGGAAAGGATATAGAAGAAACTAACACGAGTCTCCTCAATATATATGGTCGTTTCCCTTTTGAGAACATACTTCATGTTTGTATTCTTATAGGGACACGACCTTTTGCACAAAGACATAATTCGAATGTAAATGCTTGTTAATTCCCTCCATAATAACAGGAAAACTATGCTATAAATACCACCGCATTACACAAACTATGTATGATTTCTTACATGTGAACCAGAACGAAGGAAGTTGGTCACCGATTGATGGATTAATTGGAGTATAGAGTATATATTACCCCAGCTTTCACATTGCATTAAAAACCCTAATTCAAAAGTTTGGTCTAGATTCAATGCAACTGATGAAATCAACGATACCGATATAACATAAAAAAGAAGATCAACAGTCACATGTATAAAGTATTATAAGGCGGTGTTAATAGCGGGCCCTCTCATTTGTCTGAAGATCTTGGACAGCATCAGGTTGCAAGGTATAAGTCCCCCATGGAGAGTTAGGTGGATCTGAATAATCGGAAATAAACCATCATACCATGAACAATCCATAAATATCTACTAGTTACAATCATCGACACGAGGAGAGTTAACTCCCAGAAATTACACACATCTAAATTTTACACTTCTAATCAAATCAAACTTATACTGCTATATATGTACGCAACTGCAGTTCCTAAACAAGGAAATCTAGATATCCTTCATGTACTGTACTATGTACAAATAACTCGACTTGCTTTACGTCGTAAGGTTGGGGTGTATCCACCTGCAACTTCGTTTTGGCCACTTGCCAACTTTTAAGAGGTGATCGGTCGCAATCCGAGTGCCTTAAAACCGAGCCAAGTGCCTGAGAGTATTCAAATCCTTGGAATGATATGGACAACAGACACAGACGGATCAAACTTCACCCCATCAACTGATGTCTCTTTTGGATGAGGACGCTGCTAGATGCATCGTATGCGTCATGCACATGAGCTAAGGGATGCTCAAGCGAACTCGATGCATCCTTGGAAATGCTGGTTTCCTAATCAGTGAAGGATAAGGATCGTTCATGCAGAATTTTCTTTATACTGACGCAGTATGCATGCGCTCTATTTTCTTTCTTCTTCTCTTTTCTTCTGGTGATTTTTAGTTTTTTCCGCGGGCAGAGTTCGCTCATGCTAAATATAGCCAAAGAAGTCAATGTCGCAAATCTCGGACGGAGTGATCAACGCCCAGTCCTGGCCCTCCGAGGACGGAGACCTGAAGATCATGTCCCTGCATGAGATGGTCACATCAAACGCACTAATCCACCACTTGCCCAACCCTATTCTCCTGCCGACCTCCAGTTCGACGTCGACGCTCACCTCGCCGCTCGAGACGCTCGCGTCCAGAGTCACGGCTTGCCAACTGCTTCTACTGTTCGACACGTTCGACTCGAACACGGCAGCGACCGTCACTTGCTTCCTCTTTCCCAGCACGAACGGATCCAACGAAGCACCCAACAAGCGCTTGCCGCCGTACTTGAGCGTGGCCCTCACGCGCTTGTAATTCACTCGGAAGTAGCTGCTCGGGTTCCCGACCGTGATGCCAACGTAGCAGTGCACGGAGATGGCGGAGGTGGAGACGTTGAACGAGCCAGAGGAGGCGGCCGGTTCGACCCGGAAGTCAGGGATCATGAGAGCGGGTATGACCAAGAAGAGAGTGCAGACGAAGACCGTAACGGTGATCGTCGAGAATTTGAAGCATGGGTATATGTACTTCTCGCATGCCGGCGAGGGCGGCAGCTGGGGGGGTTGGCCGGCTGTGACGGCAGCGGCAGCAGGGATGGAGATGGGGTACTCTTGGTTCGAGTGGGTCAGGACGACGGCCGAGTTGGCTCCGCTATGCTCCACATCCATCGAACCAAACCTTCCCTTAGCAGAGATTTTCAGATACGAGGTAATGGGAGACCGGTGTTGTCAAGTGGCGGACATATATATATAGACCGAAAGGGGAACTCTCCATGCCGGGTACTGAATCTACCTGAGAATGCTTTTGCTCGATTTCCACGACGAAGAATGCTGACTAAGCACCAGCTACGGACACTGGCACTAACGCAACATGAGAAAATCAAATAAAATGTCGAGTCGAAATTACAAAAATGGCCCCTACAATTCTCCTGCTCGATTTAGGTCCCTTCTACCATAATTTTAGTTACACATATGTTCCCTGCACTAATCTTTACTCTTGATTTTCTGACAAAATTTCTTATTTTTCCCATCCAGATGGGAACAGAAAATGCTAATTAAGTGCTCAAGATTAATGTGCGACGGTTTCATGTCATGATTAGTGCAAAAATGGCCACCACTTGAGCAAGAATCCAGCTCATGTGATTCCTCCGAAAACGATTATGTCGTAATTAATGGGCAATAGCTATGATAATGTGCTATTGGCGGGTAAAAATATGAGGTCATTAGATACCTAAGGAAAGCCTGGCCAAGACAGCAAATGTAAGTTTCCCTACATGTGATTCGTTCGACATAACTGATTAGGATTTGTGTGAATTTAGCAAATCGACTTGAGGAGGAAAATAGCTGGAAATTGGGATCTAAAATCAGGTTGCGGAGTGAATGCGTCACAAAATAAAGTTCAAGGACCGAAATCAAATGCAAGGGCAATAGTGTAGGAAGCATGTCTGTAATTTCTCCTAGATTATTTTTATTTTGTATTCCACGTAGGCACCAGTGTCGTGTGTGTATCCCCATCACTTAGCCAGTGTTTTCCATCGATAAATAGACGGAAATATGAAATTCGTCCTAAAATTGTGACTGGAGATTAATTTAGGGACTAAACCGGTCATGAGACGAAGCAAGAGATCAATTTACATGGTCGCGAATCACCAAATGCACGACCACGTCGATGTCGGTCCAACGAAAATTGTGGGTTTCCATCTTTTCTAGGTTTTATCGAGCTTAGACCGAACTAACCAAACACAAGAACATCAGCTCTCATACTCTCCTTGCACGATTATTTCGAAAAATGTCACCTTTGCTTGTCCCGTGGGCACGCATCTGCTCGTGATAAGTAGACCGATATTTGACTAGTACCAAAAAGAAACCACGATGACCATCTTTAGTGGGTCGTCGTTCTCGAACAACGATAATAAAATTATTTTACGAAAACTGCCCTCTGCCATGTCATGATCATAACCCAAAAGGGTTGTTCGACAATTGACTCCGGTCGCCCCTTCCATAAAAAAAGCGACGTGTATTCGTACACGAATGTTCAACCCCCGCAGTGTCGTTCGGCAAAATGCATCTGAAGTGGTGTTGGACTTTGACCGACTGAAAAGAGGGATCAGAAGTGGATAGTCTATCGTGGAGCAGTAGTTCTCGGTGGGCAGACGCACTTCGCGAGTTTCGTTTTTCATCCAATCAGAGCACTCCCTCCGCAGGATTTCAACCGAGGGAACTGGTTACAAGCATTCAAAGTCAGCGACAATTGAGAAAAGAAAAATTATTTCGTGGAGAAACTTTGAAGACTAAACATCATGTGGGTCAAGAGCTTGAATAAATCAAGTGCAGTTGAAATCACGGTCGTGTTGATGTCCGATTCTATTTTATTGTCCCACTTCCCGAAACGCTTTCTGTTTCATTCGAAGCAAAATATCGTCGCGTGAGCTTAAGGAGAACGGCAACTGGGGACGTCGCAATCGCCTTACCTGTCGCGCATTCATGCTCCAAACGAGCTGTCAAAACAATTTTTGCACCTTTTCTTACGAATAGAGGACGAGCAACTAAGGAGAGCCATTGAGTAATTAATGAAAACAAAGTAAAGAAATGTGTAAAAAACCAACTGCGGATTCATTTTTGACCAAGAAAGACGCAGCACATTCCACGAAGGGCTCGAAGGACGCGCACATTTTTTAGGTAAAGCCCACTTCCGAGTCTCTCTCTCAAGGATCTGCAAGATTGCCCACGTCGGATTTTGTCCGTCTGTCTCTCGGTGGTTCGCGCAACAAGAATCATCCCTAGCCACATTCATTTGGAAATGATAAATAAACAAACTCGCCTCTGCATGCTCGAGGCCTGATGGCCGTGGCCCAGCAAGAATCGTGGATGTTTTCTTTTGTCGGCTCTTGCAGAACACCACCCCCCCGAGGTTGTCTTGGAATTCCAAGGTCATTATAATAAGGGAAAGACAGAAGACGCGTACTGTGGTTGACCCTCAGTGCAACAATCAAGTGTTGGGGTCAAATGCTGCGAATCGGCGCTTGAAATCCTCTGCCAGTTTTATCTCTTCTTCTTTGCTTAGTGCGCAATGCCTCCAATCAGCCTTATCTGCCAGGTTCAACAGACCTGCCACCACCTGCATAGTTTCACAGGCATCATGTTACGTGCTTAGACCACAGTCCACTAAATTTAAACTTCAAATAGTTGTTAAAGCCTTCAAGTTGAAATAGACATCATTGAAGACCACTTTGTCCAAATTATTGACATCCATCAACGACCATATGTAAGGACAGAATTAATACCATCTTCCATAACTGAAAAACTAAACTAAACTCAGAAGCAATAACTTAAGCCTAGATGAAAACTAGTCGAAGCAAATAGACCACGAACGCCAGATAGATTACCTCACGTCCAAATTGAGCAGGAAAGTTCTCGTTGTCCTCCACTATATGTGATATTACAGTTCCTTCAGGTAATTCCACATAAAAGAGACTAGATTTACCGTCAAACTCCATTCTCAACATTTTTCTACCATCAGTGCCTAAATCAAGAGAAGCACAATATGAATACGATATATGCAGTCGAATCAACAGAAAAAACAGTTTGTGTTCATTCAAAGAAAACTAGAACATTCTCATGAACCATCAATGCCTCAGCCACTCCCAGCATAGGTGACAACAATCTCACACACAAGGCAGATCAATAAGTCAATACCAGAGCATTAATTTCTCAGGCTGGGAGCTATATGGCACCAAGACACTGACAAGCAACTGTAAACTTACAATTGTCCACTGTAGCCAATGACTCTATGCAGTAAAACATAAATAAGGATTTCTTCTAGTGACTACTAGAGCTAAGGGAACATAAATTTGTTGTCTGTATTCCCAAAAAGTACATTATGGTATGTTCAAGGATTAAGCACCACAGTCACTGAATTTTCTTGTCCTATTATGGAACTCCAAAAAAAAGGAGAGATGACAAATTTTACTTACTCGAGGAGTTAAATTTAAATCCAAACTTCTCCGCAGCCAAACTAAATATGCTCTGAAGAGCAGTTGCTCTAGCCTCTAGATGATGGAACAGGAATAGCCTGCAGGCAATGCGACCAAACTATTGAGAATAAGAAAGTGACTGGCTGGCATTTAGAGAGATAAAATGACAAGATGGATGAAGAAGATAAAGTAATACCATGAGCAACATGTTATAAATTTTCTTTGCACTATGACAATACCTGAAGATTAGCAGGAGTCTCACGTTTGGAAACCCACTCAAAGAAAACAACTTCCTTCCGTTGGTTCTTGTGATACAACTTCAGGCAGTTCTGGAATCTGTTAAGCTCTGTTTCATTTTCTGGAGGCAAAGAAAGAGTATTTGGTAGATGCTCGATAGGTATTATCAGCACGTGATCTTCAACTAATGGTCCCTTGGGCAGCGCACAGTAGTATCTTTCTCCTACACTGATGATCAGATGAGACTCCACATTGGGGCTCGATAAACAAAACCAGCATTCTTTTGACCTGAATTTCAATTACAAACGGTGCTTAAAATGGATTCATAAGCAGTGATCGAAAATTTCATTCCACTAGAACCAATGTAAATTATTAGCAAAAAAAACAAAAGGTGCCCATTGAGGAAACTGACCTATTAACACTAGCACCTCTAGACCTATTTCCATTTCGAGAACGACTTTCCTCTTCCTCCTGCATACTGTGCTTAAAGTTGCAGTCAGGACCCCTTTCACATTGCCCTTTGTTAAGAAAATCAAAACAAACCCCTCTTCAGTATTGCTCCCTTGCATCCAAATCATGTTGGAAGTTGCATTTTTCACCTCGTGGACAAGACCCAGAAGACAAATACTTAAAGCATAGCTTATCACCGTCACCAACTGCATGCTTCTGACGTTTTTGGGAAACATCGTATCTCCAATATTGTGCGTCATTAGTATCATCGGCAGTCCTCTTTCCTGCTTCCTTTGCACCAGCAGTTTTCTCTACTGCTGTAAACGGAGACAAGGTTGTGTTGGGAGGTTTCATGCTAATCTCAGAGGAAGACATGGTAGATGCCGGAGTAGGAGAAAGTGCATGGATAAATTTCTGTGAGAAAAACAAGATTATGATGAACATGGGCATAATGAAAATTGGAAACACTAGTAGAAGACAAGAACAGAGAGATATTTATACTAAGCAGTTTAGATAACAGATAACTTCAATATAGAGTAAGCTTCTTCAATATAGAGTAAGCTAGTCACAGAGAAGCATGTTATTAGCATATGAAAAGATCTTATCTACAACATAAAGTATATACAGAAAGAGAAAACAGCTGCCATTCCATTACTTGTATGCATAAAAGCATGCCTTAGTAAACAAGTATCTCACTGCATGATAAACATTGAGGACAATCAAATAAAATGTTCATGTCTAACTCGGTCTACATCCTTCCTACCTAAAGTACTTGATAAACATAATTTAACTGACAAAACTTAAACTTAAGAAGCAACACCAAAATATGTTGACCTGCCAGGCGAAAACTAGAGTTACATGTTACCGTGAAGTGTGAACTTGCCACTCCCCTTCAGCCAATACAGATTCTTGCATATCTTCAGGCCGTCCATCTTAAACCCTAAGTCGGCGTGGCTCCTCGAAGCGGCTGACAGCACCTCGGGTGCCCCAATGCCGTAGTCACTGATGAAGTAGGTTGGGAGTGGGACTGGGACCGGCCCTCCGCGTAGTCCACGAACTCCTCCAGCAGCTCCAGCGCGTTGGGGAAGAACTGGCCCACGCAGAGCAGCGCATCGAAGGGGCCAGCCGATTTGTTCACCTGCACTGCAGCAGGCGAGCTCAAGAGAGGCATCCTCCTCACCCCAATTTGTGTTTCTGTATGATTACAATGGAGAATGCTTACCAATCTTCCTTATTTGCTGCACCAAATGTATGCGTAAAAAACTATCCAACACCTGTAGCTGAACGAGTGAAATTTGTTCCCATCGACTACAAGAATATGAATAAATGTCAATGTCAAAAAGTCCCGAACCATATTTCCATTTCTTCCTTATTTGCCGCCCCAAATATTTGCCCAGAAAATTATCCAGGCACCTGTACCTGAACAAATGAAATCCGTTGCCATCGACTAAGAGAATATGAATAGATGTCAATGTCAAAGAGCCCCGAACCATATCTCCATTTGTTGCAATGAATCCTCTGAATTGCCATCCCCGCCCAACTTTCTGACTTCATCCATCAAGCCTTCCAGTACAGGGTATATATCTTCGCAGAGTGGGTGGGAACGGTCTTCAGCATTAAAAGAATGAACCTGGTTTTGGACCTCAATCCAACTCCAGCCAGGGACCTTCCTCACCCCTCTTTCCCTCATAAGTCTTTTCACCCTGGCATGATCACCCCATTTTTTAAGGCGCCCGTACATGTCTGAGAGTAGAACATAAGTGCTATGTTCTTCAGGCTCTAACTCAAGTAGTTGATTTCCAACTTGACAAGCCAATTCCATGTTCCCGCTACTCCTACAAGCACCCAATAAAGTCCTCCACACCATCATATCAGGTTGAAACGGCATCAAATCCACCAAGGCCTTAGCCTCATTCACAAGCCCAGCACGCCCAAAAAGATCAATTGCACAAGCATAGTTCTCCATCCTTGGAGGGACGCCATAATCCGTTTCCATTGATAATAGAAACCCATAGCCCTCTTCAACCAAACCAATGTGGCTACAAGCAGTCAGGACAGCAACAAAGGTGATGTGATCAAGCATTATTCTCCTTGCTCTCATCAAATGGAAAAGATCAAGCGCATCATGTCCTAGACCATGTTGTGCATAGGCAAAGATAATCGCATTCCAAGTGACTGAGCTACTTTGGAAGGTCTCTTTGAAAGAGTTTCTAGCATCTTTAATAATGCCACACTTAGAGTACATAAAGATCAGTGCACTGCCAACATATTCATTTGACTCAAAGCCAAACTTAAGTGGCAATGCATGAACTTGTTGGCCCAAAATGAGAGTTGCTAAATCAGAGCAAGACTTGAGAACTGCTGAAAGAGCATAATGATCAATCTCAGTATTCAAAGATCTCATCTGGGCAAAAAGTTTCAATGCATCTTCATTTAACCCAACTTGGGAGTATCCGGTCAACATGGAATTCCAAGAGACCCGGTCCTTGGATTGCATTGATTTGAAGACACGAATAGCATCGTCCATGGATCCATTACCCATTTTGATATACATAGCTATAAATGCATTGGAGATTGGTAATGATCGCTCCAGACCTCTTTTAATTACCAAAGCATGGAGGGACTTTCCCAGATTTTTACGTGCTTCTTCAAAACAAGCACTTATGACACTTGTGTAAGTGTAAAAATCCGGTTCAATCCCCAGCCACTGCATATCAATAAAAAGCCTAAAGGCAGAATCTTCTTCACCATGCACTAGGTAAGTAGCTAGCATTGAATTCCATGTCACTATATCTCTAAAGACAATGCTATCAAACAGTTTCTTAGCATCTTCAATGGAGCCACACTCCGAGTATGAACAAACTGCAGCATTGCAAACGTTATTTTTCCATTCTAGACCATGCTTTATAATTTTGGCATGGACCTGTGCAGTTAGCTTGAAAAACTCATGGTCATTGAGCAATGTCAAGAGAGGAGCGAAGGTCCCATCATCTGGCTTAACACCCTCATGCTCCATGCTATCAAAAAGCCAAAATGCAGTCTCTCTGTCACTGCTCTGCGCAAATCCACTGATAAGCGCATTCCACGAGACAGAGTTACGTTGCGGCATGTGTTGGAGCACAACATATGCATCCTCAACCCTCTCGCACTTAGCATACATGTCCAAAAGAGCGCTTCCTGTGTAAACATTCCTACCGTATCTATGCTTGAAAATCAAGCAATGCAACTGCTGTCCGAGATCAAGCCTACGGGCACTAGCTACTCCTTTTAGCATACTCGAAAAAGTATAAGCATCCACTTCTAGTCCACATTGTCTCATGGACTCCAAAAAATTCCATGCTCCCTCCAGCTTACCACTATTAACATAACCAGAAATCATGGTGTTCCAGGACACTGCATCTCTGTTGCACATTCGGTCGAACACTTGGTGGGCAAGCCAGATCTCTCCGCATTTTGTGTACCCACTTAATATATTATTGGCAATATAGAGATCCCTCAAAGTTCCTCCTACGGTAGCTTGACAATGGGCTATCAAAGCCTTGCTTAGAGCAGACCCTTTGTTCTCGACAAGCGAATGGAGCGCCCTCATTCACGAGCAACTACCGCTCCCTTCAACTTTCGTTGCTCCTACACATTCGCAGCGCCCGATATTGTAGAAAGGCGAGATTTTTAGTTATACCCGTTTCTCGAAAACGATCGTTCTCGCAAAGGGCTGAGCCTGAGGTGTTCTCCTTCCTCATCAAGGAAGCCCGACACCGCTATCACCATTGTTGGGGGCTTTTCTATGGATAAATCCTCCTCGCCCTCGACTTGCCTTCGACAGAACCGGGGGTGTTCACGTTTCGGTTGTGCCTTGAAGCTCGTTTTCTCTCGATCTCGCGAAACAGGGGTGGGGAGATGTGTTTTGTCTACGGCAGGGAAGAGAGAGCGAGCGGCAAAAGCCGGACGTATGAACTGAAGGAAACGTCCAAATGGATTGGGGACCGAGGGAAGACATCCTGTTTCATGTTCTAGAAATGGACCTTTAATCAGGCATGTGAAAAATAAGACATATATTTGTTTGATTGACATGCGGAATAATCCAATTACAAAATTAACTTCAAACACAAGTTTTTCTTGGACAAATGTCACCAAAAACTCCGGACAACATCAATGTCCTGAACATTTTCTTGTGTCACCAAAAAAATCAAATTGGTATTAATCTCGTACATATACCTTCATCATGATTCTTTTTATGAATGTCGTTCAAAATTGAACGTCACATGTGATAGGTCTACTCACTTTTAATTTAGATATCATTTTGCATTAACATATTTCAACTTGAATCTCTAATACCACTTACTTTCATCCTCGATCCCTTTTTGCCAAATCTAACCATGAAAGTTGTCATCAAGACTGCAATGCTCAACAACAACATCCACTTTCACTGCGCATGTTTAGTTCGTCGTAACTGATTAGGATTTGAATTACTTAGCATATCAATTATTTCAAAAGACAAAATGTCACCTTCGTGGAGTTGCAATTTGACCTTATGAAAAGAGGAATAAGAAAGTGAACAGTCTATCGCGGAGTTGTACTTGGTGGGCAGACGCACTTCGCGAGCTCTGTTTTACCACCCAAATTGGAGCACTCCCTACGGAGATTTCGTCGGAGGGAACTGGTCGCTCGTATTCAAAGTCGTGGAAATCTTGTGTCGAAGGTTTTGCATAATCGCTTCACGAGACAAACTTTATTTCGTAGAGAAATTGTGATGATTAAATATCACATGAATTATTTAGTGTAAATAGAGCCTGGAAAATATCAAGAGTTTAGATGACTGGAATGTGATTGTAATTGTAATCTCCTTTGCACGCTTGATCTATATAATGAAATCCTGCACTGCTCTCCCTACTGAACCGGTCAGACCGATAAATCCATGTCCAATTCATTTGATGGTTCCGATTTTAGAAGCTGTTTCGTGAGAAGCACAACATCGTGGCATGAGCTTGAGAAGAAGAGCACCTGGGAACGTCGCAATCGCCTTACCTGTCGCGCACTAAGGGCCTGTTTGTTAAAAAGTGTTTCTGTTCTCCGGAACAAAAATTTCTATTCTTTTATTCCGGAGAACAAAAAATAACATAAACATATTTGGTAAAACTTTTGTTCCCGTGAACAGATTTGGAACAGAAACAAAAGATAGAATAAAATTGCTTTTTGTTCTAGGGAACAATTTTGAGAAACAATTTTGCTCTCTCCTCTTTTTTCTTCTTCTCTTTTCTTTCATCTTCCTTTTGGCCGGTCGCTGGCGTCGGCCATGGCTGGCGACACCGAGCCCCACTGGGCCACCGCCAGGTTGGCATCGCCCAACGGTGGCTCGGCGAGGTCGAGCCTCTCCGGTGCCTGGGCGAGGCCAAACTCGCGTCACCTGGGCGAGGTCGAGCCTCGCCGGTGGCCTAGCAAGGCTCACCTGGCCACTAGCGAGGCTCCAACGAGCTCGTTAGCCCTCACAGTGGCCTGGCGAGGTTCCGACAAGCTTGCCGAACCTCGCCCAATCAGTTGTCAGCTGTCGCCGTTGCCATCGACCAGCCACAAAGGAGAAAGAAGGAGAAAAAAAATATAATAAAAATATTGAAAAATTAAAAGAAATAACAAAATTAATATAAGTTTATCAAACGTATTTCTATTCCTAAAAAGAGAAAAAAAAAAACAATTTTTGTTCAAAAATTGTTCCTCGAAACGGAAATATTACCAAACCCGCCATAACGCTCCAAACGAGCTGTTTAACAATTTTTGCACATTTTTATGAATAGACAAGCAACTAAGAAAGGGCATCGAGTAACTAGTAAAAACAATTGAAGAAATATGTAAAAATCCAACTGCCGATTCATTTTGACCAAGAAAGAAGCAGCAGACTCCACCAAGGGCTGGAAGGACGCGCACATTTTTAAGGTGAAGCACACTTCCAAGTCTCTTTCTCAAGGATCTGCAAGATTGGCTCCTAAGCAGCTTTTGAAGTCCTCAGATTTTGTCCGTCCCCTGGTGGTTTGCGCAACAAGAAGCATTCCTAGCCACACTCATTTGCCAATGATGAATAAACAACTCCCTCAGCATGCTCGAAACCTGATGGCTGTGGCCCAGCAAGAATCGACTTCGTGAAAGTTCTCTTTCTCAGCTCAGGTTGTCTTGAAATTCCGAGATCATTATAATATGGAAAAGACGGAAGAGACGTACTGTGGTTGATCCTCAGTGCGACAATCATGTATTGGGTTTGAATGCTGCGAATCGGCGCTTGAATTCTTCCGCCAATTTGATCTCTTCTTCTTTGTTTAGTGCGCAATTTCCACCAGTCAGCCTTATCTGCCACGTTCAGCAAACCTGCCACCACCTGCATAGTTTCATAGGCATCATGTTACATGCTTAGGTGTTGTTTGTTTGTGTTCCTGGAGTCTGTTTATGAACACAATTTCTGTTTTTTTGTTCCAAAGAATAAAAAAAGAACAGAAACGCGTTTGTTTGCGTTTTTGTTCCAAATCTATTTTTTTGTTCTCAAGAACAAATTTGGAACAGAAACAAGAAACAATAAAAACTTGTTTCTTGTTTCCTAACACTTCCGAGAAACAATTTTTCTCTTTCCTATTTTTTTCTTCTTTTTCTTTTCTTCTTCTTCTTTCTTTGGCCGGTCGCCCAGCCTTGACCGACGACCGACCGTTGAGAGCCGTCGAGGGCCGGCAACCTCGCCGAAGTGTCACCGGCCCTCGTCGGCCGGTCGCCGGCCATGGCCGAGGCCGGCGATCGGCCAAAAGGAAGAAAAAAATAACAAATGAAAAATAAAATAAAAATATTAAAAAATTAAAAGAAACAAAAAAATTATACAAGTTTACCAAACGTATTTCTATTCTAATTCTATTCCATAAACAAATTTATCAAACGCGTTCTTCTGTTCAAAAATTGTTCCCTAGAATATAAATAATTTTTTCTATTTCTATTACTTGGAACAATTTTTGAACAGAAACATTACCAAACACACCCTTAGTCTCCAGTCCACTAAATTTAAACTTCAATAACTATCCCAGCCTTCAAGTTGAAATAGACAAAATCAGAGACCACTTTATCCAAAATATTGACATCCGTCACCGACCATACATAAGGACAGAATTAATACCTTCTTCCATAACTGAAAAACCAAACTAAACTCAGAAGCCATAACGCAAGCCTAGATGAAAACCTATCGAAGCAAATAGACTAAGAATGCCAGATGGATTACCTCGTGTCCAAATGGAGCAGGAAAGTTCTCGTTGTCCTCCACTATATAAGATAGTACAGTTCCTTCTAGAATTACTGTCAAACTCCGTTCTCAACATTTTTCGACCATCAATGCCTAAATCAAGAGAAGCACAATATAAATACGATATATGCAGTTGAATCAACACACAAAACAGTTTGTGTTCATTCAAAGAAAACTAGAACATTCTCATGAACCATCAATGCCTGAGCCACTCCCAGCATAGGTGACAAAAATATCACATACAAGGCAGATCAATAAGTCAATACCAGAGCATT
The DNA here is from genome assembly GCA_014182395.1 of Eucalyptus sp. ANBG9806169. Taxonomy (NCBI): domain Eukaryota; kingdom Viridiplantae; phylum Streptophyta; class Magnoliopsida; order Myrtales; family Myrtaceae; genus Eucalyptus; species Eucalyptus sp. ANBG9806169. Next base: position 15,394,117 of record CM024575.1, on the reverse strand, counting down.
AATTTCTCACATTGGAACTATATGGCACCAAGACACTGGTAAGCAACTGTAAACTTTCAATTGTCCATTGTAGCCAATGACTCTATGCAGTAAAACATAAATAAGGAATTCACAAGGTGACTACTAAAGCAAAGGGAACATAAATTTGTTGTCTGTAAGCCCAAAAAGTGCATTATAGTATGATCTCAAGGATTAAGGACCGTTGTTACTGAATTTTCTTGTCCTGTTATAGAACTCCCAAAAAAAAAAAAAAAAAAAAACAGGAGAAATGACAAATTTAACTTACTCAAGGAGTTAAATTTAAACCCCAACTTCTCCGCAGCCAAACCAAATATACTCTGAGGAGCAGTTGCTCTAGATGATGGAACAGGAATAGCCTTCAGGCAATGCAATCAAACTATTGAAAATAAGAAAGTGACTGACTGGCACTTAGAGAGATAAAATGACAAGATGGATGAAGAAAATAAAGTAATACCATGATCAACATGTTATAAATTTTCTTTGCACTATGAAAATACCTGAAGATTAGCATGAGTCCCACGTTTGGAAACCCACTCAAAGAAAACATCTTCCTTCCGTTGGTTTTGTGATACATCTTCAGGCAGTTCTGGAATCTGTCAACCTCTGTTTCATTTTCTGGAGGCAAAGAAAGAGTATTTGGTAGATGCTCGATAGGTATTATCAGGCCGTGGTCTTCAACTAATGGTCCCTTGGGCAGCGCACAGTAGTATCTTTCTCCTACACTGATGATCAGATGAGACTCCACATCGGGGCTCGATAAACAAAACCAGCATTCTTTTGACCTGAATTTCAATCACAAACTGTGCTTAAAATGGATTCATAAGCAGTGGTCAAAAATTTCATTCCACTAGAACCAATGTAAATTATTAGCAAAAAAACAGAAGGCACCCATTGAGCACCTCTAGACCCATTTCCATTTCGAGAACCATTTTCCTCTTCCTCCTGCAAACTGTGCTTGAAGTTGCAATCAGGACCCCTTTCACATTTCCCTTTGTTAAGAAAATCAAAACAAACCCCTCTTCGGTATTGCTCCCTTGCATCTATATCATGTCGGAAGTTGCATTTTTCACCTCGTGGACAAGATCCAGAAGACAAATACTTAACGCACAGCTTATCACCGTCACCAACTGCATGTTTCTGACGTTTTTGGGAAACATCGTATCTCCAACATTGTGCGTCATTAGTGTCATCTTCAGTCCTCTTTCCTGCTTCCTTTGCACCAGCAGTTTTCTCTACTGCTGTAAACGGAGACAAGGTTGTGTTGGGAGGTTTCATGCTAATCTCAGAGGAAGACATGGTAGATGCCGGAGTAGGAGAAAGCGCATGGATAAATTTATGAGAGAAAAATAAGATTATGATGCACATAGGCAGAACGAAAATTGGAAACACTAGTAGACAGACCAGAACAGAGATATTTGTACCAACAGCAGTTTAGATACCGGATAACTCAAATATAGAGTAAGCTAGTCATAGAGAGGCATACTATTAACACATGAAAAGATCTTATCTACGACATAAAGTACATACAGAAAGATAAAATAGCCACCATTCCATTACTTGTCCGCATAAAAGCATGCCTTAGAGAACAAGTATCTCACTGCATGATTAATGTTGAGGACAATCAATAAAATGTTCATGTCTAACTCAGTCGACATCCTACCTACCTAAACTATTTGATAAACATGATTTAGAGTGCATTTGGTAACCATTCTATTCACGATAATAATTTCTGCTTAGAAATAATTTTTTCTGATTTTGTTCCATAAATGAGTTTTTGAGCATTCGAAGGTGTCATGGCCTAACCTCAGGTGTACCACCTATGGTTTGGCTAATGGACTACTAAGCTTAGACTTAGCTCGTGTAGTTCTTCCAAGTGGTACGACCATGATGGGGTGCGATTGGACGCACCGTTTCAAGTTGAAACGTTACGATGGAAGGTCACCAATGGAGGGGTACGAAGGGAGACGTATAAAATCTCCCGAACACAACCGTTGGACGGGTTGTCAATTCATTCGCACCAAAATCTCTCTCAAAATTCCATCTTGAAGATAGGCAGGATTCAATCATCAATTTGAAGAACGGTTTGCATTTACGCTGTGGAAATCGGGTGTTTTCCTTGTGATTGCATCCAGACCAACGTGAGGTATTGTTGTTCGTGATTGGTTTGCAATTCAACGTTCGATTCGGGACTATTTGCTGTTTGCGCATTGGAATCAAGTAAGTCGTCTTCCGCCGACATGAAATCCTTCATTGGTATCAGAGCTCGATCGTGATTTCTGCCTTGTTTTTTCATTGAATCAACGTGTTTATGCCTCTGTCTTGTTTTTCTTGAATTTTTTGGTGTATTTTCGGGCATTTTAAAACATGAACAGTAACTTCGGTTTTTGAGGCCAAGGGTGAAACTCGCCGATTCCGGGCAAATTCCGGCGACCCACCCCTTGATTTCGGACCAGTATGGTCGCACCGCCATGAGAAACATTAGCCATGAGTTATTTCGGCATATCGTTGTTCGCCGGAGGCTAATCGGGCGGCGGAAGTCGCGGTGGAGGATTTGTGTTATGGGAAGGTTTCTTCTGATTTGGGGCTCATTTCTTCATCATTTTTGCCGAAATTTGAACCCATGTGGTCATGCCGGCATGCTCTTCAAAACCCATTAATTATTTGTGTCTGGGATGGGCTACCGGAGAAGAAACGGCGGCGAATCATGGCTGAAAACCGGCGAAAATGACGAAGAAATGGCTTCGGTCGCGCGGGGAAGAAGGCGCGTGGGGTCCACACGCGTGCTGCGGTTGCGGCGCGTGGAACCCACGCGCCACGCGCCTTCGCGCGCGCGCAACTGCTGCGCGCGTGGGATCCACGCGCGCGCCAACCGCTGGCGCGTGGGGCCCACGCGCGCGGAACCGCACGGCAGGCGATTGCGGCGCGTGCGTTGCACGCGCTTGGGCGTTGGTCCGCGCGCGTGCGGACCACGCGTTTGACGCGGACATGGGCATGTGCTTGGCACGCGCGTCACCGCCGGCGGTTGTTGGCCGGCCGGCGACCCGACCCGACCGGCGACCCGTTGACCCGACCCGAACGTTGACCAAGACCCGTTGACCCGACCCGTTGACCGTTGACCGGTCAACGGTCGGACCCCCAGAGCCTTTTGGCTCGGCGGCGCGTGCGCCACACGCGCCGCACACTCGGGCGGCGCGTGGGGGCGCGTGCGAGCTCCGATGGAGCGTGGTTGGTGGCGTTAGGTTCGTATGGGTGTCCTCTACACTTTGTGGAATAATTATTTTTATTTTTAGATTTTATAAATGTATGAAAATGTGTAGGGAACCTTATGTACGCGTATTTTTTTGGGGTTTAATGCATAGTTTATTCATTTGTAGCTTGTATTTTCTTGTAGTTTAGGAAATACAGTAGCTAGCTTATGTGCAAGTGATGTTACATATGCTGTGTAAAGTTTAGTTCAATGATATGAAGTATATAGTTTTAATATACTTGCAATTTTCTAGTTGCTAGAAAATTAGAACAATGGTAGGAAATCCATTACATGTTGAATTGCATTTTTTTTTTTAATTATAGTTGAAGCATGATTGTTGTTTATACGTTGGTTATCATCATGCTATGGTTTTGTGTTAAGGAAAGATGTAGAAATTACATGAGGTCATGTAATTATTTTTCCTAGTGGGAGTTCGTAGGTTGGTAGAATTCGAAGGAATCCTCACCTAGAACTCAAAATTTGTGCAAATTAAAATAATTAATGATAATTGAACAATCGTACATAGAAATTGATTGGGAACATAGTGAACTTTTGTTTCTATGTCTTTTGTTGAATTATTATTATTTTATTTTGTTTTTGCTGAAAATTAAATATGTGTGTTACTCTGAAAAATGTGCTAGTATTGATTCTGCGTCTATTATGTTAATGTGTTATAGAAATTGATTATGGCATCGGCATCCAAGACCATTGTGGCTGACCTCAATAAGGGTGAGAAGCTGAACGGTGACAATTATGATATTTGGCACCGAAAGGTTCATACATCCTTGAGGAACAAGAGGTTTTGGAAACCCTCAACCACACCATGGATGAACCTGAGCATGGAACTTCAGCTCAACACGGGAGAGATCTAGAAGCTTATCAAGCTTGGAAAAGAAGAATAGCATTGCTCGCATCACGTTGCTGAGCTGTATGCAAGATGATCTCATGTGTGGGTTTGAAAGTTATGATAAAGCTCAAGATATGTGGGTTGCCTTGAAGGATAAGTTTGGGGGTACATCTGCCACTAAGCTGAGGAGACTCACCATCAAGTTTGACACTTTCCGAAAGCGCCCAAATGTAACAATGAGGCAACATCTTCGGGAGATGTCAAACATGATCCGTGAGCTGAAGTCGGCGTCACTCCCTTGCGATGAACAGCAAGTTCGGGCTGTTATTAGGTCTCTTCACGATAATTGGGAACATATGAAGATCAATATGACGCATAGTGAGAACATCGTCACTTTTGATGATATTGCGCGTCATTTGGAATTAGAGGATGAGCGCCTAGAGGCTGCAAGATCCTCTACCCATGCTTATGTTGCTGAAACGAGTTCGCGCAAAGCTTCGGGCTTCAAGCGCAAGAGGAACCTTCAGTTCAACAACAAAGGGAAGATGACTGATCAAGGACCCAAGAGGGCTAAAACTTTCCGACGCAAGAAGCGTGGTGGGAAGAAGGACAAGGCCAAGATGGAGTGCCACAATTGTGGCAAACTGGGTCATTTTGCTCGTGAATGCACTGAGCCGAAAAATGTACCCTATTACTCCATTACTATGAGTAATGCTTTTGTTTCTAGTACTATAATGCTTGCTGAATCTCATCCAATGTGGACTGTAGACTCAGGAGCAACGGACCATGTAGCTAGAGACCGAGAAGCATTTGTGGAGTATCGTCGGATATCGTCTGGAAGAAGATGGATATATGTTGGGAATAACTCAAGAGTTGAAGTGAAGGGTGTCGGCACATGCAAATTAATCTTGCGTGGTGGTCGAAATCTATTCTGCATGATGTCCTTTATGCTCCGGATATTCGACGAAACTTGGTCTCTGTAGTTGTTCTTCTTAGCTTAGGTTATGTATTGAATTTCCATGGTGATTGTGTTGATATTTTGTATGGAACAGTTTATTATGGTTCAGTCATGTATTGAATGGTTTTATGGTGTTAAACATTGACTATGATCAGTACAATGTTAATGTTGATGGTTGTTTTTCTTTAATTGCGTCTTCTGATAACATTGGGACTGATGCAAATACTTGGCATGCTAGATTAGGTCACATTAGGTTGCAAAGAATGCAAAGATTAGCTAGAGAAGGCCTTTTAGGGTCACTCACTAATGTTGATCTACCCGTATGTGAACATTGTCTAGCGGGAAAAGCAACTAGAAAACCATTCGGTAAAGGGACTAGAGCTGAATTTCCATTGCAACTCATACATTCTGACATTTGTGGTTCTTTGAATGTGAGGGTGAGGCATGGAGCCTCATATTTCATTACTTTCATAGATGACTTCACGCGTTTCGGTTATGTCTTTCTGATCTCCCATAAGTCCGAAGCATTAGAATGCTTTAGACGATATATAACGATGGTAGAAAATCAGTTGAACAAAACAATAAAGGCATTAAGAACCGATCGTGGACGTGAGTATCTATCGAAGCAATTCAAAGCTCTTTGTGATGAAAAGGGAATTATAAGACAATTGACTATTCCTTATACTCCACAACAAAATGGGGTAGCTGAGAGAAGGAATAGAACCCTATTGGAAATGGTTAGGTCTATGATGGCGCAAGCAAATTTACCTATCTCCTTTTGGGGAGATGCATTATTGACTGCTGCCTATGTACTTAACCGAGTGCCCTCAAAATCGGTCACTTCCACCCCTTATGAATTATGGACTGGAAGAAAACCAGACTTAAGTAGTCTACGTCCATGGGGATGTGCAGCTTATGTTCATGAATCTTCCCATAAATATGGCAAATTAGGCCCTAGAGGGAAGAAATGTATCTTTATAAGATATTCTGAACACTCCAAAGGGTATGTGTTCATAGGTGAACAAGCTGATGGAAGTGTGACCGAAAAGGAGTCACGAGATGTCACGTTCTTGGAGAACGATTTTCCTAGTAGAGGTGAGATTGATAAGGATTTCCAATTATATGAGATGGAAGATCCTAATAACACACCCACTAATGTTATGGAGGGGAATGAAGATTTACCTCAATATGAAAGACCTAGTGGGAGTGTAGCATCGTCTGGCGAATTGAATTCAAGAGAAATTCAGTTGCGTAAAAGTGATCGTAAAAGTATTCCTCGTCGTCGTTTTGAGATTGAAGGGGAAGCATTTATGATTGCTCATAAAGATGATGCCGAGCCTAAGACTGTTCAAGAGGCTCTCTCATCCTCGATAAGGAAGAATGGAGAAAAGCTTTGGAAGACGAGATGGAGTCAATGAGGACAAATCATGTCCGGGACTTGGTTGATCTACCACCCAATCGTAAGGCCATTGGAAACAAATGGGTTTTTAAGATTAAGCAAAGGGCGGATGGATCCATTGAAAAGTATAAGGCTCGTCTTGTGGCGAAAGGTTATACTCAACAAGAGGGTATAGACTACGAGGACACTTTTTCACCGGTTGTAAGGTTTGCCTCAATACGTCTTATTCTAGCCATCGTTGCACATTTGGACCTTGAATTACATCAAATGGATGTAAAGACGGCATTTCTCAATGGAGAACTAGATGAGGAAATTTATATGAAACAACCATTAGGTTTCATAGCTAAAGGTCAAGAGCATAAAGTTTGCAAACTTCATCGCTCAATATATGGCCTTAAGCAATCATCTAGACAGTGGTATCTTCGTTTTCATCGAGCCATAACAACTTATGGTTTTACGATGATCGAAGAGGATCACTGTGTATATGTCAAACGGTCTGAAGATAAATTTGTGATTTTATCACTTTATGTGGACAATATCTGTTGGCTGGAAATGACAAGGTTATGGTAATCACCATAAAAGAATGGTTGTCCTCCAATTTTGAAATGAAGGACATGGGAGAAGCTGCTTATATATTAGGAGTTAAGATCGAAAGAGATCGATCAAGGAAACTCCTTACTTTATCACAAGAATCTTATATTATGAAGATTCTTGAACGTTTCAATATGCAGCATTGTAATCCCATTGATACCCCTGTCATGCAAGGCGAAGGCCTAAAATACTTGAGATGTGTCCTAAGACTCCAGGAAGAAATTAAAATAATGGAAATTGTTCCTTACGCTAGTGCGATCGGAAGTTTGATGTATGCTATGATGTGTACTCGACCCGACATATGTTATGCCGTGGGATTGGTGAGCCGATTTCAATCAAGTCCCGGTCCAAAGACACTGGAAAGCGATAAAGAGGATCTGAGATACTTGAAGGGCACTATGGACTATCGACTTTGTTACCAAGGGAATGATTTACGCCTATTAGGTTATTCATATGCTGATTGGGGTGGAGACCTGGATGAGCGTAAATCGACTTCGGATATGCGTTCTTGCTCAATGGATGTGCAATTTCTTGGAATAGCAAGAAACAAACATGCACAGCCTTGTCAACTATGGAGGCTGAATTTATTGCGTGTTACGCCGCGGTGCAAGAAGCAGTATGGCTAAAACGTTTCTTTGAAAATTTAGCCATTGTCACTGAGATTCCAAGACCAGTGACAGTTTATTGCGATAGTCAAGCAGCCATTGCCTATGTGAAAAATCCCAAGTATCATGGAAGGACGAAGCACATTGACATAAAGAATAACTTCATCAGAGATATTATAGCGCAGAAAGAAGTGATTCTACAATACATTTCAACTAATAGAATGGTTGCTGATTCATTTACGAAGGCTATTCCTAGAGACATATTTTTGACCCACAGGATGTCACTAGGTTTGCGTAGGATGTGATATGTGTTATTGTATAGGATCATTGTTTTATGTATTTATGGACATATGTATTGTACTTGTTTGTTTATTAATGACTTGATGTTTTTATCAAAAAGTACAAATCCATTATGAGACTAGCACAAGCACACATATATTATTGGAAAGTATGTCAGCGGTAATGATTGGCTTACTCACACGAGCAATCGCCTCAAGTGCTATAGTTAGCACGTTGAGATGAGACGTTATGTACAAATAAATGCTGAAGAGCAAGTCTAGTACATAAAATATGTCGCCTTGATTGGAGTCAAGATGAGGTCTGTGATTTATTTAAGACCGAACATGATAGTCTCACAATCATGTATGCCTATAAGATGCCGGATGCGAGTACTTAATTTGGCGCTATAGAGAGCGAGCTAATATAGCACTCGAGTTAAACATGAGTACGTGAGAGGCACGTGACTATGTTTAGGCTAAGATCCGTATAGTGGATATATTTAAGAAATGACATACGCTCTTATAGAAAGAGAAATCCACTATAGCATGTAATTTATACTACATGTGCATTGTTCGACCGAAATTGGAAGGTGAGTAAAATTATCCCTATTTACTCATTGCGTGAGCCCTTGAGGTAATTTATAATTTACCTCAATTCGTGCCCTATGTTACTTCGACTATGTTCTCGAAATGAAAGATCGGTGTTGCTACTTTAGCATGTTACGGGCGGTCATGAATAGATATGGCCTATGGGACGTGTCTAGGAAAGCAGTTGTTCTAAAATTAAGAGAGACATGAGTGCGAAGGAAGACTATTGTTGTTTTACATCTGTCACATGTATTTACTGGTCGACCAATTATATCGCCTTATGTGGTTGCGGATATAATTGTAAATACATGATGTTTTGAGGATAATCAAGTATAGCCTTTAAGGGATAGGTATCCTTGAATTGATGTAACAAGATATGTCAGGGCACTTTGTGAGACATCGTTGTTTATTTTTCTTTTCGGGTTGTAGCCATTATGTCATCCCTAACAGGTGCATAATTTGAGCTCCCAAGTGCGGGTGCACTCACTTTGGTCGCACGGCTTACTTGCCGGTATGAATTGTTCTGTAAAGTTGATGAATGTTGAATGCATTGCCTTATATTCTTGATAGAAAGCTATCGGGCCCATCATGTCCGAGTGGGAGATGTAGTTCTTCCAAGTGGTACGACCATGATGGGGTGCGATTGGGCGCACCGTTTCAAGTTGAAACGTTACGATGGAAGGTCACCAATGGAGGGGTACGAAGGGAGACGTATAAAATCTCCCGAACACAACCGTTGGACGGGTTGTCAATTCATTCGCACTAAAATCTCTCTCAAAATTCCATCTTGAAGATAGGCGGGATTCAATCATCAATTTGAAGAACGGTTTGCATTTACGCCGTGGAAATCGGGTGTTTTCCTTGTGATTGCATCCAGACCAACGTGAGGTATTGTTGTTCGTGATTGGTTCGCAATTCAACGTTCGATTCGGGACTATTTGTTGTTTGCGCATTGGAATCAAGTAAGTCGTCTTCCGCCGACATGAAATCCTTCAGCTCGAGCTCTCCAAAGCCCATATCAATTCGCGACTAGGTTCAAGTTTTTTAGCATGCAAGTGAGTTTTATGTAGGAATTGCCAGTAATCTATTTGCAATGGGTTGATTAGAAACCCAAGTAAAGTAAAAATACGAATTAGATTGTGAGTTTGGGAACTTGATTACGCTAGATTTCTTTAACGCCCTTTCGGTACATTTTCTCTTTTATTCCAAAAATAATGTTTTGCTGACAGCTTGAATTGAGTTTAGCCTAATTCACTATCATGCAAAAAAATATTTTGTAGACAGCAGTGATTGATTTTAGCCTAATTCACTATCATGCAATGAGATGATCACACGAATGCTCAGACATTATTAAACAATCAAATAAATTGCACCAAAAGAATTAAACACACAAAGCAAACAATTATTGGGTTTTCTCTTATCTTGAAATTAGAACTTTATGATATAACGTGCACTTTAACTACATAAAGTAACTCTATTGATAATCAATTTATAATTAAATGAACCTAATATGCAAACTATTTGACATGCAACTAATATTTTTGTATTTTTTTATTTATTAAAATTCGTAATAAAAAAAACTAATTAAACTATCTAAAATGAATAATTTTCTAATCCATTTTAGGGATTAACTTGACTTAAATCATGTCCTATCTCAGAAAACTATTTTTAAAAATGTGAGATTATCTAAATATGCAAACATTATCTAAAACCCTATCTATAAAGGAAAATGTGACTTAGAATCTATTCTAATCTATTCAGAATTATCTAAACATGCAATTTTATTCAAACTAGGCAATGTTATCGAGAAATCCTATATATTCTAACATGTAGTCTAATGTAGAACATGAAATTTTAATTTAGGAAACTATCCCATCTAATGCACAATTTGATTTTTAGGTGTTTTCAAAACAAGTAATTTCCAAATATAAGCATTATATCCAATTCACTCAAAATATTGGGCAAGAATTCAGATAAAGGGTTAAAATAATTGAAAAAATAATCCATTATCTCACGAATTAAATTAACAATTATTCCAACCCTAAAAACTACAACACGCAAGAAAAATCATAATAATTAAAAAAATTGATCCGAAGTCTCATGAATCAAATTAATAATTATGATGATTTTAAAGCCAAAATATCATCAATGCGCAAAAAAAATAAAAAATCAACATAATTAAAAAGTGATCCAAAGTCTTACGGATCAAATTAGTAATTATAGTAATTTTTTTTGCCAATAATATCCTATCATAGTCTCAATCTATTAGCATCAAATACTCCAATTAGACAATAATATCAAGATGAAATTTGGTTCAAGAAAACTACCTTATTTGGACCGGCGCCAGAGATTCGTGAACGGCGGTTTGTGTCTGAGACGGGCTCAGCGGGGATGGACTTACGTTTAAGGACAGTTACGATTGAGCGTTCACCATTGATGGATTCCTGAGCCAAGAATTATGGCGCTCCTTCGCAAAACCTGCAGATGAGTCAAATTTGACCCAACAAATTATGTTGACCTCGTTGGATGAAGAGGTCAAGCTGCAATGTATCCCCTCCCAACGTTGACTGCGATCTTTTCTATTATGTTTGGGCACACCAAGAAGACCTGCAACAGGAAAGCAAATTGGCTGGCTCGGTGAAGCGTGGAGATAGCAAGGTCGTCGGGGACAGCAAGCAGAGCCTGGTCGTCGCCGTCGAGGGAACGAGTGAACTGCGGTTGCGTCGTGGATCAAAGCTCGCCGGGAGAAGGGGGGCGGATCTCGTCGGGTCGTTGTCGGGCGGAGATGCGGTGGCTCGTCGACACGCGGGCGGCTCGTCGTCGAAGAGCCAGCAAACACCACGGCGAGGGAGTGTAGCGACGGGCAGGAGCGACGCGAGCAGCAAAGACGTCGGGGCGGCGAGCAGCGTCGGGCCGTCGTCGAGCGGTGCGTCGAGAACAAGGCAGCGGCTCGTCGAGGCGGTGGGAAGCAACGGCGTCAGCTTGGTTGAGCAACAACAGCGATGGGAAAGCTCGGGCTTGATCGAACAGCAGCGGCAGTAGACGGAGGGACGGGAGCCGCGGGTGGTGGGCGTCGGGCGGGGGCACGGCGCCGGGGCGGAGTTTGCCGGATGGAGGGAGGCGGCGGCGGGTTGCAGGTGTCGGCGATGGAAGCAAGTGCGGCGACGGCGTTCGGAGCTCTAGCGACCGCGAAACAGCAGCTGCGGTGGTGGAGTTGCAGGCGTCAAGCTTGACGCTCGAAGCCCCCTGGAAGAAGACAACCTCCCCTTTTTTTAAAATTTTTTCTCCATCACGTCCTCTAGAGAGAAAATTCCTCTGCACTTTGTCAGAGAAGAAATGAAAGACCACTTTTTTGTTGACTTCTTGAATGGACGAGAGAGGGGCTGTGTTTTTTTATTTCTCCTCCTTTTTCATGGACACACCCTTTCGCACGGCCATGGTATTTTTTATTTTTTTTTGTCGGTCCTACTCTATCTCTATTCTAACTCTTACTCTCAAAATTTTGTCCTACCTCTTTGTAGGGCGTGGTAGTCGAAACTCATTCCTGAAACTAATTCGTCCCAACTCCAACCTCCCTGAGAAGGCGGAAATTCGAACCTCCCATCTTTCATTTTCATGTTGGAAAGATGGCTACTAAGGTAAACCACAGTAGTTCATGGCCATGGTATATTTAGTAATGTGCATATAGATAGTTTTAATCAAGTGAAATGCGATTGAAAAGAAGATTGTGCCATGGCCGTGCGAATGTGTGATACTATATAAGTTAGTTGCGAATAACAAGAAAAAAAAATTATATAAAAAACCACCATGTATGATCTCTTACATGTAAATTAGAACGAAGGATTTCAGTCACTGATTGATGGATTAATTGGAATATAAAGTATATATTACCCCAGCTTTCGCATCGCATTAAAGACACTAGTTCAAAAGTTTAAGCTAAATACAGTGCAATTGATGAAATCTACGATACCATATATAACATAAAAAAGAAGATCAGCAATTGCATGAGTAAAGTCTATTATATGGTGGTGTTAATAGCGAGCCCTCTCACTTGTCTGAAGATCCTAGAGAAGACCAAATTGCAAGGGATAAGTCCCGTGGAGAATTAGAAAGAAATCTCAATAATCTGAAACAAACCATCATACCATGTGTTGACATCCAAAAGTGCCCGATATTTAGTTATTATCAATATGTGATGATCGTTCGGAAGCAATAAAGGTGAACTCAACAACCTCATATGCAATCATCAAAATTAACAAATAAAAAAGGAAAAGAGTCGAGAATATCCTATCCGGGCATATTTGATCATCCGTGAAGGAAGCCAATTGAATGGATTGAAGATCGGTCGATATCACATGCTATTTGATGGTTTGTGTATAAATGTTGGCACATATCGACAAGTGGCAAATGATTGCAGATTATTTTGCACTAGTTGTTGATGAGCATCTTAACTGAGGAGTGTCGACAAGCATCTTAACTAAGAAGCAAGATAATACATTCAGAGAATTGCACCAGGGCTTATGCATGTGAAGACCCACTAAGGGAGATTGGGGATGATAGTTGACCAACGCGGAGAGATTGACAACTGAACAATCACAAGGCCCAGGGAGTGGAGAACAATTACAAACAGGAAGTGAACACGGGAGATCATGGCCGCTATTTTGAAGGACAACAGTTACAAAGCTCAGGGCCTGGAGAACAATTACAAACGGGAAATGAACATGGGGAGATCGTGGCCGCTATTTTGACGGACGACACTATTTGAAGAAGAGAATCGACAACATGGGGAACATGGACCATTATTTTCTGAAGTGTGTGACTACAGTTACAACCATGTAGGAATTGCTTCCGAATGGATATGATGAAAGGTCTATAAATAATACTAAGTTCTCATCAATGGGAGAGGTCCTCGACAAACAAAATGTAATATTTTATTATCTTTACTTTTCTGCACTTTATTTTTTCTTAGTTATAGCTTTTCGATTCATGTCGTCGATTAAATTCTGGTGCATATCTTTATCCCAATGCTTCATTGTCGATTCAATTCCAACATGCATCTCTATCATGGGTTTCATGCTGTTGATTAAATTCCGGCATTACATCTTTGCACGTTCTCAAGTTTTGTCGTCAATTAAATTCCGACACAGTTCGTGCACATGTATTGTTATGGAAATGGTTGTATTTTCAAGCCTTGTTGTTGACTAAATTTGTATGTATAGCTCGATTTGAAATTCCAAATAAAGAGTTGCAGCTATTTCTCGTCCGCCTGAATATTTCTTAAAAACCCATTTCATCTCCTCAAAAGTCGAAGAACAACTTTTGGAAAAGATATTTCGCCGTTGATTACATTCTAGCGAAACACCATGAACAATCCATTCATATTTATAAGTTAAAATCATCGACATGAGGAGAGTCAACTCCTAGCAATCTCAGTTACAATGAGGACGCTGCTAGATGCATCATCGTATGCATCATGCACATGAGCTAAAGTTGCGTCGGATGTTCAAGCGAACTCATGCATCCTTCGAAATGCTGATTTCCTAATCAGCGAAGGATAAGGATCGTTTATGCAGAATTTTCTTTATACCGACGCTGTATGCATGCGCTGTAATTTTTTTCTTCTGGTTTTTTGGTATTTTTTCACGGGCAGAGTTTGCTCCTGCTAAATATAGCCAAAGAAGCCAATGTCGCAAAGCTCGAACGGAGTGATCAACGCCCAATCCTGGCCCTCCGAGGACGGGGACGTGAAGATCATGTCCCTGCATGAGATGGTCACATCAAACGCACTAATCCACCACTCGCCCAACCCTATTCTCCTCCCCACCTCCAGGTCGATGTCCACGCTTACCTCGCCGCTCGAGACGCTCGAGTCCAGAGTCAGGGCTTGCCAACTGTTCCTACTGTTCGACAAGTTCGACTTGAACACGGCGGCGACCGTCGCTTGCTTCCCCTTTCCCAGCACGAACGGATCCAACGAAGCGCCCGATAAGCGCTTGCCTCCGTACTTGAGCGTGGCCCTCACGCCCGTGTAGTTCACTCGGAAGTAGCTGCTCGGGTTCACAACCCCGATGTGAACGTCGCAGCCCACGGAGATCACGGAGGCGGAGACGTTGAATGAGCCGGAGGAGGAGGCCGGTACGACCCGGAAGTCGGGGACCACGAGAGCGGGTAAGACCACGAAGAGAATACAGACAAAGACCGTGACGGCGATCGTCGAGAATTTGAAGCACGGGTATATGCACGTCTCGCATACCGGCGAGGGCGGCAGCTGGGGGGGTTGGCCAGCTGCAGCGGCAGCAGCAGCGGGGATGGAGATGGGACATTCTTGGTTCGAGTGGGCCAGGACGACGGCCGAGTTGGCTCTGCTATGCTCCACATCCATCGAACAAAACCTTCCCTTAGCGGAGTTTTTTAGATACGAGGTAATGTGAGACCGGTGGTGTCGAGCGGTGCACGTATATATAGACGAAAAGGGGAATCTCTCCATGTCGGGAACTGAATCTACAAGCTTTTGCTCGATTTCCACGACGAGGAACGCTGACTAAGCACCAGCTACGGACACTGGCACTAACGCAACATGAGAAAATCAAATAAAATGTCGAGTGGAAAGTACAAAAATGGCCTCCTCTATAATGCTCCTGCTCGATTTCGGGCCTTTTCTAGTTTAATTTTTGTTGCACATGTGTTCCCCGCACTATTCTTTAGTCTTGATTTTCGGACGAATTTCGTATTTTTCCCATCCATATGTGAACAGAAAATGCTGATTAGGTGCTGAAGATTAATGTTTGACGGTCACATGTTATGATTAGTGCAAAATTGAGGAACTAGTGGCGGTTCTCGTAAATAGCCACCACTCGAGCAAGAATCCAGCCCATGTGGACCGGTGTCCCTCCTAAAACGATGATTTCGTAATAAATGGGCAATAGCTATGATAATGTGTTATTGGCGGGCAACAATATAAGGTCATTAGATACCTAAGGAAAGCCTGGCCAAGACAGTGAATGTAAGTTTCCCTGCATGTGGTTCGTTCGTTGTAACTGATTAGGATTTGTATTAATTAGCAAATTGATTTAACCACTAGGATTCGCCCTAGTGGCCACCCTTCCAACATGGAAGGGGGAGGTGAGGGGTTCAAATCCTCACCTTCTCAGGAGGATGGGGTAGGAACGCGTAAGTTTCAAGAATGGGTTTCGACTCCCACGCCCTGCAAGAGGCAGGGCAAAAGTCTGAGAATGAGTGTAGAATAAGATTAGAGTAGAACTGACAAAAGAAAAAATTAACAAATTGATTTGAGGAGGAAAATATCTGGAAATTGGGATCTAAAATCAGGTTACGAACTGATTATGTCGCAAAATAAAGTATAGGGACCGAAATTTAACACACAAGCCATAGTATAGGAACCATTTATGTAATCTCTCTTCGATTATTTGTATTATATATTCCTTGTAAACGCCAGCACCATTTGTGCATCTCGGCACTTGGTCGGCATTTTCCATCGATATCTAGATGGAAATCTGAAATTCATCCTAAAATTGTGACCGGCTATTAATATAGGGACTAAACCTGTCACAAGATGAAGCACGACATCAATTAACATGGTCGCAGATCACCGGATGCCCGACCATGTTGACATCGATCCTACGAAATTCGTGGGTTTCATGTTTTCTAGGTTTCATTGATCTTAGACCAAACTAACCAGACACAAGAACAACGGCTTTCATACTCTCCTTGCACGATTGTTTTGAAAAATGTCACCTCCGCTCGTCCCGTGTGCATGCATCTGCTCGTCCCGTGTGCATGCATCTGCTCGTGATAAGAAGATCGATATTTGACAATTGCCAAATAAAAACCACGATGACCATCTTTAGCGTCGTCGTTCTTGAACGACGATAATTTAAAAAAAAAAAAAAAAAAAAAAGTTTACTCTTTGCCATGTCACGATCATAAGCCAAAAAGGTTGTTTGGCAATTAACTCATGGTCGCCCCTTCCAAAAAAAAAAAGCGACGTGTATTCGGACACGAATGTTCAACCCCCGCAATGTTGTTCAGAAAAATGCATTCGAAGTGCAAGAAATTCTATCGCATTTGCTTTTTCTAAACCTTTCGATTTTGCCAAAGGAATCCTAAACATTTTTGCTTTTTGTCAATTGAGTCTATCCAAAAAAATTTGGCCGAAATTCGCTGACGTGAATGTCAACCATCCTACATGGCACGACCGATGCTAAAGTAGACAAATTTTATTAATTTTTTAATTATCTTTATGTTTTAAATTTTTTTTTTCTTTTTTCTATTTTTTTCCTTTTTTTTTCTCTGGCCAATCAACTAACCTCCGACGACCGACCACAAGCCACGACCAGCAAGGGTCGACTTTGCCAACCTTGGGGCCACCCTTGGACAAGGCCAACAAGGTCAGTCTTGCCGAAGGCCAGCGAGGGCGACCTCATCAGCCGTGATCGAGGCTCACCCTCGCCATCAATGTTGCTTGAGGCCTACGAGATTGGCCTCTTGCGAGGCTAGTGAGGTCGCCCCTCACCAAATCTCGGCAAGGCTGCTCCTTGTCGATCGCTAAAGTCTAGGTGACCAGCCAAATGAAGAAAAGGGAGGGAGAGAGAAGAGAAAAGAAATTTTAAAATAAAAATAATTGAAAATTTTGAAAAAAAAAATTTGTTTACATCGACGCCAGCCATGTCACGTAGGACGGTCAATATCCACGTCAACAAATTTCGATTAAAATTAATCGAATGAACTCAATTAGCAAAATGTCGAAGGGTTAAGAACTCAACTCGTAAAGTTGAAAAATATAAGACTAAATTGACAAAATTGCAATAAATTTAAAACGTTTCGCATAATTTTCCCAAAAGGAAGGTCGGATTTCTTTTGGAGTATGGAGTTTCTAAGTGGTGGTGGACACTGGACTGTGACCGAGTGAAAAGAGGGATCAGAAGTGGACAGTCTATCGTGGAGTAGTGGATCTCGGTGGGCAGATGCACTTCGTGAGTTTTGTTTTACGTGCATGGTTACAAGTATTCAAAGTCAGCGAAAATCTCAGATTAAAGATTTTGCGTGATTCCTTTGTGAGATAATGAACTTTATTTCGTGGATAACTTTTCAAGACTAAAGACCTTGAATAAATCGAGCGCAGTTGAAATCCCCGTCATGTTGGTTAAGCCGTCTAAATTCAAATGTCCGATTTTATTTTATTGCCCCACTTCCCGAAACGCTTTATGTTTCATTCGAAGCAAAATATCGTCCCGCGAGCTTAAGGGGAACAGCAACTGGGAACGTCGCAATCGCCTTACCTGTCGCGCAATAATGCTCCAAACGAGCTGTAAAAACAATTTTTGCAATGGCGGACAAGCAATTATGGGCGCGCATAACAAAATTTCTGAAATAGAAACTGATAATAAATTAATTTTTCAATTTCTATTTCATAGACGAGTTTCTGAGCAAAAAAATGCGTTTGATAACAATTTAAAATTTTGAAATAAAAATTCGTTTGATAATAGAATAAAATTTCTATTTCTTGGAGCCATAACGATCGGCATCCGGTGGTCAGAGCCGGACGTCCAACGATCAGTGTTCGGCTTCCGGTGACTGACGGCGGGCGATCGAAGTCCGGAGTCCAGCGCCAAAGTCTAGCGACCAACAGCCAAAGTCCAGAGTCCAACGTCAAAGTTTGGCAACCAGCGATCATCGTCCAAAGTCCAAAGTTCAATGTTCGATGTCGGGTGGCGGGCGACGGACATCTAGCGGCCGTTATTGAGCGGCGAACGGTCGACGGCTGACATCCGATGGTTGGTCGTGAGGCTTCAACATCCAACGATTGGCGATGAGCAACTAACAACTGCTAGACATTCAACATCCGACGACCAGCAATTGGCGACGAGCGACCGGAGTTCGATGCTGGCCAGTGGTCGAAGCCAGTGGCGGGCGATCGGCAACCGACAACGGGCGTCCAACATCTCACGGGCAACAAGTGAACGACGTGCGGTGACGAAAGTGAACGATAAGGAAAATTTTGATTTCTCATTTCTGTTCCACTAATAGAAAAGCTAAAAACTTTAACTTTTGATTTATAGCCCAAATCTATTTCTGAAATAAAAATCTGTTTCAGAAATAGAAAAATGAAATTGTATTACCAAACGGATTTCTGTTCCAGGGAATAGAAAAATTAAAAAAAAATAAAGAAACAGAAATGTTGTCATGCGCGCCAAAGAGAGCCCTTTAGTAATTAACGAAAACAAAGTAAAGAAATGTGTAAAAATCCAACTGCAGATTCATTTTGACCAAGAAAGAAGCAGCACGTTCCACGAAGGGCACGAAGGACGCGCACATTTTTTAGGTAAAGCCCACTTCCGAGTCTCTTTCTCAAGGATCTGCGAGATAGCAGCTTTTGAAGTCCTAGGATTTTGTACCGACCAAAACAAAAAAGTCCTAGGATTTTGTCCGTCTCTTGGTGGTTCGCCCAACAAGAATCATCCCTAGCCACATTCATTTGGATATGACCAATAAACAAACTCGCCTCTGCATGCTCGAGACCTGATGGCCGTGGCCCATGAATCGACTTCGTGGATGTTTTCTTTTGGCAGCTCTTGCGGAACATCCCCCCTAGGTTGTCTTGGAATTCCAAGGTCGTTAGAATAAGGGAAAGACGGAAGACGCGTACTGTTGTTGACCCTCAGTGCGACAATCATGTATTGGGGTCGAATGCTGCAAATCGCCGCTTGAATTCTTCTGCCAATTTGCTCTCTTCTTCTTTGCTTAGCGCGCAATTCCTCCAATCAGCCTTATCTGCCACGTTCAACAA
The DNA here is from genome assembly GCA_014182395.1 of Eucalyptus sp. ANBG9806169. Classification (NCBI taxonomy): domain Eukaryota; kingdom Viridiplantae; phylum Streptophyta; class Magnoliopsida; order Myrtales; family Myrtaceae; genus Eucalyptus; species Eucalyptus sp. ANBG9806169. The sequence continues at coordinate 15,374,776 of CM024575.1, read as the reverse complement.
ACCTGCCACCACCTACACAGTTTCACAGGCATCATGTTACGTGCTTAGACTACAGTCCACTAAGTTTAAATTTCAAGAGTTGTCCAAGCCTTCAAGTTGAAATAGACATTTTTGAAGACCACTTTGTCCAAATTATTGACATCCGTCACTGACCATACGTAGGGACAGAATTAATACCATCCTCCATAACTGAAAAACCAAACTAAACTCAGAAACAATAACCTAAGCCTAGATGAAAACCAGTCGAAGCAAATAGACTAAGAATGCCAGATAGATTACCTCACGTCCAAATTGAGCAGGAAAGTTCTCGTTGTCCTCCACTATATGTGATAGTACAGTTCCTTCAGGTAATTCCACATAAAAGAGACTAGATTTACCGTCAAACTCCGTTCTCAACATTTTTCTACCATCAGTGCCTAAATCAAGAGAAGCACAATATGAATACGATATATGCAGTTGAATCAACAGACAAAACAGTTTGTGTTCATTCAAAGAAAACCAGAACATTCTCATGAACCATCAATGCCTCAGCCACTCCCAGCATAAGGTGACAAAAATCTCACACACAAGGCAGATCAATAAGTCAATACCAGAGCATTAGTTTCTGATGCTGGGAGCTATATGGCACCAAGACACTGACAAGCGACTGTAAACTTTCAATTGTCCACTGTAGCCAATGACTATGCAGTAAAACATAAATAAGGATTTCTTATAGTGACTACTAGAGCAAAGGGAACATAAATATGTTGTCTGTAAGCCCAAAAAGTGTATTATGGTATGATCTCAAGGATTGAGGACCATAGTCACTGAATTTTCTTGTCCTATTATGGAACTCCAAAAAAAAGGAGAGATGACAAATTTAACTTACTCAAGGAGTTAAATTTAAATCCCAACTTCTCTGCAGCCAAACTAAATATGCTCTGAAGAGCAGCTGCTCTAGATGATGGAACAGGAATAGCCTGCAGACAATGCAACCAAACTATTGAGAATAAGAAAGTGACTGGCTGGCACTTAGAGAGATAAAATGACAAGATGGATGCAGAAGATAAAGTAATACCACGAGCAACATGTTATAAATTTTCTTTGCACCATGACAATACCTGAAGATTAGCATGAGTCCCATGTTTGGAAACCCACTCAAAGAAAACAACTTCCTTCCGTTGGTTCTTGTGATACAACTTCAGGCAGTTCTGGAATCTGTTAAGCTCTGTTTCATTTTCTGGAGGCAAAGAAAGAGTATTTGGTAGATGCTCGATAGGTATTATCAGCACGTGATCTTCAACTAATGGTCCCTTGGGCAGCGCACAGTAGTATCTTTCTCCTACACTGATGATCAGATGAGACTCCACATTGGGGCTCGATAAACAAAACCAGCATTCTTTTGACCTGAATTTCAATTACATACTGTGCTTAAATTGGATTCATAAGCAGTGATCGAAAATTTCATTCCAGTAGAACCAATGTAAATTATTAGCAAAAAAAAACAATAGGCGCCCATTGAGGAAACTGACCTATTAACACTAGCACCTCTAGACCTATTTCCATTTCGAGAACCACCTTCCTCTTCCTCCTGCAAACTGTGCTTAAAGTTGCAGTCAGGACCCCTTTCACATTGCCCTTTGTTAAGAAAATCAAAACAAACCCCTCTTCGGTATTGCTCCCTTGCATCTAAATCATGTCGGAAGTTGCAGTTTTCACCTCGTGGACAAGACCCAGAAGACAAATACTTAAAGCATAGCTTATCACCGTCACCAACTGCATGCTTCCGACGTTTTTGGGAAACATCGTATCTCCAATATTGTGCGTCATTAGTATCATCGGCAGTCCTCTTTCCTGCTTCCTTTGCACCAGCAGTTTTCTCTACTGCTGTAAACGGAGACAAGGTTGTGTTGGGAGGTTTCATGCTAATCTCAGAGGAAGACATGGTAGATGCCGGAGTAGGAGAAAGTGCATGGATAAATTTCTGTGAGAAAAACAAGATTATGATGCACATGGGCAGAATGGAAATTGGAAACACTAGTAGATAGACAAGCACAGAGAGATATTTATACTAAAAGCAGTTTAGATAACAGATAACTTCAATATAGAGTAAGCTAGTCACAGAGAAGCACACTAGTAACACATGAAAAGATCTTATCTACAACATAAAGTATATACAGAAAGAGAAAACAGGCGCCATTCCATTACTTGTATGCATGAAAGTATGCCTTAGTGAACAAGTATCTCACTACATGATAAACACTGAGGACAATCAAATAAAATGTTCATGTCTAACTCAGTCTACATCCTACCTACCTAAAGTTTTTGATAAACATAATTTAACTGACAAAACTTAAACTTAAGAAGCAACACCAAAATATGTTGACCTGCCAGGCGAAAACTAGAGTTACATGTTCCCAAATGTAAATGATCTACGACACAAAGTACAGAAGGGTAAGTGACCTGTTTTTCTTTGTTTCCAACAGGAGCAAGACCGATAAAGCGAGTGACATGAACAGCATCAGCATTAGAGTAAGGTTCGCGTGCATAGAATACACCCATAGTGCCAGCAATATGGTAACTGTTTTGAGTAGCAATCAAAACATCAGTCTTACGATACCAATCACAAATAGTTCATCTTCAACAAAGACATTCACGAAGTAAAAGAAATATTGCATACCGTGGTTTAATCTCTGCTACTATCTCCGCAATAGTAGAGTCGCTGCCAGATGCCTCGGATATTCCAGGAGGAACATCTGCCTTTGCAGCTCTATTAGTGATACCACTCGGCCACTCATTAGTGAAAGCCAATTAAGGAGGCCAACAAGCGTCACACAACTAAAAGTAAACCAAGATATGTCTAAATAAATGAAAAAGGACCAGCGAGGATATCTTAAGAATAAGTCGACAACTCCAGGTTCCTCAGCTAATGCTCGCAGGGCGTCAACATCATTTTGATTATATGTTCCGAATTGTTGACCATCCGAAGAGTGCCTACCAGATATGTAAGCCACAGATAACCCTAAACATAAGTACATCTAATCAGAGATAAATATACAAAAATCTTTTCCATAGTCACCGAAACATCACAACCCAATACGCAATTGAGCGAAAATGAATCCTTTAAAACGATCAAACAAGGCAGCAATGTCAAGAACCAATTATGAAGTCCAGCAAGCAAAACAAATACCCATGAATTTGGCTATTACTTAGAACCAAGCAAATACACCATCTCTCGCATATGACATTGATATTCTAAAAAGTTACACAGTACACCCCCAGTTTGCCATTATAAAGGAAGCTTAAACTCCACAAATGATTAACCCCTGTACTCATATCCAAAAGCTGCCTCCAGCAGAAGCTACTAATTCTAGCAAAAACACGCAAAATGAAAGCGGTTTTGTCGATTCTTCTTCCATATTATAGCCGTAGCCGAGGTGTAGACATTAGTAAATTGCAATTCTCTAGCGTAATCTAATTCAAAAGTGCAGCTAATTTAACATCGCAAAAGATAACGAACGTTACCATGAAGCGTGAACTTGCCACTCCCCTTCAGCCAATACAGATTCTCGCATATCTTCAGGCCGTCCATCTTAAACCCTAAGTCGGCGTGGCTCCTCGAAGCGGCCGACAGCACCTTGGCCGCCCCAATGCCGTAGTCGCCGATGAAGTAGGTCGGGAGGGGGACCGGCGACCGGCCCTCCGCGTAGTCCGCGAACTCCTCCAGCAGCTCCGGCGCGTCGGGGAAGAACTGGCCCACGCAGAGCAGCGCGTCGAAGGGCCCGGCCGATTTGTTCACCTGCGCCGCGGCGGGGCGAGCTCAAGAGAGGGACGTAAAACCCTAGAGAAGTGCGGCACGAGAGGCGTAGAGAGAGAAAGGTAGAGAGAGAGAGAGAGAGGTACCGAGGAGACGCGCTTGAAGAGCTGGTTAAGCCGGCCGCGGGCGTCGCCGCAGAGGAGTATTCTCGGAGGCGCCATTGATGCCAGGCGAGGAAGGAAGGCCGAGAAGGAGCTGGAGCAGCAGAAATGGCGGAGGAGGGAGCGAGAGGGTGGTGCGGGCGGAGCGAGATTTGCTGGGCTCTGATTTTGTGAGACGTGATTTGGGCCGAGTTAGATTCGATGGGCCTCCAGTGGAGTCATGGGCCTGAATCGGATGGGCCTGTGTGCGGATGGAGGAGGAGTTTTAAGGGGATGTTCGTTTGCCACTGAGCGAACGCAAGAGACCCATCGAAAATTGGAAGTATTATCTAAAATTCCGTAAAATCATCTGAATGATTACATGTTAAATTACTTGCCTACATATATGTGAGTGTAGCGAAAGTTTTCGAGTTGAAAGAAAAGTCAAAATGTATGATCCATGAGACTTTAATTAAATAAAAGCAAATATCAATTCAAACGTGCATCATAGATAGTTAGATACTTTTCAATTTTCACCTAAGTTTTCTTCGCCCCACGCTGAACTTTCGTCCTCTTTTTTCCTTTATTTTTTGATAAAGCCCATTGACAAGTGTGAACTCTCGAGCTCAATCTTTTGCTTACATGTGATGAAAATCATTTTTGAAGTGATTGAAAACCACGATCGTCCATGCCCAAAAAAACGACAACAGCAGGGGACCACGATGGCTAGATATGCACTTTGCTTTGTTTGGAAACTTGAGAGTTGAGGAAAATTGAGGAATGGGAATAGAAAAAAAAAAAAAAAAAAAAAAAGGCATAAATTTATAAAGTTTTCCTCCACTAACTTCGTGCCATAAATAAAAATTTCATATTTTTCGACACCCATTTTCATTTCTCCCTCTTTCCTTAACTTTTCAAATGGAGTTTTTTTTTTTTTTTTTGGTCGGTCCTACTCAATTTCTATTCTAACTCTCACTTTCAAACTTTTGTCTTGCTTCCTTGTAGGGCGTGAGAGTCGAAATCTATACTTAAACTAATTCGTCTCCACCTCAATCCCTGAGAATGTAGAGATTCAAACCCCCCCACCTCCCCCTTCTATGTTGAAAGGGTGGTCATCGGGCAAATCCCAGTAGTTTTTCAAGTAGAGTTTAACCGGTCGCTCTACGTGTCTCAAAAAGGATCGAAATCTTAGACGCACATCACAATCCATAGGAAGAAAGATAGCAATTGGCTCCTTATGCACAAATCACTAGGCAGACGAACCATCACGTTCCGACAACGATCATCTAAGCTAATGAAGAATTAAACAAACACCGCAGTCGCGATGTCCCTTTCTCCACGTTACGACCAACCCACTTTCGACGGACTGTTCAATTTACCAAAGTCACCCATTCTTATCGACAATTCCCACTGTTCGTGACAGAGATCTGTCTTCTGTCGCATCCGCTGCTCTTTCTTCCGGAACTCTCCATAATCAGCTTCGTCGTAAAAACCAAAAGGGCGGTCCAGCTGGAGTGCTCACTGCTCATCACCCACATTCCCGTCGCTGGCGTCATCGTGCCCGTCACCGCCGCCCGTGCCTTGCGTTTTGGAAGATGACGATTGTGATCGACAGCGGTTCGATCGATGGGGATTGCAAGAGACCACTGGACGCGTGTCTTTTGTCCGCACATCGGTGGATAGCGACTTTGATTCCTTTATTCCGCTTGGATTCTCGGAATCACTTGTACGATCGTTGAAAATGTGAAACTACGGCTTTGAATTTCGACTTGAGATTTTACCAGATCATTACGTATTTCCTTCTCGAATCATGCGAAGCAGACTGAGTTTCGAATCCACGAGAATGACTTCTATTATCGATTCGAATTACGTTTATTCATACATGACTGGTCCGTCTTAAGTGGGAGACGCGGTTCGCAAGTTTTTACTTGAGCTTCAACGCATGGTTAATAACAATTATGTAAATAAAATTTCTCTTATACTTTGTTTGTTTCACGAAGAATGTTTTTCGAAAAAAAAAATTCGTGTTTTTTGACTTTTGGATTATTATGAAAATGAGTCCATGAATAGTCGATGGAAAACCTACGCTTAAATTCAAGAAAAATATATCCTCTCTAAAAAATATGAAATCATTTTTTAATATATAGTTACTCATTGACGTTTGGACTAAAAACTCTACATTCGAGCACAAGAACCCCAGAACTTGTTCCTATGCCCTTGGCAACCCAAGCCCAACACCCAAGCTTGAGTCCATCGTGGCAAGGCTTGAGATCCGAGTGCCCGAGTTCCATTTAGACCGGGCTCGAGACCTTGCACTCGTGCTCAATTCCCCATGAGCCCGTGCTCAGATCATCGGCACCCACACCCGAATCCATTGATGCCAAGCTTAGGACCCCATGCTCATGCTCGGGTCTTGGCACTCGTGCCGAGATCCATTAAGGTCAAATTCAAACACTAGCGATGGTACTTCGATGCCCATGATCGTTTCCTAAGCCGTCCACGTGTATATCAATAATGCTCGGATAATGTATATATATTTAAGAAAATCAAATTAAAATTTCCTATTATTCTATGGTTCATTTTTCAGATTTCAGTCAAATATAGAAAATTGTTAATATTTTTTCTGAGACGCAGTGGTGGCCCGCGCGGACTCATTAGTCTCCGGAGTACGAGAAAGTTTTCGGGGGGAGATGCACGTGAAGACAAGGGCCTGTTAGTTGCGGCCATGTGGACGGCGATTACTCCAAGGATGGACTCCCACTCCTTTTTCTACCCTCAGCATCATTTCACATTTAATGTTCACACATAGTCTTACCTACCATAACAAAAGATGCTTCTTCTCATCCACAAAATTGGTGCGACAATTTCTTGGTTCGTTAATCTTTCCAATCAAAGTTTCCATCTTCTTATCTATTCAGGAAGGGGTTAATGATTAAGGTAGTATTCCACTTCCTTTCTATGCATTTCATTTTGTTTCGGTGCAATTTAATTTTCGTCTCAATTTACTTCCCCTCGGATAGGAATTGGTAGGATCCAAATTCTACCTAAGCCCTGTTCGTATGCCCTATGCTCGAGCATGAAGCCATCGGGTTGTGTCCAACAATACAGTCTGGAAGTTTGGTCGCCTCGATGCACGTTCGCAGATCGATTCTCGCCAACAAAACCATGCAATTCGTAAGGGGGATGTGCAGTAATTTTATCTCCAAGTAACAAGCCCAAAAGGCATAAGTCTGCAAACTTGAAAAATTTAGGTCTTTCTTAGAAAAAAATGACAAAGATAATCTTTGAAATTTGACTCGATGCAGTGTTTGAACTTTTCCTACATGTTCTTTTTAATCATTAGACTATATTAAAATGTTCAATGTTATTATTCAATTAATTCAAGTTCTTAGGCAATATTGACTAAATTGAGTGTGTACACGAATTAATGAACCATATTGAATACATTAAAAGTTCATGAACTATATTACTCGTTGAGCTAAAATCGGATACTATATTGCACGCCATACCAAAATTTATTCCTTTTTTCTTAGAAGGCCAAAGGAGTGTTCATGGTGCAAATGATAACTGTTGCTTTGAAGGGCTTGACCGTCGAGTCTTCGTCTCAAGGAATCATTTGATTTTTTTTGCCGCTGAAATACCCACGTGAGTCATATTGACGTGTCCTTTTTCTAGTCCATTCGTAATAAAACAAAGGGATATAAGCAATGAAAGTTCTAAAATTTATTACGAAAGTACAGTTGAACCCTAAAGTTTATAAAAAAATGCAATCAAATATTTAAAACTTGTCAAATTGGTATAATCGAGTCATTAAGTTAACTTCATCCATTTAAACTAATGGAAAATATTGACATAATTTTTTGAATATTTTCTCTTTCCTACATGACGATGATGTAACTAAAGCATAGAACACAATATTAAAATGACGTCATTTTAGATTAAATTATAATTTTTTAAAACCAAAATCTTAATTGAATAAAATAAATATATAAAAGTATAAAAAAGGAGCAACAGCAAGGGCGTGCCGTCACCAATAAGGGCTAGAAGGGTCTCGATGAGGGTCGACAAGTGTTGCTGAGGCCTTAGTAAGGGTTGACGATCCTCACCGACTGCGGACGAGGGCTTAGCAACCCTTGCCCAGCTGTGGTGGCTTTCGACGAGGGTCGCAAATCAATCCAAATGCACACCGTTCATATCTGAATACTTTCAACCTAAGTTTTCTTCTTTTTCCTTTATTTTTCGATAAAGCCCATTCACAGATGAGTTCTTGAGCTCAACCTTTTTAATTACATGTAACAAAATAATTTTTGAAGCGGATTGAAAACCACGATCGCTAACGCCTAAACGACATCAACAACGACAACAACAAAAAACCACAAGAAACAATCATGATGGCTAGAGATGCACTTTGCTTTGTTTGGAAACTTGGGAGGTGAGGAAAATTGAGAAAATAGGATAGAAAATAAAGCATAAATTTAAAAATTTTCCTACATCACCTTCCACCGTGGTAACCAAATAGCCCACGCGAGTTAGAAAATAGGAAGACTAACCACCGTCGTTCGGACAATGATGGGGAGAAGTACACTATCAGTGTCATAAGTTATGTACGACGCTCATTTTAGTGTCAAAAGTTTCTGTCGGATCACTTAAATGCCAAATCAAAGGAAAAACGATCACTTTGGTGCCACCAGCAAGAGATTCCAGCTAAAATGATTACGTGGTTTTTATATATAAAAAAAAAAAAATCGACAAGCCTTTTAAACGACGTCATTTTCCGTACTCCTTAAGAAAACGACGTCGTTTTGCCATCATATGTGGATGGTCTCACAAAAACGATGTCGCATAGCTCATTTGGGATTAAAATTAGGGTTTTTTTTTGTTCAATCCTCGCCGACCTAGCTTGCTCGGCCACCGTTGCTCGCCCTCTATCGTAGTTGCTTGACTAGGTGAGCAAGGAGAGGCTGAGGTTGTTTCTCGGGCAAGAAGCGATAAGAAAATAGGAGGCAAGGGCGGAGGACAAGGAGGAAGAAGGAGGGTTGAAGGTGCAGAGAGAGAGAGAGAGAGAAGATGAGGAGTGCGAGGGAAACAAGGAGGGTACAAATAGAGAGGGTGGATTGGGCTCTGCTCAGAGAGTGGCTGGTGCTAGGGTTTTGACTGGGGGGAAAGATGCCAAACAATATCGCTTTGTGGTTTACATGCTGATTGTACTCTCCGACAAGTCACATTAGCATAAAAAAATTAATAAAAAAGTGCCACGTTGGATTTCCGGTTAATCTGATCGGAGTTGACACTAAAATGATCGTTTTTCAAACTTTTTGGCACTTAAGTGATCCGATAGAAACTTTTGGCACCAAAGTGAGCGTCATACACAACTTATGGCACTGATAATATACTTCTCCTGACAATGATGTACTAACAACTCTAGAGAATGGAAGAAACATTGTTGTCCCTATGTGCTATGTCGCCTTCTCTACGTCGAGATCAAAACCATTTTGGAATGGGAAATGGACTTTTATGAATCATCCAAGTTACCATTTTCATCGGCAAATCCTCTGTTCATGATAAGAGCCGTTTCCATCACATGCTGCTCTTTCTTTTGACCTCTCTTCTAACCTTCGGTTGTAAAAGAGAAGGGTTGATATTATAAAAAAATCTTGAACTAATTTATCTTTAGATAAATTGACTATTTCATTAATTTTTCGTTGAATTTTACCGTTGAATTATTGAGTTAGATGATATGTGACAATTGACCGGGATATTGGTTTGGGGATTTGCCATCTATTTGTCATTAGTGTATCAGTTTGTGATTTTTTTTTATATTAATTAGATTTTAACAGAAATTAACGTAAAATAAATTTACCATAAATATATCGATCTGAGGTTTTTGGTACTTAAAAAATTATATAGAATAAATTTATCCCAAATATATTCATTTAGGATTTTCGTTAATATTAATCCTAAAAACAAATGCAGTGGTTCCGCTATAGCCATCATCCCGAATATTCTAGTCCCCGGCGTGATCCGGCGCGTCAGCGCCACTGATGCGTCTTAAATTTTTGAAAGATAATGATTGCGATTGACGATCGTTTGACGCGTGTCTATCGTCCAAATCGGTGTGGATCGCAGCTTTGATTTTTATGTCTCCTCGATTTCTCAAAATCACTCGTGCGATCGTTGAAAATGTGAAACCAGGACTTCGAATTTCGGTTTCAGATTAGCCCGATTTCTAGACAAAAATTTGACACGTATGTATCATTAATCAGGTATTATTTCATTATGCATTTGCTCTCCGATTTTCCGAGGGATTACCCATCTGACTTGCGGCCTGACCTCGAGGGGTCGAGGGGTAAAATTTCGCATCTACCGAAGGTGACCTTTACTAATTTGTCTTAATTTGGTGGTGTCGCTCATGAGTTTTCGCTAGAGTTTTGAAGCATAGTCGACTTGTTTTAGTAAAATCTAAAAGGTCTGGAAATAGAATTTCTCCCAATACTTCAGTTGTTTCACGAAAAATATTCTTTTCATTTTTCGAAATTTGATTCTCTTAAGAAAATGAGTCAACACAAAACGTTTATTAGTTAATGGAAAATCTATACTAAAATTCAAGAAAATTTTTTTCTCCTTTAAAATATATGAAATCATTTTCTAAAATATAACTAGATTTCAACATTTGGACCAAATACTCTGTGCTTGAGCATTGAAACCCCAAAGTTTTTTCCCAGGCTCTTGGCAGCCCGAGCACAAGACCCCTTCGCCAAGGCCCAAGTCCAGTGTGGTCGAGCCTAAGATCTCAATACCCATACTAGGTCCATTGAGATTAGGCTCGGGACCCCAACACTCGTGCTCATGTCCTAGTGCCCATGCTAATGCCTAAGTCCATCAATGTTGAGATCGGGACCCCAATGCTCGTGCTTAGGTCTCCAACGCCCACACCAAAATCCATCAAGAATATATCTGAGACCCTCGTGCTCGTGCCCTAGTCTTGAAACTTACACCCGATCCATTAATGCAAGGCTCGGACACTTGTGCCAAGATCCTAAGCCTCAACTTAATAGACCCCCGTGCAAGGGTTAGGGCTCAAGCATGGGTTCCTCCTTGATGGACCCAAGCACAACTAACGAGGTCCTGGGCATAGGGGTTTGGGGTTCAACTTGGATGGACTCGGGCACGAGTGGGAATTGGGCACTGGCATTGGGTCTCAAGCCTAATCTTAACGGGCTCAAGCTTGGGAATGGACATGGGAGTGGGTGTTGTGCTCTGGGGCTTGGGTTCCCTAGACCCAAGCTCAGCCTCTATGGATTCGGGCTAGGGAGCCAAGGAGTTGAGCACGAGCATCGAGCTCTTGAGCACGGTTTCTGTGGACCCGAGATCAGTGCAAGTGCTCCTACTCGAGAGCTCGGTGCTCATGCCTATTTCCTTAGCTGTTTATGTGCATAATGCTCACGCTCGAATAATATATATTTATTTAGGAAAATCAAGTCAAATCTTATTCGCTAAATGATTCGACTTTAATTTCAAATTTCAGTCAAACCTCAAAATGATATATTGCCATTTTTCTGGAGAGTGATTTCTAAAAAAATGTTTTACTGAAATGTCATATTCTTTGGGAAATAAATGGTTCTAAATTCAGAGCGAGGGTGGCCGTCAAATTTGAAAGAAACAGGGATGTTGCGGACTCCCGCGGCTGAGACGCGATGGAGGCCCATCCGGCGTTGTCAGTACTCGGTGCACAATAAATTTTGGGGAGACGCATACGAAGACAAGGGCCTGTCAGTCGATGGACGGTGGCCACTCCAAGCATTGATTCCACTCCCTCTTTCCTTCAGCAACCTTTTTCAGATTTGATGTCCATATATTATCTATCTACCAGCACAAAATGCTAATAATCCCCATCTACAAGATCGATGTGACGATTTCTCGGTTCATTAAATTTGCCAATCAAGTTTCACCTTCTTTTCTTTTTTTAATCTCTTCATGAAAGGGTCATTAGAACTCACGGTCCACCGAAGTCTCTTTCATATTTATTTTAGCTCCAAGATAACGACATCAAAGTGCAAAAGTTTGAAAACTTATAAAATGACACAAATGATTCTCAAACTTTGTTCAATATGTAAAATTTTAATTTGTTCAATCTAGTTTATAAACTTTGATCTAATGTGCAATGTAATTCTTTGAACTTTTAATGTATTCAATATGATTATTAAACTTTCAGTAATATTCAATTTAATCCCCGAACTATATAAAAATATTCAACATTATTTTAGTATTAATTTAAGTTCGGGGTCAATATCGAACATTAGGACAATATTAATTTAAAGACCAAATTGAATATGTCTAAAAAATTCAACTATCAAAAATTAAATATATTAAAATTTTAGAAACTAGGTTAAAGTTTGGAGACTGAACGGAATAAATAAAAAATTCAAATAATATATTACGTGTAATGTTAAAATCGAGAGAGAGTTTGTGTAATTATTCCTTCTTTGTTTTTTTCCGAAAGGCCGAACCAGATTTCACTGTGCAAATGATGTCACGTCGCTGTGTAGGGCTTGACTCAACCGGCGAAGTCCTCGTCAAAAGAAAACGTTTGATTTTTCACAGCCTAAAATATCCCACGTGGCTGACACCGATGTGTCCTTTTTCCTTTCCCATAATAATAAAACGAAAAAAGAGAGAGGAAATTTCCGGAAGCGGACGGCCAAACCGAGATATCATGATCGCTCCTCCGGCCCATCCCTTTCGCTTTCACGCGCGCATAAATAGCAATACGTCCGGGCAGCCTCCCCACATCCTCCACCATCATCTGCAAACCATCTCTCTCTCCAGACGAAACCCTAGAAAATCCTGAAGCGCCGCGGCGAGGAAGAAGGTGCGGGAAAGTCACGGTGTTCTGAGGCCATGTGGGCTTTCATGGAGGGCTGGCTCACCCCCAGCTCCCTCTTCATCCTCCTCAACATCGTGATCGGCACCATCGTCCTCACCTCCCGCCTCAGCTCCTCCCCCCGGAAGCCGCGCCACCACTACCACGACCATCTCGGCCCCGACCACGCCCCCCCGCTCGCCCGCGCTCCTTCCCTCCTCGAGCGCGTCAGGTCCATCGACTTATCCCTCTACAAGTTCCGCCACCACGGCGGCGGATACCCCGAGCCGGAGCCGGAGCCGGCGCACGAGCACGTCCCGTACGAGCCGCACTCTTACCCGGATCACGGTTACGCCGGCCATGTCGACGCGCCCCCGCTCGCCCGCGCCCCGTCCCTCGTCGAACGGTTCAAGTCCATCAACTTCTCCCTCCACAACTACAATTACGACCACCCCGCTGGCTATCCCGACCCCGTCCCCGTCCAAGGCTCGTCGTACCCGGAGCCGCAGTTCTCCCACCCAGCCGATCCGCCGCCTCTCGCCCGGGCGCCTTCCCTCGTCGACCGGCTCAAGTCCTTCGACTTCTCTCTCTACAAGTACCAAGCGCCGAGCTACGACCAGCCGCAAGCCGACCACGACGAGCGTCCGTCGGGACCGGAATACGCGGACGGAGCCGAGCCGCCCCGGCTCGCCCGCGCCCCGTCTCTCCTGGAGCGTGTCAAGTCCATCAAGTTCTCTTCGTTCAACAGATCGAGCGAGCCCGACCCGGATGAGGACGCGCCTCGCCACCTCGGAGTCGACTCCGATTCCGAAGACGACGACTCGGTTCCCTACGCCGACGCGGGCTGGGCCCGTCAGGACCATCAAGTGAGGAGGGTCAGGTCAGACCCGAAGACGACCACCCTCGGCGAGGGTCCGGCGCGGCGGCTCCCCGCCAAGATGAAGAAGTCAGCCAGCGAGAGGTCGGCAGTCGGGCACTTCGAGGACGAGGAGGAGGACCCAGTGGAACGCCGGAGGCCCGAGACGGCGAGAGAGGGAAGGAAAAAGAGCGGCACCGCGGTGGCGCCGCCGCCCGAGGAAGAAGACGAGATCAACGCGAAAGCCGACGCCTTCATCAACCGGTTCAAGCGGGACCTGAAGCTGGAGAGGCTCGACTCGATCATGCGCCTCAAGGAGATGCTGAGCAGGGGCGCTTCGTGAGGGGAGCAAGAGAGAGAGGGGAAGAGAGCGGGATGCCCGGTTCTGCCCCGCCACCTCCCTCCTCGGCGGAGCCTCCCGCTCGCGTCGGAGCGCGGGCATCGCCGTCATTTCGCTGTCCTTGATGTTGATGGTCAAGCATATGGAAAGATGCTAAAGAAATGCAGTTCGGTACGAACAGGTGAGAAGATTGCTTCCCTTTTTTCCCCACTTTTTTCTCCTGGCTCGAAGGCAATGGGCTCAGGGGCATTTCTGTAATTTCGTGAGGCCGATTAAGTTTCGGTTTAACTAAAAAATGGTCTTTTTTTTTTCGTTTCGAGTAACGTGCAGTGGCATTAAAGTGTATTTTTTTTTGGGGGGGCGTGTAATTATTGAATCTTTGATATTAATGTGAATTATAATTGAAGAGTTTGACTTTTGGTATGTGAAGTCATCAACAAACAGCGAACGTGCTATCTGTCTGTATGGATGTAGCGGGCACGTGTGTGAGCAGATGATTCGTTCTTTGTTTTGCATGGACCGGCCTGAGCTGGATTCGGGGGGTATCTCACGTGGATGTCGCTGATTTGGTTCTTGCATCTCAAGCATAATCCGAGGTCGGCCAAAAAGCGGCGTGCTGTCTTGGACCGTAATCAAATCCCTGTCTTAGGTCTAGTGTTGAGAAAGGGGATGATTAGTAAAATAAGCCATAAATTCGTATGGATGCAGTTTCATAGACATTTTAATTTGACTTTATTAGTACTAAGCATTTTATCAATCTGGGCGAGGGTCGGCCGATGACTCTCACTTACCCATAGGCAAAACTAAAAAAAAACGGAAGAAATAAAGGAAAAAAAAGGAAAATATTAAAAAGTTATTCACCTTAGTATTGACTATGCTATATAAGACGATCTGTGTCTACGTCAGTAATTTTTGACCAATTGACTATATTAACATTTTAAGATGTTTAGAACTAAATAAGTCAATGGAAAGATTAATGATTGAATTGACATCTGTACAATATGTTAATTTATAGAAAAGGGTTAGATGCATTGTATTAGTTGATGTATTATTATGGTTTGGTGGACTTTAATTGACCTAACATTTTATTTTTTAGTTTCTGTTCCTTGGGCTTTGTATGCACTTCCGTCTCTCCCTCTATCGTTGGGAGTTTAGTCTCACTGTTTATCAAGTGGAAAAGTTAAAGAGGAAATTAAAACAGCATATACAAATGAATGGAAGAGAGTGATTTTTGTAATATTTCTTTTGGATAACAACGAGGAAAACGAGCTCAACACCACGGGAAATAAATTGATTTAAATTATCGTTACGTTCAATAGACAAATAAATCAAAAGATGGAAATCGAGAAAAAAAACGTCTTCTAGACTGATTTCGTTCGATAAGATTGGCTGTGTCCCCAACAAAAATACTATGGTACCCTTCATCCGCTTCACATTTTTTTCACCCATACAAGACGAACAATTTATAAATAAAATATCGTCCTTTTTTTCGATTCTTTGTCATGGCTCCTTTTGTTTGGAGATACGGCCAAAATAAATATAAAAAAATAAAGGAAAAACAAGGAATCCTGATCATGCTATAAAAAGAAGCTTGCGAGCGAATATCTTTGTATTCCCGTGAGTCAACATCAAACTCTTATGACCAAAAAAAAAGAAAAAATCAAACTCTGCTTCTTTTTTTTTTTTCTTTTTTTTCTTTTTTCCTGTGTGGGTACAAAGGGCTAGAAGCCAAAGGAAAATCCAAACTAATCTGCTCTCCGTTCTTGTAATGCATCCCAAATTGTGGCCGTTCGATTCAATTCAACAAAGGGATTCCGCTTCGTCGTACTCCTGTCCTTGTTCCCTAACAACTCTATCACCAACATCGAATCCACTTCAACTATGAGCATCGTTCGAAGGTCGAGCAGTATAGAGACCGAAATTCCGCTTTCGTGGAAGAGCATATATGCCCACCAAACTCGCGCAGCCTCAATCCAATTTCTTCCTCCATCTCTGAACATACCACCTGCTCCGGCGACACTCGAGTTGCCTTTGGTGGCCCTGTCAGTGTTGAGTTTTGACACACTCCTTCGCCAGCAAGTTAACTCAGCATCTCCCCTCGGTGAAGAGCATATATGCCCACCAAGTCCTATGTTTCTTTCGGACATGCTGACCTGCAGTGAGGTGGAGATGACCCGGTGATGTGGAATTTGGTGACGACAACAGCAAGTTGTAAAGGGAAATAATGGGCGGAGCTGAGAATCCACTAAGATTAAAGGTACCTTAACATGAGAATCATGTCATCGGTTCTTCTCCAATGCAAAGGTTCTGTCACTTTTAATTGATAAACTAATGAAATCGTGACGTACTTGGAAGGCATCCTCCTCACCTCCCACCACTGCTGACTCCCCTCTCCCAGCTTCACGGCTTTTTCCCCTTGAAAAGCAACAAAGACAAGAGTTCCTATTTGGAGAAGACAGTAACTTCAATTGAATAAGGGACTGCTTCACATTCACGACAAACCAATTTCTCCTCCTTGTCATCTAGCGTAAAACAATGAGAAGAAGCTGCCTGAAATTTGTGTTTCTGTAAGATTACAATGGAGAATGCTTATCATTCTTCCTTATTTGCTGCACCAAATGTATGCCTAAAAAATTATCCAGCACCTGTAGCTGAATGAATGAAATTTGTTGCCATCGACTAAAAGAATACAAATAAATGTCACTGTCAAAGAGTCCCGAACCATATTTCCATTTCTTCCTTATTCACTGCCCCAAATGTTTGCCCAAAAAATTATCCGGGCACCTGTACCTGAATGAATGAAATTTGTTGCCATTGACTAATAGAATATGAATAGATGTCACTGTCAAAGAGCCCCGAACCATATTTCCATTTGTTGCAAGGAATCCTCTGAATTGCCATCCCCACCTGACTTTCTTACTTCATCCATCAAGCCTTCCAGTACAGGGTATATATCTTCACAGAGTGGGTGGGAACGGTCTTCAGCATTAAAAGAATGAACCTGGTTTTGGACCTCAATCCAACTCCAGCCAGGGACCTTCCTCACTCCTCTTTCCCTCATAAGTCTTTTCACCCTGGCATGATCACCCCATTTTTTAAGGCACCCATACATGTCCGAGAGCAGAACATAAGTGCTATGTTCTTTGGGCTCTAACTCAAGTAGTCGATTCCTGACTTGGCAAGCCAATTCCATGTTCCCGCTACTCCTACAAGCACCCAATAAAGTCCTCCACACCATCATATCAGGTTGAAACGGCATCAAATCCACCAAGGCCTTAGCCTCATTCACAAGCCCAGCACGCCCAAAAAGATCAATCGCACAAGCATAGTTCTCCATCCTTGGAGGAATGCCATAATCCGTTTCCATTGATAATAGAAACCCATAGCCCTCTTCAACCAAACCAATGTGGCTACAAGCAGTCTGGACAGCAACAAAGGTGATGTGATCAAGTTTTATTCTCCTTGCTCTCATCAAATGGAAAAGATCAAGTGCATCATGTCCTAGACCATGTTGTGCATAGGCAAAGATAATCGCATTCCAAGTGACTGAGCTGCTTTGGAAGGTCTCTTCGAAAGAGTTTCTAGCATCTTTAATAATGCCACACTTAGAGTACATAAAGATCAGTGCACTGCCAACATATTCATTTGACTCAAAGCCAAACTTAAGTGCCAATGCATGAACTTGTTGGCCCAAAATGAGAGTTGCTAAATCAGAGCAAGACTTGAGAACTGCTGAAAGAGCATAATGATCAATCTCAGTATCCAAAGATCTCATTTGAGCACAAAGTTCCAATGCATCTTCACTTAACCCAACTTGGGAGTATCCGGTCAACATGGAATTCCAAGAGACCCGGTCCTTGGATTGCATTGATTCGAAGACACGAATAGCATCGTCCATGGATCCATTACCCAATTTGATATACATAGCTATAAATGCATTTGAGATTGGTAATGATCGCTCCAGACCTCTTTTAATTACCAAAGCATGGAGGGACTTTCCCAGATTTTTACGTGCTTCTTCAAAACAAGCACTTATGACACTTGTGTAAGTGAAAAAAATCCGGTTCAATGCCCAGCCACTGCATATCAATAAAAAGCCTAAAGGCAGAATCTTCTTCACCATGCACAAGGTAAGCAGCTAGCATTGAATTCCATGTCACTATATCTCTAAAGACAATGCTATCAAACAGTTTCTTAGCATCTTCAATGGAGCCACACTCTGAGTATGAACTGACTGCAGCATTACAGACATTATTTTTCCATTCTAGACCACGCTTCATAATTTTGGCATGGATCTGTGCAGTTAGCTTGAAAAACTGATGGTCGTTGAGCAATGTCAAGAGAGGAGTGAAGGTCCCATCATCTGGCTTAACACCCTCATGCTCCATGCTATCAAAAAGCCAAAATGCGGTCTCTCTGTCACCGCTCTGAGCAAATCCACTGATAAGTGCATTCCACGAGACAGAGTTACGTTGCGGCATGTGTTGGAGCACGACGTATGCATCCTCAACCCTCTCGCACTTAGCATACATGTCCAAAAGAGCACTTCCCGCATAAACATTCCTGCCATATCCGTGCTTGAAAATCAAGCAATGCAACTGCTGTCCGAGATCAAGCCTACCGGCACTAGCTACTCCTTTTAGCATACTTGAAAAAGCATAAGCATCCACTTCTAGTCCACATTGTCTCATGGACTCCAGAAAATCCCATGCTCTCTCCAGCTTACCACTATTAACATAACCAGAAATCATGGTGTTCCAGGAGACTGCATCTCTGTCGCGCATTCGGTCGAACAGTTGGTGGGCAACCCAGATTTCTCCACATTTTGTATACCCACTTACTATATTATTGGTAGTGTAGAGATCACTCAATGTTCCTCCTACGGTTGCTTGACAATGGGCTATCAGAGCCTTGCTTAGAGCAGACCCTTTGTTCTCGACTAGGGAATGGAGCGCCCTCATTCACGAGCAACCGCCACTCCCTGCAACTTTCACTGCTCCTACACATTCGCAGCGCCCGATATTGTAGAAAGGCGAGATTTTTAGTGATACCCGTTTCTCGAAAACGATCGTTTTCGCAAAGGGCTGAGCCTGAGGTATTCTCCTTCCTCATCAAGGAAGCGCGACACCGCTATCGCCATTGTTGGGGGCTTTTCTATAGATAAATCCTCCTTGCCCTCCACTTGCCTTCGGCAGAACCGGGGCTTTTCACGTTCGATCGTGCCTTGAAGCTCTTCCTCTCTCAATCTCGCGGAACAGGGGCGGGGAGATGTGTTTTGTCTACGGCGGGGAAGGGAGAAAGAGCGCAAAAGATGGACGTATGAACCGAAGGAGACGTGCAAATGGATTGGGGACAGGGTCATTAATGGTCGGACCATTAATGTCCCAGGGACTGGGGGAAGACATCCTATTTCATATTTTAAGAAATGGACCTTTATTCACGCATGTGAAAATAAGATATATATACACATATATTTGTATTATTGCCGTGTGGAATAATTCAATTACAAAATTAACTTCAAACACAAATTTTGTTTAGACAAATGTCATAAAAAAATTTCGAACAAAATCAATGTCTTGAATATTTTCTTGTGTCATCAAAAAAATCAAACTGGTTTTAATTTCATATATATATCTTCGTCACGGTTCTTTTTATGAATATCGTTCAAAATCGAACATGACATTTAATGTGATGTTAGTAATGTTTTTTATGATAGCTGGTATTGATGTGGCGTCACGTGAATGCTATATAAAAAAATTAAAAAGGAAAGAAAGAATTTGAACTAGACGAGAGAGATTTGGGAAGCATGGTTGTTGAGCTCATGGCCCTAGACCTAGGTAATCTCCACCATGCCGCTCATGCTTGACTCCATTTGGGCCGAGCTTCGGTTGGTGTTGAGCTCCACTAGTCGCGGGGAGCTCGAACTTAAATTTGAGGGTTGAGCTTAACCCTAGAGTTATGATTGACTTCTACCATGAAGTCGAGCTCAAAGAGTGTGGAAAGGCTTGGATGGAGAGAAAACGAATAGGCGATGATGGGTTGGTAGGATTGTGATACCTTCAAAGGAGGTTGTCGGGGGTGTGTAGTAGAAGCCCAACACCTTCGGTAGGGGAGATCGTTAAGAGGGAACCTAAATTCGAGCCTATCGACATATTTAGTAGGGGTGTCTAAAAACCCGACCCGACCCGACCCGAACACGAAAGAAGTTAAGTATATGTTTAGGATCTTAATATTGTTTGGGTAACAATTACAAAACAAGCGGATTGTCCAATTGGGTACGAAGATGGCTCGAAAGAGGAGTGACGGGCGGAGATCCAAGCAAAGCACCGCGAAATTCAATGTCGCACTCTGTTCATCTTTTGGTGTGCTGAAATTGTCCAATTCTTATGTTTGTGATACTGCTAAGCTTAAGGGGAATTGGGAATGATTAGCAAAGCTGCATTGATTTCATTTATCTGTTTTACTTCCTGATAAGAAATTATGTTTTCTTGCTATGTATGCAAATGATGTGTCATCTCTCTTAGGTGTATATCATTCACTTTTGGTTTTGTCAAATTTCACTTTTATTAAACTTAGTAGAGACCGTGTACTGCAATGCTTCAAAATTTGGCTAGTAGAAGAACCCAATGGGAAATTCGTTGGGCGATAAAAAAGAGGCGAGAAGGGGAAAATGAAAAAGGAGGGGAAAAAAACGAAAACCTGAAACCCGAAACCTACCTAGACTGGACCCGCATTATTGCTTCGAGTATTATGCTTTTCGGATTGGGTCGGAGCACATTGCCTTATGATTTGGGTTGTGTTGGGTAACGTTAAAACCTAGCCCGACCCGACCCGACCCGACCCATTGACAGTCCTAATATTTAGTTGGATCCATTTTTCTTGTTAATATATCTAGTTTGATCCACCTTCATTCAAAAGCTTAAGTAGGGGAAAATCATCAAGAAAGAGCCTAAGTTTGAGCTTGTCAACATATTTACTTGAATTCACCTTTCCCTCAACATATCTAATTTGATCCACCACACCACTTATTCAATCCCCTAATGTGTGAGCTCCTTTGGTCTCTTTTTCCGACTGAACCATGAAGTTTGTCATTGGGCACACCACACCACTTGTTCAATCCCTGATGTATACCACACCACTCCTTTGGTCTCTTTTTCCAGACCGAACTATGAAGTCAGTCATTGAGCCTACGTTGTTCCACACCACTTATTCAATCCCTCACGTGTGAGCTCCTTTTGGTCTCTTTTTCCGACCGAATCATGAAGTCAGTCATTGGGCACACCGCACCACTTGTTCAATCCCTCACGTGTGAGCTCCTTTCTTCTCTTTTTCTGGATTCTTTCTTTGAGTTATTCAATACACAACAAGTTTGATATCTTTGTTAAGGGAGATCGTTAAAAGGGAGCTTGAGTCTGAGCCTGTCAACATATTCAATTGAACTCACCTTTAATTAAAAACTTAAGTCAATGAGTTATGAGCTAATTATGATATATTAACTACTCTACATCACACTACTTATTCAATATGAGATTTTTTGATACAACCCACACATAAACTCTAATAGAGGTTGCGATCACGAGTCGAGGCTGCGAGACCTTTGCTAACCTCGGATTAGAGGCACAAACTCCACATCTGAGGCTGCACGGAGGTCAGCCGTGATCTCAAATGGAGGTTAATAGGAAGTAGAAAAAGAGAAACAACACAAGTTTATACCACAACATGTACGAGCAAGTCAATGAGAGGTGTCAGATTCTTGATTCGGACTCACGGGAATTGATAATTGGTAAATGTGGATTGCAATGAACCCAACGACGAAAATACAAAATGAGTTAGGCATGATTTTGCCACATGGCAATCACATCAGTACTATTTGTTTTCTATTGTTCATGTAATCTGTTACGTGAGATTTTTAATGACAATTTTTATGGGAAGCATGACAAAATGTATATGCATCAGTTTGAGGGATTGATTAAGAAAGAACAGGAAGAGCACTTCCAAATTCCAATGAGAACAACCCCCCTTCTTGTTAACGAAGCCCGATATTCTCCGTTCCATCACATTCCCCTTTCTGAAGCTTTGCTTTGGCTCCTCATGTTTAAAAGATGCACGAACCAATTCTGCGAATTACCCGGTTTCTTGCGTTTCGCTCGTGATCGTCGCCGCAGGATCGCCATTCCGTGGCTTGGATGCGCAGAAGAAATCGAAGGGCGCGATGCTGGTCAGTCCTCCTTCAAACGCCGATCGGTAATTGAGTCCTTGATAATTCATGCGACTCGAGTCATGCAGAGTAGTGGCCTACGTGCACCAAAAGGATGACGATTGAACGAGTCCCTCTCGCAAATATCATCATCGAGATTAGTTAATGTTGGGAATTGTCGGATTCCCAGAAAGCGGATTCGATACTAAATCGAACCCCTAAACTAATGCGGAAGACGAGCCCGGGAAAAATTACATGTATCATCGATCAAAGGCACACCACGAGTTCGAGCGTACCTTGTATCCACAGACTAAACACCGACGCTGATTTGAGGAAGAGAAACTGATCCCGTTCGATCCGATGACGTCAGTTTGCCTTGAAGGGAAGATGGGTGTCGCCTCTTACGCACTGTTCTTTCCTTTGGAAAGTGTTTGAGGGAGAGAGAGAGGAGGAACGTACGTTATGCCAAAAGGTACGTTCCTCCCTCTTTATTTCTCCTTATATACGTTCCCTCCAAGAAGAAACGTGTCTCTTCATCATATTCCTTCAACCATGAGCCCCAATTTTGTGGGCCGGGCTTTTAGGCCCATTATGGGCGGACGGGCCAGCTTAGGCCCATCACTTTAATTAAATAAAACCATCATCTCCTACTCGCACATGGTGGGCTGAACAGGATCCTCTTTACTTCTCTACAACATTCATACTGGTGAATAGTCCGTGCGACCAGCATACTTTGAGAGCTCGTTGCTATACATCTGTTAGGAATATATAGCAGCTCATAATGGACATCACATTCTGAGTAAATTTAGTATGCAGTATCCTAGATTGATCGATCACATTTATATCTCTCTTGATCTCTTTTAATCAATGATATATTTATTGTATTCACAATTATGATTATCCCAAAGACAGTCATAATTGGTCGACTAGTGAATACAAAACTACAATGTGATTCTCCAAATCCGATCTTTCTCTTTCCTTCAAACTCTCAATTTCAGTTCAACTTGCTTTTCTAGAAATGTCCCATTATATCAAATCAATTCATGACCATTGGCAACATCCTAAGATAGCAAACACTAAATAGAAATCTTGAGAATAAGTAAAAGTCATGAGGGCACTAAAAAATTGAGGAACTCTTTTCCTTAAGAGTGTCACACGACATTAAAAGTTGAGATCAAACTTTTTGCCACTCTTATTGGTCGTATCATGCATACGTAGTATGAAATACATATTACGGTATTTAACTCCTTTCCCATGGAGCGTATGTCTACACATTCAATACCGTACATATGATAGTTCAGACATACCTAATGTCTAACTTGAGTTCACATATTTACTCATTCACAAAATTCATCAGAACTCACATCTGGCATCATAGACAGATAAAGTAAAATATGTGGGTTATTTTACTTTCGGACATAGTATATATCATGTCCTCATCTTAACACTTAGTTAAGGCGACATATATATTTTAAGCTTGAGTTCTCGATTATCACCTAAATAATAAGCTTAAAAATCGTCTCATCTCTATTTATCACATAGTAAATAGAGGCGATTCCCGTGTGAGTGGGCTAATCTTATATCTGTCCGACATACTAACTGAACTTAATGTAATGCACTGAGCATTAAGATGCATAAAGCTCAAACAAAGATTCATAGGCATTAATGATGAAAAAACATAAATTCATTAAATGTGAACAACTCAGGGAAACTACAATATGCAATATATCAGACTCTACGCAATCTTAGAGATTTTACTTAACCACAAAACGCATATCTAGGTATTGGCTTTGTCATAAGATCTGTTACCATTCTATGCGTAGATATGTACCGTAAGTTCACATCCTTTCGTGCAACCATATCTTTGACAAAATTATACTCGGTATCTATATGTTTGGTCTTGCCATGATATTTTGGATCTTTGGTGTACGCTATAGCTGCTTGGCTATCACAATTAACTAATAATGGATTTGCAGCTTTCTCAATAACACCTAAATGATCCAAAAATCTCTTAAGCCAAACTACTTCTTATATTACTACTGATAATGCCACGAACTCAGCTTCCATCGTGGACAAGGCTATTCACGTTTGTTTCTTACTGCTCCAACATATGGTGCCATTATTCAATAAGAAAACAAACCTAGAGGTAGATTTCCTTTCGTCTAAATCTCCTCCCCAATCGCATCGAAATAGCCTTCGAGTCGCAGATCCTTTCCTTGATAACTCATCGTATAATTAGCAGTTCCCTTTAGATACCTCAGTATTCTCTTAATGGCTTTCCAATGTGCTTGACCTGGATTGGATTTGTATCTACTCACCATTCCAACTGCAAAACATATGTCAGGTCTTGTATACTTCATAGCGTACATCAAGCTCCTAACAGCACTAGCATAAGGAACATGTTTCATTTGTTCATTTTCTTGTGGAGTCCTTGGACACAGTCTATGGCTCAATCCTTCACTTTTTGCAATAGGAGTGTTTATGGGTTTACAATCTGGCATACGAAATCGTTCAAGAACATTATTTATACATGTTTCTTGCGAAATAGAAAACGATATCTTCGAACGATTTGTTGAAATCTTAACTCCAAGAATGTATGCAGCCTCACTCATATCCTTTATCTCAAAGTTGGAAGACAACCAACTCTTGACAGTATTAACAAACTCCATATTGCTTCCGGCAATTAGTATATCATCAACATATAATGATATGATCACAAATTGATCTTTGGATCTTTTGATATATACACAATGATCCCCATCTATCATTGTAAAATCATATGCCATTATGACATTATGAAAACGTATATACCATTGCCTTGACGACTACTTAAGGCCGTATATCGATCTCAAAAGTTGACATACCTTTTCTTCTTGGCATTTCATTATGAAACCAGCAGGTTGTTCCATATATATATTTCTTCCTCTAATTCTCCATTGAGGAAAGCAGTCTTTACATCCATTTGATGTAACTCAAGATCCATACTAGCCACTATTACCAGAATAATGCGAATCGAGGTAAATCTCACTACAGGAGAAAATGTTTCTTCATAATCAATTCATTCCTGTTAATTATACCCCTTCGCCACAAGGCGAGCCTTATGCCTTTCTATCGAGCCATCAACTTTTCGCTTTATTTTGAGAACCCACTTGTTCCCAATAGCTTTGCGTCCCTTTGGAAGATCAACCAGTTCCCAAACTTGGTTTGACTTCATTGACTCAATCTCCTCTTCCATTGCATGAATCCATTTTTCCTTACTAGGGCAATTCAGAGCCTCGTTAATATTTCTTGGCTCATCCTCATCTTGCGGAGCAATCATAAAAGTTTCCCCTTCAATGTCAAAACGTTGACGGGGAATACTTTGGCGACTTGTTCGCCGTATGGGAGATTGTACAATTTGCACATCATTCCCCATTATGCTCCCACTAGGATTAGATAATGATGATGTCGTCTCATCATGCGGTTGTAATTGCGAATGAGTTGAATTCAATTCATCATTTCTCATATTACTCCCACTTGGATGAACTCCACTAATATCATTATCTTGATCCAAGGTTTCAAATAGGGAGTAATATTTCCCTATTTCGCCCTTCTTAGGAAATTCATCATCTAAGAATGTGACATCCCGTTATTCAAATTCAGTTATACTCCAATTTTTCTACTCACCTATAAACACATACCCTTTCAAGTGTTCGGAGTATCTTATGAAAATACTCTTCTTTCCTCTGGGACCCAATTTCCCAAACTTGTGAAAGGGCTCATGAGTATAGGTAGCACAACCCCATGGCTTAAGAAAACTTAAGTCTGGTTTTCTACCTATTCATAACTCATATGGAGTAGAACTAACTGATTTAGAAGGCATCCGGTTAAGTTTATATGCAGCAGTTAACAATGCATCACTCCAAAAAGTGATAGGTAAGTTAGCATGCGCCATCATTGACCTAACCATTTTCAGTAGGGTTCTGTTTATTCTCTCCGCAACACCATTTTATTGAGGAGTATATGGAATAGACAACTGTCTTTCTATTCCTTTTTCATCACATAATTTTCTGAACTCATCAGATAAATATTCACGATCTCGATCGGATCTTAATACTTTTATTTTCTTGTCTAATTGATTTTCTACCAAGTTCATAAACCTTTTGAAACAACTTAATGCTTCAGATTTATGAGAAATCAAATAGACATATCCGAATCGAATATAATCATCTATAAAAGTGATGAAATAAACAGCCCAATGCCTTCCTTTCACATTCATTGGACCATAGACGTCAGAATGGATTAAATGCAAAGAAAATTCAGCTTTTTTACTTTTTCCAAATTATTTCCTTATCGTTTTCCCTACCAGGCAATGTTCACTTATGGGCAAATCGACTCTTTCAATATTGCCTAACAAGCCCTCTTTGATTAGTCTATTCATACGTTGTTGGTCAATATGACCAAGTTTAGCATGCCACACATTCATATCATTATCATATGAATTAGGGGACGTGAGAAGGGAATAATAACCATTTGCATTAACATAGTCAATATCTAATACAATGAATCCATCCGGAAAATAACCACAACCATAGTATTTTGTATTCAAATACAAATACACACCTCTATTATAGAAGTTCACATTAAAACCAAACTTAACCAACACTAAAACAGACACTAAATTTTGACGAATCTCCGGAGCATACAACACATCATGTACGAATAAAGTGCGCCCACCACGCATGTTCAGTTGGCAGGTGCCAATTTCTTTTACTTCAGCTCTGGAGTTGTTTCCCACATAGATCCACTTAGTTCCAGTCGGAACTCGTCGAAATTCCACGAAGGATTCTCTATCCTTCGCTACATGGTCCGTCGCTCCTGAATCTACAGTCCACAAAAGATTAGACTCAGTCAAGAATACAGAACTTGACACATATGCAAAGTTCCCAATAGTACAAAGGGTGTGTACCTTCCTTGGCTCGCGACAATTGCGGGCATAATGACCCCTCTGGTCACAGTTGTAACATTTCACCCTTGAGATATTCTTCACATGAGAACGTTTTTCTCTCTTCACACGAGGACGTTTTCCTCTCTTTTGTTGGTTAATTCTTGGTTTCTTGCAAGAAGGACTTGATCCCTTACTTTCCCACATATTGAACGAATCAATGCGTTTACGCTTAGAGCTTGATAATCCTACTGAGCTGAAAGCAACACAGCAAATATATGTATCCCGCTCAAATGCCTTGTGGCGATCATCTGCTAGCTCAAGGTGGCGCACAACATTCTCAAGATCTTCCATAACATGGTCAAGAGCTTTTAGTGCTTCTTTGTTCAAATCAACAATTATGTTCTTTGTTGCTGAATCCATTTATCTGAACATATCAGACATATATACACGAAATATTAATGCATATCACTCATGCATCTATTTTGCATAAACCCATCATATTAATTAATAATTTTAAGTAATGTTTCAGAATCAAAAGGTCACTATGTTTCCAATCATCCTCCAAAAATCCTTACTTAAAACTATCATTAATATAATTTTCCATGCAAAGTAAATTCTATGAAGCTAAAAAAACTTCTATGAACTACCCACAACATTTAACAACAACAGAAATCAAATAATATTTGACATCCAATAATGATATAATAATTGTGCTTTCACATAATACAACTAATATATTAGTTGCTATATCAACAACAAATAGGTAGAATACATTACATTAGATATTCACAAAGCACACTTAATAAAGATCAGCCATAACATCTAAAACCAATGCATCATACAACGGATAGGAAAAGTTTCTACTTGGATCAATTTCTTTTTCTTTTCCTTTGTAAAATTTTCGGGCATTCTTGACAGCCACGGAAAAACAGATGGATATCCCTTAGGATTTCTCCTACGCACATTCATTCTTCGCTTAATCGAAGTCATTCCTTGGGTCGTAGTCTTTGTGGCTCCAACCCAATGATATTCATCTACAAATTCCATTACTAGCTCCTTATAACTAGTAAATCCTTTAACCTCCCATAGGCGATTCAACACCCCTTGCCATTCTAATGGAAGAGTGTTCATAAAGAGTCGCACCATATGAGTATCTGGCATGGGATAACCGTTCCAAATGATTTCTTGAATTTTGTTGTTGACCTCTACAACATGATCAATTATGTCGTCACTCTCTCATCGATAACCATTCAAATCGGCTATCAACCTTGAAAGCCTTTCCTTTTGTTCATTTGACATTGTGCGCACAGATGCACGCGGCTTACGGGGAGGCATTGTTCCTGCAACAAATGTAGAACAAAAAAAAAGGGATTACATATAATCCACGTAGACATAATTGAAAAAAGAAACAAATCATTTTTTTTTTTGTCAAAGATCGGTCAACGGTCAACGGTCAACGGAAGTCAATGGTCAACAGGTCAACGGTCGCCGGGTTGGGTCGGGCTGAGTTGGATCGGTCAGCCGGTCGGGTCGATCGGTTCGTCCGACCGGCACGTGCGCGGCATGCGCCAGCGATCGCGAAGGCGCACGTGCGTCGCACGTGGATGTCACGTGGATGTCACGTGGATGCCGCCGCCCGAGGAAGAAGACGAGATCAACGCGAAAGCCGACGCCTTCATCAACCGGTTCAAGCGGGACCTGAAGCTGGAGAGGCTCGACTCGATCATGCGCCTCAAGGAGATGCTGAGCAGGGGCGCTTCGTGAGGGGAAGAGAGCGGGATGCCCGGTTCTGCCCCGCCACCTCCCTCCTCGGCGGAGCCTCCCGCTCGCGTCGGAGCGCGGGCATCGCCGTCATTTCGCTGTCCTTGATGTTGATGGTCAAGCATATGGAAAGATGCTAAAGAAATGCAGTTCGGTACGAACAGGTGAGAAGATTGCTTCCCTTTTTTCCCCACTTTTTTCTCCTGGCTCGAAGGCTATGGGCTCAGGGGCATTTCTGTAATTTCGTGAGGCGGATTAAGTTTCAGTTTAACTAAAAAATGGTCTTTTTTTTTTTGTTTCGAGTAACGTGCAGTGGCATTAAAGTGTATTTTTTTTTTTTGGGGGGGCGTGTAATTATTGAATCTTTGATATTAATGTGAATTATAATTGAAGAGTTTGACTTTTGGTATGTGAAGTCATCAACAAACAGCGAACGTGCTATCTGTCTGTATGGATGTAGCGGGCACGTGTGTGAGCAGATGATTCGTTCTTTGTTTTGCATGGACCGGCCTGAGCTGAATTCGGGGGGTATCTCACGTGGATGTCGCTGATTTGGTTCTTGCATCTCAAGCATAATCCGAGGTCGGCCAAAAAGCGGCGTGCTGTCTTGGACCGTAATCAAATCCCTGTGTTAGGTCTAGTGTTGAGAAAGGGGATGATTAGTAAAAATAAGCCATAAATTCGTACGGATGCAGTTTCATAGACATTTTAATTTGACTTTATTAGTACTAAGCATTTTATCAATCTGGGCGAGGGTCGGCCGATGACTCTCACTTACCCATAGGCAAAACTAAAAAAAACGGAAGAAATAAAGGAAAAAAAAGGGAAATATTAAAAAGTTATTCACCTCAATATTAATTATGCTATGTAAGACGATCTGTGTCTACATTAGTAATTTTAGACCAATTGACCATATTAACATTTTAAGATGTTTAGAATTAAAAAATTTAATGGAAAGATTAATGATTGAATTGACATATGTACAATATGTTAGTTTATAGGAAAGGGTTAGATGCATTGTATTAGTTGATGTATTATTATGGTTTGGTGGACTTTAATTGACCTAATATTTTATTTTTTAGTTTCCGTTCGTTGGGCTTTGTGTGCACTTCCGTCTCTCCCTCTATCGTTGGGAGTTTAGTCTCACTGTTTATCAAGTGGAAAAGTTAAAGAGGAAATTAAAACAGCATATACAAATGAATGGAAGAGAGTGATTTTTGTAATATTTCTTTTGGATAACAACGAGGAAAACGAGCTCAACACCACGGGAAATAAATTGATTTAAATTATCATTACGTTCAATAGACAAATAAATCAAAAGATGGAAATCGAGAAAAAAAACGTCTTCTAGACTGATTTCGTTCGATAAGATTGGCTGTGTCCCCAACAAAAATACTATGGTACCCTTCATCCGCTTCACATTTTTTCACCCACACAAGTCGAACAATTTATAAATAAAATATCGTCCTTTTTTTCGATTCTTTGTCATGGCTCCTTTTGTTCGGAGATACGGCCAAAATAAATATAAAAAAATAAAGGAAAAACAAGGGATCCTGATCATGCTATAAAAAGAAGCTTGCGAGCGAATATCTTTGTATTCCCGTGAGTCAACATCAAACTCTTATGACCAAAAAAAAGAAAAAATCAAACTCTGCTTCTTCTTTTTTTTTCTTTTTTTCTTTTTTCCTGTGTGGGTACAAAGGGCTAGAAGCCAAAGGAAAATCCAAACTAATCTGCTATCCGTTCTTGTAATGCATCCCAAATTGTGGCCGTTCGATTCAATTCAGCAAAGGGATTCCGCTTCGTCGTACTCCTGTCCTTGTTCCCTAACAACTCTATCACCAACATCGAATCCACTTCAACTATGAGCATCGTTCGAAGGTCGAGCAGTATAGAGACCGAAATTCCGCTTTCGTGGAAGAGCATATATGCCCACCAAACTCGCGCAGCCTCCAATCCAATTTCTTCCTCCATCTCTGAACATACCACCTGCTCCGGCGACACTCGAGTTGCCTTTGGTGGCCCTGTCAGTGTTGAGTTTTGACACACTCCTTCGCCAGCAAGTTAACTCAGCATCTCCCCTCGGTGAAGAGCATATATGCCCACCAAGTCCTATGTTTCTTTCGGACATGCTGACCTGCAGTGAGGTAGAGATGACCTGGTGACGAGGAATTTGGTGACGACAACAGCATATTGTAAAGGGAAATAATGGGTGGAGCTGAGAATCCACTAAGATTAAAGGTACCTTAACATGAGAATCATGTCATCGGTTCTTCTCCAATGCAAAGGTTCTGTCACTTTTAATTGATAAACTAATGAAATCGTGACGTACTTGGAAGGCATCCTCCTCACCTCCCACCACTGCTGACTCCCTCTCCCAGCTTCACGGCTTTTTCCCCTTGAAAAGCAATAAAGACAAGAGTTCCTATTTGGAGAAGACAGTAACTTCAATTGAATAAGGGACTGCTTCACATTCACGACAAACCAATTTCTCCTCCTTGTCATCTAGCATAAAACAATGAGAAGAAGCTGCCTGAAATTTGTGTTTCTGTAAGATTACAATGGAGAATGCTTATCATTCTTCCTTATTTGCTGCACCAAATGTATGCCTAAAAAATTATCCAGCACCTGTAGCTGAATGAATGAAATTTGTTGCCATCGACTAAAAGAATACAAATAAATGTCACTGTCAAAGAGTCCCGAACCATATTTCCATTTCTTCCTTATTCACTGCCCCAAATGTTTGCCCAAAAAATTATCCGGGCACCTGTACCTGAATGAATGAAATTTGTTGCCATTGACTAATAGAATATGAATAGATGTCACTGTCAAAGAGCCCCGAACCATATTTCCATTTGTTGCAAGGAATCCAATGAATTGCCATCCCCACCTGACTTTCTTACTTCATCCATCAAGCCTTCCAGTACAGGGTATATATCTTCACAGAGTGGGTGGGAACGGTCTTCAGCATTAAAAGAATGAACCTGGTTTTGGACCTCAATCCAACTCCAGCCAGGGACCTTCCTCACTCCTCTTTCCCTCATAAGTCTTTTCACCCTGGCATGATCACCCCATTTTTTAAGGCACCCATACATGTCCGAGAGCAGAACATAAGTGCTATGTTCTTTGGGCTCTAACTCAAGTAATCGATTCCTGACTTGGCAAGCCAATTCCATGTTCCCGCTACTCCTACAAGCACCCAATAAAGTCCTCCACACCATCATATCAGGTTGAAACGGCATCAAATCCACCAAGGCCTTAGCCTCATTCACAAGCCCAGCACGCCCAAAAAGATCAATCGCACAACCATAGTTCTCCATCCTTGGAGGAATTCCATAATCCGTTTCCATTGATAATAGAAACCCATAGCCCTCTTCAACCAAACCAATGTGGCTACAAGCAGTCTGGACAGCAACAAAGGTGATGTGATCAAGTTTTATTCTCCTTGCTCTCATCAAATGGAAAAGATCAAGTGCATCATGTCCTAGACCATGTTGTGCATAGGCAAAGATAATCGCATTCCAAGTGACTGAGCTGCTTTGGAAGGTCTCTTCGAAAGAGTTTCTAGCATCTTTAATAATGCCACACTTAATAATATATTAGTTGCTATATCAACAACAAATAGGTAGAATACATTACATTAGATATTCACAAAGCACACTTAATAAAGATCAGCCATAACATCTAAAACCAATGCATCATACAATGGATAGGAAAAGTTTCTACTTGGATCAATTTCTTTTTCTTTTCCTCTGTAAAATTTTCGAGCATTCTTGACAGCCACGGAAAAACAGATGGATATCCCTTAGGATTTCTCCCACGCACATTCATTCCTCGCTTAATCGAAGTCATTCCTTGGGTCGCAGTCTTTGTGGCTCAAACCCGATGATATTCATCTACAAATTCCATTACTAGCTCCTTATAAGTAGTAAATCCTTTGACCTCCCATAGGCGATTCAACATTCCTTGCCATTCTAATGGAAAAGTGTTCATAAAGAGTCGCACCATATGAGTATCTGGCATGGAATAACCGTTCCAAATGACTTCTTGAATTTTGTTGTTGACCTCTACAACATGATCAATTATGTCGTTACTCTCCCATTGATAACCATTCAAATCGGCTATCAACCTTGAAAGCCTTTCCTTTTGTTCATTTGACATTGTGCGCACAGATGCGCGCGGCTTACGGGGAGGCATTGTTTCTGCAACAAATGCAAAACAAAAAAAAAAGGGATTACATATAATCCACGTAGACATAATTGAAAAAAGAAACAAATCCTTTTTTTTTTTGGTCAACGGGTCAACGGTCGCCGGGTCGCGTCGGGTCGGTCGGACCGGTCGGCCGGTCGGGCCGGGTTAGACCGGTCAGCCGGTTGAGCCGGTCGGTTCGTCCGACCGGCACGTGCGCGGCACGCTTGTAGCTGACGTCACGATGACGTCAGCTGGCGCGTGCCTCGCACACGCCAGCAACCGCGAAGGCGCACATGCGCGCATCGGTCGCGCGCGCACGTGCAACGCACGCGCCTTCCCCTGCGAATCGGCGCATGCGTTGCACGTGCCGAAGACGCCGGTTCATTCCGGCTGCGCGTGGGGGCGCGTCCGGCGGCCTTTGGCGGCGTTCCACCACTCGTCGCGATCGTCTCGACAAGACCTTCCATCCAAAGCCTTCAGAAATGGATTTCGACTTACAGAGACCCCGAAAAATGGATGAACAGTGCTCGGGTGTCGGGATTTTTTCGCCCCGAACGGTGTCGGCCGATTAAATTCACGAAAAAATAATAAGAAATCATCCATGAACATGAAAGGGGTCGGGAAAAACATGGAAAAGGATCGGGAAACAAGAATTACTGC
Organism: Eucalyptus sp. ANBG9806169; assembly: GCA_014182395.1. Classification (NCBI taxonomy): domain Eukaryota; kingdom Viridiplantae; phylum Streptophyta; class Magnoliopsida; order Myrtales; family Myrtaceae; genus Eucalyptus; species Eucalyptus sp. ANBG9806169. The sequence goes on along the minus strand of CM024575.1, from coordinate 15,341,108 downwards.
TCTGATACCAATGTTGGGAATTGTCGAATTCCCAAAAAGCGGATTCGACACTAAATCGAACCGCTAAACTAATGCGGAAGACGAGCCCGGGAAAAATTACATGTATCACTGATCAAAGGCACACCACGAGTTCGAGCGTACCTTGTATCCACAGACTAAACACCAACGCCAATTTGAGGAAGAGAAACTGATCCCGTTTGATTCGATGACGTCAGTTTGCCTTGAAGGGAAGATGGGTGTCGCATCTTGCACACTGTTCTTTCCTTTGGAAAGTGTTTGAGGGAGAGAGAGAGGAGGAACGTACGTTATGCCAAAAGGTCCGTTTCTCCCTCTTTATTTCCCCTTATATATGTTCCCTCCAAGAAGAAACGTGTCCCTTCATCATATTCCTTCAACCATGGGCCCCAATTTTGTGGGCCGGGCTTTTAGGCCCATAATGGGCGGACGGGCCAGCTTAGGCCCATCACTTTAATTAAATAAAACCATAAGTTAATAATACTTAGGCTTACCGGATTTGACCGAATCACGTCGTAGAAACTTCCGCTGCTACGCCCATTCGAGGAAAACGGCAGCGGCAGCGGCAGCGGAGGGAATTCAGTAAATCCTTGTCGTAGCCTCTTCAGTTCCCAGTCTCTCGACTGAAGCAAAGACAGGCGGCAATTTGCGTCTTCGAGCTGCTTTCGGTAGCAGTGTATCTCCCACCTCAATCTCAGGAGCGACCCCGAGACATCCGTGCATGGGATCGCGTCTCCTGATGTTACCCTCCATGAGTATCGACTCGGCGGCTTGTTTCCTCATCTCGGGGTCGACCGTGCGTATGATACCATGCATGTTGCTCACGCCGAAGTGTCGCTGCGCGTTCTGGAACTCGTCGTACCAGCTCGCCGGGAAGAGCTCGGCGAATTCGCAGCTTCCGTTGCACCTCTTCTTTTGGTGTCTACACGATGCGCATGCTTTGGCATAGCTTCCCGATTCATTAGAATTTGAGAGATTGGAAGTAAGAGAAGCTATAGCAAAGGAACACTTTTTATTTTTTATTTTTTTTTATAGAGGGGTTTAAATTGAAATAAAAAGTCAGATTTAAGAGTAGATTTCTCGCTGAATTTGGACAACTAGTGTTAATGAGGGTGGATTTTGCTTGCCCTAAATGTAACCTAGGTCATTAATTAATTGCTAAAGTCACAATGCTCCTTGGTATCTCTTCTACATTAGTAAGAGAATCTATTAGGAAAGCCTATGCTGGATACTTAATTGCATGATAATTATGAATTGTTATCCAAAGGACGAAAGCAGGAATTAGAATCTCGGTATAATTTACTAGTGGTGCCGCAAATAATTTAAGTACCAAATTTCAGATTGATGTTTCCTCATCCTCCAACCATTCAAATTGATTTCGTCAAGTGGTTTAACTTACTAAGTATTTGATCTTTCTTTACATACTTAAATTACCTAGAACTTGGAACCGATTCGTCGTTTTGGTTCGGGTTTGTATGATTTGGGTCTTAGTCCAGGTCACGAACAAATATATGTATCATCCGCGTTCGGTTTAGGATAATGATTTCAATATTAGCAACAATATTGGTCATAAAATTTTTAGCTAAATTCTTGTTATTTTTAACAGGTGTGTTATAAACCATATGACACCAATTGCCAGCATGGTACTTTCCGAAGGTGTTGTAAACCATACGATACCATAAGATACCATCCTACTTGTGAATAACATTATTTTTTTTTATCGTTATTCTCTAATAATTACATCCTACTTCAAATTTTATCATCTAGCTAAAATTGATCTGATGAACTTAATTGATAAAATGTGAAAATGTTTAAGACTTAATTATAAAATTAAAAAGTTTAAGACTGAATTTTGTAAAATTGTAATAAATTTATCATTTTTTTGGACAATTTTTCCCCTAGAAAGATCATCATTGACCATCAAACGCTATCTCCATATATATTTTCACGGCTAATTTAGAGAGAATTTCACAAGTGAAAAAGAAAACGGAAAAAGCAAAACAGGCACTACGTAAGAAAACATTTTTGTCGATTTCGAGGTTACATCGTGGATCAGTACGCGGGAAGGTCCTGGTCTGACTTTCTGAATTGCAGTTGCTCAACCAGCAACCTAGGGCTAAAGAGACAATCGAAGGGAAACTTGGAAAAACAGAAATCACATTTGTGTCTTTTCTTTTTTTTTATACCCAGGAGCGACGCTAGTGAAGGACCCACTACCCCGACATCGTACTTACGATCCCGTGCGTCCAGCGGGATTCGAACTCCTCTGTCCTAGGTAGACATCATGGGAGTGCTTATACAACTGAGCCACCGCAAGCGATGGTTCACATATGTGTCTTCGTTTGGCCAAAAGTAAGGAAAAGTAAAAAAATAAATTATAAATTTATTACTTTAATATCAATTTAATTATAAAGATTTTAATTTGATTAATTTAATCTTAAATGTTTTATATTTGTATCAATTTAGTCTATTCTATCAATTTAAATTAAAAATCGCTGACGAGAATATCGAGTGTCCTACGTGACACTGCCGATACTAATGTGAAATTTTTTAATAATACTTTAACAATTCTTTTTGTTTTTGCTTATTTTTACTTATTTTTTTTCTTTTTTTTTTTCCATTATTTTGGCTAGCGAAGGTTGTGGCCCTTACCCATAGCTGGCAGGTTGCCTTGCTTGTAGCCGGCGAGGGCTTAACGACCCTTGCCCAGGGCCTTCGAGGCCATGCCAGCCAAAATGAAGAAAAAATATAAAAAAGTTAAAAATAATATTTAAAAATGTCTACATCAGCATTAGTTGCGCAACGTAGGATAGACAATGTTCATAATAGCGATTTCTGGCCTAGGTTGATGGGATGGACATAATTGGTAATAAATTGAAAATATTTAGAACTAAGTTGGCCCAATGGAAATATTTTAGACTAAATTAGTATCAATACATTAGGTTTAAGATTTTTTTGGTATTTTTTTCCACCAAAAGAAGATTATCCTAATAACTTCGTACACAAGTTCAAATGTACGCACGCCTCTCATGCAAATCTAGATTCTAGAAGAGTTTGTGTAAACAAGGGTTTTTGCTTCGAACAAAGAAAAAAAAGATTTTATTGTACCGTGACTAATTCAGTTTCAAACCTTTTAATAGTGCTGATTTAATCCTAACATTTTGATGATTCACTAATTTAATTCATAACATTTCAATTGTGTCAATTTAGTCCAAAATCTTTTGACTTATTACAAATTTAATCATACACTTTTCGACGGTTTGTCAATGTAGTCATTACAGTCAATTTAAGCCAGAAATTACTGACGTAGACGTCAGCTGACTTATACGGTGTGGCTGGCACTAACATAAACAATTTATATTTATATTTTTCAAGTTCTTCTAAAATTTTCATTTTTCCTCTCTTTTTTCATCTTTTCTTTTCCTTAACTTGTGGTCGGAACTTGGCCATGTCCGGCGACCGGTCACAGACGAGAGGCAGCAAGAGCGTCGTGGCCCTCTCCTGATATACCATGTGAAAAATTGGAACGACATCGGTGATGAATGTGAACGACAGAGGCTTTGCTTGTGCCTCCTTGGTCTCGAAAGGGAGTACAAAGAAAGCGAGACATGTTGACTTGCATGCAAGGATGTGGGAGACGTAGGAAACAGACGCCAGGGAGAGACAAGAAGGACCCGAAATCAACGGGAGTTTGGACGCTATGTTTCCAAAAGAGATTATTTTAAAATCCACACGGAGACTTTAGTGATGAATAAAGAATTCTAGCGTCTTTCTCACTTAAATAATTCACGAGTCAGGAGGGGATCTGTTCATATGATATTTTCACTTCGAAACTTAGAATACACGAAACATGTTTTAATTAATGATTACTTTAGTCCGCATCATTATTACAATCACGTTGTTCGAGATAACGTGAGACACCCGCTATCATCTGCAGTCGTGATTGACTCGGTATAATAAGTTGTGCCGTTTTATAGAGAATTTTACATTATCAATACTTGTACACATTAATTATAGTGCTAATAAAGCATATGACAAACAACCTTGTGACTTGATAATTATTTGCTTTATATTTATTTAGTCTTCCCCTATATATAGACAATCTCTCTCTAAAGTGCCAGACGCAAATCATCAACTTATCAACCTCTCTTCCTTTTCCTCCGCCATATCTATTTTCTCTCCCTCTCTCCCTCAATAGAATGGCAGGAACTTATCCAGTGTCTTCATATTTCATGGGAAAATTCGTCACAACCCGATCGCTCTCAACAGTCGGCAAATCCAAGCCCCGGACTCAGTCCCTAATCCCCAAGCTCATCAGCAAGCTCTGCACCGACCCCGAGTCGATAAGCATGGCCTCGACCGACTTCGGCAACATCGTCTTGGAAACCCCCCGAGGCGTCCTCCAGCCGTTGTGCCACGGGGAAATTGCAGACCTTGTGAGGGACGCATACAGCGACGATAATCCCTCCGCCCCATTCCCTATCGCGGCCAGAGGGCGTGGCCACTCGGTCCGGGGCCAAGCCCTGGCCCGAGGGGGGGTCGTGGTGGACATGACATACCTGGCGAGCCACCAAGGTGGCACTGGCGGAGAACCAGCTGTCGCGGTGTCATGGAGCAGGCCGCTCGGGCACTACGCCGACGTCGGCGGCGGGCAGATCTGGAGGGACGTGTTGGAGGAGACGCTGAAGCACGGGCTCGCGCCGGTCTCGTGGACGGATTATTTGTACGTGACTGTGGGAGGGACGCTCTCTAATGGCGGCATAAGCGGGCAAACGTTTCGATACGGTCCTCAAATCAGCAACGTGTACGAAATGGACATCATTACTGGTATGAACGCAAATCATCAACGAAATGGCGTCTTTCGATTCTTCTTCTCCTGATTTCCTCGTCTTTCTTTCGCTCTGAACCAGCTATCGCGATATGGAAATAGGTCGTGTAGCAGTTGGCGATAAGTGCCCTTTGCTTCCTATAAAGTCGTGTTTCGTAATAGATTTATTGGCGGCTAGCTCTTTCCGTGAAGTCGGTGCACTTCGCGTGTTGAGGAGATGTGTACTTTCGGCCCTTCGGGTCTCATAATTTCTAGAGTTTTTATTTTTTTATTTTTGAATTTGTTGCCTGTTTGTCTTGGCTACATGAATTTCTAACCCTGCGTTTTTTCCTTACCAAACCTGTCGTACACTTTGTCATAAAAACGCAGTCCATTGCGCCATTTTTTCCAAAGATATTTTTGTTATTATAGATTATATAAGTTGACTGGATCAATCAACTTATGCATGGTCAAAATATGTCCAGGAGCAGGTAAGACTAAAATGTTTTCTTGTTGGAATATTAAGATCTCGCACCAACTGACACGCGCCTTTCAATTTGTTTTATGCATAGAAAGCTACCATAGTATAGTTCTTTGATTTTTGCTTGCTTACTTATGAGTCAATAGATGTTCATTTTGTTAGAATAATATAAAATTGATTGTTGAAGATTTGAGCACGTTGGATTTGTTGTTAGTATTCTTCAAGATGCTTGATCTATGGTGGGTGTTAGAAGGTGATTGAAGAGGAGTGGATTTCAGCACGATTTATGATGGGCTATGTTTGAGTAGCCCCTCCACCATTCAACAATGAGTAATTGCTTTCATATTGAAAAGGGAGGTCTCGTTTGTCTTTCTTTAGTCAAAGAACGTAACTTTCTTCTTTGTCAGAAGGAGCAACGACTTCATCTCTTTGTCTCATTTATTGTTGTGCGTTCTTTCTTCAGCTTTGTGGACTTTCTTGTTTTCTTCATTCAATATTAGTTAAGCTATGTACACTTTCAAACTTCTTTAAACGGTTGTGGACTTCAGATTTGTAGAAACACTTAAGCCAAGAGCATTTGCATTTCCATTATTTCTCTCTCCGGTCTTCATTTGTGCCTTGCTCCAAACTTTCAAAAGTTGCCATAATTTTTTGGTTCCAACAAATATCTTGTTCTTTTACTTTGGATTCAGGGACCGAGGAACTTATGACTTGCTCACCCGACAAAAATCCCGAGCTGTTTTACTCTGTTCTCGGAGGTCTTGGCCAGTTCGGCATAATAACGAGAGCGAGGATTGCCTTAGATCGAGCTCCAAAGAGAGTATGAACACTAGAACTCAACTATTCTAGAAAAGATTTTCTCGAGTCATTTTATAAGATCGAGTCAGCTTCTTAATATAAACATGAGAGAACCGCTACAAGGATCAAGTGCATAATGGAACATAGTAGAATGGTTACTTTTAGAGCACATTTTTTGCTGTTCTTTCATTTTGGTTCATTAAAAGCAAATAGATATCCTCGAAATATTGTTTGCGTTATGATAATTTCGACGTGCAGGTCAAATGGGTGAGAATGCTGTACAGTGATTTCTCGGCTTTTACGAGAGACCAAGAACATCTGATCTCAAAGAGTGGGAGGGACCAAGACGATGCACTGGATTATGTGGAAGGGCTGCTCCTCATGCACCAGGGTCCTCCGGATAGTTGGAGATCTTCTTTCTTCCCTGAGCCGGACCACCCACGAATCGCATCGTTGATGGACCGACATGAACTCATCTATTGTCTCGAAGTAGCAAAGTACTACGATGATCTCACCGAGAATACAGTGAACAAGGTATGACGAAACTGACCATTTTTATTTTTAGCAAACCCTAGCTGTGTTTGCGAGAGAGAGAGAGAGAGAGAGAGAGAGAGAGCTCTCCCTTCTCATATAAACTTGATCATGTTCCTGCAATTATCTTCTCTAACTTGACTATGAATCTACTATTCTAGGATCTGGAGAATTTGTTCCAAGAATTGAGCCATATTCCCGAGTTCATGTTTCAAAAAGACGTCACCTACATCGATTTCCTTGATCGAGTGCGAAAGGGAGAGCTGAAACTCCGAGCGCAGGGCCGTTGGGATGTTCCTCATCCATGGTTGAACCTATTCGTGCCCAAATCTCGCATCTCCGATTTCAACAACGGCGTTTTCAAGAACATTGTTCTCAAAAGGAACATCACTACAGGAACCGTCCTCATTTATCCCATGAATCGAAACAAGTAGGTCTCCTATAGCGACCGGTTTATTATCTTAACTAAGTCATCTGAGATTGTGTAACAACAACGTTGGATCCACTTTAAGAGAACAAAGATACATGGATGAATTTTTGCAGGTGGAATGATCGGATGTCCACAGTTGTGCCGGACGAAAATGTCTTCTACTTCGTAGGGTTTTTGCATGCAAGCGGGTTCGACGATTGGCAAGAATTCGATCTTCAAAATGAGGAGCTGCTGCAGTTTTGTGAAGATGCATGTATTGAGGTTAAACAGTATCTTCCACATTTTGGCAGTGAACGAGAATGGATGAGACATTTCGGATCGAAATGGAGGTTGTTCCAAGAGCGGAAAGCTCGGTTCGATCCGAAAATGGTTTTTGCTCCTGGGCAGAGGATCTTCGATCGCGACTGAAGCATATAGATTCGCTGTTTGCTGCGGAGTAGGGTTTCCATAAGATGAGCCAACTCAAGCTTATAAGGCATTTCTTCTTTCTTCTAATTTTGATTCTTTTTTCTGAAATTGCACCATCTTACCAGGTTAAGGAGTCAGCTAGTCGGACTATGAGACGTATTTATGTTGTACATATTGATCATGGGGCAAGTAAAGGAGTTCATTTAATTTTGTACGAGCCGTTCAAAATAAACATATCTTCGAAAGATCTTGCCACGAAATGTAACTTTTACTATCTTAAAGGCAAATCACACCCCTACCCCCCCCCCCGGCGACAACTCCTACTAAACCTTTCAATTTTGCGAATTGAGTTTTAAACATCTTTACCATTTGTTAATTGAGTCAATTCAGCCAATTTTGTCAGGAAATTGCTAATGTGGACACTAGTTGTTTCACGCGGTATGACTAACATTAATGTGGACAATTTTTTAATATTTTTCTTTTCTTTTTTGTTTCAAAGGGCCAGCGAACCTGAAGGCTCTTGAGCGAGAGTTGGTGGCCCACGCCCATGCTTCGCCAGCCCTCGCTGGCCACAGGGAGGGTGTAAAAAAGTCTTTAAATAGGAATACCAAACATATTAAAACGTGTTTAATTTTGTTGTGTTGATACAAATGACATGCTAACACATTAACTTCAATGTGTCGGCGGTTCGTGTCTAAACAAATGACACTCTAATCTTGTCGTGTTTAATTGTATCATAAGAATCAGTTCATGCAGAGCTTAAACTTTTTTAATTGCCTATCAAGGTGTGTTGTGCAAACAGGTTGTGTCGAGAACTGTTGACCTTAGAGAGGAGGCAGTGTAGGAGTTGTGGTGTTGGATCGCTTGGGTCAACGGCTTCGACGTTGGACAGGCTCTCGTGGCAAAGGATATATCTAATCGGGGACTTTGTTAACATAAAATACTATGAGAATAATAATTTATTGTATGCTACAAATGCTTGAAAAAGTGGGTCCCACAACAATTTATTATTATTTGTGATTTGATTTTTTGTAATCTAGAATTGATCGTTATTCTCACATTCCATTAAAAATTGTTGCACAATCATTTCTCTTTGATCGGAGAATTTTTTTTCTCAAAACACCCCCCAAAGTGAACCACCGTGTTCCAATTAACTCCCTCGCTTCATCGCCGGGGACAAAAAGGGGCAACTTCCGGCAACCACCGGATAGTCATTTGCTCATGTTCTACAGTCGAGTAAGTGTAATTTTGTCCCGAAAAAATCAATCGAGAGAGGGGAAGACGGAAATTGCAAATCCAATCAGAGCAATCTAGAAGTTTTGAAGCAATCGAGATCGAGAGCAAGTACTGAGCCTAGTTAGGCTTCGATGGGATCGACAGCGAGCTCGCTTGTGATGGAGCATTCAGATTCCCATAAGGGAATGCCGGAATGGAAGATTCAGGTGTGGCTTGAAGCTCTTTCTCTCTCGATCTCGTGAAGGAGTGGATGTGCCGGGAAAGCAAGAAAGGGTGGCAAGATATGGTTCTATGAACTCAAGAAGAATTATGACCCGAGACAAAGTGATCGGCAATTGGTATAGGCATCGGCCATATGCATGACTTTCTAGCATAATAGTTTTTGTATTATTATGAGAGTATTAGCATGTTGTGAACCATAAATTCTCACAATGAATTAAGAACGATCATATAAGCATTTCTAGGGAAAACAAAATTTGCAATGCTTAATGCAATTTGTAATAAAGAAAGAACAGAACGAGCACTTCCAAATTTCAAAGAGAAGCCCCCGTTGCACCATAAATTAAGGACGGTTATGTAAAGCATTTCTCCACCCCTTTTATTTGCCTTGATCGCCACAACATTCAAAGTCCCGTTCTTTCGAACGTAGCCCCATGCTCTCCGTTCCATCATCGCACACCCTTCGTGAATCCTCCTGCTTCGCCTCTTCAGGTTTAGTAATCTGGTCCGCACCGCAAAATCTGAAGAAGAAGAAGAGATGATCTGATCGTACGTATACGCGACGTTCGTACAGTGAGCAGCGCTCGGGAAATGAATCAGTTTGGAGATCCTACCTCGCGATTGTCACGGCCGGGTTGTCATTCCATGGCCCTGTGGCGTGAAAGAGATCGAAGGGCTCAGTGCTGGTCGCTCCTTCTTCGTACGTCGATCGGTAATTGAGTCCTTGATAATTCATGGGACTCGAGTCGAGCAGAGTAGCCTGCATGCACAAAAAGGATGACAATCAAATGAGTCCCTTTTGCAGATATCGTCGTCGAGATTTGTTGGTCATGTTTCGGCTTACTGGATTACGCTGCATCTGCTCGTAGAAACTCCCGACGCCGCCCCCATTCGAGAAGAACGCTGGCGGCAACGGCGGGAGTTCAACAAGAGTATCATTAAACCCTTGCCATTGCCTCTGCAATTCTCGGTCCCTCTGCCGGAGGAAAGATAGGTGACGGTTCGCGTCCTCGAGCTGCTTCTGGCACAGGTCTATCTCCCACTTGAGCGTCCGAGCGACGCCGAGACACCCGTGCACGGGATCGCTTCTCCTGATGTTGCCCTCCATGAGTATCGACTCGGCGGCCTGCTTCCTGAACTCGGGCTCGACCGCATTCACGATGTTGTGCATGGTGTTCACGCCGAAGAGCCGCTGCGCGTTCTGGAACTCGTCGTACCGGCTTGCCGGGAAGAGCTCAGCGTACTGGCAGTTGCCGTCGCACCTCTTCCGCTGGTGTCGACACGAGGCGCATGCTTTGGAAGCTGCAGGCATGGCTTTGCCCAGTTGATTAGAATTTTGGTCTTTTTCTCTGGCTCTGAAAATTGCGAGAGATTGTAAGTACAAAAGCTTATGGCAAAGCGATCTTTCTTATGGAGGGGTCTGAATTGAATGTTGGGTTTGACATGTTTGGATTTCTAGCAAAATTTGGATAGCTAGTGTTAATGGGGGTTAGATTTTGTTTGCCCTAAATGAGACCTAGGCAATAAATTAATTGCTAAAGTCACAACGTTGATTCATCTATCATTATTAAGCAAATCCATAATTGAATTTTAACGTTAAACTTTTGTCTGAAAATTTGAAAAAAAAAAGAAGCCTATGCATGATACCTAATTGTATGGTAATAACGAATTTTTTCATCCAATGGACGAAAGCTAAGGTTTCGGATTATTTGTGGTCCACATGAAGAAATTAGGGCATGAAGATTTTCAAGAACAAAAGAATCCGATGACTATGTTCAATGAGGTTGGAAGCTAAGGTTGGACATGCTGTCCATTGTGCAACTAGCAAGAGAGGACGCCGTCAACCTTTGCAATGTCGATCTCCACTTGCTACATTGTCTTCTGCTAAGCTAGATTTTGACTAACTGGATAAATTGTGATATTAGAGCGTTTAACTTTCTCTCAAACGAAAGCCCCAATTCCTTCCAAAGGTTAATGTGTAGGCACCTAACATCAATTTTTTTTTTTTAAATCAAAAGTAAATATTTCATTCATATCTCAAAATGATACATAAGAGATGTTCATAATAAAGTAAGTGATAAATATACTCTTATTCCATAAGATTATATTTGTCTCAACATCAAAATAGACTAATGGCAACTGATTGTTAATGAGTACACATCGTAATTTTCTTCTTTAACAGATATGGCCGACCTAGTGGGTAGTGCACCCCAGGTTTAGTGCTCTCAACATCCTCACCGTATGAAGACAATAAAAATAGGTTGGATGGGATCTATATCTAGATTGGAAGAGATTGGACAAACACATAAGCACCCCTAAAGCACTCCCTAATCTAGATTTAGATTAGGAGAGGAGAGCTCTTAAATCTAAATCTAGATTGGAAGATAAAAACTTTGAAAGCTCGAAAAAATGTCATGTAAACGCTTTTGGTGTAGCATGAACTCACCTTCTTTCTCTTGTGATCCTGTCAGACTTCTTAGTTTGGAAGATTTGTAGTATCAGGTCGATTCCCAACACGAGATTAAAATCACATTAGTTTGAAAATTCGATCTTTTAAAAGTTTTTTTGATCTAGGCAATTCCCGATTAATTCTTGTAGACCTTAGAATGACCTATTCAGAGGCATAAATCATACATGGTAGTGTCAAAAAATTGAAAGAATCTCAAACCTTATTAGTGTCTATATTGAGAGAATCTAAAACCCTAGTCATAGTTCCTTATGCAAGGGAGCCTTAGGCAATCCTCTCAATATAAGAACACTGGTAGCTGGGTTTACAATCACAATGAAATTTGCATCTTTGTATGAACAAATGAAGATGAGCGGTCCTTATTCTTTTTCGTTTAATCCTTGGAGATCCGGTCAACGATCCATCATGGGTGCCTTAAGCCCTGTCCATATACAATGAAAATAACAATTTTATAAGCCAACATGATGAAGAAGTCACTTCCACAAAGCATCTCAAGCCGAAATCTTAACAAAATTGGATTTGTAAAAGATTGTCCTTCAGATTTCTGTTAATTACGTGACCTTTTGAAAGCGTATTTTTCTTGGTCTTGTTGGGCTAACCCAAACCACTTGAGGGCTGAACCTGGCTACTCACCACGATACAAAAGAAGCATTCTCGGTTTGGCCTTGGTAGGATCCTCAGATGCTCAAGTCACTAGATGAATAATATAGAGATAAATGAGAATTTCGCGAGAGGATCTTCTTAGAGAATAAAGCAAAAAAGGTAGAGATATGTAGGACTTACATTTTAGGGCTAGAATCCGTACATTTTTTAAAAATTCCAAATAAGAATTCAAAGTATGTTCATTTTCTCTAAATATGATTTAAAGTGGACATTATTTTAAATAAGAGTTTAAAATTATAATTTAATCTCAAATAAGGGTATGAGTTTGCCGGCTGGCCAAATCCTTGTCGACCATGCGAGCTACGACAGCACAACTGGGGGCATTTTCATCCGGATATATTTCTTCTTTTTTCTTTCTTCTCTTCCCTCTTCATGTTCTTTGTCCAAGCATGGTTGTCCTCTTCACCTGAGACTTGCACCAACAATCCACATGCCCATTGCTTGCCATTCATTTTTTGTGAAAAAAGAACTGGTTTCAAGCCTTTATTTGGAATTGCTCTTTATTTATTTATATCATTGTTAGTGTGCTCTCCCAAATAAGTTGAGAGACCTTGGTGGGCTCTATCTCATAAAGGCTTTGTAGGGCCAGAGTACTCCTAGATACTTGACCAAGGAAAAGAAGTTGGGCTGGCCCGTGGGCTCTGAATGATGGCCAGGCCACTTTATCGTCTTTAGGCCCTTGGGCCTAGAGCAGGGGCCCAACCATTCAAAGTTGGATATTCCTCTCTCAAAGCCATGGTTTCCTTAGTTTGTCCTCTCGGGCCCGAGCTGATCAGGCAACAAAAAAACAAAAACAGTTATTTTCCAACACGAGAAATGTTTATATGCCTATCCTTAATCTATGGTGAGATTAACAACCTGTTTTGAGCCAAAAATAAATGAGAGAAATGATTAGGTGACATTCTTTAAATTACTCTAAGAATAACAGTCTGTTGTAGATTACAAAAAATCAAATAACAAATAATTATAAATTGTTGTGGTGTCTCACTTTTTCAAGAATTTGTAGTTAACAAGAAGCTGTTATTCTCACGGTAGTTCAAAAACTGTTATATTAACAAAATCCAATAAACAAACCACCAATAATTAAAAAAAATTGTGAGGTTCACTCCATCAAGATTTCGTGACTCACAATATATCGTTATTTTCACAATTGTCCAACAAAGCTCTTCCGACACATAGAATCGATACTTTCAAATCAATCTCTTCTCGATCAATTATATTTGACAGGTGTCCTCCAATCGCTGTCAAGAATCTTGGGTACAAATCAAGTTCAAGGAGATTTGTGGAACCCGAGGCTCACTTAGTCCCAATCCAGTCCAAGTTATAAAATCTACGAAATCTATAGACCTGGCCCGTCTCAAGATCGCAACTGTACCATACTCTCTCTTTTTCTCTTGTCTCCTTCTAGAAATCAGCAGCTAGCTAGCTCACGGAGATAATGCGGACCGAGAAAACCAGAAGAGTACACACCCAAGACACGGTCGTGAAAAAGAATTGTCCATCAGCATGTCGTGTAATGCATGATCTTTTTAACCTGTAGTTTAATCGATCGCCCGCTTCGAGGAAGAAGCTGATAAAGAGGGGAACGTTTGGTGGGTTAGGGCTCGGAGCAGATGATGCTGCTGCAGCAGCCAGCCAGCCAGCCAGCCAGCAGCCAGGGTCAAGGTGATTTATTTTCTTCTGTCTTTTGTCTTTGTTCACACTGGGGCGCAGGCCCAGCACAATGATTATGTCTTTCCGACGTTTGTCGCCTACGATGCGCGCTCTCGAGGGGCAAAAGAACATTCCCACAGATTCAGTCTGCCCCCGCCAAATCCTTGAATAGGTTAGGGTTAGGGATTTTCCATGATTGAGCAAACGCGTCATGTGAGATTATTACCACATCACTACACAGGACCGTGACACAGTTTGATTATAGTCCTCATAGTAAATTATATATAAGCTATGATTACGGTTACAAATCGAAAAAATTCTTTACATATATCGAGGATGAGGATCGTCGTTAAGGTTTTTATAGAACATTACACTTGAAAAGAAGTGTGGAATAAGTCACGTTTTCACATATGGTGACACTCCAAAAACTAGACCGACTAAAGAGAAATTTTAAATAATCCTCACGTTTTCAAATGTGTGATTTTAATCCCTTTCTCTTTATAGTTCTTTTAACTGGTTCACTAAAAGATCACTGGAGATTTTAGTTTATCACAAAACTTCAACTCATCTGATCTCACAAAGACAAGAGAAAATCTAATCCATCAATTCATGTATTGTATAAGGCTCCAACCATAAGATGTAGTACTTGTAACACCTTGGATTTAACTCATTAGAGGTATTGTTTGCTTTGATCCGTCCCATTTGAGTCTCACGGTTTTTTACTTTGATGTATAGGTGGAAGCACTTCCAGGATATGTCCCTTGACGGGCGGGGGTAACTTTTTAGAAGGTCACCCATCCTGGAAATGCTCCTACTTAAGCACACTTAACTTTGGAATTCCAAAACTAAGCTAAGGTGCCTTCATGACTTAATTAAAGTTTTCAGACACACACACATCTTGAAATCGCTCTTTCTTGTCTAGTGCACAGTTCGTTTCATTTCTGCCTCATTCGTCATCCTAGAAGCCTACTAGAAGCCGCTCCTTGTCTAGGCCCTCTGATCACGGCGATCATTCCTTGCTTTTGTTGAACCGGGTCATTACAATACTAGGTTTGACTCCCAAAAATTAGTTTGAGTAAGATTTGTGGTGATTCAAACAAGGAGATCCGTTGCATTCGAGCCAAACGCTCGGTTCTTTCTACTCGGACGAAAAGATTGAATTCTAGTAACAGATTGTTTGCAAAATCAACCTTAACGTCTTCTTTATGACCTAAAAAAAAGACTCAACAATTTCTTCATGCAAGCCGAGGCATCGCCAACATCTCATCATAACGTGTCCCACTCATTATGCCAAAGTTCCCTCTCGACATGCATCAAACTGTTGTCATTATCGTCGACCTTCTCATACGCCCCGGCACTCGCAACAGCCTGGTCCGGACAAGACAAATCCCACCCATTAAAAATAACGACGCTTTAACCGCATCACCTCATCATTGCCCTACGTGTGTGAATGCCATGCCCTTTCCTACCTCTTCTCTTTAAAGAAACCCCATCATGAGCTTGAATCGCAACCGTCATGTCCCTTACTTAGGTTAAAAAGAAAAGAAAAAGGTCGAGCGTGAGAACGAGGCAATGTCTGTATTCACACGTCCAGAAGTTAGAAAATGTGCGCGCGTCGTGCTGCTCTCTTCTTTTCTCCCGACTTTTAGTCATTATTAGTAAGTTCCGAGTGTGAAGGCGATCGGGTAAAAAGTAAAGGTGTCGATCATGGCAAGCTCGGGAGAAGTTCTCTTTTTTTGAGGATTCCTCATGATGATGGGCGATGCATAAGATTTTCTTGCGCACGTGATATTCTCCAAAAGATTTCATGCAATGATGTGTTCCAAACATTTCCCCGTACGTAGTCGCAAAGATGTAGCGTACACATGGGTTTTCTTTTTTTGCCTCACTTCTTTTAGCCGACTAGTACGTCGATGATAAGCATAACAAACACGATTATGGAACTCTCGCATATTTATGATATGATATATACCGAGCAAATTCCCTTTCTCATGAGATTGTTGAGAGATGCATTTGCAACAACAAGGATAAGAGAAGGTGAATGACTCGTCTCTCACAGAGCGAGACATAAAACTAGGCCATGCTCCGTGTGATTTGAGAAGGTATTATGAAACGTGAAAGAACTTTGCTAGCATAACAGTCATTGGAGATTGTGAGAATAATAGTCTATTGTGAGCCACAAATTTTTGAAAAAATGGATTTCATAACAATTTATAATTATTTGTAATTTGATTTTTTGTGGTAAAAAATAAACTGCTATTCTCACCGTATATTAAGACTGTTACGCAATTATTTTTCTAACATGAAAAGGTAGATGCATATACCACTCCATCTTATGATATAGAACACGTGACCCATCGCTCATAATCAACAAATGTCACGAAATTCGATGAACCCATAAAACATGGTTCAACTTGTAATAATGGCTTATCATTTGCATGCGAAGCATTATTTCTCAGCCGTCCCTACACGCCATACATATCATCTCAAACCACGGTCCTTCCCCATAACTTTGAACTTGTTAAAAAGTGCAAAACATGCGTAAAAATGTCCATCGAAACGAACTTCTTGATATATCAGTACTTCCCACCATGCAATATCTCAGCATGTAAAGCTGCAACTCCGGTGTGGTCGTAAGAAAAACGCAGGCTTTAGAGAGTGGGGACCTTAGGGGTTCTTAGATGAATAATCATGATCTCCCTTGACAAATAATTCCAAGCTAGGGCATTATTGGTCTCGGATCGAGCCCTCATCATGCTCATGGAAATTGCGTTAAAGCCTGGCAAATCGAAATGGCCGACCCACAACCTTCCTAAGTCAAACAAGAGATCTGATCGTGCACTTCACTCTCACACAAGATTTCTCTGGACAAATGGAGGATTATCTTGTTGTGTTTTCAGTAGAATCTAATGCAGAGAATATTCGTCCTAGCATGCATACTTTGCATTGTATCAAAACAAATTCAGGGTCCGTTTGTTGGAAAGAAAACTGTTTTCTTTTCGAAAAATGATTTTCTAACTTTCCGGTGTTCAAATGATGGAAAACCAATCGATCTGTCGAAAATGTTTTCCATTAGCTAGAAATAATGAATTTAGATAGGGGGAAAATAATTTTCCCCTTCTGGTAAGAGAGAAATCACTTTTCTTAAACTACACAACAAATGAAAACTACTAATTTTCATACAAAATGATTTCCAAAGAAAATATTTTCATTTATCAAGAATTTTTCAATAAAACATACACGTCCTTAGTGAAATTTGTATACTAGATAGTTCGGTGATCACTCGTATACCATAATTATTTGTTGTCTATACTTTTGCTTAGAGGCATGAATGGAAACAAATCTATATATAGCATGCGCACATTGTAAGCATGAATGTTATAGGGGTTTTGCTAACATGATAATTTTTAGGGTATTGTGAGAATAACAATTTATTGCGAGTCACAAATTCTTAAAAGAGTGGGTCCCACAATAATTAATTATTTGTTATTTGGTTTTTTTGTGGTACAGACTAAACTGTTATTCTCACAATAGATTAAAAATTATCACGCGATCGTTTTTGATGTTATAGTAGAGGTAATGCGAATATTCAATCAAATCTATATATCAAGTAACGTCCGATAAACGCTTCTTTGTGTGTAGCTAAAGTCACCAATCATTGACCAATGGAAAACCAATATAGAAAATGTCGGAGAAAGCATGTGCGCAGATCTTGAATAATGCGATCGGTGGTCATGGCCAGTTTGAGGTTTCTTCCTCGCAAAGTTAGACAGAAGGACATGAGGAAATAACATAAGTTTTCCACGAAAACAAATTTGAAGTGCCTGATGTAATTTGATGTACCCGACGAGCTACAATCTGAATTAACAAAAGCTTCATCTCAATCTCTTCCACATCAATATCATCTTCACTAAGTAGTCCGTTAGCATCACCCGTGGGTGCAAAACAGACATGTATATTTACTTCAATGTACTTTTTTTGCTTAAACGATTTCGAAAGACAAATTACAGGAAAAAAGGTCAAATATATTGACAAAATACAATATATTATAAGACAACCATTGAAATATTGCGCCGATCTCTCTAAATAAATTATTCTAAAAGCTTCAGTATGAAATGACGCATCTCACGGGTATGTAGCTAGTGTCTTGGCTTGTTTGGACACCATTTCGATATATAAAGAGAGCAGATATCTAAAGTTACGGGTGTGACACATGCAACTGTTTCCCTTTTTTTCCTTCTCTTAGACATCGGAGGCCCATGCGATTGGATAACACGATATCTCCCCGTGCAAGAGGAACTAGAACAAAGACACGGGAAAAATCCATGGACTGACAAGATCCATCGAAAGAACATCTCCAAGTACACCTTGCCCACGTAGACATTTGAGTAGAAATGACCAATTACGTATTGTCGCAAAAGGCAGTTCACCAAAGAACTATAATTGAAAGTCACTTGTCCAAATTCTATTAATTTCGAGCAAATTGTTGTAGATCGATGCTGCCTGAACAAATCAAAAGGTCTAACCTTATTTAGTTTATGAGCTTGCAAGTTATTTCATGTTTTTCACGAAGTCAGGGTATTTGTTTTTCTAGTCGTAAAAGGAAATTAATATAGAAGGAAAATGGTAATGACTCCGTTGTAGGGACGGTATAAAGAGAGAGCTTCTAGGTTTTCAAAGGGAATCAAAACACACATGTTTACATTGTCTATATCGTGTACAAGGACCCACCATTAATATTCTCTCAATCAAACACATACACACATGAATCGCCTAATTTGATTGATTGATTGATTGATCGATCTTGGGAGATTCTTCTTGCACTAGGAGTGGGACGAACCTAAAACATGTGACATTTCCAACACATAAATTTGACTTGCCATAGTAGTGGCAAAATACCAGAGAATCAAAGATATGCTTCAATACTTATGAACCGAACGACCAACAATCTTTGAGGATTTCAGCTCAATTCTAACTACTCTTAGTGAAAAGGTCTGGTTGAGTTGGGTGAAATCAGGTGAGATTTGACTCGGGGATCCATAGAGCCATTTGAGCGTACATGTTCATGCATAGTCGTAGGGGCAGTAGACGTGACCCTTAGAGTAGTTGGTCCTAGTGCTATATATTTTGTAATATCTCGGAAAGTGGGAGAAGAATCGGATGTAAGATTAAGGTTTCGAGGGTTTTTCTCTTTTGTTTGTACAATGAGCTCCGTTAGTTCCTCTTCATCTGTCTCGATTCTCTTCTTGGCCCTTGCTTAATTAGATTTGGTGTAAAATAGGTTTATTCTTCTTAGTTAGGCAATGGTGATACAATGGGATTCTCAGAAGCGAGACGTTAAGGTCCATTTACCTCTTTTGAGCGGTTGATATGTCAATGCACTTAATGTGATAAGGGTTACGTGTCTTCCTCTCACATAATGCAGAAAAGTTATCACACGCATTATTGCAAACTGCATGGCGCTTAATAAGCATAAGACGCCTCTCCTGTATGGCGTTATCTTTCGGAAGAGTGGAGAAGAATTGCCAATTGAGCGACTTTCGGTCAATCCAAAGCACAGATCATATACACAAAGACGACACCGTTGAAGTTATCGAACGCAAATTTAAGATTCAAGTGGTGCATTGTCTCTAGCCAACCAAGAACCCTCCACCTCTCTCTCTCTCTCTCTCTCTCTCTCTCTCTCTCTCTCTCTCTCTCTCGCTCTCTGTGCGCGCCTGTAAAGCACCTCTACTGTACAGACAACCCCGAAGCACGAGTCATGATGCGAGATCTTGCAGCTTGTATATTTGTGGGGTCGACTTGTCACCCTTGGAATCTAAAAAACTAACAAAAGAAACTCCAAACCCAACAGGCTTCCTTCTCACCTAAAAGAAGAAAAGTTTGGCTGTGTTGCACTTCCAAGTCCGTCTCTCTGACTGATCTGCCACGCACAAAAGAAGGTGAAATGTGATGTGCGTGAAGAATAAGACAGATTTTAAGCTCTCTCTCTCTCTGAGGTCTCTGTTTTGGTAATGAGAAAAACGTACACAAGATGCTATCGTAATCTTGCAAAAAGATTATGTGAAGACAATATCTACATAGGGAGGATATTATAATGAGAAGGTGAAAAGCAAAATCTGCCAACATATAAGGTAGATATGTGTTCTTTGGCTTCTATTTAAACTGGTGTCGCGTCTCTTTCTGTGATAGCTACTGATAATGATTCTCTAAGTGCCCTTCGACTTGCGCTCCTTTCGTGGTTCCTTGATGTTTAACTTGTGAAGTGGATGGCGTGAACGAGAGTTCTGTGCCACTAGCTAGCCATCTTTAACAGTTTGAACTTTTAGTGCAAATACTCTATTTGGTGACGACGAGGGATGCAAACGCTTTATAGGGGGCAAGCTAAAAAAGCCTATAGTCCAAATTTCCTCACAAGGATGAAATCAATTCCATAAGGAGCTTTTGGTAGATATCTAGTGTCGAGGCCAACTAAGGCATCATACAAAGGACATAATACATACACGGTACGAGCACCGTAATGCAACAAGTCACATAAATCATGGAACAGTGTTGTTAATAAATTTAAGTTACATCTAGACGACATGGAAGAAAACGGTTCTTATAACAAGAAGATACGAAGTAATTAAAGATTGCTTTTCTTTCCTTTTTTTTTTGTAACACTTGGTTTTCTTCACAATTTTAGGCTCTACGCGCGCGCATGTCTAGGCCGGCTGGCTTTATTGACATTTGCCAACTGCTTTTTGTGCTTGTGTGCAATGCCTGGTTTCGTCGGGTACGTGACGTCGGATTGCATGTAATCCTAGGACAAAAGCAAGGATGGCGACATTATTACTAGGGTTTTGCTTCTCTTTCCCGCGCTGCGCATTGCACATGCACGTGCAGCGGAGAAGGTAAAAAGATTGAAGAAAAGGAGGGCGGACGTGAGGGCTGATCGAAAGTGGGGAGGAAGAGAGAGAGAGAGAGAGGTGGCGGTGAAGGGATGTTGGGGGTAAAAAGCACCACGTGATCTTGGTGGTCTGGCTTCGATCCCTAGAAAGATTTGGAGCATCTTCAAAACCGGCAGTCCTTTCCATCGCATGAGACTCCAGCCAAGGACAACACCCTCCCTGTTCGCATTTCATGTGCATACATATATATATCTATGAATACATATGCTTAAAGACAATTAAGGACTTTTATGTTGAGAAAAAGTTTATTTATAAAAATAGCATGCATAAGTTGTCGCTAATGATGGGTAATTATTTTCATTTGACATATCCAGACCTTTTATCGTGACTATAAATTTAACATGGCTTTTTAATTATCATAAATTTAACATGACCTTCGAAGTTACAAAAACGTGATCAATGTTTGACCTGTGCTACAAAAATAACAACTACTAGTATTCTCGTCCATAATCAGAAGATTTGGATCTTTATCCAAATGGTCCTATTCTGGAAAAAAAGAAAGAAACAAAGAAACCATGGCTATTCGTTTTAGGGTGAGCAAATATTTTTCGAGGCTTGTCTAGAGAAAATAATGAGATTGATGAGGCACCATGAAATCAATAAGATGAAAGTTTAATGTCCTTTGGGGGATGGGAATATGTTGGTACTAGCTGTCGACACAATGAGATTCAGATAGGCTAACTAGTGGCCAAAATAATGGTGAGAATAGACCGACTGTTACTAGAGGTGTGCAAAAGAACCGGGACCCGCCCGGACCGCCCAAAATCGGACCAAAACCGCCCGGAACCGGTGGTTCTTGAGGGAACTGGTTCGGTTCTCGGTTCCATGGGTGGATCCGCGATTATATTATAATAATATATATTAAAGTAAATTTCAAAATTACTAATTAGCAAACCTAAATTTTAGGGCTCCATCTCCTCTCACGGTTTCCATGTTTTTAAGTTGTATTTCAGCAACTTAACAAATGGTTCATTCAAATGATACTTCCGGGACTCACAGAGGACACTGTATTAAAGAATATGTGGAGTACCGATGGAATTGTTTTTTTTGGTAAAGTTTTTTTTTTTGGTAAAGAATACCGATGGAATTGTTTCTATAAAAAGAATTCAATAAAGCAAATGTTGTAAGACATTGAGCACCGTTACAGGATAAAGGAAAAAGACGATCTACATATGACAATTATCCAGAATCTTGAACTTAAAGAATATTTTAGATTTCAACTGAAATGATTCAAAAACAGGAAAAAACCTATTTCTCTTCTTTGGTAGTGTTTTCCAATAAAATAAAGAAAAATGGTATCCTTAATTAAGCCGGTTCGATTTAAAGAAAAATATTACTCTATTTGAAGAGTACTCATGGTGGGATTTGGAAAACGATATTATTATTGGTGAAACCGGTTCCATAGATCCACCCGGGAACCGGACCGGACCGACGGTCCAGTTCCCAGTGAATCCATGCAACTAACGGGTGGATCCCGGTTTTAATTTTTTGGAACCGGTCCTTAGCGGGCGATTCCGAGTTCTAGGTCGGGAACTGCTCACCCGGACCATGCACACCCCTAATTGCTACAAGATTCTAAATTTGTGACACCAATAAAATATTGTGTTTTGTTCTTGTACATTTTAGTGGTCTTATTAGATTTGTCACAATGGTAAAATGTTAATCTTTCTTTTCGATATTCGGTAGATATACGTGAAAAATTGGAGATCCTTTAAAATTAGGGTTGGCTTGATTTGCTCCTTTAAAAGGGCACGTTTTCCTTCAACCGTATATTTTATTGGTGTACTACTAATTATGGGCATTGCTCACTAAGGTTGAGCAACCAATCTAGTTCTATCTAGGAACTAGACCGATTACTCATGGAAATAGGTTCGATTCCTGATTCCAATGGAATTATGTTTGGTTCCCAATTCCAAATTTTTGGAACTGATAGTGTGCTAATAGGTTTTAGGTTTTGAGTGCTAAACTTACCTAGTCGGGAACTAGTTAGAATTTGTGTTATGAAGTTGGAGCAAGATGATTTATCTAGGTCAAATGAGCTTAGATTTCCTATTGCTTTATATTTCTATTTGTTTTGTATCAATATTTTACTTTGAGTTATTTAGTTGCTTATTTTGTCTTTATTTTTTAAAATGAAGGAAAAAAAAAATTGGTTCCTAGGTTGATCTTGAAAGTTGGCCAGATGGACAGGATAGGTTCCAAGATTTGTTATAAGACAAACAAGGCAAATTTCATGTTAAAAATTTTGGAAACAACTTATAAACCACAAATCAAAAGTTTTGATCGAAGGAAGTTAAATGGAGGAAAATATATGATGTTTTTGTTTCGGAGAAAACTTTATGATAAAGGAAAATGTTTTCGCTTTTTTTTTAATAAAGGAATTCATTTTCCTTACTTCAAGCACGCACATTTTTTTCGATTGTAAATGGGTTTTCATTGACTAATATTTTCAACAAATCAAATGCACGAAGGTGCAAAAAACTGATTCGTGAAAGATTCTTTCCTTTAAACAAACACACCCCGAGATTGTTCTATAAATCCAAATTGACAAAAGGACCCATAGAAATTCCTTCATCTAAATCAAAAGTTTGTCCTGTAAATCATCTTCCCCTATTTAAGATAACAAGCAGTGTAAAACATATGAGAAGATCCTATTCAAATTCGCTCAAATTCTCCTTTCGAGAGCTTGACCGCGAATTTCGTATCGGATTTAAAATTTACCGGTAACTGGAAGTCTCCTAATTTCTGCGAATTTCTCCTCTCTTTTTCTCTCTAGTACATGCCCAATCAGTCTCTTTCTCTATGTTAGGTAAAGAACCTAACTCCTTCACTATTACAACATGTGGGGCGGTATCCTCGGTTGCTTTCATGAGGCTTCCGATTTCACTATGTATTCAACCATCAATCATGTCACGACCTACACAAAGCCCAAAAGCACACCAAAAAGTAAAAAAAAAAATACTTAAACTTGAGTGACGTGTGGACTGCTTATTGGACGTCGCTTATCGAACTAACAATGATTTCCATAGCGGATATTTTAGCACCTAAGGGCTTGTTTGGTAATCATCCAAACAGTGCCATATTCTGATTTTTGTTCTCGAAAGAAGTTTTGGAACAGAATCGTGTTTGGTAAAATTTTTGTTACCAAGAACAAATTTCTATTTTTTTGTTCCCGGAAGTAGATTTGGAACAAAATCAAGAATTAAAAAAAAAGTTGATTCTTGTTCCAAGAACAAATCCAAGAATCAAACCATATTTCTCTTCTTCTTCTTCTTCTTCATCTACCGTCATCCTGCGGTTGTCGTTCACCGCCGTCCGCCGCCGCCGTCCGCCGCCGCCGTCCGCTGGTCGTTGGCAACCGGTCCGGCGAACTTGCCGGAGGCTTGCCAGGCCAAGGCGAGGTCCGACGAGCTTGCCAGAGGCAAGCCTAGCTACTGGCGAGGCCCGCCCGGCCACCGGCGAGGCCGGGCGAGCCTCGCCGGTGGCCGGGCGGGCCTCGCCTAGCCGCCAGTGAGGCTCGATCGACGAGGGTCGGCCTCGCCGAGGGCCGGCGACGCTCCGATGAGGTCGCTGGCCCTCGTCTAGCTGGTCGCCGGTCCGGCAACCGGCCACAAGAAGAAGAAGAAGAATAGGAGAAAAAGTAAAAAAAAATAAAAAAGTAAAAAAAATTAAAAGAAATTGATTTGGAACAGAATCAATGAGCATTGTACTAAACGCAATTCTATTCCAGAATCAGAAATTTTGGACAGTTACCAAATGGTTTAAAATGCTTAGAAATTATTCTCGGGAGCAGAATAAAAAAAAATCATTTCTTATCAGAATTTGTTCCTGAAAACAGAATCGTTACTAAACATGCCTTAAGTTTAAGGTTTGCGCCACAGATTAGATCTTTGCATGCTGCACATGCACGTCAAAGATTATAAATTCTCAGTCCACATGACATCAAGAAAAAACAATCGGCTTCGGTGGAAGCGGGCTGGCCCCCAACATGCTACACGATAGGTCTTCCCGACCCACGAGATCTCTAGGTCAAAGATCATATGTGAATTCGAATTTCTCCTACCTGATTTTTTGGAACCGAGCTACCGAGAAAATCATAGTTAATTTTAGGGTTCATTCTCTCGCAGATACGCATTTGTATTTTCCGTCGATTTCAAGTACCACGAAATGCCTTGTCTGCATCAGAATCGTTCGGCTTTCGTCCCCACTAAAGATACACATAGGAATGGGCCACCATCGCTCTCCTTTTGATATTATTTCCATCTTCCTTCCAGCTTCCCGATCGTGCATAGCATGGTGCTGTTTCCTTGCTATATTATAATTCCAAATTGATATTTAACTCGAGCAAGTTGGGTATGTGTGTTGCTCGTTCTTGTGCTGATCTATGAATAGCCATGAGTATTTCCTAACTAGGGGGATGCAAGAGAACAAGCGAGGGCAGCATTTTATAGTATAAAGTTCTTGGACCATAGCCTACCTGATGATGACAATCGCCGTAGCTTTTTCTAAGATTTATATCAAACTAATCGGTATGGCCATGACAGTCTGGAACCTTATAATTAAAATTAGACGGTTTCCCTTCTTTTCTAATCCGGCCATGGGGACATCTTAATTGCTTCTTAGAAAAGCGTCCGATAGGTGAAGGGACTCAAAGAGACAAGGAGGGGCTGCCGGTAATTATGGGTTTCTGAATTTTTTTGACTTTTACCCAATTTACATGTAGCCCTTATAATTGGATACTGCACACAAGACCAGATCTTTGAATGAAGAAAAATCTGGTTGATGTTTTCCCTACCCCCATTACCAACTTAAATTCGAAGGCACTGCCTTGACCCATCACAGATCTTCCGATTCCTCCAAAGAAAATCTCAAAAAGATTCGATCAATCCTTATGATGGGTACCTAATTTTGACTATGAATAATCCTCAAATGGCAATCCCAACCTATTTTTTTCTTATTTTACCAACACTTCGTGTATCGAAATCGGCAAATAAATAGTATGTCGGGTCTGTATCATCTGCATTCAAATACGACTCACTTACTTAAAAGCACCGCACTATTGAAGTAATAAATCAAAACGCAAAAAATCAGAATGTTTGTAGTGCAGAATTTTCGAAGATAACAAATCAAGTAGAGTATGAACGAGTTGATCATTTAGAGATCATTTTCAATTTGTCTTTTATTCAATTTTATTGTGGATAAAATTGTTATTTTTTACTTTTAACTTTCACCGCAGTAGCTTATCGTATATTAACGATTAGTTTTGTGCCCCAAATTTTGGTGTTCTTACTTAACCATTTTCTTGATAACGTAGAAGTGTTGAATTGGAGGGTTGCACAAAGGAAGCTTGACAAGTGTTGACCGACAATTGGCCATCAGAGCAAGATCAAACCGTCAAAGATAGACTGTGGAGAGGTTGAAAATAGCCCACGAGAATTGAAGGGAAATCTGTGGGGGGTGTCTGTCTAGGAATCTTCGGGATGTTTTACAAAGACCCGAAAAGCAAAAGCACCAAAAAGTTAATTCTCCCTTCATTACAGATGAAAAACGAGCATGTTTACCACCCGTGGTGGCGGCGTCGTCGGTTGAGCACCGGTTCCTTTTGAGAGAGGTCTTGTGTTCAACTCGCAACGTCATCAAGCGACTTACCCAGGGCAACAGTGTGGTGGTGACTCTACTGCTCCTTCAGGGTTTACTCCGATGCGAAGCGGTGCACCGAAGTTCCCTGGATACAAAAAAAAAGAAAAATGAGCATGTTTTTTTTTTTTATTTTCTTATAGTGTATTGATTATTTCCTTCAATTGCATGGAAAACAGCAAGTCAAGTCGTGAAGCCGGCAGAAACTCCAGCACTTTGGATCCCAGGTCCGATCATTTCACTTCTTTGGAAAAAGGGTAGTCGCATTACAGCGACGAATCTAATAGTCCGACGTCGTTTTCGGCCAAACGTCAAGATTTCCTTGCTGCAGCCCAAGATTTTGCTCCTCTTCTTCCGTGCAATTTCCTTCCCAAAACAGGAAACTGTTTCTTGTATTTGTCTCTGTGGTTTTTGGGGGTGACCCCTCCATGGCCTGACGTGTTCCTAGAGTCGACACCATGTCCGAATCACGAATCTATGGATATGACATCATCCTTATAGAAATATCACGCGAGATCACATGAGATCCACCACCATCTTCAATTGGGATTGAGTTAATCCACGACGGGGCAAAGTCTATACAGATACTTTCGCCGTAATTCCCGAGTAAAATCACAATGGGAGCGAGCGAAATGCCTACTCTTCAAGCGGTCTCTAGCTAAATCAATGTACGGATCGTTTTAAAGTCTTGTGCACAGACAAATTTGTCATTAGCACCTCTACCACTGACGTTTATTAATCATACCAGAGGCTGAAATCTTTTAGATAATAAGCACGAAGCTCTTGCCGCTTCCCTTCTTTTCAAAAACCACTTTCTCACGTATAATCGCAAGATTCGTTGTACCGTAGGAGTTGATATGGGAAATCCAATCTACCATATCATAACATAATCGCGATCCTAACTAAATCATTGATGCAAGGACCATCGATGATCCTGTTTCGCATTTTACATACCAATATTTTAAAAACCTTAATTATAGTGCTATAAAGCATACGACAAACATGGAAAATAATAATAATCTGACAAACTTTATTCGTGATACTCATGGGGTCCTCCCCAGCACCCTAATCCTGCCTCTATTCTCCCGCCTAATCCTTATAATATTCCGTAAAGTGACATCGTTTTCTTCGTTCATTCGATCTTCCTCTATATATGGAGACGGGGTCCGTCTTAGTGCCACGTGGTATCCATCAACTTTCTCCGTCTTCTCTTCCTTTCCTTCCACATATTCATTTCTTCTCTCCCTCTCCCTCTTCCCTCTCCCCGAAAATGGCAGAGAATTTGCCACTTGTTGCGCAATTAATGGTCATGTTCATCATAACTCGACTGCTCTCGACGGCCGGCAAGGCCAAGCCCCTGGCTCATTCCCTACCTGACAAGCTTGCTGAGAAGCTCCGCACCGACCCCGAGTCAATAAGCGCGGCCTCGGTGGACTTTGGCAACATCGTCCGGGAAACCCCACTAGCCGTGCTCGAACCGTCGTGCCCCAAGGACATCGCGGCCCTCGTGAGGTCCGCGTACCACGGTGACGGTTCCTCCTTCGCCATCGCAGCCAGAGGGCGGGGCCACTCGCTCTGGGGCCAAGCCACGGCCCCAGGTGGGGTCGTGGTGGACATGACATCGCTGGCAAGGCACCGTGGCGGCGGAGGAGGATCCGCCATTTCCGTGTCATGGAGCAGGCCACTCGGGTACTATGCCGACGTTGGCGGCGGGCAGCTCTGGAGGGACGTGCTGGAGGAGACGCTGATGCACGGGCTCTCGCCGGTCTCGTGGACGGACTATCTGTACTTAACCGTGGGCGGGACGCTCTCCAACGCTGGCATAAGCGGGCAGACGTTCCGATTCGGTCCTCAGATCAGCAATGTATATGAAATGGACGTCATTACCGGTACGAACGCCACGACCTCTTCCGAATTTTCCCTTCTTTTCCTCTTTCTTTACTAGCTAAGCTACTACGATATTGAAAGAGTCGTGTGGTAGTTGGCAATAAATACGTTCTCGTTGTAAACTCGTGTTCCGTAGAGGAGTTCCTGCGGGACACGTCAACGTGACAATACGCGTACCTAAACTTGTCTACCGGGCGACGTGGGCGAGATCCCGTCGACCCATTTAAACAATAGTAGAAACCCATTCTATTGACCGAAAATGCGTTAAGATTGACTCGATTTAGTCGAGAAACTTGAGTCATTGGACTATGCTTTTGAGTCGCCTAGACATTATCAATAGAAGATATATGGACATAGGAAAGAACCCCCAGTAATCATATATGAACTCGTAGATAGTGGAGGCACTCAATTTCTTATTTGAAATTTTAGCTATTGTAACATCTGTGCCTTGCGGTATACTTACTTAGTTGAGAAACAGTGTTCTTCGGGGTCTTCTAATTTCTAGAAGGTCTTTACTGCGAATCTGTTGTTTACTTGTCTTTTGCTATGGACTTCGTCGTGGACACGCAGCCCATGTGTGCTTTCCTTAGATCTTCCTGTTATCACTGTTCCTAGATTATATTAGTTGAAGATCTGTAGGCTGACCGGACCAGTCAAAGGGGTCAAATCATGTCTAGGGAGAAAGAGGAATTAATGGAAATTTCCCTCCTCCTTTTTAACAATTGCTTTTTGGAGGACTATTAAGATCTCGTACCGACTGAAAAACGCGCTTCTTGATTTGTTTATGCATGGTCAAGTCGCCAAGCTACAGCTCTTTCTATGTTCTTTCTTGTTTTTTTTTGGTCGGTATGTTCTTTCTTGTTTATGAGGGATTGAACGTCGTTTCTTGGTCTTTTCCTTTAAATTCAGGAACTGGGGAGCTTACGACTTGTTCGCCCGACGAAAACCCGGAGCTGTTTTACTCTGTTCTCGGAGGTCTCGGCCAGTTCGGCATAATAACGAGAGCGAGAGTTGCCTTAGATCGAGCTCCGAAGAGAGTATGAACACTAAGACTTGACTATCCTAGAAAATATTTTCTCCAGTCATTTTATAAGATCAAGTCAACTTCTTAATTGAAAAATTGAAGAGTGCTACTACAAGGATGAAACATACAATATGGATTTCGGAACATATTAGAAGGCTACTTTTGGAATACATTTTTCGCTATTCTATCATTTCGGTTCATTAAAAGCAAATCACTAGCCTCAAAATATTAATTACGTTTTGATAATTTCGACATGCAGGTCAAATGGGTGAGAATGCTTTACAGCGATTTCTCGGATTTTACGAGAGACCAAGAATATTTGATTTCAAAGAACGGAAGGTACCAAGACAACGCATTAGATTATGTAGAAGGGATGCTTCTCATGCACCAAGGTCCTCCGGATAGTTGGAGATCTTCTTTCTTCCCTCTGTCGGAACACCCGCGAATCATATCGCTGTTGAAACAACATAAAATCGTCTACTGCCTTGAAGTAGCGAAATACTACGATGATCTCACCCGGAATACAGTGAAC
Source organism: Eucalyptus sp. ANBG9806169 (assembly GCA_014182395.1). Lineage (NCBI taxonomy): Eukaryota > Viridiplantae > Streptophyta > Magnoliopsida > Myrtales > Myrtaceae > Eucalyptus > Eucalyptus sp. ANBG9806169. Next base: position 15,311,370 of record CM024575.1, on the reverse strand, counting down.
AAGGTATGACTGAATGACCCTTATTGACAAACCCTAGCTATGCTTGCGAGAGAGAGAGAGAGAGAGAGAAGCTCTCCTTTCTCGTGTAAACTTGATCATGTTCCTGTAATTGTCGTCTCTAACTTGACTTATTAATCTACTATTCTAGGATGTGGAGAATTTATTCGAAGGATTGAACCATATTCCTGAGTTCGAGTTCCAGAAAGATGTTGCCTATGTTGATTTCCTCGACCGAGTACGAGAAGGAGAGCTGAAACTCACAGAGCAGGGCCTTTGGGACGTTCCTCATCCATGGTTGAACTTATTCGTGCCCAAATCTCGCATTGCTGATTTCAATGACGGTGTCTTCAAGGACATCATCCTCAAACGGAACATAACGACCGGACCTGTCCTCATTTATCCCATGAATCGAAACAAGTAAGTCCCCTCTAGCTACCAATTTATTGTCTTGCTTAAGTAACATAAAACGTCTAACAACAACGCGGGATATAAGAGGATGAAACTAATCAATCAATGAATTCTGCAGGTGGGACGATCAGATGTCCGTGGTGGTACCGGACGAAGATGTTTTCTACACCGTAGGGTTTTTGCATTCAAGCGGGTTCGATGATTGGCAACAATTTGATCTTCAAAATAAGGAGTTGCTGAGTTTCTGTGAAGATGCTGGCATCGAGCTTAAACGCTATCTTCCGAGTTTTGGCAATGAACAAGAATGGATGAGATATTTCGGGTCGAAATGGAGGAGGTTCCGTCAGAGAAAAGCCCGGTTCGATCCAAAGATGATATTTTCTCCTGGGCAGAAAATATTCAATCGCAACCAGAGCATATAGATTCGTTCGTTGCTGCGGTCTGGGGTTTCATAGGATAGTCATCTTTCCTTTCTCTTATCATGCCGATTCTTTTCGAAATTGTACCATCTCACCTTGTTTAATGAGTCAACTAGTCGTACTATGAGATGTATTTGTCTTTGTACACATTTATTACGGACGCTAGTGAAGAGATCCATTTGATTTTTGTACAAACTGTTCAATATAGACAAATCTTCGAAAGATTTGCCACAAAATATAACTTCTACGATCTTAAACGCAACTTCTTCCCATCATGCGCAATTCCGATGGTTCCTATATAAAAACAGTGTTTTTTTTCCTTTTAGTTCTCGCTCGAACAACATGACCTAAAACAGAAAGTTTCTGATACTCAATCCATAATTTTCACATGAACGAGCTTCAATAAGATGTATTTGCCTATATGATGGACTAAGTCGCATATGCTTATTCTAAACTCAAGCGAAAGTCATTCAATGTGTCTTTCATACTCGAGAAGTATATTGTCTTTCAGTCTCTCGGTGCCACCGATCAGTGAATGTCACTAAGATGCCTCATTGTGTATTTGCAAACATCAAGTGAAAATCCCTACAAAACCCTAAACTCATCTTCCTTCCTCACCCACGACTGGGTGCTGCCGGCTCCCATCCACCACTACTGAGCCGCCGCAGCCGCCCAGCAACACCTTTGGCATCACCACCGCACCATCTCCTCGACCTGCCATCATCATGCCCGTGCAGATGACGAGGAGCTTGCACTTTGTCGGAACAATCAGATTCCCATTCACACACTGCAGCTCACTTACTCCATTCCAAGTGGAAATGGCCCGAATTTTGGAACTTTTCCTTTGATTTGGTGGGGTGAGGAAGCAAATTAAATGGACGTGCGACGCAATTTCGCGAGCAAGACGGCCGATGGAGCCACCATGGGAGACATCGCATTATAAACATGATTAACATGTTTTTACTTCTAGAAAGAGTGCCGCATGGACAGAAATTTTGTTTCTATGACACCACTTGCTAAAAAATATAAAACAGGAGAAAGAAAAAAGAGCCTCCAAAAAGATGGAATTATTGATGTCGGTGCTAGATATAGCTAGGTTATAAGGAGGTGCGCATTGATCGAGCACCTCGCTTTTCAAAATAAAAAATCCTCAATTCCTACTAATTATGGGCTAAACAATAGCAGAATGATTAGCATTACCTAGGATGAGCTAAAGGTGGCCTAGGAATATCAGCTTTTGAAAGTTTAATTGAGAACCCGATAATCCTTAGCAAAAGGTGAAACCAAAACTAACAGTAGGAAATTAAGTAGGAATTTAATGATGGTGACAAGAAAAGGACTCTCATAGGAGGCCTTGGGATGGGCCCAGTTGCATCCAATTTTTCCAATGTGTATCGAATGTTGGAACTCCTAATCGCAGCTTTTGTTGGAAACGAGGGAACATCAAAGAGCCACCTTGCCCCATCATCTTTGACTTTTCTTCGTGTTCCTACCTGATTTTCTTTTTAAATGTGATATTTTATCCGATAACAGCTATTCTTCCATTAGGAATCTTGGGCACATGCTACATAAGGCCCACATCTAGATCTCTTGCAATCGTGACAAGAGAAGAATAGTTACTAATGATAAAGAGGGTTTTTTTTTTTGGTCGGTATGATAAAGAGGGTTTGAGAGGGGCACTAAGGGTTGGGAATTTTTCTCTTGGAATGTTCCTCTAGGCCCGACAGAATTTGAGTATGAATATCACCTGTTGGCCGAAATCAAAGATTAAGTTACCACTTGAAGGTTTATATGCAACAAGATAGCCTTCACAATTCACATCTAAAAGACATATTGTGTTCTAAATTTCTAGAAGTTTGCTTAAACTCTGTGATGATCTAAGTAAATTATAAGTGGAAATAGTGATGTTCTTTGGAATTAAATTATTTAATTCGTAATGTTTGCATGAACATTTAGGGAGAGGCCATTATCTCCTTGAGGAGGATATCATCATGGAATGTGATTTGAGAATTATTATTACAAGGAAAATAACAAAAACATACTTGAGTTTTCATGGGAAAAGTGTCGGACAAGTCGTAAACCAATTGTATTAGTGTCATTTTGACTAATTTTGGCCTGATTTTGGTGATGTGGAGGTCGGTCGGCTTACGTGGCACGACCAACGCTGACATGAACAACTTTTAATAATATATTAATATTTTTACGAATGTCGCAACCAAATTTTCAGGTGCACCACCTAAAATTAGACTAATGGATTGCTAAGCCTAGACTTAGCTCGGACTCTCCCAAGCACATACCAACTCGCTACGTAAATTCAAATATCTAGCATGCAAAAATGAGTCGCCATTAATCAGTTTACGGTAGGTCGGTTAGACACCTAAGTAAAATAATGTGAGAATTATTTCACTTCTACGAACCAGAGATTTTGGGTACGGGGATTTGGTTACATTAGACTTTCTTAGTGCCATTTCGGTACCTTTTTCTTTTATTTCGAAAAAAGTATTTTGCAAGCGGCTTGAATTGATTTTAATTCATTTCCCTGACATGTGAGGTGATCATATGGGTGCGCAAACCACCAATTTAACACTCAAGAAAGCAAATAAAAATGCAGGACTTACCTCATAGCAACGAAAGCATCTGCAGTGTTAGATCAGAATTCACATAAGCAATCCTAGATATGATTTCTAATTAACAAGCAATCATTCAATTTTTGCTTTCGCTTTTTAACGAGAATATAGTCCATATGCAATGCAATGCTTCTAATCTAATATGAAATAATATGGCATGGCAAAATGTCCTAAACTATATGAACAAGTAAAAAAGCTAATGATTTTTTTAATGAACATGCAATGATTAAATATGCAATCTAAATTAACCAAATGACCTAATTCTAATTATGGGCAATTTCTAATTAAATGAATCTAGTAATCACTAAATGACATGCATTTCATGAACCTAATTCTATATGATGTGCACATGATCTTTTATCCTAAAAAAACATGCAATCTATCCTATAAATTGAAACTAATTTAACCTAAGACAAATTTTATTTTTTTCATGAAATTCGAAATTAAGAAAAATGCAAAAATTAAATAACTATCTAGATTAAGATTCTATCTAGCTTATATTAAGGATCGTCGACTAAATCCTAATTTAAACTAAGATATTATCTTAACCTAGTAGACTCTAACCTAGGATGCAAAAATCAATCTAAACTTAGAATGCAACATGCAATTTATTCTAATATGCCATGACATACAAAGAATGCCCCAATTCTAATTTTTTCTTTTATGAAATTCGAAATTAAAACTAACACATAATTAAACATGCAATTCAAATAAATAAAAAACTAATATCCTAAATGAATGCACTTTTTTGTTTTCTTTTTCATGATTCAAAATAAAATCCCTATTCTAAACATGCGAGATAATTAAAAAAACAAACCTAATCCTAATTTAAACTTTTTTTGGATTTTTTTCCTTTTTACGAAAATAAAATTGATTCAACCCACACGATAGCAAATCAAGTAAGATAAGATCGATATCCATAAAAAAAAATTAATAATAATGATAAAAAAAATAAAAAAATAAAAAAATTGACAAATCATATCTCGCGCATGAGATCGGGTTGGCCAAATTTAAACGAAATCACGAATTGAATCTCGCACGTGAGATCGGATTGGCGATTTTTCCGTGCGATTGCAGGTCAGATTTCGGGCGCGAAAATCGGACTGTCAATCATATGCACGTTATGAAATTGGGAAAATTTCCCAACTTATAAGACTACTCAAGACTACGGATACCTCAATATATCGAGAATTTCCATCATGTGCATCAACAAACATATCAAATAAGGAAACAAAATTTTCGAAAATCAAAATAGATAAATTTTTTTACCTATTTCGAATTTCAGCTTCCGAATTTACGACTTGCGATTGGCGAGTGATGGATGGGCGGTTCATAGTGAGGCTGGCCGATGGGTCTCTCGGTGATGCTTACGATCAACAAACCTACAAATCAGAAACTTCACGGGATGCTTGGTTCTCTTGACAAGGCAGTGAAGGGCGCCAAGGAAACGTTGACCAATGTCAAACTTTGCTAACTCCCAAACCCTTTGTCTGCATCCTCCAAGTCTTGTAATGATAGTCTTTGATTTTCAAACTTTGACCCTCTAAACCCCACGATCAAAGTTTCCACTAGTCTTTCCTTGATGGCTCCGTGTGTATCACGCCGTGTCCGTGTGTCGTGAAGTCAGGAAGGAGGACCACCTGCATACGTGAGAGCGTGCTGTTGATACGACTTGGAGAACAGGAGCACACCATGTACGTTTCTTCGCGTATCACTCACGAACAGTTACGACATATAGTGCTCGGCGATCTTCAGCGAGGCAGCAACTTCTCAGCTTCGTAAGGCAGCACTGATTTGCAGCGAGGATTCTGGTGCAGCAGCTCGTCCCGGTGGTGGTCTCGCAATGTGGGGCAGCGTTGCGAGCATGAGAGCGCGGCGATGTGGCTGGCGAGCCTCACATGGCAAGGGACTCTCGGCCAAGCTTGGCGGATCACTCTCTCTCTCTCTTATCTCACGTGTGTTCTCTTGGCCATATGTATCAATGTTTGGCCCCCTCAAAAATCCTATGCGTTTTACTTTTTATAGGCCATCAATTAAGGTTTTTAATTTTTCAAAATCAATATCCACAAAGATCTTTTATTTTCAAATGCAATATTCACTTTTCTGAATGCAATATTTGTTTCATATCTGCCTTATCCAAAAAAGTTCATATCTTGGAAAAATTTTAAAATTTTATTTTCCCGCGAGATAATTTTCAATTATTAAAAAACATGGGCCAGCCAACTTGTGCTTTCTTGTGGGCCCATCTAATTTGAACCAATCCGCCACCACCCAACAAAATGCAAACAATGCAAATAAAAAATAAATGCACCTAAATCTATATGCTATGCAAAATTTTTTAGAAATAAAATTAACCCCTAATAAATGACTAAACGGGTCGCTAAAATTTAGGTGTCAACAACGAATTTTTCCTTTTTCCTATTGAGGTCATGCCTCGTCTAGCCCCTATGAGGCTCGAGCTCTTTCCAAGGACCATGAAGGTGGCCTTGCACTAGGATGGGGAGGTCGAGCCTCACTCGGCCACTCGAAGGCTATCGCGGCCTCTAGCAAGGCTTAACCATCGCCATATTCGAAGAGGGCCAATGCAAGGTCGCCCTTGGCGAGCTAGCCAAAAGCTGGGTGAGCCTCACCAGTGATTGGCGAGGATCGCCCGATCCTAGCCTCTAGTTGATTTCCGAGGTTTGATGGTCAATTGGAGGAAGAAGGAAGGGAAGGGGGGAACAAAGAGAGAGAAAGAAAAGAGAAAAAAAATATAATAAATAAAAATTAGAAAAAAATATTAAAAATATCATTAAAAGTTGTCAATGTCAAGTCACCGTCAACAAAATTTAGCTAAAATTAGCTAGAATGACTAAATTGGCACTATTTTAAAAGATTTGTGATTGAATTGGTATTAGATCAAAAAATTTAAAACTAAATTGACACCATTAAAATGTATAGAACTAATTGGTATTGATACGATAGGTTTATGACTTTTCTAACACCTTTTTCCAATTTTAACGCAATGACCAAAATTGTACTTCTATTTTAAAAACTATAAGTGCCTCAATTCAGTTAATATGCATGTGTGTTTATAAAATTGTCATTTCTCTTTTAAAAAATGCCTTCTTAATCTTCTCACATCCATTCTCTAATCAACAAAGTTCAAACCCTAGCCCATTCTCAAGAATTTTTTGGGGGTATTCTTGGTCTACATTATACCCACTTTACATGAGTAGTTAGATCATGTAGGCTTCACGTTAGTCCTACATGATCTATCGATTTATCTAAAGTAGATTAAAGGTCGGGAATACCTGATTTATCAATTCGCTAAGTTAAGGAAATTATAATTTTGAAAATGAAAACATTATTGTGTGGCAATCAATTCAATCATAAACATTTCAGTTGTATTAATTTAATCTTAACTATCTTGACAGCTTACCAATTTAGTTATTATTGGCAAAAATCACCAGTGTGGATGCAGTTATTTTACATAGTATGGCCAACTCTGTTGTTGATAATTTTTGCAATTTTTAAATTTTATGAATTTTTTTTTTTTTTTTTTTTTTTTTTTTTTTTTTTTTTTTATTATTGTTAACTACCAATGGGGTTGCCAACCCTTGGTCTCCCGGTAGTTAACATAAAAAATATAATAAATAATTAAAAAAAATTACCTATGTTAGCACTAATTATGTCACATAGGATTATATTGGCATCTACGTCAACGATTTTCGAACAAAATCGGTCCTAATGACTAAATTGACAAATTATCAAAATGTTTAGTAATAAATTGGTACAATTGAAAGGTTAAAAATTAATTTGGTTGTCGTATACTAGATTTAGGACTTTTTGAATAATTTTCACATTTTCAAAAGGGTTAAAAGCACGAAATATCCCAAAGTGATACATTTATAATAATACCAGAAATCCCAAACTGGTACATTTATGATAAATTTACATTCCGTTAGTTTTTATTTAATTAGATTAATACCATGACAAACCACAAATTTGTAACAAATAAAGGGTAAAACCCAAAATTAGTACACTTGTCAATTATCACGTGTCATCTAACTCATCAATTTGATTGTTAAATTTAACAAAAACTGACGAGGTAAATTTGTCATAAGTGTATCAATTTGAGATTTTTTATAATAATAAAAATAAATTTAGGTAAATTTTTCAGAAATGTGTCAGTTTAGAATTTTTCATGGTATTATCCTTTTTTAAAACTATAAGTACATAAACACTCGGTGAAGCTACACACTTATTTGCAAGATTTTCATTTCTCCTTCAATTAAAGCCCTCTCAAGCTTCTCAAACCTAGTCACGTCCATAGCCTAATCAATAAAATACAAATGCTAGCCCCTTCTTAGGAGCACTTTCAGGTACTCCCAACCTATATTGGCCCAATTCACATGAGCCTCTAAATCATGTAGGCATCATGTCAGTCCCACATAATTTAACAGCTCATGTGAAGTGGGCTAATAAAATTCTAAGAATCCCTAATTATTTTCTCTTTCTTTGCTGCGGCAACCCTCATCCTTGGCCCGCCAAGGTCTTTGACGAATTGCCTGGCCTCCTACGCCGCTATAAGGCTGCTTGACACAAATTCGTCATTGAAGCTCTGTTATCCTGTTCTATTTTCTCCTTGTCTCACCCATGGAAGTGTAGTTGCACCTAGTGGACTCATTCCAAGTCGCCCGTGGTGAAGTATTCTCTTATTCCATGTACTTTTTATTTTCTTTCCTTTCTTAATGAACGATGTTGGGATTAGGATCGTCATCTAATTGCTAGCTCAGAATACATACTCATGTAGAGAAATGCAATGTGAATTGAGTTTACGGTTAGGTGAAGGTCCGTGTTCAATCTGTAACTTATGCATTATCTCCAATCAAGTTCTTGAACTTTTAATTTTCCCAATCAGGTCCTATCAGGCATGTTACTTTAATCTCTTCTTAAGTAAAACAGTATTATTTTTGTAAAAAATTTTCCTGTTATATCTCGAAAACGTTGGTATGCAGCGACACGTTCTGAATGTTTCGCATGGGCTTGATCCGGCCCAATCCAACTACTCGAGCCCCTGCAAACGAAAGCCCAAGTCAAAGCCTTTTGCATTTTAGGCCCATCAATGGTTCCTCCGTCCCGTTGGATCTTCCTCATCGCTTATCCAAAAAATGCAGAGGCTTTTCCGTCGCGGTTACGAAAATGCCCGCGGTCCATCGGAGCTGAGCTATGGCGCTGGCACCATTCCCACCGCCGAACCGCTCCGTTCCTCCCGCTCGCGCCCTCGCTCCGTCTCCTCCTCCTCAGCGCCTCCTCCTCCTCCGGAGAAGCAGCGGCTCCGGCGCCGTCCGGTTCGGAGCCCGCTGCTCGCGCCGGTCGGTTCACTTCGAGGCCCAACCGGCCGGGGTCCCGCTCGATGCGGACGTGGGGAGGAAGAAGCGGAAGCCGAAGCCGAGCTTCTTCGAGCAAATCCGCGGCAAGTGGGCGAGCAAGACCGGTTCGGCCCGGGAGAGGTTCCCTTGGCAGGTGGAGGAGCGAGAGCCGCCGCGAGGACGGTGCGAGGGCGAGGGGTTGGCGAGCCGGGAAGTGTCCGATGAAGCTGTCGAGACGTCATTGGAGAAGGAGCGTGATGTTGATTCGCCGGGGACAGATGGCGGCGTCGTGGTGCGTGCCGTTTCGGTTAATCAGTCTACGTTGCCTCCCTGGGCGGTTCACGGATGTAAACCCTCCCCAAAACCCGTCCGTAGCGATGAAAGCGACGCTTCGCGATTAGGCTCAGGAGGAGAGGAAATTGAGGAGGTTAGGGAGCGTTTGGATGAAGGCAATGTCGTTGGAGCTGGCAATTCGATTGGTGAGGTTGATCTTGGCGGGGAGTTCGATACGGAAGATGATGAATGGGAGAAACTGTCCGCAGTTCCTCGAAAAGGTGAAAATTTATCACTCGCCTTTGGAGGATTGAGAGTGAGTGACGTTTTGTCAGATGAGGAGGATCATCAGGCGAATGTTGAGTTGGAGAAGCTTGACGTTTCTGGTGAGAGTGGTGATAAAGGTTCAGTGGCCTTACCTTGGAAGAGAGAAGAAGATGGGAGGAGGAAGCATGTGGATTTGGCGGAGAGAGTAATTCCGCAACATGAGCTCAGGAGGCTCAGGAAAATTGCTCTCAGGATGGTGGAGAGGATGAAAGTTGGGGATGCAGGGATTACCCGGGCTTTGGTGGATTCTATACATGAGAAGTGGAGAGAGGATGAAGTGGTGAAGTTGAAGTTTGAAGGTCCCCAGTCACTTAATATGAAAAGAACCCATGAAACTTTGGAGGTTAGTGCTGGTCTCTTCTTTGCTTATGGATAAGTAAGTAAATGGAGGTTGAATCTTGATGAGCCTGGAACTTTCATGAGTTTGCTGATTGCTTGCGTGCATTTTAAGTGCCGTATTTGACATCTGTAATGGATATAAAATCATGACTTCAAAGATGTAATCGCTTGAATATATCTCGGTTGGCGTTGGAGACTTGAGAGTCTTTATTTTAATCATGAATCATTGATGCACTGAGATAATGAGCCTCTAATACACTTGCCTTGTCAGAGTAGGACTGGAGGCTTTGTTATATGGAGATCTGGAAGTTCAGTGGTGTTGTACCGAGGGATGGCCTATACGCTTCCTTGTGTCCAATCATACAACGAAAAAATACAGACCAGTGTAAGTTCTCTGAAAAATGAGGACATAGCCAGCGATGTTTTTCATAGCGAAGGAGGCCGGATTTTATGTGGTTCTGCAGAATATATGGAGGATCTGTCTAAGGAAAAACGCATGGATATGAATGATCCTAATTGTTTATTAGATGAGTTGGGTCCACGGTTCAAGGATTGGTCAGGCTGTGAGCCAGTTCCAGTTGATGCTGACTTGCTCCCTTCAGAGGTTCCTGGATATAAACCTCCATTTAGGCTTCTTCCTTATGGGGTTAGACATTGTCTGAGAAACAAAGAGATGACCAGGTTTCGTAGACTCGCAAGAACGATGCCTCCACATTTTGCCCTGGGTATGTGTGCATCAATGGCAATAAAGTTTGTGCTTTTCTGCCATTGCTGGTTAATGTCTGACAAACCGGTTTGATTATACTATGTCTCAAAATTGTTCTAAACTAATCCTACTTTTTTTGTAGGAAGAAACAGAAAGCTGCAAGGTCTTGCTGAGGCCATGGTAAAGTTGTGGTCGAGCAGTGCTATTGCAAAAATAGCAATTAAACGCGGCGTGCTAAATACTTGCAATGATAGAATGGCTGAGGAACTGAAGGTTGGACAATCTACATATGTTGACTTTTTAGCATATATGTACGAGCTAATTATTGTTGAAAATGGGTGTTCTATTGCTTTCATCGAGCACAGAACCTTTCAGAGTCTGTACTTTATTTGATTTGCCTGACGGAAAGAATTACCAACTATTTGCCATAGAGTGGTAGTTTGACTAAATCATTATCCTTCAAGCCCACAGTACAATGCTGAATTTTCTATTTCATCACTGACCATGGAATTTATAATTGTTATCATAATGATAAATTCAGCCAAGGTTAGTATGTCACCATTCTGGGACATACTTGTGTAGTGTTGGTTGGTTATGCAAGTTCTTATCTCTCCGAGCATTTTGTTCCAATCTTAACGTTTTGGCATTATGATAATATCAACTTCTGTTTAGTGTTGCCTATTCCGTCCTTTTTCTTTAGGTAAGGAAAATTTGGTGCTCTTGTTATTGATTTGCGTCATTTTGAATGCAGAATTTAACTGGGGGAACACTACTTTCTAGGAACAAAGATTATATTGTTTTTTACAGGGGCAATGACTTCTTGCCTCCTGTGGTGGTAGAAGCACTGAAAGAGAGAGAAAAACTAACAGATGTCCAGGCAAATGAGGAAGACCAAGCACGTCAGAGGGCCTCAGCTGCAATTGAATCAAAATTAAAAGCTTCTAAAAGCCCACTTGTTGCTGGCACTCTTACTGAAACTCTGGCTGCCACCTCTCGGTGGGGGAATGAAATAAGTAGCAAAGATGTTGAGCAAATGCGTAGAGATGAATCACTCAATAAGCACGCTGCACTCTTGAAATATCTTGAGAAGAAACTTGCTCTTGTAAGTTACGAAATTGAACAAACTTATGCTATAAAATTCTGCTCCATTTCCTTACTTATTTATCACATTTTCCATTTATTTTTTCCTCTTCTTTCCAGGCAAAAGGGAAGGTCAAAAGGGCTGAGAAAGCTCTAGCAAAAGTGCAGGAGAATCTTAGACCAGCAGACCTTCCAGTTGATCTGGAAACCATAAGTGATGAGGAGAGATCTTTACTTCGTAAGATTGGTCTGAGTATGAAGCCCTTCCTGCTTATCGGTAAGAATAGCTGGTTTGCCTCTTGATTGAACAATGTAAAAAAGTCAGCTTTCATGACTAGCTTTTCATCTTCTGTTTGGTTTAATCCAGGAAGGCGTGACATTTTTGATGGTACCATAGAGAACATGCACTTGCATTGGAAGTATCGTGAGTTGGTGAAACTAATAGTGAGGGGAAAAAGTTTTGCACAAGTGAAGCATCTTGCAGTTTCTTTAGAGGCTGAGAGTGGTGGAGTGCTGGTATCCTTAGATAAGACTATGAAAGGCTGTGCTATCATTGTTTATCGTGGGAAGAATTATCAAAGGCCTCATGCAGTGAGACCCAGAAATTTGCTGACTAGAAGGCAGGCATTGGCTCGCTCTATTGAACTTCAGAGACGTGAGGTGAAACTGATTGAGAAACTATTCTTAATCCCTTATCCTTAAGCTTGTCACAATGCTTGTCCTATTCTATGTTATTAAATTTTCTTTTACTGCAGGCACTTAAGCATCATATTTCAGACTTGCAGGAGCGGATTGAGCTACTAAAATACGAACTTGTACGAGCTCTTGCCTTTTAGAAATTTGATGAGACAAAAAACTGGCACTTATTTCAGTAATGCATTCTCTTCCTCCTTCACAGGAAGATATGAGAGTAAACAACCAAATTGATGAAGAAAAACTTTCTAGATCATTTAATGCCGGAGCGACGATAGATGACACATCTGAGGTATCTGTCTCTCATCCTTTGGAGTACATTTGCTCCTCTACATGTAGAATCAGCATGTATCTTGAGGCAATAAACCTTAAAAGGCTTACTTTTGTATTAACTTGTGGAATGTTGCTATCTGAACTTAGATTCATTTTTCTTTTCTTTGGTAGCGATACTCTCTAAAGGTGATGTCCTAATGCATGGTTTAGTTGTTTGGCTTTACTTCTATCTGGATGACATTTGGTGGAAATTTGCAAGATCTTTCCGTCACAACAATCCTTAGTAATTTCTAGCATAACCTTTGTATGATTGATACCTTTTCTATAATTCCAAATCAGGATGAAGGAGAGGAGGCATATCTTAAAGTTTATGACAGTGGTGTGGAGGACACTTGAAGGAATTAAGAAGCTCGTTCATGAAAAAAAAAATTGGTAATTTTTACTGCTAGTTATACCTTCCCCTCTTTGCAACTTGTCCGAGGAAACTAGCTCAGAAGAAGTTGAGCATATTATTGAATCAGAAATATGTCTCAAACATAGTTGGTCACCTTTTTTTTTTTTAATCTTTTTGGCTGTAGAACATAGTTGGTCAGTTCATCACTGAGGTTCTGATGGAACGTTCGCCTTGGCATAGCTTCCTTGCTTGATTAGGCAAGCAATACATATTATATGCACTCGTCTTCACTTACTTACATAGCTTCCTTGCTTGATTAGGCAAGCAACATATCATATGCACTCGTCTTCACTTAGGTTCATTATGCTATGGAACATTAAGTCACTAGTTCCTGCATCATTGATCAAGAGTCGGGCAATATGTTGCTTTCACACGGGTATTTGGTTTAGTCATGCCTTCGCTACAGTGATCATTGATGTTTGCAATTGAGTTAGCTTCTTTATTTTTCTTCTAATTCCATCATCCTCTCAGATTGTCCAGGCACCCCTGCTTGTGGTCGGAAGCAGATTTCTTGGATGTTGTGAACCATTTTTGACCTGAGAGGAGTCTTTCTAATCACATGTAAGAAGGAAATTGAAATGCAAGGTGGGTGTGTCTTGTGAAAACTACCCAGCATTCGTCTCAGCTAATGGCAGTGAAAGAACATCAATGATTGAGACAACATTGCACGGTCACAATCTCCCAAAGTGCATATGGTGTTACGAGAGACTTGATACAAGAAGATGGGTCCTGTAGTGACTCATGAGATAACAGTAGGTGGTCCGAGATGCTGTTGCAGTTGTTCACAACCTGGCAAGTGCATTTTTTCAATGAGAACGTACACAGAAGAAACCGGGGCATTGGCTCTCTCACCTAAAAAAACTGCCTGCTCGCGGTTTCAGCTCATATTTTGCTATTAGTTCTACATTATTGTAGTAGGTAACTTGAAACTCCGCCACAAGGGTGTCTGTAAGTTCAAATTAGTGTAGGGATGCATGAAATAAAGCCTTTGTGATTGCACGAGTGAGGTAAGACATGGAACTTCGCCAAGTCACGTGCGTCATAAACTCGTAATCACTGTTGCGCATCTCAGATCACAATCAGGAATAAGTCGAAAGCCTCCTACAGGAACGGCTTTGCTATCTTGTTCACAACGCGAGTGTGAAGATCATCCATCTCCGACGATCAGGCACGAGGGAGGACCTTGCTACTGGCTAGGTTACTGTAAGTCCTCCAATGCTTGCTTTATGAAAGTCAATACATGAGAGGCCAATTCTGCCTGATGTGAGGTATATCCATGATTGGCTCCTTTGACAATCTGCAGCTTGTGGTTGGGTATGATTTTGGCGAACTCTTGCGCATCTGATACCGGGATGATTTTATCAGCAGATCCATGAACTGTCAAAATCCTGTATAAAAAATTTCAGTAATCACACAGTAGAGAGATTAATCTGCTTTTTTTCCAGCTTATAAACAAGTGCAAATGCGAAATAAACTCGGGACATATTGTCTACCACCCCTTTGTGGCTGAGCTTCGAAACTTAAATGAGAACACTTGAAAATAACTCGAGTTACTTCATAGCTTTACATCCTGGGATAAGACCAGAAGGACCGCAATAACAACCTATAATGGCTCTTGATAACCAACTAAAACAGTGAAAAATCAGAAGCTTCATCTTCACAGGATTAAATTAGTTCGTCGTCCTTCTACTAGGACGAACTCGTGGCAAGGATTCACCAAAAATTGTCATTAGACATCGATAGATATCATGAGAAGGTTATTGGAAGAGCAGCACTTCGTCATGCACCATCTAGGAAGTAATACCTGCAACTTTTGTCGATCTGAAGACACCGATATCTATTAATATCTTTTCTTAGAATGTTGTTGTTAAATAGTTATCTATCTAACTATTTCGTAAACTCTTCGTGCATATCGGTGTTTAAGCGATCCATCAGAGATCCGTGTGCTGCCATGCAATAGCTAATGGTTCCTGCAAAAAGCAGAAGCAGAATACAGAAGAATCTGCTGTGATTCCTTGCCCCCACATAACTTCAGGGATGAATAAGCCACGCATCATTCTTACCAGCAAGATAGCCAAAAATTTAAAATAATTGTCTTCTCATCAAATTAAGGATTACATTTTCTAAATGCCAAAAGGAAAGTAGGTTCTGCTTCATTTGCGATTCATATCACTTCTGAACAAAGGCAACGAACAAAGAACCAACAAATAAGACCCCATCCTCCGTGGAAAAAACCAGGGTTCACCAAAATATTCACTCAAACAGCAGCAAACCGAAAAGTTTACATGCACTGCATTCCAATTCGCGGTTCACCAGCGATGCTAGATTTGGTGTTCCGAGCATTCCAGATGAAATAAAGAAATTAGGGATGCAATAATCTGTTGATCCATACTCTCTCTTTTTTTCGACTGTTGATCCATACTTTATATAGCTCTTTTTTTTATTTTTTCTCTTTTTTACGAACTGCATACTTTTTATGATTGATGTGCTCTAAACACAAACCATATATGATTTGACTGAATAGGGACAATATCTGTTGGGATATAACACGCGGAAACGACAGGATCTTGCAATTTACGTCAACGTGAAATTACCAGAAAAATAAACGAGAAAAATAAGGACACCAGAAATTTACGTGGTTCGGTCTGAGTATCGGTAGCTACGTCCATGAGGAGAGCCAGCAGCAAATAATCCACTGAGAATGAGAATCAAGTGTTTCCCACACCTAGATTTAACTAAAAACCTAAAGTGTTTATAAACAAACAATTCACTTGGGTATAAACTCACGGCACAAAATTACCACGCGACGAAATGCTCTACGTACGGCTTCGCGAGTTCTTCGCGCGACTTGCGGCTTCAAAGGTCACGGACGCATGGCTACGTAGGGTTTCTTTCGCAGAGGCTTCGACGGCTCCTTACGTAGGCTTGGGCGGCTACCAACCGAAGAAAAAAAAGACCAGAACACGTATTTCCTTTTATACGTGTGCCCGGCAAGTCAAAATTTTGACCTAAATTGCAAGATCATGTGGTTTCCACATATTATATCCCAACAATATCAATCCATTAATTGTGCTCTAAACGATAACATGTTTCTTAAACTACTGAAGCTCAATCTTTAAATATGTTCAGTGATCGGGGGGTTTGAATTTCGTTCTGGGAAAGCATTCCGAAGAAATCAAACCCCTTCGTACGGCATTCCATAAAAGTAGAGTTCCCCATCCCCCTCTTCGTCCTGCATGTCAAACTGTGAACTAGGTAACACTGGGAAAAACTACTGCAAAGAAAGAGTGCCACTTGTTTCCTTCCAGAAAAGAAACAAACATAGAAGCATCAATTTTAATGAATACTTGATTTCCTCTTAACATCAAAGAACCCATCCTCCTTAATTCTTTGTATATAATCATTGCCCAGGCCATCTTCAGTGCCCCTCTTCAAATCATCACGGGCAGAGATACTGACCACGGTATGTATATCATGATACTTAGAAGCATACAAAAGAACCACACCAGCAGATCATCCAGACAACCCTACTTATGGTTGGAAGCGGACTCCTTGGTCAGTAGGTCGCGAAACATATTCGATTTTGAGGAGTCTTTCTAATTACCTGTAGGAAGGAACACGAGATGCAAGGTGCATGAAAAAACACACAGCATTTGTCCCAACTAATGACAGTGAAAGAACATCAACGATTGAAACAGCGCTGCACCGATTCACAATCTCTCGAAGTGAGTATGGTGACACGAGAGACCTGATAGGAGAGACTGGTCCCGTGGTGGCTTATGAGACAACAGCAGGTGGTCCGAGATGCCATTGCATTTGTTCACATCCGCAAAGTGCACATTTCCGATCAGAGCATTCGCAGAAGAAACCAGCGCATTGGCTCTCTCACATCAAAAAACAGCCCACTGGCAGTTCCAGCTAAATTTTTCTTCATTAAATCTAGGCTATTGTAGTAGATAACTTAAAACTCAGCTACAAGAGTATCCATTAGTATAGACTACTGTAGGGATGCGTGAAATTAAGCCTTTGTGGATGCACAAATGAGGTTACGCATCGATGTAACTAAGTCACGTGTGTCCTAAGCGAGTGTTGCTGATGTGCATAATGTTGGCCGCTGACACGATAGATGTAGCAATGCCAGAGTCCAGCACAAGTACCTCAAGCCAGTACTTCATACTGGATGCAATGACATGCAATTTTAAGTTGATGCCTTTCTCAAAGGCTTCGGCTGCCACAGCAAATATACTCAAATTTAACATAATGAGAGTACTTACTAAATGATATGGGCCTTCGCAGACCACCTTTAATAGTGCATTGTCACCATTACGTAACAGCTTTTGCAAAATCTAAGGCTACACTGTGGATTAAATATGTAACATGGAAAAAGAAAACACTTGCATAGCTAAGCTAGGACAATCTTTAATAGTTTCAAATTATCAGTTTAAATAGAGACAAATCAACCTTAGAAGAATGGTCAATTCATCGTACAACTAATGCTCACGCCACGATTCTCAATAGAACAAAGTAAGGAATCTTTACTTCCAATGGTGCGCTCATATTTTGGCCATCTTTGGTTGCATCCCAAACCATTTTGCCTAGTACCTACAAACCTAAGTTGATAATCAGGAATAAGTTGAAAGCCTCCTACAGGAGTGAATTTGCTATCTCATTTGTAATGCATGCAAAGATCCTATCTGACGATCAGGCATGAGGGTACCTCGCTACTGGCTGGATTTCTCTCTGTCCTCCTCCAATGCTTGCTTTATGAAACTCGATACAATAGAGGCCAACTCTGCCTGATGTGAGGAATAATTATGATTTGCTCCTTCTACAATCTGCAGCTTGTGGTTGGGTATGACTTTTGCAAACTCTAGTGCATCTGCTACTGGGATAATTTCATCAGCAGATCCATGAACTGTCAAAACCCTGTATCATAGTTTCAGTAATCATGTATAATAGAAAATAATCTGCTTTTTTTTTTTTCATATAAACAAGCTGGAATACAAAACATATTTAGGACATATTCGTCTGCCATCCCTTGTGGCAGAGCTTTGAAACTTAAACAAAAACACTTAAAAATAACTAGAGTTCTTTATAGCTTTATATTCTGGAACAGGACAGTAAGGACCAAAAGTAGTCTCAAGGACCGAAAGTAGTCTCATAACAACCTATAATGGCTCTCAATTATGAAATAAAACAGTAAAAAATGAGAGGCTTCATCCACACAGGATTAAGTTATTTCTTTGTCCTACTAGGATGAACTCACTGCAAGGATTCACTAGACATCATCATTAGAAATCATTGTATTATGAGACAGTTATTACAAGAGCAGCACTACGTCATGCACCATCTACAAGATATTACCTGCAATTTTTGTCAATCTGAAGACATGCTTCGTGCATATTGGTATTTAAGCGGTCCATCAGACTTTCATGTGTCACACGAAAACTAATAGTTCCTGCAGAAATCAAATATAAATCTTAGAAGAATCTGTGACGATTCCTTGTGCCCACATAACCTCAAGGATGATGTCATGCATCAAACATACCAGCAAATAGCCAAGTTCACATTTAGATTTCTCTATCGACAAATTAAGAATTGCAGTTTCTGAATTCCAAAAGGAAACTAATTTTCCATTGAAGTCACTTTTTGACAAAGGCAACGATGAAAGAACCAACAAAGCTAGACCCCGTTCTCCGTGGAAAAAACAGGGTTCCCAGAATTCGCTCAAACAGCAGTGATCTGCAAAGTGTATGTGCATTCCGATTCACGGTTCACCAGCAACTTGTAATGATAGATTTGGTGTTCAGAGTGATCAAGATGAAATAAAGGAAAATAAGGCACGCAATAATCTATAAAAGCATGCCATATATAATTCTTTTTTTACGAACTACATACTGCATATAATTTGATGTGCTCTCAATACATACTACATATGATTTAACTGTTAAAGGAAAATATCAATCCATTAAATGTGCTCTAGACACATAACATATTTATATTATTCAAGTTCGAGCTTTAAAAATGTTCCGCATCCGGGTGTTCAAATGTGGTTATGGACAAGTGTTCCTAAGAAGCCTAAACGTAGTATTCCATGTTTCCCTTTTCATTGCACATAATAAATCAAACCGCGAACTAGGTGACACTTGGGAAAAACTCCTTGAAAGAAAGAGTGCCACTTGTTTCCTTGCAAAAAAAGAAACAAATGTAGAAGCTGCTAGTTTTTGATGAATGAATACCTGATTTATTCTTAACATCGACAAATCCATCCTCCTTAGTTCTCTGCATGAAATCTTTGCCCAAGCGATCTTCAATTCCTGCCTTCAAATCATAACGGCCAGAGACATTGACAACAGTATGTATATCATGATACTTAGAAGCATAAAGAAGAACCACACCACCTCCTGCAACAACATTAGCAAGACATATTTAAAACTTAATAAGATCGATCAACTTAAGTAGAGTGAAACCAGCTATTTGCAAAGCGAAAAGTTTTGGGCTGTTGCTTATTCTGCAGATTTCACATATATCTGCAGGCATTTGGCAGGCATGGATATATAGTTTGATATACCAAAAGGCAGAAGCAAGTGCACATTGAAAAACCATTCAAACTATGTATGAGCTATTCCCTCCACCCTGCCCACCCAAAAATAAAATAAAAATTCAAAGAAACTGTGCATGATTTCACAAACCTTTGCTATGCCCCACAATTGCACTGGTCACCCGATTAGCTCCATTGAAGTGCTCAATAACAGCACGAAGATCATCAGCTTCTCTCCAGTAGTTCCCATATTCAAACGTACCTTCACTCTCTCTAGATGGCATAAATTTTATAAGAGTGTTAAGGCAAAAGGAAAGGATACTTAGAAGCAAGAACTGTTTTCCTGTTTAACTTGTGTACAGGCCCCAAAAACTTACACCAAAATTAAATCAATCGCCTTAGACATAGCTATAAGCCATCGATAATGATTATGCTTTCGCAGTCGAGCATGAGTCCTAATGAAGCAGCCGTTCAAAGAGTAGATGACCTAAAGCATGCAATAAAAGCTACAAAAAACCTCATCCCCATCCTATTGTGAGGTAAGAGCCCTCATGATGCCTTTGTTGGATAAAATGTCAAGACCGCTGAAATGATCAGTCTCTTAGTACATGCACTTTCACCAGGGCCAGAAGGTACAACTATGACCTCATAATGTGCAAACTATATATCATAGACACACCACCCACCCTGTTATCTTGGGCAAATATTCGCAGTGGGTAATATAACCGCGATTTGAATGGATTGCTGATGATAAAGAGGTTTCTATTAACAATGAGCTGAAAAAGATAATATTGACGAGACCAAGCAGGGGAGGTATGATTTGATTTTTCAATAGCTAAATGAGTTAATAAGAGGAGGGGAATCAAAACTAAAGAGATACCTCAAAGGACATTTGAAATAGCAGTCGAGCTATCCTAGCTTGAGAAAAGGAACAACAGACAAATCGCTACTAAAATTTACAACTAAAGACTGGAATCAGCATCTAGCTGAACTAAATCTTTGACCCGCTAAAATGCCCAAATCGACAGCGTTGTTCTGTTATGACTATAAGCAGAGCGTTTACGAAACCAGCACAATATTTCTTAAAAGCTCTCTCTCCCTCCCTCCCTCACATAAATGGACTTGGTGGCAAAATAATATCTGCATTTGGCCAGTATAGTTCAGCATACCCATTTCCAGCAAAATCAAAGCGGAAAGCACTAATACCCTCCTTCTCTAAAGCAGCCGCAAGATTCACCGTCGTCCTATCTTCCTGCAGAGCAGGTGGAAAGAAAAAGTTAAAGCTCACTTGCAGAACTGCCAATTTTACCGGAAAAAGGAAGACGCTGTATGGCAGTAGCAAACAACGATACAGCTTATACATACTCTTATCCCCGCCATTTTCCAAATTACATAAAATCACTGCACCTTGGTAGACCGGAAGCCATGACAGAGGATCACAATCTCCGAAGATCCAGTCTCATGCAACAGCCCCACCAGTTTCTCCCCATGCTTGTTCGCTATCACGACTCTCTGCCGCTGAACAACTGAACACAGAAAAGTCAACGAATCAACACCGCCGCTCACCATACGCACGAGCAGAGCATCGACCGTAAAGCAAAAAACTTCAGCACTAGATGCTGACATAATTGAGATTCCAGCATCTTCCCTCATCAACCAAGAAGCGCTTCGACGCATACGAGTTCCAACGCTAGTCGAAATGACTTGAAGGATATCAGTCATACTCAAACAGACTTCACTTCTAAACAGCGACATGATCGAGAACTAAGAGCACCCCCATCACCTCGAGACAACCCGCGCGACGAGCATGCGCAGACGAGATCGAAATGTAGGAACAGAACCTCCGAATCACTCGCACGCCCCCAACGCCAGACGAAGCTCTCCGGTGAGAGCTGAAGTTACCTGAGCTGGGAGCGGACTGAGACATCCTCGGCGTCGCGGCGAACTCGGGCTTGCTCGGGGAGGCGATCGGAGACCGGGTCGGGAAGATCTCCGGCGAACGGCGGTTCTCGGACGGAGAAGGAATCGAGAGCGGCGGCGGCAGGCGGACGGAATCGAACGCTGGAGATTGCATCGGCATCAAGCGACAAGCATTTGTCATCGGAATCGGAATAGGAATCGGAATCATCAGCTCCGAGGAAGCAGGGGGAGGGGAGAATCGACTTACGAGGATTTCGGCCGGCTGCGTTCTGCGTGGAAATCACGAGTCCGGAGTCCGACACGGCGACGATAATCTCGTTCTTTATAACGCTGGGGCCTAGTTCTCAGTGAACCCCGCGAAACGATTGGCGACAGCTTTCCATTTTTATATCTGGGGATTCCCAGGCTCATTGATTGCTTGCGTTCGTGCATTTATGCGCCACATTCGACGTCGTCTCTGTCTTTCCTCGAAAAAAAAATTTAAAATTTTTTTTAAAAAAAGCTCCTTTTTTAGGTCTCCGGAAAAAAAAAACGAATCTCCAAAACATCGTGATGTAAAGAACCACTTGGATTCGCCCTGGCGGGCCATCGGAAGGGGAGGTGAGGGGTTAAATCCCCACCTTCCGGGGGGATGGGGTAGGGACGCGTAAGTTTCAAGAGTGGGTTTCGATTTCCACGCCCGCAAGAGGCGGGCGAGAAATGAGTGAGTGTAGAATAGAAATAGAGTAGGATTGACCAAAAAAAAAAAGAAAGAATTTCAAAGATTTAAAGATTTACGATCGACCGGTGAAATTTACCAATTGTTTTGCATTATAAGACATCATAAATTTACTCGTGTATCCTTCTTTCATCCCGCATCATTCATGCGCGCATTTTGCCCCCGAAGAAACCTTTTGTTTTTACAAGCTTGTAGTATCTCCATTCATCTAAGTTATGTAGCACGCATACAAGTGGTCAACGGTCAATGCATTGCTTAAAAATAGGAAAAAAAAATGGATTGAAAAAAGGAGGGGAAAAGAAAGGAAGGAAGAACCAAGAAATTACAAAAGGGACGTGGATTATGATGATTGCGCAGGTTGACCCTGAGGAGCTACTTTGCATGCGGTGCCTAACATGCTTTAAATGATGCTCAGCGTTTTAATGGAGTGGACGCACGCTCGTAAAAGAGATAATATGGTTCTGATACCATGGGAGAAATCACGTGAATTAAATAATGTCCCGTTTGGTTCAACTTTCCCAAGGGATTTTTCCGTGGGGAAAATATTAGTGTTTGGGAAGCATTTTTGACAGTCCATTGGTTAAATATTAGCATTGGGAATGCTGAAAGCTCCGCACCTGTTTTAGGCTTTCGGCATTTTGAAAATGCGAGTCCACTTTTTACTGTTCATCCATTGACCTTTTCTTTCTTTTTATAATCAGTTACTAACTAGGTGTGTTTGTTTCATGGAAAACGTAAAGCTTTTGGAAAATGTTTTCCGGAAAACATTTTCTAAGAAAATTGTTAGTTTTCTTTTTTTTGGTGATACGTGACTGAAAGTATTTTCTAGTGTTTAAATCGCATTTGAAAAATAATTAAATGACATTTGACCTAACAATTGACAATAGTGTGCCTCTTACTTCCAAATTAATTTGTTGAGTCAATCACCTTTTTTAACTTTATAAAAAAAATTAATAAAAAATCGAAATTATAATTATTTTTCATATTTTAATTTTTTTTTCTTTTTCTTCATTCCTTAGCCGACAACCGGCAAGGCGACGGCTGGTGACAGGCGAGACGAGGTTCGAGCTCGCCGACAGGTTGCCGACGATTGGCGAGGCTCAAGCCTCGTAGGATCTAGTGAGACTCGAGCTCGCCGGCGTCGGGCGAGCTCGATCTCGCCCGTGGCTGGTCATCGGCCGTCGTCGTGACCGGCGGTCGGCCGAAGAAGAAGAAAAAAAAAAAAAAAAAAAAAAGAAAAAATAATTATTAAAAATAAAAAATTATATTTTAAAAAATAAAAATAATTAAAAATTATATTTTTAAAATTAAATAAAAATTATATTAAAATTAAAATTTTGATTTTTTTAAATATTTTAAAAAGAATTATAAAATTTTAAAAATATCTTTATAAGAATAATTGTTTGTAAACCAAGCATTAAATCTAAGCTTTGGTAGATTCGGAAAACATTTTCCGGTCCTTTCAAATGAGGAATAATTTTCCTGAATTTAAGCTTTGTTAGGAAAACGTTTTCTATTGACTAAGAAAAAATTTTCCGTTGACTTATTTTCTTGAGTGAACCAAACGCCGAAAAATGAGGAAAATGTTTTCCCTAAAAATGTATTCCGTGAAAGGTGTGTTTGTTTCACGGAAAACGTAACGTTTTTGGAAAATGTTTTCGGGAAACCATTTTCCAGAAAATGGTTAGTTTTCTTTTGTTTGGTTATACGTGACTAAAAGTATTTTCTCGGTGTTTGGATCGCATTTGAAAAATGATTGAATGGCATTTGACCTAACAATTGACAATAGTATGCCTTTTACTTCCAAATTAATTTGTTGAATCCATCACCTTTTTTAACTTTATAAAATTATTATTTTATAAAAAATTGAAATAATAATTATTTTTTATATTTCAATTTTTCTTTTTTTCTTTTTCTTCCTTCCTTAGCCGATGGTCGGCAGGGCAACAAAGCAACAGCCGGGCGAGGCTCGAGCTCGTCGGCGGGTCACCGACGACTAGCGAGGGTCAAGCCTCGCCGAATCTAGCGAGACTCAAGCTCGCCGACATTGGGCGAGGCCTAGGCCTCGCTAGATCGGCAATATCAAGCATCGCCCGACACCGGCGAGACTCGAGCTCGCCGACGTCGGGTGGGGCCTCGGCCTTGCCAAATCAGTGAGATTGAGCCCCGCCTAACGTCGGCGAGCTCGATCTCGCCTATGGTCGGTCGTCGGCCATCATTGTGGCTGGCGGCCAGCCAAAGAAGAAGAAAAAAGAAAAAATTATTATTAAAAGTTAAAAATTATATTTTTAAAAATAAAAATAAATAAAAATTCTATTTTTTAAAAATATTTTGAAAATAATTATAAAATTTTAAAAGTATATCTTTATAAGAATAATTGTTTGTAAACCAAGTATCAAATCTAAGCTTTGGTAGATTCGAAACTGTTTTCCGTCCTTTCAAAAGGAAAATCATTTTTCTGAATTTAAGCTTTGTTAGGAAAACATTTTCTGTTGACTAGGAAAAGTTTTCCTTTGACTCATTTTCCCGAGTGAACCAAACACCGGAAAATGAGGAAAATGTTTTCCCTGAAAATGTATTCCGCGAAACAAACGCACCCTAAATTGTTCCGGAAGTACCAATTTTGAGTTTTTCATGATTTAGTTTGGAGTAAATTTGTTACAGGTATACCAAATTTAAGGTTTTTCGTAATATTAACCTTAAAAAAAATGAACCTTAGTATAAAAACAAAAATAGAAGTGAGTAGTTCCAAGTTCCACTTGGAACCTAGAACTTACTTATATGAACAATTTTTGGAACTTGGAATCTACTTTACCACAACTTTTAAGCTAGGTAGCACAGATACGGCGACACGGACACGCGACACGTCATTTCTCAAAAAGTAGAGAATTTCGACACATTCCGACACGTTAAATATTAAATAAATATTTTTATATATACATGATTAAATTATTATGTTTCAAATTCATAAATAAATAATAAAAAAAGTCTATAATAAATCTATACTAATAACATGTATTAATAAAGTTATTCAACCTACCCAAAGGCTCTCGATCCGTTTCTCTCATCATCTTGAAAAGAAAGAGAGAACTTTTACAGATTTTGCCAAAAAAAAAAATAAAGTTATTTAATGTTTAATATTTCTTTTTAGGGTTAAATGGTCCCATCCATTTATTTCCCCACCCCACCCCACCCCACCGCCTGCACACGTCTCTTCCCAAAGAACACCACACGAAGCTTTCTTTTTCCCCCAAGAAGCCGTTGACCTAGGTAGCACGGATACGGCGACACGGACATGCGACACGACACGACACGCGACACGTCATTTCTCAAAAAGTAGAGAATTTCGACACGTTTCGACACGTTAAATATTAAATAAATATTTTTATATATACATGATTAAATTATTATGTTTCAAATTCATAAATAAATAATGAAAAAAAGTCTATAATAAATCTATACTAATAACATGTATTAATAAAGTTATTCAACGTACCCAAAGGCTCTCGATCCGTTTCTCTCATCATCTTGAAAAGAAAGAGAGAACTTTTACAGATTTTGCCAAAAAAATAAAGTTATTTAATGTTTAATATTTCTTTTTAGGGTTAAATGGTCCCATCCATTTATTTCCCCCACCCCACCCCACCGCCTGCACACGTCTCTTCCCAAAGTACACCCACCGCCTGCACACGTGTCTTCCCAAAGAACACTGCTAGTGGCGAGAGCTCACCTCGCCTCGCCAAACCATCCAGGTAATATTCCCTAGGGAGGTCGCCCTCATAGCCATCAACAAGGCTAGCCCTCGCCAGTAATTGGTGAGGTTGGCCTTTTCCAAATCTGGATGAGGGTCACTCCTTTAGCGGCTGACGAGGGTCACCAAGCCCTCGTTGACCCCAAGCGAGGCCAACCCTCGCTAGATTTGTCAAAGATGGCCTTGCTTGCAACCGGTGAGGGCTTGCAGGCCCTAGTTGACCCTTACCAACGGCCAGTGAATGTAGTCGAGCCCTCGCTAATAGCCACTAGCCCTCGTTAGAAAAGAAAAAAGAAAAAAAAGTGAAAAAAGAAAAAATATATATAAAAATAATTTAAAATTAAAAGTGTAATTAGATGAAAATACTCTTAATGAGTAGGAATATTTAGCTGACTAGCGACCAGCGAGATCAAGCCCATATTTGAAACAACCATGACCACTTCAAGCATTTATTTGACACGAGGTCCTCTTTAGGCCTTTATTTGGAATTTTCCCTATCACTTATGAGAGCATTTGTAGAAGAAACAAGCACTTTGGCTCTCTCACCTCGAAAAACAGCCCTCTAGCAGTTTCAGCTAATTTTGCCATTAGGTCTACGATATTGTAGTAGATAACTTGAAATTCAGCTGCAAGAGTGTTCATAAGTACAGAATACTGTAGGGATGCATGAAATTAAGCCTTTGGTGATGCACAGATGAGGTAACACATCGATGTAGCTAAGTCATGTGCGTCATAAACTTGTGTCGCTGATGTGCATTATATTTGCAGATGACGCGGTAGATGTGCGAGCTGGAATCCAACATAAGTACCTCAAGCGTGTATTTCACACTAGATGCAATGACATACCATTTTAAGTTGATGCATTTCTCAAATGATTTGGCTGCAACAGCAAATCTACTCAATTTTAACATAATGAGAGTACTTACTAACTGATATGGGCCTTCCACAGACTACCTTTGATACAACATTGTCACCATAACATAACTGCTTTTGCAAAAGCTAAGACTACACTGTGGATTAGACCATGAAACGTAGAAAAAGAAAAGGCTTGCATAGCGAAGCTAAGACAATCCTTAATAGTTTCAAGTTGTCAGTTTAAATAGAGACAAATCATCCTTATCAGAATGGACAATTCATAGTACAATTAGTGCTCGCACCAAGATTGTCAATAGGACAAGGTAAGAAATCTTAACTCCCAATAGTGCGCTCATATTTTGGCCATCTGCGGTTGCATCCCAAACCATTTTGCCACCTAAGTTGATAATCAGGAATAAGTTGAAAGCATCCTACAGGAGTGAGTTTGCTATCTTGTTCGTAATGCGTGCAAAGATCCTCTCCGACAATCAGGCACGAGCATGTACCTCGCTACTGGCTGGATTTCTCTGTGTCCTCCTCCAATGCTTTCTTTATGAAACTCGATACGATAGAGGCCAACTCTGCCTGATGTGAGGTATATCGATGATCTGCTCCTTCTATAATCTGCAGCTTGTGGTTTGATATGATTTTTGCGTACTCTAGTGCATCTGATACTGGGACAACTTCATCAGCAGATCCATGAACTATCAAAACCCTGTATCAAAGTTTTAGTAATCACGTATAGTAGAAAATAATCTAGTTTTCTTCAGGTTATAAACTAGCTGGAATAGGAAACATACTTAGGATATTCGTCTACCATCCCTCGTGGCAAAGCTTTGAAACTTAAACAAAAACGCTTAAAAATAGCTAGAGTTCTTTTAATCTTTATGTTCTCGAGCACAAAGGGAATCCCTGTCAAAGCCAGCCTCGACCAATGGGACAGGACAGTAAGGACTGAAAGTAGTCTCTTAACAACCTATAACGGCTCTCAGTTACGAAATAAAAATGAGAGGCTTCATCTACACAGGATTAAGGTATTTCTTTGTCCTACTAGGATGAACTCATTGCAAGGATTCACTAGAAATCATCATTAGATATCAACAAGTATCAAGAGACAGTCATTACAAGAGCAGCAGTACGTCATGTAACATCTAGAAAATAATACCTGCATTTTTTGTCAATCTGAAGACATGCTTCGTGCATATTGGTATTTAAGGAATCCATCAGAAATTCGTATTTCACATCACGAATAATAAATCCTGCAAAAAGCAGAAATAGAACTTAGAAGAATCCGTGACGATTCCTTGCGCCCACATAACTTCAAGGATGAAAGTGCCATGCACAAACTTACCAGCAAATGGCCAAGTTCATATTTAGATTTCTCTATCGACAAAATTAAGAATTACAGCTTTCCAAAGGGAAACTAATATGCCATTGAAGTCACTTCTTGACAAAGGCGACAATGAAAGAACCAACAAAGCTAGACCCCATCCTCTGTGGAAAAACCAGGGTTCCCTGAATTCGCTCAAATAGCAGTGATCGGCAAAGTTTATGTGCATTCCAATTCACGGTTCACCAGTGTCTTGGAATGCTAGATTTGGCATTCTGAGCATTCTAGGCAGAATAAAGGAAGATAAGGAACGCGATAATCTATAAAAACATACTATATACCTTTTTTTTACCAATTACATACTGCATATGATTTGACCTGCCCTTAATACATACTATATACGATTTAACTGTAAAGGGAAGATATCAATCCATTAAATGTGCTCTAAACACAAAATATTTTATTTACTCGAGTTTGAGCTTTAAAAATGTTCCGCATCCGAGTGTACGAATTTTGTTATGGAAAAGCGTTCCTAAGAAGCCTACCCCCTTTGCACCACATTCGAAAATGTAGTGTTCCACTTTCTCCTCTTTGTTGCGCATACCAAATTGAACTGCAAACTAGGTAAAAACTCCTACAAAGAAAGAGCGCCACTTGTTTCCTTCAAAAAAAGAAACAAATGTAGAAGCTGCAAGTATTTAATGAATGAATACCTGTTCTAGTCTTGACATCAACGAATCCATCCTCCTTAATTCTTTGCATGAAATCTTTGCCCGAGCAATCTTCAATTCCCCCCTTCGTATCATAAGAGCCACAGACATTGACAACAGTATGTATATCATGATACTTAGAAGCATAAAGAAGAACTACACGGCCTCCTGCAACAACGTTAGAAGATCAATCAACTTAAGTGACACCAACTAATTTGCAAAGTGAAAAGATTTGGGCTGTTTTCTATTATGCTGATTTCACATATGTCCACAGGCATTTGGCAGGCATTGATGTTTTTTTTTTTTTTTTTTAATACAACAGGAGGCAGAAGCAAGTGCAAATCGATCAAACTATGTATGAGCTATTCCCTCCCCAAAAACAGAAAAATTCAAGATACTGTTCGTGATTTCACAAACCTTTGCTATGCCCCACAATTGCACTGGTCACCCGATTAGCTCCATTGAAGTGCTCAATAACAGCACGAAGATCATCAGCTTCTCTCCAGAGGTTACCATCTGTACCTTCACTCTCTCTAGAAAGCATAAGTGTTATAAGAGTGTTAAGGCAAAAGGAAAGGATTATTAGAAGCAAGAACTGCTTTCCTGTCTAACCTATGTCCAGTTCTAAAAACTTATACCAAGATCAAATCAATCGCCTTAGACATAACTATAAGTCATCAATAATGATTATGCTTTCAGGATCGAGCATGAGTCCTAATGAAGCAACCATTCAAAGAGTGGATGACGTAAAGCATGCAATAAAAGCTACAAAAAAACCTTGTCCCCGTCCTATTTCCATGTGAGGTAAGAGCCCTCATGATGCCTTGGTTTAATAAAATGTCAAGACTGCTGAAATGATCAGTCTCTTAGTACCCACACTTTCACCTGGGCCAGAAGGTACAACTACGACCTCATAATGCCCAAATTATATATCATAGACACATCACCCACTGTGTTAAATTTGGGCAAATATTTACAGCTAGTAAGACAACCACGATTTGAATGGGATTGCCGATGATAAAGAGGTTTCTAATAACAATGACTCTGAAAAAAGAGAATATTGACAAGACTAATCAGGGGAAGGTATGGTATGATTTTTCAATAGCTAAATGAGTCAACAAGAGGAGGGATATCAAAACTAAAGAGATATCTAAAAGGACATTTGAAATAGCAGTCAAGCAATCCAAGTTTGGGAGAAGGAACAACAGAAAAATTGCTACTAAAATTTACAACTAAAGACCAGAATCAGCATTTAGCTGAACTAAATCTTTGAACTGCCAAAATGCCCAAATTGACAGCGTTATTTCTGCTGTGACTCTAAGCACGGTGTTTACTGAAACCGGCAATATTTCTTAAAGACTCTTTCTTTCTTTCTCTCTCTCCCTCCCTCACTTCCTCCTCACATAAATGGACTTAGCGGAAAAATGATATCTACATTTGACGAGTATATTTCAGCATACCCAGTTCCAGCAGAGTCAAAGCGGAAAGCACTAATACCCTCCTTCTCCAAAGCAGCAGCAAGATTCACCATCGTGTTATTTTCCTGGACAACAGGTAGAAAGAAAAAGTTAAAGCTCACTTGCAGAACTGTCAATTTTACCGGAGAAAGGAAGTCTGCCGTATCGCAGTAGCAAACAATGTCACGGCTTATACATACTCTTATTTCTGCCATTTTCCAAATTATATAAATCACTGTACCTTGGAACACCGGAAGGCGTGACAGAGGATCACCATCTCCGAAGATCCAGTCTCATGCAACAGCCCCACCAGTTTCTCCCCATGCTTGTTCGGTATCACGATTCTCTGCTGCTGAACAACTGAACAGAGAAAACTTAACGAATTAACACCACCGCTCACCATATGCACGAGCAGAGTATGGACCGTAAAGTAAAAAACTTCAGCACTAGATGCTGACATAATTGAGAATGAAGCATCTCCCCCATTCAACCATTGCGCACTTCCCCCCATACGAGTTCTAGCACTAGCCAAAATGACCTGAAGGGTATCAGTCATACTTAAACAGAGTTCACTCCGAAACAGCGACACGGTCGAGAATCAGGAGTAACCCATCTCCCACCGACGAGTATCGTCACTCGAGCAATAAGAGATTCAAAACGAGACGACCCGCGCGATGAGCATGCGCAGATACTAGCACGCCGGAACGCCGAACAAGCTCACCAGCGAGCTGAAGTTACCTGGGTTGTGAGTGGACTGAGACATCCTCAGCGTCGCTGCGAACTTGGGGTTGCTCCCCGGAGACCGGGTCAGGAAGATCTCCGGCTAACGGCGGTTCTTGGACGGAGGAAGGAGTCGAGAGCGGCGGTGTCAGGTGGACGGGATCGAACGCTGGAGATTGCATCGGCATCAAGCGACAAGCATTTGACATCGAAATCGGAATCATGAGCTCCGAGGAAGTAGCGGGAGGGGAGAAACGACTTACCAGGCGTTTAGTCAGCTGCGCTCTGCATGGAAATCACTAGTCTCGTCCGTCCGAAGTCGATACTGCTCCGACGATAATCTTGCTCTTTATAACGCTGGGCTTTCTTCTAAGGTTTAACTGCGTCTCTAATGCGTCATAAGCTAATTGGCTGGCTAGATATCTTTAACCGGCCTCGTTTGTAAACTTTTAGCTGCTGTTTACATCCAATAAAATATGTAATTTGATATAAATGTATTTGACTTTATTATTGTAGTCACCAAATAATAGATAGAATCTTTAAATTTCATATCCTATTGTTCTTTAGTAGAATTTCAGACGTAGCTTAAAAGGACAAAAAAGAACTTGATAGATCACGATAACCTTGTTGGAAAAAGAAAGGGGAAAAAATATCTTAAAATCTGGGAAATAATTCAAATGTTTGACCCTTCTCGAAATTTTCGGCCGGCCGATGACGATGCCGAGTGGAGTAAAGTCTATGGACATCCATTGAGCGTGCAATTCAACGCGAGCACACATCATTATCCTAGTGAAAAAATTGACAGCTTGCTCGAAAAGGACCAAAGGAAGCTGACGGAAGAGGACACCATCGAAAAGGACCAAATGAAGCCTTTTCAAAGCGGGAGGTTTGACTTCGAGATGCTCGCAAGAATTGACATGTATCTTAAGTCGAGAGAACGCCAGATTTGACGTTGTCCCCTTCGCTCGATATCTGACCCTCGAAGGTGTAGAGAGTAATGTTTTGCCATTCTTCAGATAAACGTTGCACCGGCAGCAGCCCTCCTTTGACTTCTGATATGGCTAAAAAATAATCCGTCTTGAATCGTCGCCTATCTCCAAGCCACATCTGCAAATAAATCTCCTGCAATCCTAAACTAGCATCGCAGAAGAGAAGCCCCATACATCTTGCACAAAAATCACAAAATCAGTCGAAGCATGATGTAAAGTTGTGAAAATGCCAAATTTCCGAGAATGGCTGTAAAGTCAAGGATCGTTATTGATTCAAAGTTGCCATGGCGAGCAAGCTGTCAATTTTTCGCTAGGATAATGATGCCTGCTCGTGTTGAATTGCACACTCAGTAAATTTCGGTAGACGTTACTCCACTCGTCATCGCCATCGGCAGTTCGGAAAAATTTTGGGTAGAATTAGACATTTGAATTATTTTGCAGATTTTTAAGATATCTTTTCCCCTACCATCCTCCAACTATGCCCAACCGATGGGGCAGGCCCGATTGAGCGTGTTGGCCCAAATGGAGCAGCAGTCCGTCTCCCTCTCCTTCTCTCAAGCGGTGAGGCAACCTCCACAACGCCTGTAAAATAGCTGAAGGGGAGGAGAAATGTGGCTGAAACTTCTTCTTTTTCATTCAGAATCTCGAAGTCTTTTACAAAGACAAATGCATAACACAAAACACCACTAAAATAGGATCCATAACTACCAATGTTCTGTATAAAACACACACTCTACTAACTCCTTAAAACTAAGACAACTAACACACAAATTAGCTAAACATGTGTTGACACCTAATTTTGGAAAAATAAAATTGCATTTTGAACAAATAAAAGGAAAAAAAATGAAAGAAAATGGGGGCAATTGATTTGATTGATTATGCATGGAAATTTGAAATTATGATGGGTATTCGGATTTTGTTAAATGCGGAAGCAATTGAATAAGGGACAAGAATTTTTGTAAAATGGAAGGAATCAAGTAAAATCGAGCTGATTGCGAAATCACATTCCGATTTGCAGGCTTGATTTAATGCAACAAGAAATGGCAACTCGGGAAATGCCATGTAAAGAGACCGTTTCGAATCACTATAAAAGAGAGGCTCACTTTTCATGACAGGAAGAGGAGAGCGGAGCTCAGGAGGTGATTTTCAAAAAAATTCAGAGCAAATGTGAGGAAGGTTTTCTCCTTCGTTTCTTTCGAGTTCAAATTTCTTTAGGGGAGTCGACGATCTCGAGAATTCTTCGATTGGTCTATTGGGTGGTGCAGTCTTCTTGACGATGCCCCATGTTCATCATGCTTCGTGGATATTGACGACAAGCATAAAGCTAAGTCGAGCTTTTTTTTTTTTTTTTTTTTTTTTTTAAGTTTGATTGTGTGCAATTCCAATTTGCTATTCGCACTAAGGTGATTTTATTTTTTTGCCTAGATTAAACTCCTACATCTTCGACGATAATTCCAGCAGCGAGACATCGAAGTGGCCAACGTACCTAAGCGCCGATTGCCATCCAGGTGATTTCACTGTGATAAAACCAGGTTGTTTCTCTCCCTATTAAAGTTGTTCACCACATATTTTCACCTAATTTACTTTGTTTTGTTCTGATGTTGTGGTCATAGGCAATTCAATGCCGAACAAAAGGCCACACAATTCCATATTGCACCATAATTGACAAGAGAGAGAGACGGCAAGAGAAGGGGGCGTCCACTCAAAAAGTTCTTGGATGAAACTAACAAATGATCAAATCAAGAACTAGCCATATGCCCACCAACGCTGCTGCAATTCCCCTCCTTTAGTTTTATTTTTATTTCTTTCTTTTGCTTATTTTATGTTATATTATTGTGTTTTAAATTTTGTTATTATTGTTTAAGTTAGAATATGGTTTGTCAATGTTAATATTTGTGCATTTTGTATGCATTGTCCGTAGGGATTTTGTCCGAAATTAATGTAATTATTAATTTGATCCGAGAGACATCGGATCATTTTTTTATTATATTAATTTTTGGACTTTTTTTGGTGAAATTTTAAATGTTAAATCACAATAATTATTTAATTTGGTCCGTAGGACTTCGGATCAGATTTGTAATTGTTTTGATCTCCTTGTTGTGATAATTAGGGTTAGAATAACCGTTAATTTGACCTATGAGACAATAGGTTATTTTTTCGATTATTTTAATCATTTCTTGCTTTATTTTATTGATAGTTTAGATTTAATATTTATTTAATAATTAATTATTTTTAAAAAAATCAAATTTCTGCCTGAGCATATAAGTTTAGTAAATCAGACATGTAGGATTAGGTTTATGAAATTTTCGTCATCTAGTGATTGTTGCTAAGTTCATTGCTCGTCATTAGAACTAGGTCATTTGATTAAATTGCATATTTAATTGTTGCATTTCTTTAATTTTGAATTTCATGGAAAATACAAAAATTTAGAATAAATTCATTTCATGCTTTAGGATGGATTGCATGCTTATCCATGTTATATAGTTTAGGTCATATTGCCACGTCATATCATTTCATGTTAAATTAGTAGCATGCATTGCACGACTTTCATTAAATAAAGTGAAAACAAAAATTGAGTGATTGCTTATTAATTAGAAATCATATCTAAGATTATTAATATGAATTCTGACCTAACAACGCAGTTGCTTTCATTGCTTTGAGGTAAGTCCTGCATTATTTTATTCGCTTTCTCGGGTGTTAAAATTGGTGGTTTGTGCACTTGCATGATCACCTCACACGTTAGGAAAATGAATTAAAATCAAATCAAGCTGCTTGCAAAACATTTTTAAAAATTAAAAAGAAATGGTACCGAAAGGGCACTAGGATAGTCTAGTGTAACCAAGTCCCCGTACCCTTAGTCTCTAGTTCGTAGGAGTAAAATAATTCTCCCATTATTTTGCTTAGATGTCTAATCGACCTACCAAAAACAGATTAGTGGCGACTCCTAGATAGTATTTTGCATGTTTAAAAATTTTAGACTCAAGCCACGATTTGGTATGGGCTTGGGAGAGCCCGAGCTAAGTTTAAAAAAACTTAGCAGTCCATTAACCTAGTTTTAGGCGGTGAACCCGAAAAAATTAGGTCGCGACAACATGACTACTAACTCTTAAAGACTAGAATAACTGAAAAGCCAAACTAGCAAAACATGTAGAAAAAACAACTATTATTTCAACAATCCCTTCCTTAAACTGATGTTTGCTAACATTTAGTTTAAAGCCTTGACTGTTTTCAAAGTGCAGACACCTAGTAACTTTCTGAGCTTCACAAATGACTCTATCTTGAGGGCTTTGGTGAATATATCAGCAACCTGATCTTCACTTCTGTAGTAGATTAGATCAATTGTTCCATCATTGCTAAGATCTCTCAAAAAATAAAACTTCACATCAATATGCGTGCTTCTTCCATGTAACACAGGATTCTTGGAGAGTTTGATTGCTGAGTTGTTGTCACAAAAAACTTTAGTAGCTCCCGGTTGCTTGAATTGCAGCTCCTCAAGCATTTTTCTTAGCCAAATAGCTTGACAAGCACAAGCTATAGCAGTAACAAATTCAGCTTGTTTACTTGACAAGGTGACAATTGATTGCTTCTTGGATGACCACGAAATAGCACCTGTCCCAAACATAAAAGCATAACCCGAAGTGCTCCTCCTATCATCTTGTTCTCCTGCATAATTACTATAAGTTTTTTTACTCTTCTTGTAAAATAGCCCAAAGTCTCTAGTTCCTTACAAGTAACAAAGGATTCTCTTGGCAGCTAACAAATGCATTTTTGTAAGATTCTCTTGGCAGCTAACAAATACATTTTTGTAAGATTCTCTATATATTTACTGATTAAACTCAAATAGTATATTATGTCTGGTCTTGTTGCAGTTAGATACATCAAACTGTCTACAATTTGTTTGTAAAGTGTGCTATCAACCTTCATCCCTTCATGATCTTTGTATAACTTTAAGCCAAACTCAACTGGAGTGTTTACAGGAACTTGTCCAAAATGTCTCCCACCTATTTCTTTTGAGAAATAAAGATCCCATCACCCGATTGTATCACTTCTATGCCAAGAAAATAAAGCATCATACCAAGATCAGACATTTTAAACTCATCCATTATAGATTTCTTGAATTCTTCAAACATTGCATCACAATTTCCAGTAAATATAATATTGTCAACATACAAGCAAACAATGAGCATTTTCCCTTTATCTCCAATCTTGACAAAAAGTGTATGCTCATAAGGACATTTTGAAAAACCAACTTTAAGAAAATAAGTTTCAATACGACTATACCAAACCTAAGGGGCTTATTTTAGCCCATAAAGAGCTTTCTTCAATCTATAAACTTTATGCTCATTTTCAATATTAACATAACTAAGAGGTTGTTCAACAAATATCTATTCCTCCAAGTACTCATGCAAGAATGCCGATTTGACATCTCGCTGGAATAAAAGTCAAGAATTATGTGCTACCAATGCAACCACCAATCTAATTGTGTCACGTCTTGCAACCGGAGAAAAACTTTTGTATAGTCAATCATGTATTGCTGCTTGTTACCATTTGGCTACCAAACATGCTTTGTATTTGTTAACTTCACCACCTTTTTTTTTTTTTTTTTTTTTTTTCAGTTTTGTTTTAAAGGCTCACTTTACACCAATGGTTTTGTGTCCATTCGGAAGATCGAATAGCTCCCAAGTATCATTTCTTTCAATGGCATCAATTTCATCATCCATCGCTTTTCACCAATTTTCTTCTATGACAGCACTCTCAAAAGTTAGAGGTCATAGTCTGAAAATAAAGCAAAGTGAGTAATTGAATCTCCAATTCTAATTACCTCATAATCTTCCATCCAAGCAGGCCTTCTTCTAACGCAGCGAAGAGATTGAGCTTCTTCTTCATTGACTTAAGTGATTGTTGGTGAAATTTCAACAGCTGTAGAAGTCGTATTTGATGAATTTTTGGGCATATAAGGTGCTGAAGTCTGCTCCTATTCAGCATCATTATCATAAAGGACTTGGGTAGGCTGCTGCCTATTCCAATCCCAAGTATTCTCTTCATCAAAAACAACATCCATACTAGTCACAATCTTCTTTGTTATTGAATTGAATAATTTATATGTTTTGGATGCTTCACTTACACCAACAAAGGCACGTTTTTTAGCTTTGTCATCAAGTTTCTTTCTTTTCTCATCCGTGACATGGGCATATGCGATGCATCCAAAGATTCTGAAGTGATCTACAGCCGGTCTTCTCCCACTCCAAGTCTCTTTTGTGTCATATTTTGAATAGCAAAAGTTGAACTTCTGTTCAAAACATGAATGCTCCAATTTACTGCTTCGGCCAGAATGTCTTTAGAACTCTTCCTCTTGCCAATAAGCTTCTCACCATACTGAGAATGGTTCTATTTTTCCTCTTAAATACACTATTTTGTTGTGGTGTATATGCGACCGTAAGCTCTCTTCGAATGTCATGCTCTACACAAAAAACTTCAAATTTGTTTGAACAATATTCACCACCACGATATATTCGAAGGGTCTTAATGGTATTTCCTGCTTCATTTTCCACTCGAGCTTTGAAGCTTTTAAATGTAGAGAAAGCTTCTGATTTTTCCTATAAAAAATAAACCCAGGTTTTTCTTGAAAAATCATCAATGAATGTAATTAAGTATCTTTTACCTCCATCAAAAGATGGGTTTATAGGACCACAAATGTCCGAATGCACCAGCTGCAAAACATCCTTAGCTCTCCATAACTTTTTTTTTTTTTTTAAATTGAGAACGATATTGTTAGCTAACAACACATTCTTCGCAGACTTGTGAAGGAGTAGTAATTTGAGGAAGACTTGTCATTATGCTTTTCTGTTGGAGGGTCTTCAATCAACCAAAACTCAAGTGACCATAGCAAAAATGCCACAACCATGAGGGATATTTCTTTTCAGCAATTAAACAAGATTGAATATTTTCAATCTTTAATGAAAACAATCTGTTTGAACTCATAGGAACAACTGCAATAACACCTCTAACACAATCATAAATTTCATAAGCACAATTCTTAATGGTGATAACATAACCCTTTTTTTCTTAATAGGTTACTTTCAGGTTAGAAACATACAACACATTAAAGATCGTTTCCACAAAATCATTCTTGGTTCTTATCTTAATATCACATTTTCCCATCACTTTCACGGTAGAATAATCCCAAAACTCACAGTTGAATGAAAATCTTCATTTAGATAAGAAAAAGAAGACTTACTTTCACTCATATGGTTACTGCAACCTGTATCCACATACCAAATATCTCACTCGAGCTTCTTTTCATCTTGAACATCCATCAACAACGTTTCTGCTTCATTTTCTTCAACAAAATTTGAACTATCTACCTTTTTCTTTATTATTAGGTAGCCTAATATAACATTCAAATGCATAATGACCAAATTTATGACATCTAAAGCACTCTACCTTAGATTTGTTAAGATCTTGTCATTTGCTTTTGCCTTAAAATTGGTCATTATTGGCTTTGAAATTCCCGGTAACATCTCTATTCCCTCGATCTCCCCTTCCTCTACCTCTATCTCTACCCCTTCTTATGTTCATGGACCAATAAGGAGCTTTGCAATTCATCAAGAGAGAGAGCATCTATGTCTTTCGACTCTTCAATTGAGCAGACAACATAATTAAACTTTGGTGTAAGAGAACGCAAAATCTTCTCCACACTAGTGATGTCATCTATCTTCTCGCCATGGAATCGCATTTTGTTGCCGATCTCCATTGTTCTGGCACAATAGCTGATGACAAATTCTTCATCCTTCATCACTAGTGTCTTAAAATCTCTTCTCAAAGCTTGAAGCTGTGCACGCTTCACCCTAATAGAGCCTTGATATTTCTTCTTCATAAAATCCCAAATATCCTTGGAGGTTTCTTTGCAAAGAATAGTTTCCAAGATGGGACGATCAATAGCCTAAAAGAGATAATTTTTTGCCTTCAGGTCCTTCAGCTTTCTAGCTTCCAATTCTGCTTTCTGGGAATCTGTCAAAGCCATACCTGCTAGTGGCTCTTGAATTCCAGATTCGACGACTGAGCAATACTCCTTTGACCATAAAAAATTCTCCATTAGCATGCTCCAATGGTAATAATGACCATCAAAGCGTGGAATTACTGGTTGAACAAAATTGTCGGTGGCCATTAGAAATGTTGTTGCTGCAATTATCTCACGAAAATATCTCACACCTCTAAATCTTCTTTATCTTTTTAAAACTCTCTCTCTTCTCACAGGCTCTGAAACCACTGTAAAATAGCTAAAGGAGAGGAGAAAATAAGGCTGAAATTTATTCTTTTTCATTCGGAATCTCGAAATCTTTTACAAAGACAAATACATAACATACAACACCACTAAAATAAGACCCATAATTACTCATATTCTGCATAAAATACTTACTCCACTAACTCCTAAAAACTAGGACAACTAACACACAAATTAGCTAAACATGACTCCACTAACTCTTAAAGACTATAATAACTGAAAAACCAAATTAGCAAAACGTGCAGAAAAAACAACTATTATTTCATCAAAGACCACCACTAGAGAGCGAGTCACTGAGTTCAAAAGCTAGGGAAAACCGAAAACTCGCCCTCACTTGCCAAGACACAAACCCCATATTCATCCTCTTCGTATCTCTCTCTCTCTCTCTCTCTCTCTCTCTCTCTCTCTCTCTCTCTCTCTCTTTCTCTCTCCTCGGCTTCCACTGCGATGGCACGTCCGTAGTAGATGCTCCACCGTGCGGACGTCCCGCCGCTCCTCCGTCTCCTCCCTTCTGCCCTAATCTCCACTGGCGTAGCTGCTAGCATCCGGTGGCGGCCATGGCCAGGCTCTTCCGGGGCGCGTGCTGTCTTCGGCGCCACCTGCTTCAACTAGAGGTGCGTCGGAGAGTCGCACTTCGCTTTTTTCTTCCCTTGCCCCTATCCGCTTCGTCTGCAATATTTTTTTTCTCTTGTTTTGTTGGGGGTGCTTTCGTGCTGTGCAGCGAGTTGAAGTTTCGGTTTTTACCAGCGTTATCGCGGTCTGAAATGCGATTCGCTCGTTCGCATGAGCTGCTGAGTTTCTCACTTCGATCGTGATCGTGCTTCGTAGGGCCGGAGAACAGGGGCGTTGGGGTCGTATTCCTAGTTTTGTAACTTTTCATTTAAAGGTTAGCTTCATGAACCTCGTCACATGGTTTGAGTTCCAAATGTTGGTCCTTTTACAATCCGAGCAGTGAACAAGCCGAGAGCTTGTTTATAAGGGATATGGTTTGTCCTTTGGTTGCGAGCCTATCGCAGTATTCCTGTCCCTACATTACCTTCCAACATGTGCAAATGCTAAATGCATGCATGCCCGTTTCGATCAGTTATGCATATTCTCTAGAGGACAGATTTCTTTTTGAAGGAAAAAGATTTTTTTTTTTTTTTTTTTTTGGGGGGGATTGTGTGATATCTATTCGCTTTAGTTGTATAGAGAAATATAATTTTTTATTTGTTGTGAAGGTAGGAGAAAATCGAAATCTGACGGTAGCGACTCTATTGACGAAAATCTGTCTAAGAAGGAGTTGGCCCTTCAACAAGCTCTGGAACAGATCACTTCCTCCTTCGGAAAGGGATTGATTATGTGGCTCGGCCAATCTCCCTCCCCCAGACGTGTCCCGGTGATTTCCGCGGTTCCTTTGTTCGGATATAGCTCTCGGACGGTGGATTTCCAAAGGCATCGACACATTGCCACTTATTCAGTTTTTCATTAATTACGGAATTGATATAATTGATGTTTTTTTTTTTTTTTTTTTTTTTGGTCAAAAGGAGAGCATCATATATACTTACTTAAAAGGAGTCTTACAAGACAAATATGGACTAATGTCCGAACATAATAGATTCCATAAAGACGTAGGAGGAGTATTCCACCAATTAAGAGGGAGTTTGTTTGCTCGGTGAGTTCGTGCTATCCAATCCGCGGCTGAGTTTTCATCACGAGTGCAATAATTTATCTTCACATTAGGACACTGGTCCAATTCACGTCTGCATCTGAGGATAGTTTCGTTTAGGTTCCACTGGATTTCGGCCCGGCCCATAATCTGTTCAACGACAGGAGAACAGTCACTTTCGCAAGTCCATTGAAGTAGTTGACTACGGAAGCCTCCCACGTGCCTTAGCTGAAGATCCTTAATATAAATAATTCCATGTAATATTGCTTCGGCTTCGGCTTCTTGTGAAGAAGAAACCCTAGACGTACAAGCAAAGCCTTCGAGCACCTGCCCTAGCGAATCCCTCACGAGACCAGCAACAGAGCAAAGAAACTCACCCGGAAACCAAGAAGCATCAACATTCAGCTTGAGATCTTGTCGATCCGGTGGATTCCATCTACCAGGTATGCTTCGATTAGGGTGTAATCACTTCTGGGTTTTCTGTCCTCGGGTAAGATGGAAGTGCTGATCTTGTACATTGCTCAGGAGATCTGCACAGTTCGGGGCTTTTGCTCGGAAGATCCATCCATTTCTTGCCTTCCATATGTGCCAGAGAACGAGGCCGATGAATTCTCGTTTAGGTATGTCCATGGTCGCTTGGAAAGCTTCCATAATCCACTGGTCTGTTCTTCTGATTGTGCTTGTGGGACTGAGTCCGCTGAAAGTTGGAAGCTTCCATATACCTTTTGTCCATTTACATAAAAAGAACAAATGCTCTGTTGTTTCAACCTGCGTATGACAAGCTTGGCATAATGGGTCATGAACGATTTTTTGTTTATGTAGGTTTTCTCTCGTGGGAATGGCGTTTTGACAGAGAGCCCAAAGGAAAGTCTTGATTTTTGGTGGCACAGCGAGGCTCCAGATTTTCGTCCATAAGGTACGGGGTGGTTGGAAAGAGCAAGAGGCTCTGTTATGGTTTTTTCTTGTGGTTTCTGAATGTGCTCTGTTGTAGCCACTCTTAACAGAGTATTTCCCTGTATTATTACCTGTCCAAACAAGGTAATCTGATTGCGGTTGTGGGCTCAGTGGGATAGCTAAAATTTCATTTACGATACTTGAGTTATAGAACTGTTGAATCTTCTGTACATTCCATTCTCAGGATTCTTCCTGTATAAGCTCAGATACCATCAGAGGTTCTGTTGGATTAATTTGTCCTCCAATCACCCCTTGCATTAACCACGTATCTTCTCGAATGCGAATAGATTGCCCGTCTCCAACTGACCATTTGATGTTTTCTTTGATTATGTCTCGGCCAAATACCAAGCTCCGCCATCCCCATGAGGGGCGTCTGCCCGTGCGTGCTGTCCAGAGATCCCCATTCGGATAGTAGATTCCTTTCAACACTCTACTCCACAGAGCAGAGGGAGAATTGGATAGTCTCCAGACCTGCTTACCCAACATGGCACAATTAAAGGTAATCGATCCTTGAAGCCCATTCCTCCTTCATCCTTTCGAGTTTTCATCACCTCCCAGTTTTCCAATGAATACCCCTCGATGATCACCTTTTGCCACCGAATGATGCAATTCGCCGTTCGATGGCTCTGCGATGTAAACCGGCAGCTTAAATATGGACATCGCATACATCGAGATGGACTGAACAACACTCTTAATCAACACCTCCTTCCCGGCCTTAGTAAGTAGTTTCTCTTTCCACCCTTGTAGCTTTATGTTAACCCTAGCTAATATCCATGCAAACAATTCTTTCTTAGATTGACCCCAGTCTGTGGGAATACCTAAATACTTCCCTGTTTTTTTAATCACAGGAACTCTCAATTCCGTGGCCAAATTTCTCTTCAAAGGTAAGGGACAATTTGCACTAAAATACACCCCTGATTTGTTTAAGTTGATTGCTTGTCCCGACGCATAGCAGTACTGTTTAAGTATCAATGCCAGGTTTTGGCATTCCATAAGAGTACCTTCCATAAAAAAAAGCATCATCTGCAAACAGCAGATGTGAGAGTTTAGGACACATTCTGTTTATCTGTATGCCTTTGATGCTGCCATCTGTGATAGCTTTGTTCATCAACCAGGTTAGGACATTTGAAATCAAGATAAATAAATAAGGCGACAGGGGATCGCCTTGTCTGATTCCTCTCGAAGGGTGGAAGAAAGGGGTGGGTTCTCCATTCAGCTTCACACTAAAAGATACTGTAGATACACACTGCATTATGAGTGTTACCCACTTTTCACAAAACCCCATGTGCAGCATGCAATCCCGCAAAAAATCCCACTCGATTTTGCCATATGCTTTCTACATATCTAATTTAAGTATGGCCTGATGTTTTTTCCTCTTTTTTGTGATGCGCAACTGATGCAAAACTTCCTGTACAATGAATATATTGTCCTGTATTTGTCTGCCCTGAACAAATGCACATTGCTCCGATTCAATAATAGATGGCAGCCACTTCTTTAGTCTGTTTGCTAGGAGTTTTGAAATTACTTTATAACTGAAATTGCATAAACTGATAGGTCTGTATTGGCTAATATTCTCAGGGTTTTTCACTTTGGGGATCAAGGTGATATGTGTCTGGTTCAGGAGGGGATCAAGAGTACCTGTCTGGAAAAAGGTTTGAACTAACTGCAGCAAATCAGTTTTCACGGTATCCCATGATTGTTGGTAAAAGATGCCACTGAAGCCATCTGGGCCAGGTGCTTTGAGTGCTCCCATCTGAAAAACAGCCTCTTTGATTTCCTCCATCAAAGGTACAACCACTAGATCTTCATTAATATTCTGAGATATAGGTGATGGACACTGGATTAGGACAGGCTGGCACTGCCTTGGGCCCTCTGTTTTATATAATTCTCTGTAAAAGGACAGAATATGGTTACGAATCGTTATAGGATCTCTACACCAGATGTTTTCTTCGAATTGTAACATAGTAATTATGTTTCTCTGTCTCCTCTGTATAGTTGATGCATGAAAAAATCTAGTATTTTTGTCACCCCATTGCAGCCACTTAATGCGTGACCTCATACCCCAAAATTGTTCCTCCTGCCGGCGCAATTTCTCTATCTGATAGATAATGCTCTGCTTTTGCTTTTTGCTGGTGTGCTAGTCAGGCTAATTCGTAAGCTCTGTTAGGGCCATAGTTAGTTCTTTTATCCGCGGCCTAGCATTGACAAACTTCTCTTTGCTCCATTGTATCAACATTTTTGAGGTCTCCTGTAATTTTTCTGAAAGAGTGCATGGCTGAATGGTTTTAGTTTTCCATATTTGTTGGATAACTTCGTGATATTCCTCATGTTCTGTCCAGAACAACTCTAGCTTGAAGGCTCGTTTTATCTTCTTCGTCCCTAGATAAAGTCGAAGGATCAGAGGGCTGTGGTCTGAGCCAATAGCTGGAAGGGCTTGGACTACAGCTTCAGGAAAAGTTACTTGCCACTCCAAGGTACATAAAGCTCGATCTAAACGTTTCTTGACTAGATCTTCCCCCTCTCTGTTGTTTGCCCATGTATATGCACACCCATGACTATCCATATCCATCAAAGACAGTTCATTGATCATGTTTCTGAATGCCGTTATACGACTATTATCAGCTTCTTTTTTTCCAACTTTCTCCCATACATACAGAATCTCATTAAAATCTCCCATGCAGATCCATGGGCAGGAATGATGGGGTTTAATGGTTTCCAA
Organism: Eucalyptus sp. ANBG9806169; assembly: GCA_014182395.1. Taxonomy (NCBI): domain Eukaryota; kingdom Viridiplantae; phylum Streptophyta; class Magnoliopsida; order Myrtales; family Myrtaceae; genus Eucalyptus; species Eucalyptus sp. ANBG9806169. The sequence goes on along the minus strand of CM024575.1, from coordinate 15,266,820 downwards.
CATTTGCCATAAGGTCAGTCTCTCTCCGAAGTTGGTAGATGCATGAACAAAAGTAATTTGCATAAGTTGCCTGCTATCTGGATCAGTACACTCCACATTGATAAAGTGTTGTGAGCTATCTTTCACCTTCAAAGACACTTCCTCATTCCACATTAGAGCTAAACCCCCCGCTATGCCTAAAGGATTCACTAGAAAAACTTGCTGAAAAAGTAACTTTTTGCAAACTTTTTCCACCATTGCTTCTTTATTCTTAGTCTCCATTAGAAAGATTAAACTAGGCCTTTCTTGAGCCGTTAAGGCTTTTAGTTCTTGGATTGTCAAGGGATTGCCCAGCCCCTGACAATTCCAACTAATGATTTTCATGGCGTCGCTGATGGCTTATTAGGGCTAGCCACCAAAGCCCATTCTTGTCGTTCCGCAATCAATTGCACAGGGGTATCCAGGAGTTCAGTATCATCAATCAAAAAAGGGATATTCTCAGCTATACACTTCTGTTTTTTGCCTTCTGAATCTTCATGTTCTTCTTGCTGCATTTCCCCACTTTTGATAAAACCTGTTTGTCAAAATCTTTGGCTTCATTATCATACACTCTAGTAGCTTGTTCTATTTCTTTGCCGTGAGAGCTATCTAGTCTTCTTTTGCTGCAGGCTTCTGGTTGCATATCAGGAACTGCCCCATGAGCTATGACATCCATACCACTAGATTGGGAAGGTGTAACAAGTACTGTCTCTTCCACTATAAAGTCTTCTTCAATTTTACCATAAAAAGTTTCCCAATAGGGGCTATGCTCACATGCTTCTGCCTTCAGCCAGGGCCCGTATAGTCCTATATTGTTGTTTGCCCAAGGTGATTGCGCATAAGGAATTTCCCCACAGTCAGAAGCATAGTGCCCTATTCTCCCACAAGAGTAGCAATAGTGTGGGAGACACTCATACTTGAATTCCACCCAAAGCCATTTGGAACCAATATTCAGAATTGCCCCCGATTTCAGTGGAGCATTCAGGTTAATTTCTATTCTCACTCGGCCTCCTTTCTGTTGATGGTTCCCTGTTGTGTCTAAGTGAACATCCATAACTTGCCCGAGTCTACTTCCCAGATCTTTAAAGACTTGTTCTTCTCTCCAGCCAGGGGGAATACCTCCAATACGCACCCAGAAAGCAGCCTTAGTAAAATCATACCGGTGCTCTGGGATTTCCGGCTCGCATTGTCTTAAAACTAGCAAGTTACTAGAAAAAGACCAAGGTGATGTCTTCAGGACCCTCTCTTTTTCCTCTTCCGTTTGAAACACAAAGGTAAATAGCCCAGGTTCTTTTTGCGAACAGTTCTGATTCAGATTTCCATGCTTTTTTCATTGTGGATAAAAAGGCTGGGTAATTGACATTTGGTTTGGAATAGAGCTTACCAAAGAGAATGCGCTTGCATTCCTCCCTTTTTTGCGAAGAAATTTTTGCGGAGGCTTCAACCACATCCTCCTCAGACCACAGGTGACCCAGGCGTTTACATAATGCTGCGACTCGCAATTCATTTTCTTCTTTGCTCTCCATGGATACTAATTTAAGACATTGCTAGATCAAACTGAAGAAAAGAGAAGGCTTATCTTCCCCAGGATCGGCATCGACATCTCCAACAAAGACTGCAGCAGCTAGATCGAGAAAGCTTATCTTCCTGAAGACTAGAGCCAATACTCCGTCATCATATCCATGACTAAAAATTGCTAGATCATCACACCCAACTACTCGATTGGCAGCACATATCTCGATCCAGCAACATCAGAGGAGATTCTATATATTTTTTCTTTTCTTTTTTTTTCTTTTTTTTTTAGGGTTACTACGAGGAAAACGCAGAGAAAAGGGGGAAGAACCGGTGGATCTTAGGGTTTGTGGAAAGGAAAAACTACCATTGTTGTAGATAAAACGCTCATGGAAGAAGCAGGTGTCTCTTAGGGTTTGGGGAAGGGAGGTGCTACCATGCCGGTAGAGAGAAACTCATGACATCATGAGAGGCAAGCCAAAAATGATATAATTGATGTTGAAAGTATCTATTTATGATGCACGTCTGTTTGCTACAGGTAGGCCCTCCGACTCACAAAAGATACGGTATTTGTTTAGGGGCATGTTGTGGAGATATACGGTCCTGAGGCTTCTGGAAAAAAAAGCTCTGGCATTACACGTAATTGCCGAAGCTGAAAAACTAGGAGGTAAATAGTGTTTTTTTTGTTTTTGGATGTTTTCATAAAGTTTCTCAAGTAGATCAATGTAGATGTGCATCGATGCTGTAAGATATGTGTCCACCATATCTTGTTCTGCTGTTTCAGTTTCTTGTAGCATACAGTTCTTTTGTTGTATTGGAAGCATGTCTTCTTGTTTGAAATTCCAAACTGCCCGTGTCAAGAGAAGAAACTTTGAACAGCAACTCATCTTGGAGCATAAGATTCAATGAAGGTGTGTGACGAAGGACAAGACATCCAACAGTAAGTTGATTTTTCAATATCTTTGACCAATATTATGGTGAATGGCTATCTCAGCATCTTCTTGTCCAGTTGAACAACATGTGCAGATACAGTAAAAGATGCTTCCTATTTTATAAAAGTCTAACAAGAATGAGCTATTTTTGCGTTTTTGGGTCGTAAAGAAGTGTGTTAGGCTTCCTCCCTCGTTTTGTCTAGACTCGCTTTCATTTGTTTAATATCTTTCACATGATGTTAAAGCTTCTGCTTATTGAATTGTTTAGGTCACTGTGTATTTGTTGATGCTGAGCATGCTCTCGATCCAGCACTGGCAGAGGCCATCGGTGTAAAGACTGAAACCTTGCTATAAGTCTAGTTGATACTCTCATAAGAAGTGGTTCTGTGGATGTCGTCGTTGTTGATGGTGTAAATAATGTGGTTCCTATGGGTCTCAACGTCAATGCTTTAGAATTTCTCGTGATTACTGTTTTCTCTCTTTTTCCAAGTTCAACGGGTTACTTTGAGGACCTCTTTTTTTGTTTCAATTGGCTTTTGCTGGATGCACTTAAGATGAGCATGTCTGTTGGAAAGAAATCTCTTACTGCTTTTTTGCACTGAGTGTAGGGTTGCACAGGCACGTGTTTATATTTGAGTGCATATACAAGATTGATGAGCCACAATTAAACGTCAGGTGGCTGCTCTTGTCCCCAAAGGAGAACTCGATAGTGAGATGGGTGATGCACACATGGCAATGCAAGCTAGATTGATGAGTCAGGCGCTTCGCAAACTTAGTCATGCTCTATCACAATCACAGACTATGTTGATCTTTTTAAATCAGGTATAATCTTTAGATATACTAACTGGTTTATAATTGCTGGGGGTTTATTGTCTTTTTTATGTAAGCTAATGTTTTCTTTTCTTTGCATGTGCCGGTGTTAAAAGTATATGTAGTCACCATATAGTTGTCAATGGGTTATGAAATTTTTTGTTCTTGTGCTTGTTAGAGCTTGAATTTATTATTAGGCTTGAGGTTATGCTATGAGAATTTGAGTGGGACTGCGATCTTGTTTGATTGGAGCAATTAATTAAATGCGGTCAGGCTGATAAAAGATGTTCAGCTGATACCCACACCGACTGAGATTTTCCAGATGACACAAGTGTTCAACTCCAGTTGATTTTAAATGAGTATGCCTTCTTTTTTATCTTTGTTACAATTACCATGCATATTTGCCGGGACATATTGATGTTAGTTCAATGAGTTCTCTGAACCCATTAGCTTCATCTCAATTCAGGTGAGATCAAAGCTGTCCACTTTGGAGGATTTGGTGGTCCCACTGAAGTTACTTGTGGTGGTTATATGCCTCGATGCGCCTACATATTCGGAAAATAGGGCTTATAAAGAAAGGGGAAGTACCTTTTATCAGCCTGACCACATCTAATTGAGTGCTCCAATCATACAAAGTTGCAGTCCATCTCAAATTCTAATGACTAAACCTTCAAGCCTGCTAATAAATTGAAGCTCTAACAAGCTCAAGAACAAAAAATTTCATGACCCATTGGCAACTATATGGTGATTATAAAAAATTTTAACAGTGACACATGCAAAGAAAAGATAACATTGGCCTACGTAAATAAGGAGATAAACCCCAGCAATTATGAGCCAGTTAGGTTATCTAAAGACTACTTGATTTAAAAAGATCAATACGATCTGTGATTGTGATAGATAATGATAAGATTGCGAAGCGCCTGGCTCATCAATCCATCTTGCATTGCCATGTGTGCATCACCCATCTTACCATCGAGTTCACCTTTGGGGACAAGAGCAGCCACCTGACATTTAACTGTGGCATATCAATCTTGAATATGCACCAAAACGTATTTACCTGCCCGTGCACTCCTTTCACTTGGTGCAAAAAAGCAATAAGAGATTTCTTTCCGATAGATATGCTCATCTAAAGTACATCCAGCAAAAGCCAATTGAAACGAAAAAGGGAGAAAACAGCCATTACGAAAAATTCTAACGTTAAGACCCATAAGAAGCACCTTACTTACACTGCTTATGAGAGTATCAACTAGACTTAGAGCTTGCTCGCCACAATCAAGCTAAGAGATCTCTACATAGAAAATCACTTATGCTCCAACAGCAGGAGCTGCTTCTTCATCGGTAGTGTCAGCTAAGATAATTTCTTCAGAAGCATCGCTGTCCATGGCTTCTTTTTCCGTCACGACGAGAAGCTTCTCCTCAAGTTTCATCATTAAGTTATTGGCGTTCGGTGTCATTTCCATTCAAGAATCCCTTGTAAAGCTTCCTTTGCCACGAAAACTTAGATCGTTCAAATTGTACATGGCGCCGGCCTTAGTGATGAACTCCTTTTTTAATCCAAAATCAACGATGTCGGAGATCGGGCATATCCCCTTGCCAAATCCCAACTCTAACCGAGCAGTTCTAAATGGAGCAGCCAGCTACCCTTGCTAGATTAGGAGTCCGACAATATGTTGCTTTCACATGAATATTTGTTTTAGTTGTGCCGGCAGATAATTTTTAATAATATTTTGTGTTTTTGAAATTTTTTATTTTTCTTCTCTTTTCTTTTTCCATTTTTCTTCTTCTCTTTTTTTTTTTTCTTCCTCCTCCCTCCTTCCTTTTGCTCCAGCAACCGGTGGACCAACCGGCCAGCGGCGAGAGCTCGCCTCGCCTCGCCTCGCTCAATCACTCCCTCTAATTCCATCCTTACAAATCATCCAGGCAACGCCACTTATGGTCACGAACCATTTTCGATCTAAGCAGCCTTTCTAACATGACATGCAAGGTGCATGTGTCTCGCGAAAACCACACGGCATTCTTCACAACTAATCACAGTGAGAGAACATCAACGATCGGGACACAGTTGCACCGATTAACAATCTCTCGAAGTGAACATGGTGACACGAGAGATGTTCACTTCGAGACTTGATAGAAGAGACTGGTCCTGTGGTGGCTTATGAGACCACATTAGGTGGTCCAAGATGCTATTGCAGTCGTTCACATCTCTGGAGTGCATATCTTTTATGGAAAATTCCAAATAAGAATTTGGAATACTTTCATTTTCTTAAATAAGAGCCTGAAATAGATTTTGTTTCAAATAAGAATTTGAAGTGCCATCATTTTCTCAAATAATAGCATGAAGTGGATCTTGTTTAAAATAAAGACCTAAAGTGATCATGTATGTTTCAAATAAATACTTGACTTTCCGACTGGTCAATGGTATTTTAGTCATTTATCTTTTTTTTATTTTCTTTTTATTTTCTTTCTTTTTTTCCTTTTTGTGATTTTTCTTTCGTCTTCCTCAATGGTTGGCCGGCCACCGAAAATGTTGGAAAGGGCTAAGCGAGAGTCACCCTCGCTTGATCTAGCAAGGGAAGGGAAGGGCTTGCCTGGGCGAGACGAACCTCACCTTGGGGAGGTCGCCTTCACAGCCATGGGCAAGGCAAACCCTCACCAAATCTAGGTGAGGGTCTCGCCGCAGCCAACAAGGGTCACCGAGCCCTCATCAGCCCCAAGCAAGGCTGATTCTTGCTAGATTTGGCAAGGGTGGCCTCGCTCACGACCAATGGCCAATGAAGGTGGCCAAGCCCTAGTCGACCCTTACCAGCGGCTAGCGAGGGTCATCGAGCCCTCGCCGATGCCCACTAGACCTCGTTGGAAAGAAAAAAAAAAAAAAAAGGGGAAAAAAGAAAAGAAAATAATAAAAAATAATTTAAAATTAAAAGTTTAATTGGATAAAAATGCCATTGACCGATGGGAATAGTTAACTAATCAACGACCGGCAAGGTGAGGCCCTTATAAATAACTATGGCCACTTTAGGCCTTTATTTAAAATAATCATGGCCACTTCAAGCCATTATTTGACACAAAGTTCATTTCGAGCCTTTATTTGAAAAAATCATGACACTTTATGTCCTTATTTGAAATTTTACTTATCATTTATGAAAGCATTTGCAGAAGAAACTAGCGCATTGGCTCTCTCACCTCAAAAAACAGCCCCTAGCAATTTTTAGCTAATTTTTGTCATTAGGTCTACTATTTTGTAGCTGATAACTTGAAACTCAGCCGCAAGAGTGTTCACAAGCACAGATTATTGTAGGAATTCATGAATTTAAGCCTTTGTAGATGCACAAATGAGGTAACACATCGATGTAGCTAAGTCATGTGCGTCATAAACTCGCGTCGCTGATGTGCATGATAATGGCAGATGACACAGTAGATGTGCGAGCAGGAATCCAACATAAGTACCTCAAGCGTGTACTTCACGCTAGATGCAACGACATACCATTATAAGTTGATGCATTTCTCAAATGCTTTGGCTGCAACAGCAAATCTACTCAATTTTAACATAATGAGAGTACTTACTAACTGATATGGGCCTTCCACAGACTACCTTTGATACAACATTGTCACCATAACATAACTGCTTTTGCAAAAGCTAAGACTACACTGTGGATTAGACCATGAAACGTAGAAAAAGAAAAGGCTTGCATAGCTAAGCTAAGACAATCCTTAACAGTTTCAAGTTGTCAGTTTAAATAGAGACAAATCATCCTTATAAGAATGGACAATTCATAGTACAATTAGTGCTCGCACCAAGATTGTCAATAGGACAAGGTAAGAAATCTTAACTCCCAATAGTGCGCTCATATTTTGGCCATCTGCGGTTGCATCCCAAACCATTTTGCCACCTAAGTTGATAATCAGGAATAAGTTGAAAGCATCCTACAGGAGTGAGTTTGCTATCTTGTTCGTAATGCAATCAGGCACGAGCATGTACCTCGCTACTGGCTGGATTTCTCTCTGTCCTCCTCCAATGCTTTCTTTATGAAACTCGATACGATAGAGGCCAACTCTGCCTGATGCGAGGAATATCGATGATCTGCTCCTTCTATAATCTGCAGCTTGTGGTTGGATATGATTTTTGCGAACTCTAGTGCATCTGATACTGGGATAAGTTCATCAGCAGATCCATGAACTGTCAAAACCCTGTATCAAAGTTTCAGTAATCACGTATAGTAGAAAATAATCTACTTTTCTTCGGGTTATAAACTAGCTGCAATAGGAAACATACTTAGGATATTCGTCTACCATCCCTCATGGCAAAGCTTTGAAACTTAAACAAAAACGCTTAAAAATAGCTAGAGTTCTTTTAATCTTTATGTTCTCGAGCACAAAGGGAATCCCTTTCAAAGCCAGCCTCGACCAATGGGACAGGACAGTAAGGACTGAAAGTAGTCTCTTAACAACCTATAACGGCTCTCTGTTACGAAATAAAAATGAGAGGCTTCATCTACACAGGATTAAGGTATTTCTTTGTCCTACTAGGATGAACTCATTGCAAGGATTCACTAGAAATCATCATTAGATATCAACAAGTATCACGATACAGTCATTACAAAAGCAGCAGTACGTCATGTACCATCGAGAAAATAATACCTGCAATTTTTGTCAATCTGAAGACATGCTTCGTGCATATTGGTATTTAAGCAATCCATCAGAAATTCGTATTTCACATCATGAATAATAAGTCCTGCACAAAGCAGAAATAAAACTTAGAAGAATCCGTGACGATTCCTTGCGCCCACATAACTTCAAGGATGAAAGTGCCATGCACAAACTTACCAGCAAATGGCCAAGTTCATATTTAGATTTCTCTATCGACAAAATTAAGAATTACAGCTTTCCAAAGGGAAACTAATATGCCATTGAAGTCACTTCTTGAGAAAGGCAACAATGAAAGAACCAACAAAGCTAGACGCCATCCTCTGTGGAAAAACCAGGGTTCCCAGAATTCGCTCAAATAGCAGTGATCGGCAAAGTTTATGTGCATTCCAATTCATGGTTCACCAGCATCTTGGAATGCTAGATTTGGCATTCTGAGCATTCTAGACGAAATAAAGGAAGATAAGGAACGCGATAATCTATAAAAACATACTATATACATTTTTTTTACCAATTACATACTGCATATGATTTGACCTGCCCTTAATACATACTATATACGATTTAACTGTAAAGGGAAGATATCAATCCATTAAATGTGCTCTGAACACAACATATTTAATTTACTCGAGTTTGAGCTTTAAAAATGTTCTGCATCCGAGTGTATGAATTTCATTATGGAAAAGCGTTCCTAAGAAGCCTACCCCCTTTGCACCACATTCGAAAATGTAGTGTTCCACTTTCTCCTCTTTGTTGCGCATACCAAATTGAACTGCAAACTAGGTAAAAACTCCTACAAAGAAAGAGCGCCACTTGTTTCCTTCAAAAAAAGAAACAACTGTAGAAGCTGCAAGTATTTAATGAATGAATACCTGATTTAGTCTTGAGATCAATGAATCCATCCTCCTTAATTCTTTGCACGGAAACTGTGCCCGAGCAATCTTCAATTCCCCCCTTCATAGCATAACGGCCAGAGACATTGACAACAGTATATATATCATGATACTTAGAAGCATAAAGAAGAACTACACGGCCTCCTGCAACAACGTTAGAAGATCAATCAACTTAAGTAAAGTGACACCAACTAATTTGCAAAGTGAAAAGATTTGGGCTGTTTTCTATTATGCAGATTTCACATATGTCCGCAGGCATTTGGCAGGCATTGATGTATTTTTTTTTTTTTTATACAACAGGAAGCAGAAGCAAGTGCAAATCGATCCAAACTATGTATGAGCTATTCCCTCCCCAAAAACAGAAAAATTCAAGAAACCATTTGTGATTTCACAAACCTTTGCTATGCCCCACAATTGCACTGGTCACCCGATTAGCTCCATTGAAGTGCTCAATAACAGCACGAAGATCATCAGCTTCTCTCCAGAGGTTAACGTCTGTACCTTCACTCTCTCTAGAAAGCATGAGTTTTATAAGAGTGTTAAGGCAAAAGGAAAGGATTATTAGAAGCAAGAACTGCTTTCCTGTCTAACCGGTGTCCAGTTCTAAAAACTTATACCAAGATCAAATCAATCGCCTTAGACATAACTATAAGCCATCAATAATGATTATGCTTTCAGGATCGAGCATGAGTCCTAATGAAGCAACCATTCAAAGAGTGGATGACCTAAAGCATGCAATAAAAGCTACAAAAAAACCTTGTCCCTGTCCTGTTTCCATGTGAGGTAAGAGCCCTCATGATGCCTTGGTTTAATAAAATGTCAAGACTGCTGAAATGATCAGTCTCTTAGTACCCACACTTTCACCTGGGCCAGAAGGTACAACTAGGATCTAATAATGCCCAAATTATATATCATAGACACATCACCCACTGTGTGAAATTTGGGCAAATATTTACAGCTAGTAAGACAACCATGATTTGAATGGGATTGCCGATGATAAAGAGGTTTCTAATAACAATGACCTGAAAAAAGAGAATATTGACAAGACCAATCAGGGAAGGTATGGTTTGATTTTTCAATAGCTAAATGAGTCAACAAGAGGAGGGATATCAAAACTAAAGAGATATCTAAAAGGACATTTGAAATAGCAGTCAAGCAATCCAAGTTTGGGAGAAGGAACAACAGACAAATTGCTACTAAAATTTACAACTAAAGACCAGAATCAGCATTTAGCTGAACTAAATCTTTGAACAGCCAAAATGCCCAAATTGACAGCATTGTTTCTGCTATGACTCTAAGCACGGTGTTTACTGAAACCGGCAATATTTCTTAAAGACTCTTTCTTTCTTTATCTCTCTCCCTCCCTCACTTCCTCCTCACATAAATGGACTTAGCGGCAAAATTATATCTACATTTGACGAGTATATTTCAGCATACCCATTTCCAGCAGAGTCAAAGCGGAAAGCACTAATACCCTCCTTCTCCAAAGCAGCAGCAAGATTCACCATCGTGTCATTTTCCTGCACAACAGGTAGAAAGAAAAAGTTAAAGCTCACTTGCAGAACTGTCAATTTTACCGGAGAAAGGAAGTCTGCCGTATCGCAGTAGCAAACAATGCCACGGCTTATACATACTCTTATTTCTGCCATTTTCCAAATTATATAAATCACTGTACCTTGGAACACCGGAAGGCGTGACAGAGGATCACCATCTCCGAAGATCCAGTCTCATGCAACAGCCCCACCAGTTTCTCCCCATGCTTGTTCGGTATCACGACTCTCTGCTGCTGAACAACTGAACAGAGAAAACTTAACGAATTAACACCACCGCTCACCATATGCGCGAGCAGAGTATGGACCGTAAAGTAAAAAACTTCAGCACTAGATGCTGACATAATTGAGAATGAAGCATCTCCCCCATTCAACCATTGCGCACTTCCCCCCATACGAGTTCTAGCACTAGCCAAAATGACCTGAAGGGTATCAGTCGTACTTAAACAGAGTTCACTCCGAAACAGCGACACGATCGAGAATCAGGAGTAACCCATCTCCCACCGACGAGTATCGTCACTCGAGCAATAAGAGATTCAAAACGAGACGACCCGCGCATGAGCATGCGCAGATACTAGCACGCCGGAACGCCGAAGAAGCTCACCAGCGAGCTGAAGTTACCTGGGTTGTGAGTGGACTGAGACATCCTCAGCGTCGCTGCGAACTTGGGGTTGCTCCCCGTCGACCGGGTCAGGAAGATCTCCGGCTAACGGCGGTTCTTGGACGGAGGAAGGAATCGAGAGCGGCGGCGTCAGGTGGACGGTCTGGAGATTGCATCGGCATCAAGCGACAAGCATTTGACATCGAAATCGGAATCATGAGCTCCGAGGAAGTAGCGGGAGGGGAGAAACGACTTACCAGGCGTTTAGTCAGCTGCGCTCTGCATGGAAATCACCAGTCTCGTCCGTCCGAAGTCGACACTGCTCCGACGATAATCTTGCTCTTTATAACGCTGGGCTTTCTTCTAAGGTTTAACTGCGTCTCTAATGCGTCATAAGCTAATTGGCTGGCTAGTATATGCGACGACGAAAAGGAAATAATCTTTAACCGGCCTCCTTTGTAAACTTTTAGGTGCCGTTTACATCAAATAATATATGTAATTTGATATAAATGTATTTGATTTTATTATTGTGGTCACCAAATAATAGATAGAATCTTTAAATTTCGTATCCTATTGTTCCTTAGTAGAATTTTAGACGTAGCTTAAACGGACGAAAAAGAACTTGACAGATCACGATAACCTTGTTGGAGGAAGAAAGGGGAAAAAATATCTTAAAATCTGGGAAATAATTCAAATGTTTGACCCTACTCGAAATTTTCGGCCGGCCGATGACGATGCCGAGTGGAGTAAAGTCTATGGACATCCATTGAGCGTGCAATTCAACGCGAGCACACATCATTATCCTAGTGAAAAAATTGACAGCTTGCTCGAAAAGGACCAAAGGAAGCTGACGGAAGAGGACACCATCGAAAAGGACCAAATGAAGCCTTTTCAAAGCGGGAGGTTTAACCACCGAGGGTCCGCCTTAGTGGCCACCCTTCCATCTTGAAAGGGGGAGGTTAGGGGTTCAAATCCCCACCTTCTCAGGAGGGATTGGGGGTGGGGAAGATTTCATTTCAGGAGTGGGTTTCGACTCCCACGCCCTGTAAGGAGGCAAAGTAAAAGTCTGAGAGTGAGTGTTAGAGTAGGATTAGCGTAGAACTGACCAAAAAAAAAAAAAGTGAGAGGTTTGACTTCGAGATGCTCGCAATAATTGACATGTATTTTAAGTCAAGAGAACGCCAGATTTGACGTTGTCCCCTTCGCTCGATATTTGACCCTTGAAGGTGTAGAGAGTAATGTTTTGCCATTCTTCAGATAAACGTTGCACCGGCAGCAGCCCTCCTTTGACTTCTGATATGGCTAAAAAATAATCCGTCTTGAATCGTCGCCTATCTCCAAGCCACATCTGCAAATAAATCTCCTGCAATCCAAAACTAGCATCGCAGAAGAGAAGTCCCATACATCTTGCACAAAAATCACAAAATCAGTCGAAGCATGATGTAAAGTCGAGAAAATGCCAAATTTCAGAGAATGGCTGTAAAGTCAAGGATCGTTATTGATTCAAAGTTGCCATGGCGAGCAAGCTGTCAATTTTTCGCTAGGATAATGATGCCTGCTCGTGTTGAATTGCACACTCAGTAAATTTCCGTAGACGTTACTCCACTCATCATCGCCATCGGCAGTTCGGAAAAATTTTGGGTAGAATTAGACATTTGAATTATTTTGCAGATTTTTAAGATATCTTTTCCCCTACCATCCTCCAACTATGCCCAACCGATGGGGCAGGCCCGATTGAGCGTGTTGGCCCAAATGGAGCAGCAGTCCGTCTCCCTCTCCTTCTCTCAAGCGGTGAGGCAACCTCCACAACGCCTGTAAAATAGCTGAAGGGGAGGAGAGATGTGGCTGAAACTTCTTTTTCATTCAGAATCTCGAAGTCTTTTACAAAGACGCATAACACAAAACACCACTAAAATAGGATCCATAACTACCAATGTTCTGTATAAAACACTCACTCTACTAACTCCTTAAAACTAAGACAACTAACACACAAATTAGCTAAACATGTGTTGACATCTAATTTTGGAAAAATAAAATTGCATTTTGAACAAATAAAAGGAAAAAATGAAAGAAAATGGGGGCAATTGATTTGATTGATTATGCATGGAAATTTGAAATTCTTATAGGTATTCGGATTTTGTTAAATGCGGAAGCAATTGAATAAGGGGCAAGAATTTTTGTAAAATGAAAGGAATCAAGTAAAATCGAGCTGATTGCGAAATCACGTTCCGATTTGCAGGCTTGATTTAATGCAACAAGAAATGGCAACTCGGGAAATGCCATGTAAAGAGACCGTTTCGAATCACTATAAAAGAGAGGCTCACTTTTCATGACAAGAAGAGGAGAGCGGAGCTCAGGAGGCGATTTTCAAAAAAATTCAGAGCAAATGTGAGGAAGGTTTTCTCCTTCGTTTCTTTCGAGTTCAAATTTCTTTAGGGGAGTCGACGATCTCGAGAATTCTTCGATTGGTCTATTGGGTGGTGCAGTCCTCTTGACGATGCCCCATGTTCATCATGCTTCATGGATATTGACGACAAGCATAAAGCTAAGTCGAGCTTTCTTTTTTTTTCTTTTTTTTTTAAGTTTGATTGTGTGCAATTCCAATTTGCTATTCGCACTAAGGTGATTATATTTTTTCTTGCCTAGATTAAACTCCTATATCTCCGACGATAATTCCAGCAGCGAGACATCGAAGTGGCCAACGTACCTAAGCGGCGATTGCCATCCAAATGATTTCACTGTGATAAAACCAGGTTGTTTCTCTCCCTATTAAAGTTGTTCACCCCATATTTTCACCTAATTTACTTTGTTTTGTTCTGATGTTGTGGTCACAGGCAATTCAATGCCGAACAAAAGGCCACACAATTCCATATTCCACCATAATTGACAAGAGAGAGAGACGGCAAGAGAAGCGGGCGTCCACTCAAAAAGTTATTGGATGAAACTAACAAATGATCAAATCAAGAACTAGCCATATGCCCACCAACGCTGCTGCAATTCCCCTGCTTTAGTTTTATTTTTATTTCTTTCTTTTGCTTATTTTATGTTATATCATTGTGTTTTAAATTTTGTTATTATTGTTTAAGTTAGAATATGGTTTGTCAATGTTAATATTTGTGCATTTTGTATGCATTGTCCGTAGGGATTTTGTCCGAAATTAATGTAATTATTAATTTGATCCGAGAAACATCGGATCATTTTTTTATTATATTAATTTTTGGACTTTTTTTGGTGAAATTTTAAATGTTAAATCACAATAATTATTTAATTTGGTCCGTAGGACTTCGGATCAGATTTGTAATTGTTTTGATCTCCTTGTTGTGATAATTAGGGTTAGAATAACCGTTAATTTGACCTGTGAGATAATAGGTTATTTTTTCGATTATTTTAATCATTTCTTGCTTTATTTTATTGATAGTTTAGACTTAATATTTATTTAATAATTAATTATTTAAAAAAAAATCAAAATTCTGCCCGAGCATATAAGTTTAGTAAATCGACATGTAGGATTAGGTTTATGAAATTTTCGTCATCTAGTGATTGTTGCTAAGTTCATTGCTCGTCATTAGAACTAGGTCATTTGATTAAATTGCATATTTAATTGTTGCATTTCTTTAATTTTGAATTTCATGGAAAATACAAAAATTTAGAATAAATTCATTTCATGCTTTAGGATGGATTGCATGCTTATTCATGTTATATAGTTTAGGTCATATTGCCACGTCATATCATTTCATGTTAAATTAGTAGCATGCATTGCACGACTTTCATTTAAATAAAGTGAAAACAAAAATTGAGTGATTGCTTATTAATTAGAAATCATATCTAGGATTATTAATATGAATTCTGACCTAACAACGCAGTTGCTTTCGTTGCTTTGAGGTAAGTCCTGCATTATTTTATTCGCTTTCTCGGGTGTTAAAATTGGTGGTTTGTGCACTCGCATGATCACCTCACACGTTAGGAAAATGAATTAAAATCAAATCAAGCTGCTTGCAAAACATTTTTAAAAATTAAAAAGAAATGGTACCGAAAGGGCACTAGAATAGTCTAGTGTAACCAAGTCCCCGTACCCTTAGTCTCTGGTTCGTAGGAGTAAAATAATTCTCCCATTATTTTGCTTAGATGTCTAATCGACCTACCAAAAACAGATTAGTGGCGACTCTTAGATAGTATTTTGCATGTTTAAAAAGTTTAGACTCAAGTCACGATTTGGTATGGGCTTGGGAGAGCCCGAGCTAAGTTTAAAAAAACTTAGCAGTCCATTAACCTAGTTTTAGGCGGTGAACCCGAAAAAATTAGGTCGCGACAACATGACTACTAACTCTTAAAGACTAGAATAACTGAAAAGCCAAATTAGCAAAACATGTAGAAAAAACAACTATTATTTCAACAATCCCTTCCTTAAACTGATGTTTGCTAACATTTAGTTTAAAGCCTTGACTCGTTTTCAAAGTGCATACCTAGTAACCTTCGAGCTTCACAAATGACTCTATCTTGAGGGCTTTGGTGAATATATCAACAACCTGATCTTCACTTCTGTAGTAGATTAGATCAATTGTTCCATCATTGCTAAGATCTCTCAAAAAATAAAACTTCACATCAATATGCTTGCTTCTTCCATGTAACACAGGATTCTTGGAGAGTTTGATTGCTGAGTTGTTGTCACAAAAAACTTTAGTAGCTCCCGGTTGCTTGAATTGCAGCTCCTCAAGCATTCTTCTTAGCCAAATAGCTTGACAAGCACAAGCTATAGCAGTAACAAATTCAGCTTGTTTACTTGACAAGGTGACAATTGATTGCTTCTTGGATGACCACGAAATAGCACCTGTCCCAAACATAAAAGCATAACCCGAAGTGCTCCTCCTATCATCTTGTTCTCCTGCATAATTACTATAAGTTTTTTTTACTCTTCTTGTAAAATAGCCCAAAGTCTCTAGTTCCTTACAAGTAACAAAGGATTCTCTTGGCAGCTAACAAATGCATTTTTGTAAGATTCTCTTGGCAGCTAACAAATACATTTTTGTAAGATTCTCTATATATTTACTGATTAAACTCACATAGTATATTATGTCTGGTCTTGTTGCAGTTAGATACATCAAACTGTCTACAATTTGTTTGTAAAGTGTGCTATCAACCTTCATCCCTTCATGATCTTTGTATAACTTTAAGCCAAACTCAACTGGAGTGTTTACGTGGAACTTGTCCAAAATGTCTCCCACCTATTTCTTTTGAGAAATAAAGATCCCATCACCCGATTGTATCACTTCTATGCCAAGAAAATAAAGCATCATACCAAGATCAGACATTTTAAACTCATCCATTATAGATTTCTTGAATTCTTCAAACATTGCATCACAATTTTCAGTAAATATAATATCGTCAACATACAAGCAAACAATGAGCATTTTCCCTTTATCTCCAATCTTGACAAAAAGTGTATGCTCATAAGGACATTTTGAAAAACCAACTTTAAGAAAATAAGTTTCAATACGACTATACCAAACCTAAGGGGCTTATTTTAGCCCATAAAGAGCTTTCTTCAATCTATAAACTTTATGCTCATTTTCAATATTAACATAACTAAGAGGTTGTTCAACAAATATCTATTCCTCCAAGTACTCATGCAAGAATGCCGATTTGACATCTCGCTGGAATAAAAGTCAAGAATTATGTGCTACCAATGCAACCACCAATCTAATTGTGTCACGTCTTGCAACTGGAGAAAAAACTTTTGTATAGTCAATCATGTATTGCTGCTTGTTACCATTTGGCTACCAAACATGCTTTGTATTTGTTAACTTCACCACCTTTTTTTTTTTTTTTCAGTTTTGTTTTAAAGGCTCACTTTACACCAATGGTTTTGTGTCCATTCGGAAGATCGAATAGCTCCCAAGTATCATTTCTTTCAATGGCATCAATTTCATCATCCATCGCTTTTCACCAATTTTCTTCTATGACAGCACTCTCAAAAGTTAGAGGTCATAGTCTGAAAATAAAGCAAAGTGAGTAATTGAATCTCCAATTCTAATTACCTCATAATCTTCCATCCAAGCAGGCCTTCTTCTAACGCAGCGAAGAGATTGAGCTTCTTCTTCATTGACTTAAGTGATTGTTGGTGAAATTTCAACAGCTGTAGAAGTCGTATTTGATGAATTTTTGGGCATATAAGGTGCTGAAGTCTGCTCCTATTCAGCATCATTATCATAAAGGACTTGGGTAGGCTGCTGCCTATTCCAATCCCAAGTATTCTCTTCATCAAAAACAACATCCATACTAGTCACAATCTTCTTTGTTATTGAATTGAATAATTTATATGTTTTGGATGCTTCACTTACACCAACAAAGGCACGTTTTTTAGCTTTGTCATCAAGTTTCTTTCTTTTCTCATCCGTGACATGGGCATATGCGATGCATCCAAAGATTCTGAAGTGATCTACAGCCGGTCTTCTCCCACTCCAAGTCTCTTTTGTGTCATATTTTGAATAGCAAAAGTTGAACTTCTGTTCAAAACATGAATGCTCCAATTTACTGCTTCTGGCCAGAATGTCTTTAGAACTCTTCCTCTTGCCAATAAGCTTCTCACCATACTGAGAATGGTTCTATTTTTCCTCTTAAATACACTATTTTGTTGTGGTGTATATGCGACCGTAAGCTCTCTTCGAATGTCATGCTTCTCACCATACTGAGAATGGTTCTATTTTTCCTTTTATTATTAGGCAGCCTAATATAACATTCAAATGCATAATGACCAAATTTATGACATCTAAAGCACTCTACCTTGGATTTGTTAAGATCTTGTCCTTTGCTTTTGCCTTAAAATTGGTCATTATTGGCTTTGAAATTCCCGGTAACATCTCTATTCCCTCGATCTCCCCTTCCTCTACCTCTATCTCTACCCCTTCTTATGTTCATGGACCAATAAGGAGCTTTGCAATTCATCAAGAGAGAGAGCATCTATGTCTTTCGACTCTTCAATTGAGCAGACAACATAATTAAACTTTGGTGTAAGAGAACGCAAAATCTTCTCCACAATAGTGACGTCATCTATCTTCTCGCCATGGAATCGCATTTTGTTGCCGATCTCCATTGTTCTGGCACAATAGCTGATGACAAATTCTTCATCCTTCATCACTAGTGTCTTAAAATCTCTTCTCAAAGCTTGAAGCTGTGCACGCTTCACCCTAATAGAGCCTTGATATTTCTTCTTCATAAAATCCCAAATATCCTTGGAGGTTTCTTTGCAAAGAATAGTTTCCAAGATGGGACGATCAATAGCCTAAAAGAGATAATTTTTTGCCTTCAGGTCCTTCAGCTTTCTAGCTTCCAATTCTGCTTTCTGGGAATCAGTCAAAGCCATACCTGCTAGTGGCTCTTGAATTCCAGATTCGACGACTGAGCAATACTCCTTTGACCATAAAAATTCTCCATTAGCATGCTCCAATGGTCATAATGACCATCAAAGCGTGGAATTACTGGTTGAACAAAATTGTCGGTGGCCATTAGAAATGTTGTTGCTGCAATTATCTCACGAAAATATCTCACACCTCTAAATCTTCTTTATCTTTTTAAAACTCTCTCACTCTTCTCACAGGCTCTGAAACCACTGTAAAATAGCTAAAGGAGAGGAGAAAATAAGGCTGAAATTTATTCTTTTTCATTCAGAATCTCAAAGTCTTTTACAAAGACAAATACATAACATACAACACCACTAAAATAAGACCCATAATTACTCATATTCTGCATAAAGTACTTACTCCACTAACTCCTAAAAACTAGGACAACTAACACACAAATTAGCTAAACATGACTCCACTAACTCTTAAAGACTATAATAACTGAAAAACCAAATTAGCAAAACGTGCAGAAAAAAACAACTATTATTTCATCAAAGACCACCACCAGAGAGCGAGTCACTGAGTTCAAAAGCTAGGGAAAACCGAAAACTCGGCCTCACTTGCCAAGACACAAACCCCATATTCATTCTCTTCGTACCTCTCTCTCTCTCTCTCTCTCTCTCTCTCTCTCTCTCTCTCTCTCTCTCTCTCTCTCTCTCTCTCTCTCTCTCTCTCTCTCCTCGGCTTTCACTGCGATGGCACGTCCGCAGTAGATGCTCCACCGTGCGGATGTGCCGCCGCTCCTCCGTCTCCTCCCTTCCGCCCAAATCTCCACCGGCGTAGCTGCTAGCATCCGGTGGCGGCCATGGCCAGGCTCTTCCGGGGCGCGTGCTGTCTCCGGCGCCACCTGCTTCAACTAGAGGTGCGTCGGAGAGTCGTACTTCGCTTTTTGCTTCCCTTGCCCCTATCCGCTTTGTCTGCAATATTTTTTTCTCTTGTTTTGTTGGGGGTGCTTTCGTGCTGTGCAGCGAGTTGAAGTTTCGGTTTTTACCAGCGTTATCGCGGTCAGAAATGCGATTCGCTCGTTCGCATGAGCTGCTGAGTTTCTCACTTCGATCGTGATCGTGCTTCGCAGGGCCGGAGAACAGGGGCGTTGGGGTCGTATTCCTAGTTTTGTAACTTTTCATTTAAAGGTTAGCTTCACGAACCTCGTCACATGGTTTGAGTTCTAAATGTTGGTCCTTTTACAATCCGAGCAGTGTGAACAAGCTGAGAGCTTGTTTATAAGGGATATGGTTTGTCCTTTGGTTGCGAGCCTATCGCAGTATTCCTGTCCCTACATTACCTTCCAACATGTGCAAATGCTAAATGCATGCATGCCCGTTTCGATCAGTTATGCATATTCTCTAGAGGACAGATTTCTTTTGAAGGAAAAAGATTTTTTTTGTTTTTTTTTGGGGGGGATTGTGTGATATCTATTCGCTTTAGTTGTATAGAGAAATATAATTTATTTTTTTGTTGTGAAGGTAGGAGAAAATCGAAATCTGACGGTAGCGACTCTATTGACGAAAATCTGTCTAAGAAGGAGTTGGCCCTTCAACAAGCTCTGGAACAGATCACTTCCTCCTTCGGAAAGGGATTGATTATGTGGCTCGGCCAATCTCCCTCCCCCAGACGTGTCCCGGTGATTTCCGCCGGTTCCTTTGTTCTGGATATAGCTCTCGGTACTGGTGGATTTCCAAAGGCATCGACACATTGCCACTTATTCAGTTTTTCATTAATTACGGAATTGATATAATTGATGTTTTTTTTTTTTTTGGGTCAAAAGGAGAGCATCATATATACTTACTTAAAAGGAGTCTTACAAGACAAATAGGGACTAATGTCCGAACATAATAGATTCCATAAAGACGTAGGAGGAGTATTCCACCAATTAAGAGGGAGTTTGTTTGCTCGGTGAGTTCGTGCTATCCAATCCGCGGCGGAGTTTTCTTCACGAGTGCAATAATTTATCTTCACATTAGGACACTGGTCCAATTCACGTCTGCATCTGAGGATAGTTTCGTTTAGGTTCCACTGGATTTCAGCCCGGCCCATAATCTGTTCAACGACAGGAGAACAGTCACTTTCGCAAGTCCATTGAAGTAGTTGACTACGGAAGCCTCCCACGTGCCTCAGCTGAAGATCCTTAATATAAAGAATTCCATGTAATATTGCTTCGGCTTCGGCTTCTTGTGAAGAATAAACCCTAGACGTACAAGCAAAGCCTTCGAGCACCTGCCCTAGCGAATCCCTCACGAGACCAGCAACAGAGCAAAGAAACTCACCCGGAAACCAAGAAGCATCAACATTCAACTTGAGATCTTGTCGATCCGGTGGATTCCATCTACCAGGTATGCTTCGATTAGGGTGTAATCGCTTCTGGGTTTTCTGTCCTCGGGTAAGATGGAAGTGTTGATCTTGTACATTGCTCAGGAGATCTGCACAGTTCGGGGCTTTTGCTCGGAAGATCCATCCATTTCTTGCCTTCCATATGTGCCAGAGAACGAGGCCGATGAATTCTCGTTTAGGTATGTCCATGGTCGCTTGGAAAGCTTCCATAATCCACTGGTCTGTTCTTCGATTGTGCTTGTGGGACTCGAGTCCGCTGAAAGTTGGAAGCTTCCATATACCTTTTGTCCATTTACATAAAAAGAACAAATGCTCTGTTGTTTCAACCTGCGTATGACAAGCTTGGCATAATGGGTCATGAACGATTTTTCGTTTATGTAGGTTTTCTCTCGTGGGAATGGCGTTTTGACAGAGAGCCCAAAGGAAAGTCTTGATTTTTGGTGGCACAACGAGGCTCCAGATTTTCGTCCATAAGGTACGGGGTGGTTGGAAAGAGCAAGAGGCTTTGTTATGGTTTTTTCTTGTGGTTTCGAATGTGCTCATTGTAGCCACTCTTAACAGAGTATTTCCCTGTATTATTACCTGTCCAAACAAGGTAATCTAATTGCGGTTGTGGGCTCAGTGGGATAGCTAAAATTTCATTTACGATACTTGAGTTATAGAACTGTTGAATCTTCTGTACATTCCATTCTCGGGATTCTTCCTGTATAAGCTCAGATACCATCGAGGTTCTCGTTGGATTAATTTGTCCTCCAATCACCCCTTGCATTAACCACTTATCTTCTCGAATGCGAATAGATTGCCCGTCTCCAACTGACCATTTGATGTTTTCTTTGATTATGTCTCGGCCAAATACCAAGCTCCGCCATCCCCATGAGGGGCGTCTGCCCGTGCGTGCTGTCAAGAGATCCCCATTCGGATAGTAGATTCCTTTCAACACTCTACTCCACAGAGCGAGGGAGAATTGGATAGTCTCCGGACACCTTACCCAACATGGCACAATTAAAGGTAATCGATCCTTGAAGCCCATTCCTCCTTCATCCTTTCGAGTTTTCATCACCTCCCAGTTTTTCCAATGAATACCCCTCTGATGATCACCTTTTTGCCACCAGAATGATGCAATTCGCTGTTCGATGGCTCTGCAGACAGAAACTGGCAGCTTAAATATGGACATCGCATACATCGGGATGGACTGAACAACACTCTTAATCAACACCTCCTTCCCGGCCTTAGTAAGTAGTTTCTCTTTCCACCCTTGTAGCTTTATGTTAACCCTGGCTAATATCCATGCAAACAATTCTTTCTTAGATTGACCCCAGTCTGTGGGAATACCTAAATACTTCCCTGTTTTTTCAATCACAGGAACTCTCAATTTCGTGGCCAAATTTCTCTTCAAAGGTAAGGGACAATTTGCACTAAAATACACCCCTGATTTGTTTAAGTTGATTGCTTGTCCCGACGCATAGCAAGATCTTTGTTTAAGTATCAATGCCAGGTTTTGGCATTCCATAAGAGTACCTTCCATAAAAAAAAATAGCATCATCTGCAAACAGCAGATGTGAGAGTTTAGGACACATTCTGTTTATCTGTATGCCTTTGATGCTGCCATCTGTGATAGCTTTGTTCATCAACCAGGTTAGGACATTTGAAATCAAGATAAATAAATAAGGCGACAGGGGATCGCCTTGTCTGATTCCTCTCGAAGGGTGGAAGAAAGGGGTGGGTTCTCCATTCAGCTTCACACTAAAAGATACTGTAGATACACACTGCATTATGAGTGTTACCCACTTTTCACAAAACCCCATGTGCAGCATGCAATCCCGCAAAAAATCCCACTCGATTCTGTCATATGCTTTCTGCATATCTAATTTAAGTATGGCCTGATGTTTTTTCCTCTTTTTTTGTGATGCGCGACTGATGCAAAACTTCCTGTACAATGAATATATTGTCCTGTATCTGTCTGCCCTGAACAAATGCACATTGCTCCGGTTCAATAATAGATGGCAGCCACTTCTTTAGTCTGTTTGCTAGGAGTTTTGAAATTACTTTATAACTGAAATTGCATAAACTGATAGGTCTGTATTGGCTAATATTCTCAGGGTTTTTCACTTTGGGGATCAAGGTGATATGTGTCTGGTTCAGGAGGGGATCAAGAGTACTGTCTGGAAAAGGTTTGAACTAACTGCAAGCGGATCGGTTTTCACGGTATCCCATGATTGTTGGTAAAAGATGCCACTGAAGCCATCTGGGCCAGGTGCTTTGAGTGCTCCCATCTGAAAAACAGCCTCTTTGATTTCCTCCATCAAAGGTACAGCCACTAGATCTTCATTAATATTCTGAGATATAGGTGATGGACACTGGATTAGGACAGGCTGGTACTGCCTTGGACCCTCTGTTTTATATAATTCTCTGTAAAAGGACAGAATATGGTTACGAATCGTTATAGGATCTCTACACCAGATGTTTTCTTCGAATTGTAACATAGTAATTCTGTTTCTCTGTCTCCTCTGTATAGTTGATGCATGAAAAAAATCTGGTATTTTTGTCACCCCATTGCAGCCACTTAGGGTGCGCATGATAACACTTTTGTTTCTCTATTTCTCTGTTTCTCTGTTCCCCGGAACAGGTTTGGAATGTAAACCGTTTGGTAACGCATTTGATTTCTCTATTTCTGAAACAGATTTCTACTTCAGAAATAGAGAAATCGAAGAAATCATAAGTAGAAATTTTCTACTTCTCTGTTTCTGAAGTAGAAATAGAAATTTTTTTTTTCTCCATTTGAGCATTTCTTCATTCACGGGCTTTAAAAAATCCTTAAAAATGAATAAATAAAAATATAATTTATTATAAAAATATAATTTATTCTTTTTATTTTTTATTTTTATTATAAATATTATTTTTATTTTTATTATAAATATTATTTTTATTTTTAATAAATAAATTTAATCGAAATAAATTTATTTATTAAAAATAAATTTAATTAAATATCATTTTATTAAAAATAAAAATAAATATATTCATTTTATTCATTTAAAAATAAAAATAAATTTATTAAAATAGATTAAAAATAAATAAATTATTTTTATTTATCATTTTATTTTTAGTTTATTAAAAATAAATTATTTATGATAAATAAAAATAAATTATTTTTATTAAAATAAAATTATTTTTATTTGTCTTGAGTATTTTGCCAAATAATTTTTTTTTTTTTTTATTCATTTTAAAATAAATTTATTCGTAAAATAAAATAAAATAGAATAAATAAAATAAATTTATTTTTAAGGATATTTTTATTTTAAAATGAATAAAAAATAGATTAAAAATTATTTTTAAGGATATTTTTATTATTAAAATAAATTTATTTTTAAGGATATTTTTATTTTTATTCATTTTAAAATGCAAATAAAAAAATTATTTTGTATTTGAGGATGTCCTATGTTGTTATCTAATTAATTTTTATTCCTAGAAATAGAAATTTTATTCTCGTTATCAAACTGATTTACCCGAAATAGAAATTTTGTATTGTTATCAAACGGGTTTCTTTGCTCGGAAACTTGGCCGGGAATAGAAATTGAGAAATCAATTTACGGCCGAAAATCAATTTCGGCCGAAATCAATTTCTAGAACAGAAATTTTGTCATGCGCGCTTAATGCGTGACCTCATACCCCAAAATTGTTCCTCCTGCCGGCGCAATTTCTCTATCTGATAGATAATGCTCTGCTTTTGCTTTTTGCTGGTGTGCTAGTCGGGCTAATTCGTAAGCTCGTTAGGGCCATAGTTAGTTCTTTTATCCGCGGCCTAGCATTGACAAACTTCTCTTTGCTCCATTGTATCAACATTTTTGAGGTCTCCTGTAATTTTTCTGAAAGAGTGCATGGCTGAATGGTTTTAGTTTTCCATATTTGTTGGATAACTTCGTGATATTCCTCATGTTCTCCAGAACAACTCTAGCTTGAAGGCTCGTTTTATCTTCTTCGTCCCTAGATAAAGTCGAAGGATCGAGGGCGTGGTCTCGAGCCAATAGCTGGAAGGGCTTGGACTACGGCTTCGGAAAAGTTACTTGCCACTCCAAGGTACATAAAGCTCGATCTAAACGTTTCTTGACTAGATCTTCCCCCTCTCTGTTGTTTGCCCATGTATATGCACACCCATGACTATCCATATCCATCAAAGACAGTTCATTGATCATGTTTCTGAATGCTGTTATACGACTATTATCAGCTTCTTTTTTTCCAACTTTCTCCCATACATACAGAATCTCATTAAAATCTCCCATGCAGATCCATGGGCAGGAATGATGGGGTTTAATGGTTTCCAACATTTGCCATAAGGTCAGTCTCTCTCCGAAGTTGGTAGATGCATGAACAAAAGTAATTTGCATAAGTTGCCTGCTATCTGGATCAGTACACTCCACATTGATAAAGTGCTATGAGCTATCTTTCACCTCCAAAGACACTTCCTCATTCCACATTAGAGCTAAACCCCCCGCTATGCCTAAAGGATTCACTAGAAAAACTTGCTGAAAAAGTAACTTTTTGCAAACTTTTTCCACCATTGCTTCTTTATTCTTAGTCTCCATTAGAAAGATTAAACTAGGCCTTTCTTGAGCCGTTAAGGCTTTTAGTTCTTGGATTGTCGTGGGATTGCCCAGCCCCGACAATTCCAACTAATGATTTTCATGGCGTCGCTGATGGCTTATTAGGGCTAGCCACCAAAGCCCATTCTTGTCGTTCTGCAATCAATTGCACAGGGGTATCCAGGAGTTCAGTATCATCAATCAAAAAAGGGATATTCTCAGCTATACACTTCTGTTTTTTTGCCTTCTGAATCTTCATGTTCTTCTTGCTGCATTTCCCCACTTTTGATAAAACCTGTTTGCCAAAATCTCTGGCTTCATTATCATACACTCTAGTAGCTTGTTCTATTTCTTTGCCGTGAGAGCTATCTAGTCTTCTTTTGCTGCAGGCTTCTGGTTGCATATCAGGAACTGCCCCATGAGCTATGACATCCATACCACTAGATTGGGAAGGTGTAACAGGTACTGTCTCTTCCACTATAAAGTCTTCTTCAATTTTACCATAAAAAGTTTCCCAATAGGGGCTATGCTCACATGCTTCTGCCTTCAGCCAGGGCCCTTATAGTCCTATATTGTTGTTTGCCCAAGGTGATTGCACATAAGGAATTTCCCCACAGTCAGAAGCATAGTGCCCTATTCTCCCACAAGAGTAGCAATAGTGTGGGAGACGCTCATACTTGAATTCCACCCAAAGCCATTTGGAACCAATATTCGAATTGCCCCCGATTTCAAGTGGAGCATTCAGGGTTAATTTCTATTCTCACTCGGCCTCCTTTACGTTGATGGTTCCCTGTTGTGTCTAAGTGAACATCCATAACCTGCCCGAGTCTACTTCCCGGATCTTTAAAGACTTGTTCTTCTCTCCAGCCAGGGGAATACCTCCAATACGCACCCGAAAGCAGCCTTAGTAAAATCATACCGGTGCTCGGGATTTCCGGCTCGCATTGTCTTAAAACTAGCAAGTTACTAGAAAAAGACCAAGGTGATGTCTTCAGGACCCTCTCTTTTTCCTCTTCCGTTTGAAACACAAAGGTAAATAGCCCAGGTTCTTTTTGCGAACAGGTTACAGATTCAGATTTCCATGCTTTTTTCATTGTGGATAAAAAGGCTGGGTAATTGACATTTGGTTTGGAATAGAGCTTACCAAAGAGAATGTGCTTGCATTCCTCCCTTTTTTGCGAAGAAATTTCTGCGAAGGCTTCAACCACATCCTCCTCAGACCACAGGTGACCCAGGTGTTTACATAATGCTGCGACTCGCAATTCATTTTCTTCTTTGCTCTCCATGGATACTAATTTAAGACATTGCTAGATCAAACTGAAGAAAAGAGAAGGCTTATCTTCCCCAGGATCAGATTTGGGCATCGACATCTCCAACAAAGACTGCAGCAGCTAGATCGAGAAAGCTTATCTTCCTGAAGACCAGAGCCAGTACTCCGTCATCATATCCATGACTAAAAATTGCTAGATCATCACACCCAACTACTCGATTGGCAGCACATATCTCGATCCAGCAACATCAGAGGAGATTCTATATATTTTTTCTTCTTCTTTTTTTTTTTTTTTTTTTTGAGGGTTACTACGAGGAAAACGCAGAGAAAAGGGGGAAGAACCGGTGGATCTTAGGGTTTGTGGAAAGGAAAAACTACCATTGTTGTAGATAAAACGCTCATGGAAGAAGCAGGTGTCTCTTAGGGTTTGGGGAAGGGAGGCACTACCATGCCGGTAGAGAGAAACTCATGACATCATGAGAGGCAAGCCAAAAATGATATAATTGATGTTGAAAGTATCTATTTATGATGCACGTCTGTTTGCTACAGGTAGGCCCTCCGACTCACAAAAGATACGGTATTTGTTTAGGGGCATGTTGTGGAGATATACGGTCCCGAGGCTTCGGAAAAAAGCTCTGGCATTACACGTAATTGCCGAAGCTCAAAAACTAGGAGGTAAATAGTGTTTTTTTTTGTTTTTGGATGTTTTCATAAAGTTTCTCAAGTAGATCAATGTAGATGTGCATCGATGCTGTAAGATATGTGTCCACCATATCTTGTTCTGCTGTTTCAGTTTCTTGTAGCATACAGTTCTTTTGTTGTATTGGAAGCATGTCTTCTTGTTTGAAATTCCAAACTGCCCGTGTCAAGAGAAGAAACTTTGAACAGCAACTCATCTTGGAGCATAAGATTCAATGAAGGTGTGTGACGAAGGACAAGACATCCAACAGTAAGTTGATTTTTCAATATCTTTGACCAATATTATGGTGAATGGCTATCTCAGCATCTTCTTGTCCAGTTGAACAACATGTGCAGATACAGTAAAAGATGCTTCCTATTTTATAAAAGTCTAACAAGAATGAGCTATTTTTGCGTTTTTGGGTCGTAAAGAAGTGTGTTAGGCTTCCTCCCTCGTTTTGTCTAGACTCGCTTTCATTTGTTTAATATCTTTCACATGATGTTAAAGCTTCTGCTTATTGAATTGTTTAGGTCACTGTGTATTTGTTGATGCTGAGCATGCTCTCGATCCAGCACTGGCAGAGGCCATCGGTGTAAAGACTGAAACCTTGCTACTCTCTCAGCCAGATTGTGGCAAGCAAGCTCTAAGTCTAGTTGATACTCTCATAAGAAGTGGTTCTGTGGATGTCGTCGTTGTTGATAGTGTAAATAATGTGGTTCCTATGGCTCTCAACGTCAATGCTTTAGAATTTCTCGTAATGACTGTTTTCTCTCTTTTTCCAAGTTCAACGGGTTACTTTGAGGACCTCTTTTTTTGTTTCAATCGGCTTTTGCTGGATGCACTTAAGATGAGCATGTCTGTTGGAAAGAATTCTCTTACTGCTTTTTTGCACTGAGTGTAGGGTTGCACAGGCACGTGTTTATATTTGAGTGCATATACAAGATTGATGAGCCACAATTAAACGTCAGGTGGCTGCTCTTGTCCCCAAAGGAGAACTCGATAGTGAGATGGGTGATGCACACATGGCAATGCAAGCTAGATTGATGCGGCAGGCGCTTCGCAAACTTAGTCATGCTCTATCACAGTCACAGACTATATTGATCTTTTTAAATCAGGTATAATCTTTAGATATACTAACTGGTTTATAATTGCTGGGGGTTTATTGTCTTTCTTATGTAAGCTAATGTTTTCTTTTCTTTGCATGTGCCGGTGTTAAAAGTATATGTAGTCACCATATAGTTGTCAATGGGTTATGAAATTTTTTGTTCTTGTGCTTGTTAGAGCTTGAATTTATTATTAGGCTTGAGGTTATGCTATGAGAATTTGAGTGGGACTGCGATCTTGTTTGATTGGAGCAATTAATTAAATGCGGTCAGGCTGATAAAAGATGTTTAGCTAATACCCACCCCGACTGAGATTTTCCAGATGACATAAGTGTTCAACTCCAGTTGATTTTAGATGAGTATGCCTTCTTTTTTATCTTTGTTACAATTACCATGCATATTTGCCGGGACATATTGATGTTAGTTCAATGAGTTCTCTGAACCCATTAGCTTCATCTCAATTCAGGTGAGATCAAAGCTGTCCACTTTTGGAGGATTTGGTGGTCCCACTGAAGTTACTTGTGGTGGTTCTATGCCTCGATGCGCCTACATATTCGGAAAATAGGGCTTATAAAGAAAGGGGAAGTACCTTTTATCAGCCTGACCACATCTAATTGAGTGCTCCAATCATACAAAGTTGCAGTCCATCTCAAATTCTAATGACTAAACCTTCAAGCCTGCTAATAAATTGAAGCTCTAACAAGCTCAAGAACAAAAAATTTCATGACCCATTGGCAACTATATGGTGATTATAAAAAATTTTAACAGTGACACATGCAAAGAAAAGATAACATTGGCCTACGTAAATAAGGAGATAAACCCCAGCAATTATGAGCCAGTTAGGTTATCTAAAGACTACTTGATTTAAAAGGCAACGCTACTTATGGTCACGAACCATTTTCGATCTAAGGAGCCTTCCTAACATGACATGCAAGGTGCATGTGTCTCGCGAAAACCACACAGCATTCTTCACAACTAATCACAGCGAGAGAACATCAACGATCGGGACACAGTTGCACCGATTAACAATCTCTCGAAGTGAACATGGTGACACGAGAGATGTTCACTTCGAGACTTGATAGAAGAGACTGGTCCTGTGGTGGCTTATGAGACAACATTAGGTGGTCCAAGATCACATCTCTGGAGTGCATATCTTTTATGGAAAATTCCAAATAAGAATTTGGAATACTTTCATTTTCTTAAATAAGAGCCTGAAATAGATTTTGTTTCAAATAAGAATTTGAAGTGCCATCATTTTCTCAAATAAGAGTATGCAGTGGATCTTGTTTAAAATAAAGACCTAAAGTGATCATGTCTGTTTCAAATAAATACTTGACTTTCCGACTGGTCA
Organism: Eucalyptus sp. ANBG9806169; assembly: GCA_014182395.1. Lineage (NCBI taxonomy): Eukaryota > Viridiplantae > Streptophyta > Magnoliopsida > Myrtales > Myrtaceae > Eucalyptus > Eucalyptus sp. ANBG9806169. The sequence goes on along the minus strand of CM024575.1, from coordinate 15,237,152 downwards.
AGGGTATTTTAGTCATTTATCTTTTCTTTTAATTTTCTTTCTTTTTTCTTTCTTTTTTTCCTTTTTTTGATTTTTCTTTCGTCTTCCTCGATGGTTGGCCAGCCACCGAAAATGTTGGGAAGGGCTAAGCGAGAGTCACCCTCGCTTGATCTAGCAAGGGAAGGGAAGGGCTTGCCTGGGCGAGACAAACCTCACCTTGGGGAGGTCGCCTTCACAGCCATGGGCAAGGCAAACCCTCACCAAATCTAGGTGAGGGTCTCGCCAGTAGCCAACAAGGGTCACTGAGCCCTCATCAGCCCCAAGCAAGGCTGATTCTTGCTAGATTTGGCAAGGGTGGCCTCGCTCACGACCAATGGCCGATGAAGGTGGCCAATCCCTAGTCAACCCTTACCAGTGGCTAGCGAGGGTCGCCGAGCCCTCGCCGATGCCCACTAGCCCTCGTTGGAAAGAAAAAAAAAGTGAAAAAGAAAAGAAAATAATTTAAAATAATTAAAAATTAAAAATTTAATTGGATAAAAACGCCATTGACCAATGGGAATAGTTAACTAATCAACGACCGGCAAGGTGAGGCCCTTATTTGAAATAACTATGGCCACTTTAGGCCTTTATTTAAAATAATCATGGCCACTTCAAGCCATTATTTGACACAAAGTTCATTTCGAGCTTTTATTTGAAAAAATCATGACACTTTATGTCCTTATTTGAAATTTTACTTATCATTTATGAAAGCATTTGCAGAAGAAACTAGCGCATTGGCTCTCTCACCTCAAAAAACAGCCCCTAGCAATTTTAGCTAATTCTTGTCATTAGGTCTACTATTTTGTAGTTGATAACTTGAAACTCAGCCGCAAGAGTGTTCACAAGCACAGATTATTGTAGGAATTCATGAATTTAAGCCTTTGTAGATGCACAAATGAGGTAACACATCGATGTAGCTAAGTCATGTGCGTCATAAACTCGTGTCACTGATGTGCATGATAATGGCAGATGACACAGTAGATGTGCGAGCAGGAATCCAACATAAGTACCTCAAGCGTGTACTTCACGCTAGATGCAATGACATACCATTTTAAGTTGATGCATTTCTCAAATGCTTTGGCTGCAACAGCAAATCTACTCAATTTTAACATAATGAGAGTACTTACTAACTGATATGGGCCTTCCACAGACTACCTTTGATACAACATTGTCACCATAACATAACTGCTTTTGCAAAAGCTAAGACTACACTGTGGATTAGACCATGAAACGTAGAAAAAGAAAAGGCTTGCATAGCTAAGCTAAGACAATCCTTAATAGTTTCAAGTTGTCAGTTTAAATAGAGACAAATCATCCTTATAAGAATGGACAATTCATAGTACAATTAGTGCTCGCACCAAGATTGGCAATAGGACAAGGTAAGAAATCTTAACTCCCAATAGTGCGCTCATATTTTGGCCATCTGCGGTTGCATCCCAAACCATTTTGCCACCTAAGTTGATAATCAGGAATAAGTTGAAAGCATCCTACAGGAGTGAGTTTGCTATCTTGTTCGTAATGCGTGCAAAGATCCTCTCCGACAATCAGGCACGAGCATGTACCTCGCTACTGGCTGGATTTCTCTCTGTCCTCCTCCAACGCTTTCTTTATGAAACTCGATACGATAGAGGCCAACTCTGCCTGATGCGAGGAATATCGATGATCTGCTCCTTCTATAATCTGCAGCTTGTGGTTGGATATGATTTTTGCGAACTCTAGTGCATCTGATACTGGGACAACATCATCAGCAGATCCATGAACTGTCAAAACCCTGTATCAAAGTTTCAGTAATCATGTATAGTAGAAAATAATCTACTTTTCTTCGGGTTATAAACCTAGCTGGAATAGGAAACAGACTTAGGACATATTCGTCTACCATCCCTCGTGGCAAAGCTTTGAAACTTAAACAAAAACGCTTAAAAATAGCTAGAGTTCTTTTAATCTTTATGTTCTCGAGCACAAAGGGAATCCCTGTCAAAGCCAGCCTCAACCAATGGGACAGGACAGTAAGGACTGAAAGTAGTCTCTTAACAACCTATAACGGCTCTCAGTTACGAAATAAAAATGAGAGGCTTCATCTACACAGGATTAAGGTATTTCTTTGTCCTACTAGGATGAACTCATTGCACGGATTCACTATAAATCATCTTTAGAGATCAATAAATATCACGAGACAGTCATTACAAAAGCAGCAGTACGTCATGTACCATCGAGAAAATAATACCTGCAATTTTTGTCAATCTGAAGACATGCTTCGTGCATATTGGTATTTATGCGATCCATCAGACCTTCATATGTCACACGATAAATAATAGCTCCTGCAAAAAGCAGAAATAGAACTTAGAAGAATCTGTGACAATTCCTTGCGCCCACATAACTTCAAGGATGAAATTGCCATGCACAAACTTACCAGCAAATAGCCAAGTTCATATTTAGATTTCTCTATCGACAAAATTAAGACTTACAGTTTTCCAAAGGGAAAATAATTTGCCATTCAAGTCACTTCTTGACAAAGGCAACGATGAAAGAACCAACAAAGCTAGACCCCATCCTCTGTTTGAAAAACCAGGTTTCCCAGAATTCGCTCAAATAGCTGTGGTCAGCAAAGTTTATGTGCATTCCAATTCACGGTTCACCAGCGTCCTGGAATGCTAGATTTGGCATTCTGAGCATTCTAGGTGAAATAAAGGAAGATAAGGCACCAATTACATACTGCATATGATTTGACCTGCTCTTAATACATACTATAAACGATTTAACTGTAAAGGGAAGATACCAATCCATTAAATGTGCTCTAAACACATAACATATTTAATTTACTCAAGTTCAAGCTTTAAAAATGTTCCGCATCCGAGTGTACGAATTTCATTATGGAAAAGCGTTCCTAAGAGGCCTACACCACATTCAAAAACATAGTGTTCCACTTTCCCCTCTTCGTTGCGCATACCAAATTGAAATGCAAACAAGGTAAAAACTCCTAGAAAGAAAGAGCACCACTTGTTTCCTTCAGAAAAAGAAACAAATGTAGAAGCTGCAAGTATTTGATGAATGAATACCTGATTTATTCATAACATCAATGAATCCATCCTCCTTAATTCTTTGCATGAAATCTTTGCCCAAGCGCTCTTCAATTCCCCCCTTCAAATCATAACGGCCACAGACATTGACAACAGTATGTATATCATTATACTTAGAAGCATAAAGAAGAACTACACCGCCTCCTGCAACAACATTACAAGATCAATCAACTTAAGTAGAGTGACACCAACTAATTTGCAAAGTGAAAAGATTTGGGCTGTTATCTATTCTGCAGATTTCACATATGTCCACAGGCATTTGGCAGGCATCAGTGTATTTTTTTTTTAATACAACAGCAGGCAGAAGCAAGTGCAAATTGATCCAAACTATGTATAAGCTATTCCCTCCCCCAAAACAGAAAGATTCAAGAAACTGTTTGTGATTTCACAAACCTTTGCTATGCCCCACAATTGCACTGGTCACCCGATTAGCTCCGTTGAAGTGCTCAATAATAGCACGAAGATCATCAGCTTCTCTCCAGTAGTTACCGTATTCAAACGTACCTTCACTCTCTCTAGAACGCATAAATTTTATGAGTGTTAAGGCAAAAGAAAAGGATTCTTAGAAGCGAGAACTGCTTTACTGTCTAACTTGTGTCCAGTTCTAAACACCAAGATCAAATCAATCGCCTTAGACATAACTATAAGCCATCAATAATGATTATGCTCTCAGGATCGAGCATGAGTCCTAATGAAGCAACCGTTCAAAGAGTGGATGACCTAAAGCATGCAATAAAAGCTACAAAAAGACCTTGTCCCCATCCCTATTTCCATGTGAGGTAAGATCCCTCATGACGCCTTGGTTTAATAAAATGTCAAGACTGCTGAAATGATCAGTCTCTTAGTACCCGCACTTTCACCTGGGCCAGAAGGTACAACTACGACCTCATAATGCCCAAATTATATATCATAGGCACATCACCCACCACGTTAAATTGGGCAAATATTTACAGCTGGTAAGACAACCACGATTTGAATGGGATTGCCGATGATAAAGAGGTTTCTATTAACAATGACCTGAAAAAGAGAATATTGACAAGACCAATCAGGGAAGGTGTGGTTTGATTTTTCAATAGCTAAATGAGTCAACAAGATGAGGGAAATCAAAACAAAAGAGATACCTAAAAGGACATTTGAAATAGCAGTCAAGCAATCCAAGTTTGGGAGAAGGAACAACAGACAAATTGCTACTAAAATTTACATCTAAAGACCAGAATCAGCATTTAGCTGAACTAAATCTTTGAACTGCTAAAATGCCCAAATTGACAGCATTGTTTCCGCTATGACTCTAAGCACGGTGCCTACTGAAACCAGCAATATTTCTTAAAGACTCTTTCCTGCTCTCTCTCCCTCCCTCCCTCCCTCCCTCCCTCCCTCCCTCCTCAAATAAATGGACTTAGTGGCAAAATGATATCTACATTTGACGAGTATATTTCAGCATACCCATTTCCAGCAGAGTCAAAGCGGAAAGCACTAATACCCTCCTTCTCCAAAGCAGCAGCAAGATTCACCATTGTGTTTTTTTCCTGGACAACAGGCAGAAAGAAAAAGTTAAAGCTCACTTGCAGAACTGCCAATTTTACCAGAGAAAGGAAGTCTGCCGTATCGCAGTAGCAAACAATGTCACGGATACATACTCTTATTTCTGCCATTTTCCAAATTATACAAATCACCGCACCTTGGAAGACCGGAAGCCATGACAGAGGATCACCATCTCCGAAGACCCAGTCTCATGCAACAGCCCCACCAGTTTCTCCCCATGCTTGTTCGGTATCACGACTCTCTGCTGCTGAACAACTGAACGGAGAAAACTTAACGAATTAACACCACCGCTCACCATATGCACGAACAGAGTATGGACCGTAAAGTTAAAAACTTCAGCACTAGATGCTGACATAATTGAGAATCGAGCATCTTCCCCAATCAACCACTGAGCACTTCCCCCAATCCGAGTTCTAGCACTAGCCAAAATGACCTGAAGGATATCAGTCATACTTAAACATAGCTCACTCCTAAACAGCGACACGATCGAGAATCAGGAGTAACCCATCTCCCACCGACGAGTATCGTCACTCGAGCAATAAGAGATTCAAAACGAGACGACCCGCGCGATGAACATGCGCAGACGAGATCGAAACGTAGGAACGGAAAGTCCAAATTACTCGCACGCCCGAACGCCGAACGAAGCTCTTAGGGAAGAGCCGAAGTTACCTGGGTTTTGAGTGGACTGAGACATCCTCAGCGTCGCTGCGAACTTGGGGTTGCTCGCCGGGGACCGGGTCAGGAAGATCTCCGGCGAATGGCGGTTCCTGGACGGAGAAGGAATCGAGAGCCGCGGCGGCGGGTGGACGGAATTGAACGCTGGAGATTGCATCGGCATCAAGCAACAAGCATTCGTCATCGAAATCTGAATCATCAGCTCCCAGGAAGGAGGGGGGAGGGGAGAAACGACTTACGAGGATTTTGGTCAACCGAATCTCTACTCTCGTCCGTCCAAATTCAACACTACGGCGATAATCTTGTCCTTTCTAACGCTTGGCTCTGCTGTTACGTTTAATCGGAAAATCTCAGGAACAAAGTCAGGCTCCACTAAAATATTTTCTTAAACATGATCGTATCGCTCATAAAAAAAATTAAAAAAAAAAATATTAATTTTATCGTCTGTGAAAATATTTAGATATATAATGTCAAGATATACTCAAATCTTACATTTACTCTTAATTAAACGACTTGCGCATGCGAATCGCAGCAACTTCGGGGGCAGTTGTGTGGAATTTTCTACTTTTATCCAAATTGGAGAAAGTCCCCAATTGAAGCAAGGGTTCTCGGAAGGTTCCCAAATTTACCAAAGCCAAAATGGTTCTCAGTTACACTATAAATGGCACGTGAAGTTATGTTGTGATATTGATGGAAACAGAAGGTAGAGAACGGTCGCAAAAAAGGGCCTAAGCCCTTGATCGCCTGAGCAAATTTTGAGCAAATTGCTGAGAACTTGCTCTTGATTCGCCTTGCACTCAGGAGTCATACATATCATACAATGGAATGAAAATCCATTATTTAAAATGGTTAGCTGGAGTATGAAATGTAGACAACACTCAGAAACAAAAATGAATCCCAAAAATCTTCATCGTCAAGTCCGCGAAAAAGATGCGTTGATATGTGAAGTGTAGGCACCTTTGAAAACATTCCCAAACCTGAAAATAATCCATTGCCAACAAGAATAAACAAAGTGGCAGATTGGGGTCGTAAACGCCCACCGAAAAAAGGGCCTTCCAACTTTGGGTTTTTTATCCCCCTTCTTGTCTCTTGGACTTGTTATGTTCCGAAATTTGTGCTTCTACTATCCAAACTCTTACTTGAATGAGAATCCTATGAACTTCTTTTCAACATAAAAAAAAAAAAAAAAAAAAAAAAAGTTCGCGAAAAAGACTCATTCAAATTGGAATTCAAATTGGAATTGAGCAAAAAGGTTTTTTTTTAACAAAATTGCCCTTTACGACGGCACTGCAGATAAGCACGTAAACTGTACGTGCAAACCAACCGGCGAAAATTTAGCCAACTGATAACTCATGCCCTTATTTGACATTAAGTTTGGTCATTCAAACCCTTGTTTAAAACAAATCCACTACACACTTTCTTTTGAGGAATCAACCCCATTACAAGTCCTCATGAGACTAAATCGACGTCTTCTTATCCAATCCAAGCCACCTTTTGTGAAGACTAAGATTTCCCTAGGTTTCATTACCCTTGCTATCGATATTCTTCTGGCACACCTAACCTAAACTCTCAGTTGCAAATACGATCATGTTAAAAAATCAAATCCATAAACTTAAAACTTTATGGAGTTTACAAATATATAAAGATCATCTAAACTGTGAGTGTGAAGCGAGTTCACAACCGTATAAATAGCATACAAATTTCATAGATAAACAACGTGGAATACATTTTAACACATGTCAATCTTTTTCATTTGAATCAAGGTGTCGATTTTCTAATGAAATCGGATGGCACTCTTTTTTCTGATAATTTATACAATAACTGTTGAGCAGATGATTTCAAAAAGTAAACCCAAAAACATTCTCCCAATAATAATCATTTCTATCGTATAGTAAAACAAATGAATGAAATATATTTTTAAAAATATTTAGACATAATATCGTAATTAATAATGAAAATATTTTTCATTAATTAAAGCAATATAAACAATTATTTATCGAAAAATACAAATCATTGATTTTTCACTTTTCACCAAGAATACAAAGCCTTAAATTAAACTTGAATTGCATTCAGATGATCAACTCCTTTCCAGCCCCCAAAACTTTGACCAATCATACAACCCATGACAATATGATACACCTACACCAATATAACTTTTTTTTCCCCAGCATCCATACAACTTACAAGGCTGTGATTTTCGCAAATTAAGACAGTACTGCTGGAGCTGCGGGTAGCAAAACAGGTACCTTCAGCAATTGAACAAGGTCCGATGAGCACCGCAACTACCAAATGATCAGAAGAATCAGCTGTAGATAAAATCTTGCAGGCAAAGCCATCGAGGCATTACAGTGGGAAGCTCTACATACAAACTGACTTATGCTCCAACTGCAGTAGCTGCTTCTTCATCGGTAGTTTCGGCTGATATAATTTCTTCAGAAGTTTCTCCATCCGCAGCCTCTTTATCTGACTCCTTGTCTGTCTCGACGAGGAGCTTCTCCCTGAGTTTCATCATAAGTTCATCACATTCAATGACATTTCCCCTCAGGAACCCTTTTAAAGCTTCCTTGCCACGAAAGCTTCGATCATTCAAAGTGTACATGGCCCCAGCCTTAGTGATGAACTTGTGTTTTAATCCTAAATCAATGATCTCAGAGATGCGGCATATCCCCTTGCCAAATTCCAACTCAAACTGAGCAGTTCTAAATGGCGGAGCTAGCTTGTTCTTCACAATTTTCACCTGTACTTGACTTCCTACAGTCTGCAAAAAGACCAGTAACAATATTTTAAGTGGTGGAGAATATGAACCAAGAACCATATGTGGACAAGAATGGAGCACTTCCTATCAAGCCTCACGATATTACTCCATTGTACTGGTTAACAATACAAGGATTACGAATAGACCGTACAGAGGCAACATATTTTGAACATACGAATATATAAATGCTTGATCCAATCATCAACTGCTATAAAATAGAGTGGCCGCTATGTTTAATTTGACTACATAAAATGATTAGGTCAGTCCTACGCTTACTTAGAGGAATGAAACCTCTGGTACCTGTTATATAGCACAGAGCATCTGGAACTGGATTCTATTAACACGCAAACCCTTTCTTTAATCTCCAAATAGGAGTATCGCATCCTGCTCACACTAGATGCAACTTAAGTAAAAACCACCGGAAATGAAAGACCATAAAATCTACGAACATTTAAGTGCCATATTCATTTGCCACTGTATATTAAAATAAATTTCAATTATTCACCTGAAATCAACCAACACACTTCAATTTGATGGAATCATCTACATTTTTTTCTGGTGAGAGTTATTAATGAATAATGTGACAGGCAGAAATAAATATAATGCAATCAAGACACTGAATGCAAATCTTGCTCTAAAGAGCATACTGCTCATCAATTATTGAATCAAGTGATTGGTCAAAAAATAAAGATTTCCAGCTTAAATAAAGAAAAATTCAGGATATTTAAGGCACATATGCGTCAATTTGCAGGTTACCTCTTCCCCTTTCTTTATAAGCCCTATCTTCCGAATATGTAGGCGCACTGAGGCATAGAACTTCAATGCATTACCACCACAAGTAACTTCAGTGGGACCACCAAATCCTCCAAAAGTGGACAGCTTTGATCTCACCTGAATTGAGATGAAGCTAATAGGTTCAGAGAACTTATTGAACTAACATCTATATGTGCTGGCAAATATGCATGGTAATTGTAACAAGGATAAAAATGAAGGCATACACATCTAAAATCAACTGGATTTGAACACTTATGTCATCTTTTGTCAGCCTGACCGCGTCTAATTGATTGCTCCAATCAAACAAGGTTGCAGTCCATCTCAAATTCTAATAGCTTAACCTCAACCCTAATAATAAATTCAAGCTCTAACAAGCGCAAAAACAAAAAATTTCACAACCCATTGGCAACTATACAGTGACTACAAATACTTTTAACACTGGCACATGCAAAGAAAAGAAAACATTGGCTTACATAAATAATGCAATAAACCCCAGCAATTATAAACCAGTTAGGATATCTAAAGATCATACCTGATTTAAAAAGATCAATATAGTCTGTGATTGTGATAGAGAATGACTAAGTTTGCGAAGTGCCTGGCTCATCAATCTAGCTTGCATTGCCATGTGTGCATCACCCATCTCACCATCGAGTTCTCCTTTGGGGACAAGAGCAGCCACCTGAGATTTAATTGTGGCTCATCAATCTTGTATATGCACTCAAATATAAACATGTGCCTGTGCAACCCTACACTCAGTGCAAAAAAGCAGTAAGAGATTTCTTTCCAATAGACATGCTCAACTTAAGTGCATCCAACAAAAATTGAAACAAAAAAGGGGTCCTCAAAGTAAACCCGCTGAACTTGGAAAAAGAGAGAAAACAGTCATTACAAGAAATTCTAAAGTGTTGATGTTGAGACCCACAGGAAGCACCTTACTTACACTATCAACAACGACGACATCCACAGAACCACTTCTTATGAGAGTATCAACTAGACTTAGGGCTTGCTCGCCACAATCTGGCTGAGAGAGTAGCAAATTTTCCGTCTTTACGCCAATGGCCTCCGCCAGTGTTGGATCAAGAGCATGCTCAGCATCAACAAATACACAGTGACCTAAACAATTCAACATAAGCAGAAGCTTTCACATAATGTAAAAGATATTAAGTAAATGAAAGCGAGTCTAGACAAAACCGGGGAGGAATCCTAACACATTTCTTTACAACCCAAAAACACAAAAACAGCTCATTCTTGTTATACTCTTGTAAAATAGGAAACATCTTTTACTGTATCTGCACATGTTGTTCAACTGGACAAGAAGATGCAGACATAGCCATTCACCGTAATAATCGTCAAAGATATTGAAAAATCAACTTATTGATGGATGTCTTGTCGTTCGCAACACACCTTCACTGAATCGTATGCTCCATGATGAGTTGCTGTTAAAAGTGTCCTCTCTTGACACAGGCAGTTTGGAATTTCAAAAAAGAAGACATGCTTCCAATACAACAAAAGAACCGTATGCTACAAGAAACTGAAACGGCCGAACAAGATATGGTGGACACATATCTTACAGCATCGATGCACATCTACATTGATCTGCTTGAGAAACTTTACGAAAGCTTCTAAAAACAAAAAACGCTATTTACCTCCTAGTTTTTGAGCTTCAGCAATTACATGCAATGCCAGAGTTGTTTTTCCAGAAGCCTCAGGACCATATATCTCCACAACACGCCCCTAAAGAACTCAAATACCATATGTGAGTCGGAGGACCTACCTCTAGCAAACAGACACGCATCATAAATAGATACTTTCAACATCAAATATATCAATTCCGTCATTAACGAGAAACTGAATAAGTGCTATGTGTCAATACCTTTGGAAATCCACCAGTACCAAGAGCTATATCCAGAACAAAGGAACCGGTGGAAATCACTGGGACATGTCTGGGAGAGGGAGACCGGCCAAGCCACATAATCGATCCCTTCCCGAAGGAGGAAGTGATCTGATCCAGAGCTTGTTGAAGGGCCAACTCCTTCTTAGACAGATTTTCGTCATTAGAGTCGCTACCGTCGGATTTCGATTTTCTCCTACCTTCACAACAGATGAAAATTTTTATTTCTTTATAGAACTAATTCAAATAAATATCACACAATCCAAAAACCAAACTTTTTCGTTCAAAATCAGTCGTGTATAGAATATGCACAACTGATCAGCATGGACATGCACGCAGTCAGCATTTGCACTTGTCAGAAGGTAATGTAGAGACAGCAACAAAGCAATAGGCTCTCAACCAAAGCAACAACCATATCTTTTATGAATAAGCTATTCCTCAGCTTGTTCACACTGCTAGGACAAATGACTTGAAATTACCCCAGATTGCACAGGATCGTCAAACCACCCATCTTCCATACACCAAATCTCACCAAGTCATATCAAAGGACCAGCATTTAGAACTCAAACCATGTGAAGAGGTTCGTTTAGCTAACCTTTGGAAGAATAGTTGCAAAACTGGGAATACGAGCCCAACGCGCCCGTTCTCCGGCCCTGCGAAGCACGATCACGATCGAAGTGAGAAACTCAGCAGCTCATGCGACCGCGAGGACGCTAGCAGAAACCGAAACTTCGACTCGCCGCACGGCACGCGCCAGCAACAAAAGGAAATTGCAGGCGAAGCGAATAGGGGCGAGGGAAGCGAAAAGCCAAGCCCGAAGCGCGAAGCGCGACTCTCGCACGTACCTCTAGTTGGAGCAGGTGGCGCCGGAGACAGCACGCGCCCCGGAAGAGCCTGGCCATCGCCGCCACCGGACGCGAGCTGCTGCGCCGGTGGAGATTAGGGCGGAAGCGAGGAGACGGAGGAGCGGCGGCACGTCCCGACGGCGGAGCATCTACTGCGGACGTGCCATCGCAGCGGAAGCCGAGGAGAGAGAGAGAGAGAGAGAGAGAGGGAGGGAGGGGTACGGAGGGAGTGAATATAGGGTTTGCGTCTCGGTGAGTGAGAGCGAGTTTTCGGTTTTCCCTCGCTTTTGAACTCAGTGACTCGCTCTCTGGTGGTGGTCTTCGCGTCGCGGAGGTCGCCTCGTAGCTCGTGAGAGAGAGAGAGACAGAGAGAGGGAGACGAACCGCTGCTCCATTTGGGCCGACGCGCTCGATCGGGCCAGCCCCCGTCAGTTGGGCTTAGTCCAGCCCAACCCAACCCTCCGCAAATTATCTACGAAGTTTTTTCCTTTTTTTTAAGCTACGTCTGCATTTCTAATCATGATACGACCGAATATGATAAAATATAAAATTTACGAATTTTACTATATTTTATCTGACCTAGCGACCCCTGTCCTTCTCCTTAGTTTCTAAACTAGCAGAATCGTGGGACATCCAAAGTGGGAAGTTGATTGTTGGATAAAATCGGTCTATTTCCGGCATCATATCCATAGTTAGCGCATTCATCCTAGTTAGAAGCTCCAGCTCCGTATCAAGTCGGATATATTCAAATTATCTCATGTACATTGTTTGATATAAATGACATATTAGTGTACATGAATCTAAAAGTTCACGAACAGGTCTTGTTATAAATTACCTCCTTTTTGTTGTAGCATATCCTAGCTAGGCAATCAACTTTTGACACGTCAGAGATGCAGCTAATTTGAGTCCGGTGCATTTTCACCTTGGGTTATAATTAAGAATTTCCTCTATTTCTTTTGTTATTTTATTAATGATGCGAAGGAAACCGATTATCCAGTAAGAGCATGATAACGTATCACAAGTTGATAGTTTTCTCTCTAATTCTTTACGTGCATAATCAAAAATGAAATCGAATTTTATAGTAAGTTTTGGTTCCATTTAGACGAAGGAGTTAGATTAAAGTGAAAATTTCAATACCATAACATAATGGTGAGAAATGAAAAATTGATATGTAAATTTAGGGATTAAAGTATATGTTATTAGGGGTGAGCATATCAAGAATAGAACTGACTGGTCATAGGAACCAGTTAGGCTCCAAGCAGTTAGTAGGTTACAATTCCATAAAAAAGTGAGATCGATATTGTGCGGTTTGTTTCCCAATTCATCGGTAAGAACCAAACATCACATAATGCTCCATGAACCAATCATTCGTTGTTGTCCACGGCATATGCATAACTTTTCATATATTCGTGAAGTGCAAAAAGTAAAACATCCAAACCCGATGCCATGTCGATTTGTTCTAAAGCTCTACCAAAGAGAGAGGTCTAGACAAACTTTCACCTGGTAACATTAGTTCTCCACAAACTGAGAGCCCAATTGTCTCTTTTCCTCTAATGCCAACAACAACGCCTTGGTCCCATTTGGTTAGCCTGTATTGAAGCGCATGACCAAATTCTTGAAAAATAATTTCTATTTGCGAATTTTGGCAACACATATTAACACGAATGTCTAAAGGACAAATGAAGATTATTGTTATCGTGTATACTTGCAATTTGCTTAACTAAAAATGAAAATAAAAAGTAAGAAGATGAAAATGAAATTGGTCAATTTCTAAGTAGATTCTCGAACCAATTGATAAAGTAGGTTCCGGGTTCTAAAATGTGCGAAATAGGTTTTAGGTCTGATTTCAGTAGAGTAGATGTCTAAAATTTGGGCCGACCCTAAAACCGCTTTACCTTCACGTCGGTAGCTCATCGTCGAAACTGGGTAGTGGAAAATCGGGCCACGGTGCATAAAGGAATCGTGGAATTCCGGGGGCCTACTAGGGCTAAACCGAAATTCACACATTCTCGAGGGACTCGAAGCGGGTGCCGACAAAAAGCGGTGGAGGACCGAGCGCAGGATCGCTCTACAAATGGCAACATCTCTGTCCGTACCTGGACGTGGCGCCACTCTCTCTCTCCCTCTCTCTCTCTCTCTCTCTCTCTCTCTACCCATGACTGCGACCGTGACTGCCCTGCCCCGCCCCGCCTTCGCATCGATCTCTTCCTATATAAGCCTCGCCCTCGCCCTCGCCCTCGACTCACGCTACACGCCACAGTGCCATTCACGCTCTCCCGCACACACCCCCACTTGATCTCCATCCTCACCCCTTAACCGAAACAGCGCAAAACGCCAACGGCGCCTTCCTCTTTCCTGCCCCCGCGGATAGCCTGCTGAAAATGGTGGTGGAGGGCGGCGGTGGCGTGCCGGGAACTCCGGTTCCGTCGAGTGTTAAGCGGGAGGAGCCCGTGGTGGAAACGGGGACGACCGTCAACGGAAAAGTTGGTCTTGATCTTGATGGTGGCGAAGGTGGCGGTGGTGACGATGGTGGTGATGGTGGCGCAGTCGGTCGTGGCCCTTCGAGCTCGTTCTCTGGGCTGCCCGTAGTCAGCAAAGAAGAAGAAGAAGAAGAAGAAGAAGAAGAAGAAGAAGAAGAAGCTGAGGAGGACGCGGAGATGGTGGTGGATCACGTCGCCGCCTGCGGCAACGGTAACAACGGGTCGTCTTCCTGTTCTTCGACGTCGCCGCCGCCGCCGGCGGGGGGCCCGAAGCCGATGGAGGGGCTGAACGAGGCGGGGCTACCGCCGTTCTTGAAGAAGACGTTCGAGATGGTGGAGGACCCGGAGACGGACTCGGTGGTGTCGTGGAGCGAGAGTCGGGACAGCTTCGTGGTTTGGGACCAGCACGAGTTTTCCAAGGACCTCCTGCCCAAATACTTCAAGCACCAGAACTTCTCCAGCTTCATTCGCCAGCTCAACACTTATGTGAGCTCCGATTCGTTCTTCTTCTGAATTTTTCTTCGCTGTTCAACATAGGTCTGAATTCCTTAAAAGAACTGCTCTTTTTGGATGCATTGATTGTATCCTTGAGTGCCATGACTCGTTGTGAAGGACTTTTGAGTAATCTGAATATTCCTTTCTTGACGTTGTAATCTGTATTTGTACATGTGCAGTCGCTGGTTTTTATCTTAGATTGAATTTCTCCTTGATATGCATGTCTTTTTTCAATGTTATTATTGTTCTGCGATTCGATGGTTCTTGTCCTTTGAGGCCTAAGATGAGTGGATTCTGGTTGAAATTCCACCTCTGAATGGTAGGATCATCGTCTGTGCCTCAGGGTTTCAGGAAAATTGATCCAGACAAGTGGGAATTCGCCAACGAAGGCTTTCGGGGAGGGAAGAAGCACTTGCTCAAGAACATCAAGAGAAGAAGTAGAATCACCAAGAAACAACAAGGACCCACAATTCCCGAGGATATTCAAACAACGGAGATGGATTTTCAAAGGACAGAGGTGGAATCCGAAATCCGGACACTCAAGGAAGATCGGGAGACACTGAAGTCGGAAATTCTCGAACTGAGGCAGCAACAGGAGTGTTCGCAGAGTGAAATCGGTGCTGTTGAAGAACGGATTCGGTGCGCAGAGTGCCGGCAACAGCAGATGTTCCTCTTCCTGGCCAAAGCAATGAGGAACCCCCATTTTGTGGAGCAGCTGGTTCAGAAGAGGAAGCCAAGCAGAGAGATTCAGGCAGGCAAATTCATCAAGAAAAGGAGGCTCCTCACGTCCGAGCCAGACCCCAACGGGTGCGACTTTGAAGGGACCAATGACGACAAGTCCAGTGCTTGTGGAGATGGCCAGAAAGGGATTTTATCGGAGTGTGTGGATCCGAAGCCAGATGGGTTTGCAAATCCTTTGTCAAATGAGAATTTTACTGATGCACTCGAATTAAAGTTTAACGATGTGATGCTGCACGAGGATGCGTTCACAATCTATGATGCAATGTCAGAGAAGCTGCTTGATGACAGTAGCCTGATCGCTGAAGGAGAGATCGGCGAAGAACTTGCTATCAATGACAGTAACATATACATGGAACTGGAGTACCTGATCGGGGAGCCGCGCGACTGGGGCAGGGTGAACGAACTCAAGGAGCAACCCGTGGCATTAATGCCTTCACCGGCTGTATGATCTTTTCTCGCCCTGCGAAGATGTACAGATGGGAGGTTCTCCCTTGGAAGGTTGAATTAGACTTTGCTCTTGAGTGCACGAGCTGGTTCCAGAAGTTGCAGGCTCAAAAATGTCTAAAAGACCATTCTTCCAACCCGTGCATAATCTGTTAGGTTCAAGTCAAGTCCATTAGTTCTTAGCCTCTTAGTTACACAGCTCTGTTGCAGAGTTATATGTAAATTCCAGTGGTGATAGTAGTACCTCTTAGATGTTAGCAAAGTTCACTTAAGTCTTTACTTCTACAATACCACTAAGTTTGCACAGCTCTGTTTCATAGATATATCCAGTAATGTATGACAGTACCTCACCATAGAGCAATGATCTTTTTGCCAATTTCCAATGGCGTTCGTTCAGTTTTGCCCGATCACATAGCCTAGATTTCAAGACTCAAGCTTTTCCGCGGATTTGAGGCTGAGATTTGTGGATGAGAAAGGAGTTCGATGCACTCACGCATGGAAGTGAGAGCATGACTAATGGGGAACAGGATTGGTCAACTAATTATTGCTTCCTAACAATCTGGCAAAGCATATGATACTTCTGGGTCCATCATCCTCTTTCCCAATTGTTATCATTATCATACGCCCTTTAAAGGGCGGATGCTTTGGGTTCTCCCTGGAAACTTCCATCTAGATTTGCGAGCAAAGTGAAGCTGATGCAGCAGCAAAGCCCTCCCAATTCAGGCAGAAGGTCGCTTTCGAAGAGATCTCGTGTTACCAAAAGAGGCAAACCCGCGGATAATATATAATAAAAGATTGGTCCAATTTAGGTTGATGAAGTTCGGTCGTTGAGATTTGCCAAGGGATGGGTCCAGGCTGACAGACTATTGCACAAGCAGGTTTAGATTAGACTTGTGACACGATCCCTCTATAACGTTCTCACGTTTCTCCAGCCTAAATGTTCTGCTTTTCATTATGAAGCATGCGCAGTTCAACGAAGTACGCATAAAATAAGATGAAGGCGATATTTACACCAAAGCAACCCCGTATCAAAACTAAATGCAGTCTATCTTCGTAC
Source organism: Eucalyptus sp. ANBG9806169 (assembly GCA_014182395.1). Taxonomy (NCBI): domain Eukaryota; kingdom Viridiplantae; phylum Streptophyta; class Magnoliopsida; order Myrtales; family Myrtaceae; genus Eucalyptus; species Eucalyptus sp. ANBG9806169. Next base: position 15,220,358 of record CM024575.1, on the reverse strand, counting down.
CAGTCGGAACGGTGAAATTACTAGACCTGAGTTGATTCAGACATGAGAGGAAGCTATCAAGACCAATGGATGAGTTAACTTTCCGAGTGCATCTCTCGTAACCGTGAAGATATTGCTTCTTATATACCTGGTTACATCTGTAAAAAATTCGTCGACCAGCCAAAAAGAAATGATTTACTATTAAGACAATCATCTGCATGTACGTATATCACTCCTCATCTATTTGCTGTGTAGATGAGTACTTACAAACGACTGGCTATAAAGATACATCACCATGGGAAAAAATTGGAATATTGTACAATGAGAAAGATGTCTTTTGGTATCTTAAATCTCGCAGTGCCGCTGCTGGTCACTTGTCGTTAATTTACCATTAGGCTTCAGGAAAGTCATTGAAGTCGATGATGAAGAAGACAATATACTAGACTTATCAGTCTCCTCTTTGTCTTGAGTATAAGCTTCAGTCATCTCTTCTTCAACTTGTATATGCTTTTGCTTCTTACGAAGTTGTTCCTCTGGAGTGTCATCACCAACAGTTCCCAGCCATGCCAAGTCACCGGTATCGATGATCTTATTGATTACGGCTGAGCATCGAGGAAAGAAGCGCTTTCCAAGTTCCACTGCTCACAAAGATGAAGGAAATAGGCCCATTAGGAGGAAATGCAATTAAACAGTTCAAACGTACACAGATTGGGCATGTTTGGGCAAGAACTGATCATATGCATTGTAGAGTCCAACGTCAAATAAGCATTTATCAAAAAGAGAAGCCTAAGTTATGGGTATTAACTCGTCAATGATCGACATGATGAGTATGTCACCATTTTTGGTGCCAAAAGATGTCAGTTCGGCCATAGAAAGTATTATAAGAATTTGGAGAAAAAACTTCACCTAATAAGGCTACTTTTTTGTCTGTTAGACCTGATAAGCTTATGAGAAGTGCACTTTGATGATGCCGGGGTATCACTGCATTATCAACACAAGCTAAGTCTAATTCTTTATTTTCATTTATTTATTTTGTTTTTTGATAATCCAAGGGAACAGATATTAAGGCCCCACTGCCTGGAGATTGATGAAACACCAGGTAAGCCCCATGAGTCAGTTAAGTCCAAGCTTTTGACCTATGCAGGTGACCCTAACCTAGAGCTGTGCTAGAAATCTGCAACGCCCAACCAACTGTTCTAACTATAGAGATTAGCTAAACTCAATGCAAAAGGAGTATTACCTGTTTTGGAGAGTGCTCTCATCCTATTCAGATGCTCCTCTTGGATTTTGAAAGGGGCTTCATTTAAATCCACATTTGCCCCTTGTTTACGAGCCAAATTCTGGATGCTTACCAAAGGATACTCAGAAGTTTCGTCTACTTGAGCAATATCCATTGCCACTTTAGCTTCCATTGGAAAGAGGAGCTTAGCCAATGCAACTAACAAATGAAACATGGGTAAGAATCACCATCAGACTTTCAAACAACATAAGAATAGGATACATCAAAAGTACCCGAAATTTCCTCCCCTTGCTTTATTATAATGCCTTCAGAATTAAAACCCAATGAAAACAGAAAAAGTAGTGCTCTTCATTCATTTCCCATGCCTTATTAAGTGCTTGATGAACCTCATATCTTGTATACTTTGTAATGAACCTTACCAGATTCATTCTTTCCATTATTAGCCTTCTCTCATAGACTGCACAAACTACATTGATCAACCAATTTCTAGGAAAAAGTAAAGAGTAAGTGAACAAAGTATAACCTGGCTATTGCTAATATCCGGCCTGCTTCTTAGTCACTTAATTTTGTAATTCAAAACAGATATCATTCGACTAATTGATCATGTTGCCTGCAACACACAGGCTAGGATACTGCAACTAATTCATAGACCATAGAATTTGTCTAACATCAGATGTTTGTGCATCCAAGACAGGGTCACATAAATGAGGTTATTATGATTTACCAGCAAAGTTATGTCAAAGAAAATCAAAATTGTTTATGTTTTTGGCACATACTATATTACCCAATCAAAGATGGACATGTTAAACCAAGTTACTTAGTTCGACTTTTTTCTCAAGGTTACACATGTATTGAAACCATCAAGTGTAAATTTTGGGTGATTTTCTTATGCAACCCAAACAGCTCTCTAGCAAGCAACAACAGCTTAAATGTGACATGAATATGTGATGATGTGTCCATACATGCATATACAGAAACATTCCCAATGATCACTGGTGTGCATGTTTACATTGAAGACAACAGGGAAACACGAAAGTCACCTCTATTTTCCAGGTATAACAATTTCTTGCGCAAATCATCCCCTGCTATAGCGAGAGAAAGAGCAGCTTCTCCTAGTAAAGGATCTCTTCTTTCAGCTTGCTCCAATATCTCCACACACAGTCGCTCCTCGGAAGTAGCTTTTCCTTCCTCAGTTGATTTATAGTAATCCGCAGCCCTAGTGAGCCTCTTAGATATCTGAAGTGCTTTTCTACCATCCAAAGTGAGGTCGGATGCCCGGGCTCCTTTTACTAAAAGAGACACAATAATCTTGGGCTCTTTCCTCAATGCTGCAACATGCAGAACGGTATAGCCTCTGGGACTTCTTTCATTAACATCAGCAATACCAAGATCAAGAAGTTCGGTGGTAGTCTTGGCATCACAGTAAGCAACTGCATAATGGAGTGCACATGCATGATCAAGAGTAGTATGTGCCTCCCTAAGTAGCATTCTGACTAGCTCAACATCATCCGAATCCAAAGCCCTGTGTATTCTCTTCACGTGCTTATCAGGAAAGCTGTCACATCCTGGCCTATTCAAGTCAAGTTTCATTCTGGCATCCACGATCTGCTTAACAATATAATGGGGCAAAACTCTGTCTAGGGTAACAACATCAACATCTGATTTAACAACAAGCTCAATGCAACGAGCTGACAAACCCTCACACGCATTACTGCACATATTTGCAACAGATAGAACTACCAGTAGATCATCTATGGCAACCTTGTCAAGAATGTCTAGCAGGTCCTTCTGCAATTTAAAAACACAATCAGAAGTGTCTCAACGATACCATTCTCCAGTCAAAACACAAGAACAAGAATGCTCGATGTGGATAAAGGATGAGATTAATTATATTACCATGACAAGTAACAATATCAGATGCATTATACTGCAGTCAAGACTTACAAGCATGATCAACTCTTTACTCTTCAGGATCATGAAGTAAAAAAGAGCCTACATGGTGCCACTTTGGACATAGCTAATAACGGAGAAGAAAAGATTTCTAGAATACCCAAGCTCTTTAACCTAAAATGTATATCGAGATGGAAATGCAGAGCAAGTGAGAGAGTTTTTCCAGACTTTTTAACCCTTTTGGGCAAATCTTCGCTGGATAAGAATGTGACAGCAGAAAAATTTCTTCAACTTATAGAGGACTTTCCAGTTCGTTATGTTTACCCCCAACACAAAACAAGAATAATACTATCATTTCCTCGAATTATTTCTCCAAAATGTAAATCTTTAGCTCTCTCACCGCTAAAATCCACTCACTCAGAGAAGGCCCAAGTAAATACTGCTAAAATTAGCTGTCATCATTCGGTATATGGATCTAATTCTAAGATTAGACGACAATTAACGAATGAAACCAAATAAATGCAGCAGATTCTTGAAACCATTCACTCACCTGGTACAGACCCACCAGCTCAGAAATCTGGAAAGTGAAAGCCGCGTAGAGCACCTGAATCAGGAAATCCACGGCGGGCCGACATGCCGCGTGCGGGCACTCCTCGTCCACGCACTCGCGCGCGGCCGCCGGCGGCGGCTTCACCTTGCCGCTGTACAGGTACCCCAGGACCGCCATGAGCGCGTCGTGCCCGATCTCGAAGTCCTTCCCCAGCTCCTTGACCTCCAGCCTGGTCGCCCCTCGGGTGAACGCGCCCCGGAAGAACCCGCTCCTCCCGGAGAGGATGCAGCGGTGGACGGGCACCTCGTGGCCATCGGCGAGGGCGATCTTGGCGTCGGCGAAGAAGTCGAAGCCGCCGCCGCCGCCGCCGCCGCGGCGCTCGGCGGCGAAGACGGACTCGAGGTGGTCGGAGAGGCGGACGAGGGAGGCCCCGTCGACCGGGGCCGCCGCGCGGGAGGAGGAGAGGGAGTCGGTGTTGGCGGTCGGAGCGCAGTAGATGCTGCTGCTGTTGCTGATGATGTCGTTGGAGTCGGATAAGGCGGACCTCCCGGCGTCCATGGGAGCAAAAGCACGCGGCCGGAGAGGGCCGAGCGGCGGCGGCGGCGGCGGGCTAAGAGGGCATGGCGGTCGAAGGATCGCGGTCGCCGAAGCGCGTGCCGTGCGCCGGGGAGGAAGTATGGAGAAGAGGAAGAGGGAGAGAGAGAGAGGGCGTGGAATCTGGAGGACGCGGAGGAGAAGTCAATGGCGTCCTAGAGAGAGAAAGTTGGGAGGGGAGTGAGGTGTAGACGATGACGAAAGCGAGGAGAGAGAGAGCAGAGCGGAGCGTCGAGGAACACGAGGGAGTGTGATCAACGTTGTTGTCAAGCTTGTCAGCTTTGTCCTGACTGACGCGGGCATCTTTTCGGATGGACTGGAATTCGGAACCGGTCCGCACGTGAGGGGCCCGTTTAAGGAAAGAGTGGGGGAAACTTCAGCCGAAGGTAACCAGTTACAGTTAAAACCGGCACGGCCGCCCACCCGGAAGCAGCTCTCCGACGAAGGTGCGCGGACTCTGGGCTTGCTTCGGCTTCGTTTTCGTTCCTATCTTCTCTCATGTTCTTATCCGGGATGCTTCGTTCATATTTATCTTTTTATAATCTAGTCTGACATTTTCTAATAATATGTTGAACATAAAAAGCATTTATTATATATATATATTAAATATATTTATCGAAGATGATCAAGAAATCTCGGAACTAATCTAAAGAATCTGTCGATGAGGCCTTCCTGTTAGAATGTTAGAATGAGCATTTCCAAGTTTCATACTACACATTTATCATTGGGCACTAAGAAATGCCACGTGATTGTGCAAAAACTAAAATAAGAAAAATATAAAAACTTGTAATCGGAATTTAGAACTTACTTATTGGAACAAGTTCCTCAATTTTTAGAACTTGGCACTTATCATGCATATCCTAAAAGTTTGAACCATCTATTCTAGAACTTGGATCCATCGGCTCGATTCTTAAGTTCTCAGTTCTACTCTAGAACAAGAAATGCACGGGAGTTCAGATAAGCACGGCATTCGCCGGTAATATTAGCCATTTCGCTTGTAAAGTTGTTCACGGAAAAACGTGCTATTGTAATATTGAAAATGCAAATTGGACTGATGAAATATCCTGTGAGAAGCGTGAGAGAAAAGATGTCTTCAAGGCGAAAGAGATTGAGGTGTGCCTCAGCCCGATGTGTTGAGCAAATTCACCTTTTGACACGCATCGCATGTGGACCGTCAAGACATTCACAACTTGAAAAGAACCTGGTCACCAGGTTGTTAAAAAGCGACCGAGGCGTTGCCAGGGCTAATGAAGAGTCACGGGCCTACTGCGTGAATATCAAATGCTATGAAACTCTTCCCAAGCTTGTACAGTTTCTCTGCAGATATGCACGGATCTCATTGTATCAGATAACGGACTTTCGATGTCGTGCGTGCTGAGGGCAATGCACAACACCCTAATTGCAAAAGTTATGTCGAAAAATGAGATGAAAATAGATCGAGTCGGTAACAAACATTAGTTCGCATCATCCTATCGGCCATACATGAACAGGACTCTGCATAATTTAACTCAGTAAAAGCCCAATGCACCAGAAGCAGGAGTCAAGCAAGAGCAGTCCTAAGCCAAGTGACAAGTTTCAATCTCGCTCTTCTTAGATCCGCCAGCTTAACAGGACGGGTGGGTAACAAAAAACACCAACGTTATATGCACCTTTGAGTGACAAAACACACCAGCAGATTACAAGAAACAAACTGTCATCCTCAGAGAAGCCATGCAAGTAAATGTGGTCAGATAGTTGCGGCCTTTCCTTTGTTTCGCTTCCGTAAGGACTATTAAACAATGAAGACTCTTCAGGGTTTTCCCGAAGCTCAACATCTAGTCTCTTTTATGACCCAACGGAGAGTATACCTTCTCCAAACCTTTTCCGATGGAGTGCCTGAATCCGTGTTCCTTCTTTGGTGACTTCACGGCATCGTTGCTTGATTCTTTCTTTGGATGGATGGCTTGTGCGATGGCATCAATTTCTTCTTTTGCTCGTTCGAAGACATTTGGAGCTTTAACCTCGTCTATTGGGGTGTTCTCATCAATGTCCTCACTCAAGCCGTGAGTTTCCTTGCCATGATGGCGGGGCGACTTCTTAAAATGCATAATTCCTTCGATCTCCTGCTTCGCTTTCTCAATAAAATTGGGTCCTTTGCCATCATTTTCTGCTAATGTGACAGATTAGAGTTATTGCGTATTCCCCCAATCTACTGTGCAAACAAGAACAACTGAACAAGCATCAGGTTTCTGCTATGTAGAAATCAAACCTGAGGGAGAACCACTAGCACTGGACTCTGTCTGCACCGTCTGGTCCCTGCAATCACCTCGAGCTCGGTTGTGTCAAAGAGGAGTCCAAATACTTAAAAGCTTAGTTTTCTGCAAAAATGAAAGGTCGAAGATGATACCTTTTTTCACGAGTAGGAGACTCTTTCTTCAAATGGATAGTTTGAACGAGAGCCTGGATCTCTTCCTTCGCTCGTTCAAATACATTAGGTGCCTTGACATCGCTCAGTGGGGTGTTCTCGTCAATGTCTTTGCGCCTACCGTGCGTTTCCTTGTGATGATGGGGCGATTTGTCATCTTCCTTTGGTCTTTGAATTGCAAGAGGCTCACTCGAACTGTCATCTGTTAACACAATTGACCAGAGAACCAAGATCCATGAACACCACTACTCAATGTATCTGAACTAATGCACGACGTGCTCAAAGAGAGAAAATGATCAAATTCTATCCCCATTGCCGCAATATAGCTCTTTCCAAAGGTGTCACTCCATTCCTTCTCCATCAAACAAAGTCATGCAAATGAAGAGGTGATGCAATCCAATTCATCTGCAGGATGAATCTAGATTTTACAAATCCATACAGATGGGAAAACTGAAAAAAGAAATCGGGGAAATTCTACATCGAACCCGTCACTAAAGGTCCCTCCTTCGCGCCTTCCAAGCCAAACACGGGACGTCGGCTCACATATACAGCGCACACGACAACCGGAAGAGACAAGCGTCGAGATTCCAAATCGTCCATGAACAATCACCATTCCGTAAAAGCAGATGAACGAACGACGACTCACTATTGCCATCGCCACATACTGACTGCCCAGACAATCGGCTACTAGAATTAAAACCGCGACATCTAACGTTCGATCCGCGTTCTGTCGCGGATAAGAAACCAACCCAGATAAGCCAAACAGATCGGCAGAACCGATATCGCAGTCAGATGAAAAATTCCAAATTTTTGAAGGGGATGATCGGATGCTGCGGAGATGGGTACCTGACGTTGGAGAAGCGTTCCATTCAGTCTTCGCGTCAGCCATGGAGAGAGAGAGAGAGAGAGAGAGAGAGTCTTTGGTGTTTCGCTTGGATTTTTTGATGTGATTTCAGGGGAGGAGTCAGCGTACGCAGAGAATATAGAGGGAGAAGGGGAGAGCGTTCAGACAGGAGGCACGCCAGATCGGACCCGACCCAAAACGACGCCTCGGTCCGGTTGGCCCCCGTGAACACGGAGACAACGAATCGTGTTAAAATAAAGACAGCGTTCGCGAGAGGGGATCGGATTCCTAAAAAAGGCGTGGTTAAACCGGATTAAATTGGGTAACACCGAATAAAACCAGCCGAAAAATGAATTAGGGCTCGACACGCCGGTTCCAAAAAAGGATCTAACCCTTGAAATTGCAAAGCCGGGGTTTATAAGCAACTCGACCATCTCGCGCTTTTTCAATTAGTTATAAAGAACGCTCTCGATTAGTACAATAACCCATTCTATGCCCTTGAAATAAAGGTAATGAGCCTCCGGGAGGCCCATCACACCTACAACGTCTATCTGACGAGAAGAGATTGCTGCTCAGTTCGTAACCAATCAGCACACGTAGGACCTTACCTCTTAGGAATGAACCATGTGGAAAAGGTCTGAGTGAGCGACTGGCGAAATTGGAACAAGTACCAAGAGTAGCATGTAGAACTGTCAAACGGGTTGAGTCGAGTTGGATTTGGATCAAGTGAAAAATGCTTCAAACCAAATTTAACTTGCTTTGATCTATTTTCATGCATACAAATATAGGTCTACATGGCAACACTTTTGTTTTTCTATTTTTCTGTCCTTTTTGTTCTCTAGAATAGAAAAATAATAGAAATCCATACGGTAACGTTACTTAATTTTTCTATTTCTCATAATAGAAAAATGGCCAATGAATAAATTTGGAATAGGAATAAGAGTAGCTTTTTATTCCCGGGAATAATTTCTAGTAATAAGTTATTTTTTTTGTTCTTTTGTTCTTCCTCTTTTAATCGGTCGCTGGAGCCTCACCACCCCCATTGATCATTGACCGCCATTGTCCACCGATTGTCGTGGCGGGTGGCGGCGACCGGTTAGAGGAAGAAGAAGAAGAGAGATAGCAAAGAAAAAAGAAAAATCTCAAAATAAAATAAAATAAAATAAAATCCACGTCATAAAAAATTTATGAATCACACCAAATGCATTCCTATTTTTTTACAATTCTGAAAATAAAAATTTTGTATAGTTACCAAATATGTTATTTTACTTAGAAATTGTTTTAGGGAATAGGAAATTTCTAAAAAAATTATTCCTAAGAATAGAAATATTACAAAATGCACTCATAGTGACTCATATCTGACCTGACTCATATTACTAAAGCACTTCCATATTTAACTCAATTTAAGAAAATTCATATTCAAACTGGGGTAAGAGTGCGGAGTGAGTGATCTAGCGAGGGCAAGAGAAAATGAATGCGGGTTGGGTCTAACTAAGTTGAAAATCAATTACCAAAAAATAGTCGTAAACCTATTTAATACTCCCGTTATGTTTAAGCCTATTTATGATCCATTTATTAAATATAACTAATACATATAATAAATTAGCCCATCATATATGGGTTAAGAAATAGGTTTGTAATCCATTTTTGATGGGTCTATTAGCACGAGTCAAGTTAAGCCCATGGCCCTAAGAAAGTTGGAGACCCAACAGTAAGGCCCATTACTCAGCTTCGTGAGAGGAACAGATGGGCCCACTTGCAGAGACTTGGATCCTCAACATCTGGGCACGTCGAGGCCCGACTTTGAAGTTCGACGTGAACCTCTAGACCGCCTCGGACTCACATCAGCAAAATTGTCTTTGCTGTTTATAATGTGGATATGGTTCTCCACATTAACATATATAACAAGAAAGAAAAAGGAAAAAAAAAAAAATTTAGTTTCGAGAAGTATAATAACCGATAGAGAAGGGCAAGAAAACAAACATACATACGTTAGATGATTAATCCTTTGAGGATCAAAAGAATGCGAATGGAGGTTTCTAGGAATGAGCAAAAGAGAAACCCATTTTCGATTCCACAACTTCATGAATTCTTTTCCTTATTATATTATCATACGAGGCTTCCAGGAACTTGCTTTCGATTGTATTTTCCAGCCAAATGGATAGAAAATTAGGTGCAAAAGTGGGCCTTTCAAATTTTTTTTTTCAACCACCATGACTGCTGTGGAGAAAGGAGACGGGAAAATAAAAAAATTATAATCGAACGCAGACAAAAAATAATAATTATAATAATAACATGGATCATGACTTGCTCTTCTCTCGTTTTCTTCAAAGAGACCAAAAAATAAGAACATGTTCCAAGTCACCGTGAGCGCATAAGATTATATTAAAAAAGGAGAATTCCCAGCAACTTGATGCGCGTTTACACTCTCTGAAACTGTGCATGGTCTGAACCAAAAAAAAAAAAAGAAACTGTGCATGGCTGCTTCATTCATATTTTCTCCAATGTTTGATCGAAAGACTTTACCTGTTCGCCAGTTCTGAATTCCAGTTTTCCATGTAAACATTCTTGAAACTCTGTTTTCGCACGGTCTCGAATTACAACTAGAGCAACAACACCCTACGAAATTTTTCATTTTTTTGTGTCTCGAGGAGGTAAAAACACAAGTCATGGCCGATTTAAGTTGCCTGTGGCAAGACCGATCCTAAGAAATGTAAGAGTTTTCCTAATGTGGACTACATTAATTGATATTGTAATTTACCGTTTAACGTTTACCGTTTTACGGGGATTGGTCTAAGGTGAGATAGAAGGTTTAATTAGTCTAATATGGGCTTTTAGTGTGGGCCGAGTTGGCTGGCCCGTAATGAGGGGCCTTCTTTGGAAACTCTATAAATAGCGCTAAGTCTCTCCTCTAACCCTAATTCTCACACGTATCCTCACCTAAGGGACGTTTACCTAAACGCTAAACGTGAGGAGGGCCGCCTCATTGAGCCAGTGATACGGAGGGCAATAGAGGAGAAGGACTTGCGCGTGGAACATTGTGTTTCCGCTTCCGCTTCAAGATCGATGGATTCCAAAACAGGTGCGTTAATTCTTTCTACTCAATTATGCATATTCTTGTTCTGGTTATGGAGATCTTGGGATTGCGCAATTTGCATCCAACACGTGGTATTAGAGCCTCCATAACCCTAGAACTTGAACGCATTGATTTTGCCCTAATTTGTGATTTTCGAGATTTTTTGTTTAATAAAAATAAAATTAAATCACATATATGGATTGGGCTCGACGAGGCGAGGAAAACCGTGGGTGGCGCGTCGCCGGGGGAGGCCCCACGCGCCCCCACGCGCGTCCACGCGCCGCCAGGGCGTCGGAGACGCGCCCACGCGACCTCACGCGCGCCCACGCGCGGGACGCGGCTCGCGCGTGTACTCCACGCGCCGCGCACTCAGGCGGCGCGTGCGGGCGCGTGGAGCGTTGGATCGGCGCGTGGTTGACGGCGTTGGATTCGTATGGCCGTCCTCTATCTTGTGGTGAATTTATTTTATTTTTTTTGATGATTTTATGGATGTTAAAATACATACAAAGCCCTAAATACGCGTATTTTTAGTGTATTTTTGCGTATTTTTCTTGTATTTTTCTGTGATTTTCGAAATACAGGTGCTGGGTTACTGGTATGTTATAACATGAATTTTATGAGTGTTGTTCATCAATAATTTACAATAAATTTTATTTTTTATTAATGAACAAAGTAATGTAATTAGCATGATATGTGATTTTGGTGATATGCTGCCCCTATCACTAAAGCTAAAATCACATGTATATGGTGTATGTGAGGAGTAAAATAGATATCCCTGGTATGAGAGAGTTTCAAGGATTCAATTGAGTAGTGACCGCCAAAGTGGCACGCTTGATTGGGTTTGAGAAATTTCGGTCTCGTATATTGATTGGGATGTCTCCTGCTCTAATGTGTAGTCATACTCCCAAAGGGGGTGATTATATATTAGTTCATGGAGGGATACATGATTATGTGGTGGAATAGTGACTGATCCTAGTGGTTCGTCTGCCCAAAGGTGATGAATTCACGAAGATTGGAATATATTCTCATAACCGCTATCATGTGGGGAGTATACAACTGCATGTCATGTATTCTACCCAAAGGTGATTATATGATTTTGCATGTAACTCTCTGGATGTGTACTTGTGTGTCAAGTTACACATTGCTCACATAATGCTAATTATATATACATTGCTTGAGTTTTCAATCACCTTTTCTGTAATTAATAACTCTATTATTATTGAGGTTTTTACTGCTTCAAATTTTAAGTTGTGGACATATGATTTGTTGCTTGAGAATGCAATAAAATTTACTTACTGTCCATGAAACGCTTGAAAAGAGGTTTGTCTGCGAACTGCACTGCTATACTATGATGGAAGCCTTAGTTGCTTGAAATTATGTTTTGTATAATATTGAAATTAGGACATATCTGCAAAGATTGTGTTTAAGTCATAATGATATATACATCTCATATAAGGATTGTTTCCAAAAAAAATTTCTATTTACTCTTAACGGTTATCTAAAGACTTCTATAGATTATTGTGGAAGTAAAATTGACCGAGATAAAGAATAAATTGGTTAAAATTAGTCTTGAAGGTTGTCAGGCCTAATTGCAGCGATAAGTATTTTGGCAAGTATGACAATAGTGAATTGCTTAAAGGGTCATTTGTCAAATACTTGGTATATATTATGAGGTGGTAATTTAATTACTATGCTTGAAAATCCTGACAAGAAGATTTGGCTAAAAGGCATGAATCATCATAATTAACATAGTGATGAGTTATCCAGTCTTCTGTGGGTTGATATTATGAAAGCAACTTTTTCACATACAAAAAGTGTCATTATCAAAATTGTTTTATAAACTTCTTTTGAGTTATAGATTGGGCATAGATTACTTGATCATATTAAATTTAGGGGTGTCATGCGAAGTGAGATTATCTAATCCAATTTTAAGTGTATTGTAATTCGATCCACTCGGTATTATTTTGTATCTTATCCAGATTGTTAAAGGGGTATTAATCTTATGACCCTAAAGAAGATACAAGAATTATGGAATCACATACTCTAAAATTTCTTAAGATCGACGTAATTGTAGAGGATAGCTGCTCTCAAACTATTAAAGATAATAGTATGATGGGGGTTACTTGTGTTTTTGTCTTTATCTATACGAGATAATTATGGAATCTCCTGTACCATAGACTAAACTTGTTGAGGTTTAAGGTACTATTCTTGATATAGTTTATAATGAAATTTCTTAAACCTCTCAAGTGCAGAATGAAGTGGTTGCAGCTTTATTAAGGAGATTTGTTAGGGAAAGACAATTAGTTATACCATCAGACTATATAGTCTATTTGTGAGAGCATGATTACAATATCCATTATATGGCTGTTTTAGCAACTTATATAAATGTCGTTTATTGTTCTTAATTAAGTATGTGATTAAACGCCATAAAAAAAGGATAATAATATTTTTACTCGAAAGAGGGGTGGATAATTAGTGAAGAAATAATTATTTCTTTACTAATTCTTTCAGAGTGAACGTGGCATTGATAGTTTTATATGGAGTTACATCAAAGAGATATAAAATCTATATAAGTGCAACTAGATAATTTTGCAGCAGATTCAAGTAAACTTGTGTGTAGACTGAAAAGTCTTAATTCATGGTCTTAAGCAAGTTTCCAGGCAATATTATTAGATTTTCATAGTGTTGTTATTTTGTTCAATTAAGAACAAGGTAATTCAATATATTGCAAGGTCAGTGGGAGGAAATTTATTTTTCTCATACTCTATGTACATGATATTTTGCTTACAAGTTGTGACCTTGAGACATCTTATATACTTTGTACTAAGTTTTGTAAGAATTGTTTTTGCCATATTATATTAGATTTTCTCGGAGGACATTTGCTGATTGTATATTGGAAATATTCAATATACATTATTGCAATCCAGGAATTGCTCCTGTTGTTAAGGGTGATGGGTTGAATCTATCACATTGTCCTTATTTAGATATTGAGAAAATCTAATTAAAATGTGTACCTTGTGTCAGTACACTTAAAAGTATTTTTGAATGTGTTGTTTATTAATAACAACAGAAGTCTCAAGGGGTCTAAACACATGGAGGTCAAGTTTTTGACTATAAAGGAATCGGTATAGAATGGTGACGTTGCAGTAGATTATATTCCAACAGATGATATGGTTGCAGATCCACTAACTAAAGGCCTACGTCCATGTATATTTGAGCGACATGTCATTAGCATGGGCTTAGGAGCATCTTAGGATGCTGTTATTTAGTGGGAGCTATTTTATTTTTCTTTGAATAATGTTTACATCTGTTTTTTGTTACAATTTAGTAACATTTTGATATATATATGTCAACTTTTGCATTCAATAAAATGTTTTTGAATGGCTTGTTATTATGTTGAAAATATATATATTGTTAAAGTCTCAAGGTATTGCTTAAACCTTGAGTGAAGGCTAGGGGCATACGGTTATTAGTCTTGTCCATATGTCTTGTTGTATATAAATAATGGTTAACCGTAAGGACAAGACATATGTGGGTTCATGGAACCATAAATGCATTCTCTAGTGGTACAAGCTTTTTGTGACGCTTAAGGTAAGAGAATGGACATTCTCTAGTGGCACAAGTTTTTGTGACGCTTAAGGTAAGAGAATGGTGATTGGCCCGACAAATGAGATCTCTCTATGAGAGATGTTATCCATTTGACACACTACCATATTGGATCCATATCAATAGAGTTGAGAACACTCGTGACCATGGAAGGCTCGTGTGTATACATGCAGTTACCGCCATGATTCAGTGTTTGAGACTTTATGGGATAGGATTGACTATTAAGAATTATCTCTAGACCAATGTGCGCACATACAGTACGATTTCAATTAATAAAGTCCAAGTGGGAGAATGTAAGAATTTTCCTAATGTGGACTACATTAATTGATATTGTAATTTACCGTTTAACGTTTACCGTTTTACGGGGATTGGTCTAAGGTGAGATAGAAGGTTTCTTAATTAGTCTAATATGGGTTGGCTAGTGTGGGCCGAGTTGAGCCTGGCCCGTAATGAGGGGGCCTTGCTGGAAACTCTATAAATAGCGCTAAGTCTCTCCTCTAACCCTAATTCTCACACGTATCCTCACCTAAGGGGCGTTTACCTAAACGCTAAACGTGAGGAGGGCCGCCTCATTGAGCCAGTGATACGGAGGGCAATAGAGGAGAAGGACTTGCGCGTGGAACATTGTGTTTCCGCTTCCGCTTCAAGATCGATGGATTCCAAAACAGGTGCGTTAATTCTTTCTACTCAATTATGCATATTCTTGTTCTGGTTATGGAGATCTTGGGATTGCGCAATTTGCATCCAACAAGAAATTCATGGAACTCAGAAAACTGCGAGCCCAAGAACATGGTTCTCGAACGAACCCTCTCCTTCGAGAATTTCTTATCTAGTAAAGAAGCCAACTGGGCTTTGGATAACCCAAGAGTGCGTTTGGTAACGTTTTTGTTAATTTTTTTTTTAAAACAGAAATAGAAAAAACTATTTATGTTCCGGAGAACAATTTTTGAACAAAAGAACGCGTTTGGTAACGCACAAAATTTATGTTCCTGGAATAAAAAAAAAAGAGCAGAAACACGTTTGATAAACTTCTATAATTTTTTTTTAATATTTTTATTTTATTTTTCCTTTTTATTTTTTTTCTTCCTTTTGGCCGATCGCCGGCCTCAGCCATGGTCGGCGACCGGCCGATGAGGGCCGGCGGCCTCGCCCACCGGCGAGGCTCAACCTCACTAGGCCACCGCCAAGCAATGCCGACCTAGCGGTGGCCCGACAAGGCCAAGCCTCGCCGGTGGCTGGGTGAGCTCGGCCTCGCCGAATCCGGGCGAGCTCAAGCTCACCCAGCCAAGGTGACCGGGCCTCGTTGAGGACCAAAGTGAGGTCGCCAGCCAAAGAAAAAAGAAGAAGAAAAGAAAGAGAAGGAAAAAAAATATGAGAGAAAAAAATTGTTTTTCTGGAAGTGTTCTCGGGAACAAGATACAAGTTTTTTTTTTTTTTTTTTTTTCTTGTTTCTGTTGCAAATTTGTTCTCGGGAACAAAAGTGTAAACAAACATGTTTCTGCTTTTTTTTTTGTTCCCCGGGATAAAAGAACAGAAATTGTGTTCCGGGGAACAAAAAAAGAACACAAACAAACATGCCCTAAGAGTTGAAGATGGTCCAACCTATAAACTGGCCAGAGGGTTGCCCCTCCCTCAACCTGAGATATTTTTCTCGTCAAGACCCAAAAGCGGGCTCGATGCCGCCTCCGTTAAGTTGCAGATAAGTGTACAAGAGTTACAGAACAAGAAGAAACTTGGCAGATTGCGCCATCATGGTTGAGGAGCTCTTGGTGAGCCTTCCTTGAATTAAATTGAATCGATCTAGTTGTTTCTGACGTGCCCTTTTATTAATATGGCTAATCGGCGCTGAACTGCAAATGTTTCAGGTCGAAGGCAATAGACTTCGCGGCCCTGAAGCATAGTTCCGTATCATTCTACGAGAATGATAAGCCTGAAACTGCTGGTTCTCGGTGGGCGAGGGTAAGAACTTGAGTTGCCAAGGTACATGAAAGACAATTGTTAGATAGAAGCCCGATTTGTTTTCCTGCTTTCTACTTGACAATTAACAATATCATTAGGACGCTGACGATTATCTTTAGGTAGTAAACGCTTTGTCAAAAGATGAGAAGTCTCAAAAGCTAGCATTACCGCACTGGCATGAAGCTGTAAGTCCAACATCCTCCTGAGGCATGCAATAGCACGATCACTTTTCTTTCCAAGAAAAGGATTTTTAAGTATGTTAAGTACTGCTGATGGTATCTTGTTTGAACAGATTGACCCGCGGCATCGTTACGGCCACACAGCCTTTCTTCCACTGGTTAGTAGTAGTTCATACGTGGAAATCTTTTGCTGCGTTTGTCACATTCATGGTTTAGCCTATCGTAATATTACAGAGCTAGCAAAGGTTCATCAGTGTCAAAAGGCTTTAAAGTTTGGCGGAAAAACAAAATGCTTTTTGCTAGTACACAAACAAGTAAGTCCTCTCACTTTTTATTTTTTACTTAATCAAAATATTGCAACTCACGCGCTTTAAATTCTTTTTAGTCCAAGATGCTTGAAACTATTACAAGGAAATGTGGATTTACATATAAGTTTTTTGTTCAACAATTTTTTGTATTTCTGTTTGGCAGAATTTTAAGACTTCTTGATTCATTTGTGTAGGACGAATTTTTGTAGGTTTTTTTTTTTATAAAAAAAATAGAGGCGTTGAGTAAATATTGTTTAAAATAATGACTTGAAGTGCCATCATTTTCTCAAATATGAATTTGAAGTGATTATGTTAGTTTCAAAAAAGGGTTTAACTTTCTAGTTGGTCAATGACATTTTCGTCATTTATCTTTTTTTCAAATTTTGCTTTCTTCTTTCCTTTTTCTTCTTCTTTTTTCCTTTTTTTTTTTTTTTGATTTTTTCTTTCTTCTTCACCGATGGCCAGTAGCCACTAGTGATTCCCAAAGAGGGCCGGACAAGGGACAGCCTCATCGGCCATAGGTGAGGCCACCCTTGAAAGCCATAGGCGAGGGCCATCCTCACTAGGTTTCGGCGAGGTCGATGGGCCTTCATTGGCACTCACTAGAAATGAGAAAAAAGAAAAAAAAAATTAAAATCAAAATTGTATTTTGACGAAAATACCATTACCTAGCTGGAATATTTAGTCGGTCAGTGATCAACGAGGTCAAACCTTTATTTGAAACTTCCATGACCACTTTAGGCCATTATTTGACACAATATTCACTTCAAGTCCTTATTTGAGACACTTCAAACTTTTATTTGAAAATTTTCCAAAATTAGTTTCTAAAGTGATGTGGCAAATTGTAAGAGTCATTTAAACAAGTTGAAAAAGAGTGGAAAGGTGACCATCTCATCAATCCCCTTTGAACGTTAGTATAAGAGTCTCACAATCCGTTACAAAATATGTGATTTGAGTTGTAATTACTTCGTTTAATTGAAACTCCTACTTCTGAGGGTGAAGAAGCTGATGGGTCGTAACGGCAACCCAATCGTGGGGCCAAAAGCTAGGAGGTCTATAAACATGTAGTAGAAAATGCTAAAGGTACAACGTCATTTTGAACTCGGAATCATAGAGAAAATAACACATCTTCTTTACTGATGAGTTGCCACATTCAGTGATATTTCAACACGAATACATAGAGGTGATCAATATGTGGGCGACTCACTCGGCCAATCCAGGCCTGAAAGGCAAATGGGCGAGTTTGGACGAGATGTATTATACAAGAAAGCTTGGACCGCCCAAAATTTCCTATATAAACTTTACGTCATGGGCGATTTAGGCGACGTACTAAATTCGATTTTCCAGTCCGATCCGAGCACGTTCGATGGGCACCTCTGTTATGAAGCACAGACCATAGTTGTGGCCCTACCCCATCGTGCTCCACGCCCACTCGACGCGGAGGTGGACGGAATCGTGCATGGGAGACTGCGCCTTGTGGCCCCCGCAACTTCTTCCATGAGAAAAAGAAGAAAGATTGATGACCTAAAGATCATAAAAGAGATGGGGAAATGAACGCACTTGATGCAATACACACAGAGCGCCGACCGACGGGGCCATTACAGTGTCATCTCACTAACAATTCTTTTGGTGGCAAACGGTTGCAGAATCAAGGATAGAACCATTCGGACATACACTGTACAAGATTCACAGGAAAAATCAACTCACGCGCAAGAATCTTGCTAAGCATTCATCTGAATCGAACAAACTCGACAAAATTAGAACTAGGAAATAAACGGTTTTAGATTCTATATAGGCTCCACTTGAAATCTAAAATTTACCTACTGAAACGGTTTTTTTTATTTTTTTGGAACTTAAAACCTATCATGTATATCCTAAAATCTAGAACCTATCCCGTGATAAGTTCCGATATCAATTATGGATTCTACTGATATTATTAATTGACAATTATAATGAATCATCATTTTTAATTTTTAACGAACACCACTTGCTAGATTGGCTTACCTCTCTCTTCTTGCATAATCTCGTTCGCCGGCAAGCAACAACCCACCCACTAAATTCTTGTTTTTCCTTCCATCTGCCAAGGGGTTGTTTTATGTACTCCTCCAAAAAGTCTTGCGGAGTTTCCATTCCGACCTTTGAATTCCTCAAACGGCTCGTGCTGTTCAAAGTCCCCCACGTTGAAATCAACTCGGAACCCCCCCGTTCAAAGTTCGCGATCACGGTGCGTATTTGGGGCGCGCGTATATAAAGGGGGAGTTGGGGTCTGTCTCAGGCATATCTTGTGAAAAATCGTCTTTGAGCTCTCAGAAGAACAACTTGTTCGCGAGGGAAAAGGAAATATAAGAGGAGAGAATTTCTGGGCTCAGTTCTTGATTGTGGACTGACAGGTAATGATAAAGTTTCGACCTTTTATCGTTCGAATTTGTTTCTTCAGCTAAAAGCAGGGCATTCGAGATTTTTTCATGTCGGAGCTGGGTAGGATTGTCCAGAAAAACTTGTACTTGCTCTGTTTTGTCTCTAATAATCTTGTTTTCCCCTTTTCTTGGGGGGGTGATAAACGTGTCAAGACTTGGACTTTGGTTGCGTCTTATGGAGTTTCATGGCAGTCGAATGAATGGATTTTGCTTTCTCTGCCCTTCCTCTTTCATTTTCTTCAATGAGTTCTACTTTCATTTTGGGAATTTTGTCGCCTGATTATTTGGGTTCTATTGCGTTCGAGTGCTGAAATTCGTATGGGTTTATCACTTTCCTTGCTCATATCTGCTTGGCACGAAATCGTTGCTCATTGGTGTGTCAAATTGGCCCACAACATCAGTTCATCTCCCAAGGAACCAGAAGCGACTGCCTTGAGGAGAGGTAGCTTGAAGAGAACTAATTTACGAGTCATGACCGATTCAGTTGCCTCGAACAAGACCAATTCTAAGAATTCCATTAAACTCAAAAACTGCGAGCCCGACAACGCGGTGCTCGAACTAGGGGTGAGCGGTTCCAGGTTCCTTACAGGTTCCGCCTGGAACCTAGAACCTACCCTCGGGTACAGGTTCCTAATTTTTTGGAACCCGGAACCTACCCGTCGGAAAGAACCTGAACCTACCCCGTCACAGGTTCCGGGTCGGTTCCAGTTCCAACAGTTCTTCTTCTTCTTTTTTTTTTTTTCATTTTAGTTTAAAAAAACGAAAAGAACGCAACAATAACAAATAAGCTTGTCATTCATCAAAGATAATACAAAACGATATATGCTAGTGAACTTGGGAAGAATGTAATAATATAGTTTTTCTTGGAAATAGAGAGTTCATGGAGGCCTAACATAGCTAACATTACCAACAATTAAGCAGAAGGATCAAGGATCAAAGCTGGATTTAGGAAAAACTCATACCTTCAAAGGAAAATGAAAATGCTTGTGAACTTGGAGGAAAAGAGAGATATATGCTTGAAAATTTCAAATTCTAATACGACACGATCTCTTCAATAACAAAAGCTTCACTGTTAATTCTTTTTTTGCCAAAAAAATTTTGCTAGTGTAATAGTAGATATTTAAACAACAAGAATATAGCTTAAAATTAATCAATCTACTATCCCAGAATTGACATTTTCTATTGGCCATTCAGGGACATCTGATGCACCATGTTTATATATGTAAGCGAGTTGTCACATCGATGACTTCTAAGACATCTATGACTGATGATAATATGAGCTAGTAGCAACCAATGAGTTAGCCAGGTCACCAAACTCAATTACTATAACACATGCAGAAAATAAACATTTTGAGTGTGTAAAAGAGTTAAAAGCACCAAAAAAAACTCTCACCCTTGATTCAGAATCATTCTTCTCATTCACTATGTACAGGTTTTCGTCGAAAATTGGGAAGGACATCTTCGAATTCTCAGATTTCTGTGTCATCGGCTCCTTTTCTCCCTATTCTTATGTTTTTCAATATGTCCCAATCCTGCTTCGTCCCTAACGTTATTGGCGGTGGTCTCCACCTCAAGTTCTTTGACTCGTGGTATCCCAGTTGACATAACAGAAAACACCAGCTTACCTCAACAGAGAACATAGAGGATAGTGTTTAAGGATTTTTTTCAAACGGGAAACAAAATACCGGGCCTAAGAGCTTCCCTCCTGTTGAACAGGAAACCCAATATGAGCATCTCATCACTTGAATAACATAAGACGAATTAAACATTAAAAGTGTGAAGGAGGAGAAACCTTAAATGCCGGTATTCTAGGAGCTGGAAATCATGATTCTGTGAGTTCTTCAGCCAAAGTTCGGCAAGCCGCTAAAGTTGCTGCACTTTTCCCTTCGTCAGCAGCAAGTTCGGCACCCTATTCATCAATCGATGGGAAAGTTGTTTACAAGCCAATTAGAGAAGAAAGGCTACAAGAGTGACATATGATAGTGGGAATTCCAGAATGTGCAGTGGGTTAGATATATGATAGTGTTAACAAGCCAATGTGCGTTCCTTTCCTGGAGGAGATCCTACCTTGAATTCATATGGCTAATAATGCCAAGTAAGCTTGCACATTAGCAAAGCATTTGTCCAGACAAGGCACAAGTCAAAAATGAGGGAAATTTCTCTATAACAACAAACAAAATGAAATGAAAAAGAAAATCCAAAGTATAAGACCTGAGCAATGATGCGATTTCTAGCTAAAAGCTTAGATTCTCGACTTGATACAGCCGTAATACCACGATAAATATAGTCAAAATGCACCTATAACAGAGGATTGAACACAGAATGTTACCAGTTCATATATTGCTCAAGGAAATATAAACAGAAAACCAACATCAACAAACCTGGACTGCGATCCTTTTGTAGCTACTGGACCCTTTCCCTCAATGATATCATAGTATTTCACTCCATCAGCTGTTGCAAGTATTGGAATTACTTACTAAAACAAAACAGACAGGATGCTAAAATGCGATTTCCTCTCGTGAAACACAAGAGAACCTTTGTTCTCCACAGATCTGGCAGCTTAGATTTCAATTCTTTTATGTTCTGTATGGGGAATAGGAATTACGTTTGAGCGGCGAGGCGAGCGAGGGGTGACGGCGTCTAGCAGCGGTGTCGAGGGAGGTCCAGCGACGGCGAGCACGCGGCCACGGCGACGACGAAGGCAATGGCACAACGAAGACGGTGGCGGTCGCGGCTCAACCCACGGCCAAGGGGGAAGAGCTCGGTTCGGGCGGAGGTGGTGACGGTTCGAAGCAACGACGGCCCGGACGGCCGAGCGAGCGGCGGCAAGAGGTGGTGACGGTGGCTTGGGGACAGCGGCGGTGCCTCACGGCGGCGCGGACGACGCGACAGCTCCTCGGGCTCAACGGCGAGACTGCTTGTCGGACGAGTAGTGGGTGGTGGGGGTTCAGTGGCCAAGAGGTGGTGGTGAGTAGGGCGTGGGGCGGCAGGTGGTGGTGGCCCGTGGGTGAAGCAAAGCAGCCATCAAGAGGAAGGAAGAAGAAGAAGAAGAAGAAGAAGAAGAAGAAAAAGGGGGGAGGGGTTCGGCCGAGAGAGAGGGAAAGAGGAGAGAGAGAAGAAAAGATGGGGGGCAGGAAGTGACGTGAAGAGGAAAAAGGGGAGAAAAGAAAGAAAGAGAGAGAAAAAGAGAGGGAAATGGGGGAAGAAAGAATCGGCAGAAGGGGGAAATCAAGAGGGGGTTAGGGTTTTTTTTTTAACTTAAGCCGGTTCCGGTTCCTCAGTTCCGGTTCCTATGGGAACCGGAACCGGAACCGAACCGCCGGTTCCCAGAAAAGAGAACCGGGAACCGGAACCGGTCCCCTTAGAACCGGGAACCGAACCGGACCCTCCGGTTCGGTTCTCCGGTTCCCGGTTCTACCCGGGAACCACGCTCACCCCTAGCTCGAACGAACGCTCTCCTTTGAGAATTTCTTACATGGTAAAGAAGCCAACCGGGCCTCGGGTAACTTAACAGTCAAAGATGGTCCGACATGTAAACCGGCCAGAGGATTGTCCCTTCCTCAACCTGTGATATTTTTCTCGGCGAGACCCAAATGCGAGCTGGATGCTGCGGCAGTTAAGGTGCAGAAAGTGTACAAGAGTTACAGAACAAGAAGAAACTTAGCAGATTGCGCCATCGTCGTCGAGGAGCTCTGGTGAGTCTTTCTTAAATTAATTTGAATTGATCGAATTGTTTCTAATGTGCCCTTTTATTAATACGGCTAATCGGTGCGAAACTGCAAATGTTTCAGGTGGAAGGCGATAGACTTTGCAGCCCTAAAGCATAGTTCCGTATCATTCTACGAGGATGATAAGCCTGAAACTGTTGGTTCTCGGTGGGCGAGGGCAAGAACTAGAGTCGCCAAGGTACATAAAAGACAATCTTTTGAAAGAGCCCGTTTTGTTTTCCTGCTTTCAACTCACGCGACAATTAACAATATCATTAGGACGCTGATAAATTATCTTTCAGGTAGGAAATGGTTTTTCAAAAGACGAGAAGGCTCAAAACCTAGCATTACTGCACTGGCTTGAAGCTGTAAGTCCCTTAAACTCCTGAGACATGCAACAGCAGGGTCGTTTTTCTTTCCAAGAAAAGGAGATCTAAAAATAAAGAATACTGCTGATAGTCTCCTGCTTGAACAGATTGACCCACGGCATCGTTGTGGCCACAATTTGAATCTCTACTATGACGCGTGGTTCCAAAGCGAGAGTACGGAGCCTTTCTTCTACTGGTTAGTGTTCGAACGTGGAAATCTTTGGTTGTGTTTGTTATGTCCTGTTCTAGCCTATCATAATATTGTAGAGCTAGCAAACGTTCATCAAATGTCAAAAGACTTTTTAATAATGAGGACCATGTTAAATGCAGGTTGGATGTTGGATGTGGTAAAAATGTGAATCTCGAAAAGTGCCCAAGAAATGTTCTGCATAAGCAATGCATCAAGTATCTCGGACCCGTAAGTTTCATTCTTTGTTCGACTTTTAGTGAATGTCTTAGCAGATTATTTTTGTCAATATCCCATCCAAACGTACTTCAGACAAACTGAAGTTAAAGAAACTTTGGGACATCCTTAATTATAGCGAAATGTTCAGCAGACATGTGAAAGGAAGTGTCTTGTTATATTTTGCAGTGCAAAATCAAATGTCTCATAAGCATCTGCTTCGAGCTGTCATTAACTCCTCTTTGTTTTTTCTGCAGAACGAAAGAGAAGCCTACGAGGTGATAATCGAAAATGGAAAACTCATGTATAAGCAACGCAGCGAACTTGTGGACACCGTGGAAGGTTCAAAGTGGATATTTGTACTTAGCACTTCGAGGGCCTTGTATGTGGGTAAAAAGGAGAAAGGCGTGTTTCAACACTCCAGTTTTCTTGCCGGTGGCGCCATCACTGCAGCCGGAAGATTAGTCGCCCATAATGGGATCCTAGAGGTACGACACATTTCCTTACACTTCGAAACGAATCATCCGTCTGCATCTTGTCTGCTCTCGATCAGCATTCTCTAGTTGACAGCCAGCTTCTTGTCTCGCGTAATGTGTATATTGTGCATGTCTTTAAGGCTTGTTGGCCATCCAGCGGGTGCTACCACCCAACAGAAGAGAACTTCAGGGAATTCATCAGCTTCTTGGAGGAGCATCATCTAGACCTCAGCAATGTCAAGGTATAAACTAGTAAATACAAGTACTGTAGTGAGCAAGTTGCTGCGATTAGGTAGAGAAGATGACCACCTAGCTGTTCTTATAATTGGGTATGAAAGTTTTCCTATTCTTGAAAAATGAACGAATGATCGTCCGCAAAATCGTTCTCATTGACCAACTTTTGTATAACAGCTGATTACTGACATGATATGCGTACTCTTTTACTCAGAGGTGTGCTGTGGATGATGACAATCTTTCATACATAAACTCCAGCGAGGACTCAAAACACGGTACAAGCGAGGGCCCCGCAGGAACCACCCCATCAGCTACCGAGACAGAGGAGCCCGCAATCAAACCTGGACTTCCGCAAGAAAACGTTACGAGTGCCTGCGCCAAGGCGGAGCCAACAGCGTTCGACCTTGCCAAGCGCTTGTCGTGCAAGTGGGCAACAGGACCAGGCCTCGCATCGGCTGGGTGAGGGACTACCCCACGGAGCTCCAGTCGCGAGCGCTGGAGCAGGTCAACCTATCTCCGAGATAGAGGTGACCGGGTCTAAGGTGGGTAGGGTCTAGACCTAGATCCTGTACCCGACCCTGTTATAACCGGTTCCTCTTTTCTAGACTCTATACCCGATCCTGTTTGTATTGGATCATGTACCCAACCCACCCTGTTTTTCCGATTCAGTTCCAAAGTCAATCATGTTCCACTGGAACCTGTTTTGCAATCTCTTGATATCCTATACGACTTCGAATTTTATATTAATACGCGAGAAAATAACATAATCCTCTTAATTTGTATTGAAACATTAAGCACTTGTAATAAATAAATACATGAACTTTTTGACTAAATGAAAAATTAAGGTTCCACAAGGCTAATTATAATAAATAAAATCATAAGGTAAAGAATTAGCAATAAACATGAGTTTAATATTAGTCTTATTCCCACAACTATTACATGAAGCTACTCATTTATGTAAGCATAACTCCTCCTACAAAAGAGAAATTAGGCGAGCCAATCCTTGTGATGCAAAAGAATTTGGCGGCGACGAGCACCGTTCGTCCATCGGACGATGGATGGTGCGAGAGGGAGCTAGTGAGGGAGGGAAGCAAGTGAGGAAGAGGAATGACAAAGGAGGAGTGTCGTGCGTGTTTGAGAGAGCCAAGAGGAAAAACATCGTATGATTGCGGGAGTAAGAATAGAAATTGGGGGAAAAAAGAGTTTTGGATCTCTACTTACAAAACCGATTCGAAAACCAGTTCCAAAATCGGTCTAGGAACGAGTTTCCTGGTGGGTAATCACTCGGAACCTATTTCCGGACCAGTTTAAACCAGTTCCGAATTTTGGGAACCGATTCCTAGACCAGTTTTAACGGGAACTGGTTCCCGACCCTGTTTTCTGCGTCAGTGACACAGGCCGAGACACGCGAGAAAATATTGACTAACAAGAAGGCGCCTCAAATTGTGCCGCGTGTCCAACACGGGCCCATGTTGTCAGGCCAATTTCCCCCCACTTTTCTCTCTCCTCTCTCTTCTCTCTCCCCCCTCTGCACGCTCTCTCAACGGATTTCTCCCCACTTTTCTCTGTCCTCTCTCCCCATTTTTCTCTCTCCTCTCTCCTCTCTCCCTCGTGCACACTCTCGCCCGACTCTTCTCACTTTTCTCTCTCCTCTCTCCCAACACACTTTCTCTTCGCCGGTGCAAACAGACAGCCAGCCACCTCAACCTTCGCGGTGACACGTGTCTCGATCCTATTCGATATTTCCTCGATATATTCCCCTCTACTGCAGTGGTAGTACTTGCCAACAGTTTGCTCTCCCTCGCTCTCCCTGTCAATGTCCACAGTTTCTCGTTGTCTAGCTGTCATCGACCCCATGGGTACAACTTCTCTCTCTCTCTCTCTCTCTCTCTACAGTCTGTTCAATCACGAGCATTTAGGTGGAAAATGCAAGGTAGGTGAAACAGATTTGTCAATGCCTGTACCGAGTTTCACGTTGCATAGATCTCGAGATTTCCCTCCCTCCCTCCCTTTCTCTCTCTCTCTCTCTCTTTCGATACTTTTACCATCGAGTAGAGAAAATGAATGCGAGTTGGGTCTAACTAAATTATAAATCACTTACCAAAAACCTATTTAACACACATGTTATGTTTAAAGTCTATTTATGATCAATTTATTATATATATACATAGCGAATAGTGAACAGTATATGCCTATCCTGCTACAGTGTATAGCCTTTGTGCCGCTGTAACAGTGTTGTCATGTGATGTCTTGGCCTTAATCTCTATCTAAGTTGATTTCGCAGCAGTCGTCTTCATTGGTGTTTCCACTGTGATGTGACTGAGAGGATTCGTCTCGATTGTCTTGTGATTTGGAGGATCCACATTGTGATCCTTCCGCTTCTGAGAGCATTGTTTTGAGTACGTTGCAGTATTCTTCCCTGTTTTGGACTGCAGTCAGTGCTGCACTTGCAACGGATTTTTCCTGTAAAAATGATGTATTTGATGGGCTGTGGTTATCTGAGTTTTCTGGCTGTTTAACCATGTTTTAACTGCAGCTTCGGATCTTTTTTCATGGAATTTGAATCTATCCCACCATTTTATCTTGTATTTTCGGACAAGTATGGGTATTAATCTGGTGGATGTATTGTATTCAAACTCCCAAGCTGTTACCCATGAGATTTTGAATATTATAAAAAATAAAATGCATAAGGCATGGGAACCTTAGATCATGTGGAGTTGGTACAAAGTGTTTACGAAATATTTGGTATCCCTGATTAACTGTGGGGTGTAGTATAATGTCCAAAGGACCAAAGAAATCCCATTAGGAGTCAAATCAGTTTGGTAGGCTTTGTCTTGGGAAGTTGTCTTTGAAAAATACTAGCCAAGTATGTTGGAATTTTGTATTTTGTCTGTAGAAGATGTTCCACCAAGCTTGTTGGTAGTCCCAGTACGTATACGAGGAGGAGTAGGGTAGGCTTTGGATAAACCTTGTTTGAAATTTTCTGGGTGTATGAGGTGAGGCTCCCCGGTGTAAGGGATGTATGATTTTACTGATGGATATAGTGGAGTATAAGATATTTTCTGTACTGTTTTTGTCAGCAAAGTGAGTGAACCTTGCTGATTCTGTCTCCACTAAAATTTGCTCATAATAAGCAAGGGTTTTATTTGTATTATGTGGTTTGAAAAGCCAATTTTTTGGGAAGATATTTTTTGTGAATTTGATTGGATCTTCGTCGAAGAATCCATTTAACACAGTCAGTATTTTTTGAAAATCTGTTTTAGGAAAAAACTTTGATCTTTGAGACTGAGGGGTTGCTTGTGGCCTAATGACCACCTCATTCGAAATTCTTTTGTATTCTACTTGTCTTTGTGCAACAAGCAAAGAGGGATTATTACTTACCTTAATGGCACCAGATGGTTCCTTCTTTATTGTCTTTTGTAAAGATTGAGCAAGTAATTCTAATGTTTATTTGGGTAGTATGTTGGCTAGCTAGGTTAGGGCTAGTATGGTTTCTTCTTTTGAAGGGGTATTTGATAATGGGTGTTGTTGTAGGAATGATTGATTTATGCTATCTGAAGCCATGTTTTGATTGGTGTTAAGCCTATCAGCTTTGGTGGTGTATTGAATGTTTCGGCAATAGCTTTGTCTGTCTTTTTTGGATTTTGGCATATTGGTATCTCCTGTAAAAATTCTCTTGTGAGAAAATCAGGTAATGAATTTGAAGAACCATTTATAAATTCAATATCAAAATCGAATACTAAAAGTATGGCTTGCTATCTAGCAAAAATCTGTTTTGATGCAATGTTTAATACGTCTTTTTGTAAAATGTCTTTGGCTGATTTGCAATCAATTCTCAAGAGAAATTTTTGGTTTAATAAATCTCCTTGGAATTTTGATATGGACAAAACTATAGCAAGTATTTCTTTTTTTATTGTTAAATAATTTTGTTGGGTGAAATTCCAATGTTTTGAAATAAATTGAACAACTTGTTCTTTGTTGTTTTTGACTTGTTTAAGAATGCCACCATATCCTATCTCCAAGGCATTTGTTTCAACTACTTTGAAAGTGGATGGGTCGGCTAGATGTAAGCATGGTATCTCTTTAACATGAGTTTTTATTTGTTTGACAATGTTAGTATGGACTGAAGTCCATGGTGGAGGATCCTTTTGTAGCCTTTGGTGTAAGGGTTTGCAAATAATGTTTATATTAGGAAAGAAATCTAAAATATAATTGAGACTACCTAAGAACCTTTGTAATTGAGTTTTGTCTTTAATCTCATCAAGGAATTTATCTGTAAAAGAAATAGATCTTTCTATGGGAGTTATAGTGCCTAATGAATGTAATGACCGAGGAATCTAATCTTGGTTATGAATAGTGCAATTTTAGTAGGAGAGACTACTAGGCCACTTTGTATGATTATTTTTATGAAAATAGATAAATGTCTGAAATGCTGTTCTATATTGGAGGAGAATACTAGAACATCGTCTATATAAACTATGATGTATTCAGAATAAGGATTAAAGATTTCATTCATAATTCTTTGGAATTTTGAAGGGGCATTTTTTAGGCCGAATGGCATAACATTCCATTCATATTGGCCAAAATAGACTATAAAAGCTGTCTTGTATTTATCCTTCTCACTGATTTGTATTTGCCAAAATCCTGACTTCATGTCAAATTTTGAAAATATTTTTGATCTACATAATCTGTTTAACAAATATTTTTTGTTGGGTACTGGGTATCTTATCCACCTAAGGGTTGTATTTAGGGGTTTATAATTAATAACTAGTCTGGGAACTCCTATTTCTTGTTCAACATTTTTTATTAACATAGAAAGCAGAACAGCTCCATGGTGATTGACTTTTTCTTATGAGTTTTTTATCCAAGAGGTCTTGTATTTCTGTTTGGCAAAATTTTAGAACTTCTTGGTTCATCTGTGTAAGACGAGCTTTTGTAGATATTTTGTTTTCAGAAAAATCATGTTCATAAGGCAAATCAACAATATGCTTTTTTCTTTCCCAAAAAGCATTGGGTAAAGAAGAGCATATGGTTTTTTCTATGTGTTTTTGTAGGGAAGCTATTTTTTCTATAACATTTGGTTTTAAAAGATTTTCTTCTATTCTTTTGAATTCTAAATCTTTTTTTAAGAATTCAAGTTGGGTTTCTTTGTCTTTTATAAGACAATTGATTTCTGAAATAGAATGTTCTTGTAAAATGTTTAAGCTTCTCTTTTGTGGTTTTGTTAAGAAATTGAAGGTGATTTTTTTGTTTAGTGCATGAGTTTCAATACCTTCATTAGTAACTGTAAAAGGTTGGATTAATTGTATAAAAGGTGTTCCGAGAATTACCTGTTGTCTCATATTTTTGACTAAAAGAAAAGATGTTTTGTAAGACATTTGATCTTTTATTATTAAGGCTTATGGTAATTTGTATTGGATATTTAATTTGTCTCATGAAGCTGATTTTAAGGATTCAGAAGTTTTATCAAAGTATCTTGTTGGAACAAGGCCTTCTTTGATACAATTGAGGTCAGCGCCTATATCAAAGAGTGTTGTTGTTTCAATAATAAATTCATTTTTGATTTTTATGATAATATTTATTATCCATTTCCTAGATGTTATTTCTGTTAACAACATAAGAAATGATGGGTCCGAATTATCAGAAGTATTGGTGATTTCATTTTGGTCTTCTAATTTTGTCTTTCCTTTTATGGCAAGAAATTTTTTATCAGAAATTTCTTGTTTCATTTCTAATTGGGTTGCTTTCAAGGCTTGTATTTCTAATCTTTGTTGTTTTATTTCGTTTTGAAGATCATTAATGTTTATAGGCCTGAACTGGGGTTTTTTTGTTTCTATTCAAAATGTCTTTGAGATTGTAGGAAGTATTGGGTTTGGTAGTAATATTCATAGAAGAGTGTAGTCTATCTAAGTATTCTTTTTTGGCTTCAGGGTCGGTTATTTTATCAGCAGTGCTGAGGAGGAATTCTTCTTCTTTTGTTAACATATTTATTTGAGGAGTACGTTTTTCAGGAGAGGCATCTTCATATTCTGATTCTGAAGAGGTTTCTATTTCATTAATCTGGAGGCCCTCTTCTTCTAGTAGTTCATCAGAAGAAGTGTCATTAGTTTCTATGAAGATATTGTTTTATTGGTGTAAAATATTATCGTCTAAAGATAATTCATTCATTCTTTTATTAATCGTGCAGTATTTTGAAATATGTCATTTTCATCCACAAGAGTAACATTTGATGTCTTTAAAATTTTTCTTATCGGTCTAGGGTTTATTTTGGTTGTTCTGGTGTCTACGTCTATTCCTATGAGGTTGAGATTTGTTGTGATGTTTCCTTGTTTCTTTTTCATAAGGGCGAGTTCCTTTACATTTTTGTTTTGTTTTTTCATTATAAGAGGGATCATATTGAGCACAGAAATCTCCTAGACTTCTATTGGTAAGAAATTGTTCTTCTTTTTTTCTTCTTTTTTTGTCAGTCTTACTCTATTCCTATTCTAACTCTCACTCTCAGGCTTTTGCCCTACTTCCTTGCAGAGCGTGGAAGTCAAAACCCACTCCTGAAACTATATCGTCCCCACCCCAACCCACTCTTTGAGTTGTCTTTGTAACTTGATTTGATTGTATTACATATTTGTGTTCCTTGTCTGTAAACATAGCAGACTATTTCTCCATAGGAAAGAAGATCATAAGGTATTTAGCCACTGTATTCTTCTCTAATTTTATCCCTAACTTGGTCACCTATTATTTGGGGGTAAATTAGCAAGGAATTTTTCTTTCCAAAAGTTCTTTGTATTCTCTAAATCTCCCTAAGGATTTGCATCGCATATTGGATAGGATATCTTGGTTCCTATCTCTAATATGTGAATGGTCTCCTATAAAGTGTTGTGAAATGGAGTAAATAAGGGTATTCACCGCATCTTGGATGAGATGTCCTCGATCATCATCCATGCGTTGGCCAAAGTTATCTATTTTTTTGTTCATCGGTCAAATAATTATCCCACCAACCTTTTAGTTGTCCATTGAATCCTGCGACTAAAAGATTAGCAACAGCATGGTCTGAAACTTCTTACTGTGTTTTGTAGGCATTGGCAAGCATTACCATGTTGTTTAGTATGTTCATAATATTGGCTTCGGCTACACCATCTATGTTCCACTCATAAATGGCATCTGGAGAGTATTTATGTTGTATTTTTTGAGATGATTCTTTTTAGGCGATGTCAGGTGGGGTAGCTCAACTATAATAAAGTTTTTGGGGTTGTCTCCAATTTAGTATGTTTACCTGACCGACTGATTCATTGTCGGAATCATTAGAGGTTTTTGTCAAGGCACTAATAGTGGGTTGATCTGGGGTGTCCCTAATAATTATCCTTGAATTTTAGGAGTGTCTAATATAGGAGTAGGTTCTAGCTTTGATTTTCCTAGGAGTTTTTTCTTTTGTTCTATAGCTTTGGCAAACTCCGGGCTAAGGTTTTTTGGGAATTCAAAGGCCTTAAAAATGGATTTTTTTAGTGTTTCAACTGGTGGGGTGGTAACGTGGGTAGGATTTTATATGGTGGATTCTATCATATTCAATTGTTTTCCTATGGTTACCAGATGTTGATTAGTATAATTGTTTTGTTCAATAACCTTGTAAGTGTAAAGGGAATCTCCTTTATTTAGAACTCTAAAAGGAGTAGCTGTTACCTCGCTTTCTTCATGTTGTATTTTTATTCTCCTAATGGGTGGATGATTAGACTCTATGGTTTCACCATTATCAAGTTTCCACTTATAATGATGATCTAAAACAACTATTTCTTTTGGTTTAAAGAAATGTTCTTCTAACCAATCAAAGAAAAATATATGGACTTCATATTCATACATGTAGTCATAATACTTTTGCTTGATGTCTTTTGCTTTATCAGCAAAGATTTTGAAAAACCATTCTCTGATTTGTTTGTTGTCTTCAGAATTAAATTATTTATTAAGGAATGTCCTATTTGGTTCAAACTATTTTTCTAAAACATTAAGCTCAGCATCTATCATCTGTGAGTATGTTGGAGAATGATGAGGAGAATATGTATTTTCTAAGATGGGTTCAGGCTGGTTTTGTTGGTAAACAGGCCTGGAAATCCCTGATCTATTGTCTAAACCACTAATTTCTGGTTCGGGTGGTATCTCAGGATTATTTCTAATGGTATTTGGAGGTAAAGGTGTTGTATCTCGTATGGGAGTGTTTCTATGCGTACTAGGAGGAATGGTGATTATAGGTGGAAGATTGGGATTAAGATCTATCGATCTCGTATAAGATGTATGAAAAGAATGACTAGATCTTGAATCGAAAGATCTTCTAGGAAACCTATAGTCACCCTTCCTTCTGGATGTTGAATGACATTAGTCGGATTTGTATTATGAACAACTTGTTGGGGAATTTGGTTTTCTAATTCCCATTATTCTGGTAAAGTGACTTGGTTCCAATTAATAGATCTAGGAATTGTCGTATTTGCTCTAGAAATGTCAGTCTGGAGAAGTGTTTCTCCTTTTGGACTATGTTTAAAAGCATTTTCTCCAAAGGCGGAGGCCATAGCTTTATAATGGATCCTATAGACAAGGGTTAAAGGAATAGATCCATCTGCTACTTTATAATTATGGGTTTTGATTTGGAGTGTAAGAGCTCTAAGAATATTCTTATCCTTAAGAGATATTGAGAAATTGGGGTAACAGTCAAAATGTGTTGGTCCTTTGCAGAGACTTGTCATTACAGTACCGAGAATAGATTCATCATAGTTCAAGAGACGTGAATCTCATAGAACTAAGAGAATGGATGTATTAAGACCTTCTTTTGTAAGAGGTTTGATTCCTACTTAGACTAATCCTATATGAATGTAATTGTATTTTTGTTTATGCTCCTTGATAGACTCTTGATTCAAAAGGTGTATTTTTTCATAAGAATTAGAAAGAGGAATATCTCTTTCTTCAGTGGCTATGACATAATATGATTTTTTTTTAAAACTTCAGTTTTGATTGTTTGTATATTTCCTTAATCTGTATTTTAGGAATCTCCCAATTTTCTATAGATTTGTTGAAATCTTCTATCCTTACTTCTTCTCTATGTATAGGACTTGGATCCGAGTCCATTTGTGATAGAGAACTAGAGGAAGATGTAGATCTTCTAAGTAAGCTCATACTTAAGATCGGAACTATTTCTTCTTCAGAACCGTTACAGAGCTAAACCAATGGTCTAACAGCCACTTAGGGACTTACGGCCTGGACCACTCTGTAGAAACAAGAAGGATGCCAACGAATGACTCTCGATCTATGAGTATGTTCTTACAAAGACTATATATATATTTGGCCATCATAGGGTAAGAAATATGTTTGTAATCCATTTTGACGGGTCTATTAGCACAAGTCAAGTTAAGCCCATGGCCCTAAGAAAGTTGGAGACCCAACAGTAAGGCCCATTACTCAGCTTCGAGAGATGAATAGATGGGCTCACTTGTAGAGACTTGGATCCTCAACATCTAGGCATGTCGAGGCCTGACTTTGAAGTTCGACGTGAAAGAAACGCCATCATTTTTCCACGGCGGTCGCGGGGTTTCCTCTAGACCGCCTCGGACTCACATCAGCAAAATTGTCTTGCTGTTTATAATGCGGTATGGTTCTCCATATTAACCTATATAACAAGAAAAAAAAGGAAAAAAAAATCTGAGTTTCAAGAGCATATTCCAGACAAAAGAATTCATCCTATCGAATCCTGATTACTTCCGACATCAGGCGAAAGAGATAGTAATCAGCGATGCCGTGAAATGCATGAGACTCACCAAGTCCTTCTCAGTTTAGAATTGCTCAGCGATGTTCTTTGTTTTCCAAGTTAACAACGGTGCGAATCCAACTTGAACAAACCTCAATCCTTTGAGGTTCAAAAGTATGCAAATGGAGGATTCTAGGAATGAGCAAAAGAGAAACCCATTTTCGATTCCACAACTTCATGAATTCTTTTCCTTATTATATTATCATACGTGGCTTCCCGGAACTCGCTTTCGATTGTATTTTCCAGCCAAATGCATAGAAAATTAGGTGCAAAAGTGGACCTTTCAATGTTGTTTTTTTCCCCCAACCACCATGACTGCTGTGGAGAAAGGAGACGGGGAAATCAAAATATTATAGTTGAACGCAGACCAAATTAAAATAATAATAATAATAACACGGGCCGTGACTTGCTCTTCTCTCGTTCTCTTCAGAGAGACCAAAAAATAAAGAACATGTTCCAAGTCACCGAGAAGGTAAAAACACAAGTTCAAAGTTTCCATTCATTCAGACCTTTGAATTGCTCGAACAACCCACTGTTTCGAAAGTGCCCCACGTTGAAATCGACTCGAACCCAATTCGAAGTTTCTGGTCACGGTGCGGATTTGTAGTTATCGTGCATGGGAGACTGCGCCTTGTGGCCCTCCCAACTTTTTCCATGAGAAAAGAAGAAAGATGACGACCTAAAGATCGTAAAAGCGATGGGGAAATGAACGCACTAGATGCAATACACACAGAGCGCCGACCGGCCGGGCCGTTACAGTGTCATCTCACTAACTATTCTTTTGGTGGCAAACAGTTGCAGAATCAAGAATAGAACCATTTGGACATACACTCTGCAAGATCCACAGGAAAAAACAATTTACGCGTGAGAATCTGACTAAGCATTTGTCGGAATCAAACAAACTCGACGAAATTAGAACTAGGTAATAAGCGGTTTTAGATTCTATACAGGCTCTACTTGAAATCTAAAATCTACCTGTTGGAACGATTTTCTTATTTTTTGAAACCTAAAACCTATCATGCATACCCTAAAATCTAAAACCTATCTTGTGATAGGTTGCGAGATCAGTTATAGATTCTACACATATTATTAATTAAACGATTATAATGAATCATCATTTGCTGCTTTAATTTACTAATCACAATTTATATTCAAATACATTA
The DNA here is from genome assembly GCA_014182395.1 of Eucalyptus sp. ANBG9806169. Classification (NCBI taxonomy): domain Eukaryota; kingdom Viridiplantae; phylum Streptophyta; class Magnoliopsida; order Myrtales; family Myrtaceae; genus Eucalyptus; species Eucalyptus sp. ANBG9806169. Next base: position 15,185,180 of record CM024575.1, on the reverse strand, counting down.
AGGGGTACATGATAACTGATAATTTCTGTTCCAGAAACAATTTTTTTATTCCAGACGGAATAGAAATCCGTTTGATAAACCTATTCCGTTTTTCTATTTCGGAATAGATTTCATTCTAGAAATAGGTTTGGAATAGAAATCGAAGTTGAAATTTTCTACTTCGATTTACGGAATAGAAATGAGAAATAAAAATTTTCTCATCGTTCGTCAACCAAGTCCTTCATCCGTTGCTTTGCCAACCACCGTCCGTAAGTCGCCAACCGCCCGCCGACCGTCGTAGCCGCCGGCCGCCAAATAAATTATTTTTATAAATATCATTTTAAAATGAAATTTATTCGAATAAATAAAATGATATTTATTTTTATTTTTACGAATAAATATTAATTTAAAAAAATCCTTAAAAATAAATAAATATCATTTTAAAAATAAAAATTATTATAAAAATATCATTTATTCATTTTTATTTTAAATTTTAATTTTTTATTATAAATATTATTTTTATTTTTAATAAATAAATTTAATTATTTTTATTAAATTTAATCGAAATAAATTTATTTATTAAAAATAAATTTAATTAAATATCATTTTATTAAAAATAAAAATAAATATATTCATTTTATTCATTTAAAAATAAAAATAAATTTATTAAAAATAAATAAATTATTTTTATTGATCATTTTATTTTTACTTTATTAAAAATAAATTTATTAAATTTATTAAAGATAATTTATTTATGATAAATAAAAATAAATTATTTTTATTTGTCTAGAGTGTTTTGCCAAATAAATTTATTTTTATTTTTATTTTTTATTCATTTTAAAATAAATTTATTCGTAAAATAAAATGAATAGAATAAGTAAAATAAATTTATTTTTAAGGATATTTTTATTTTAAAATAAAATGATATTCTTATTTTATTTTTTTCTTATTTATTTTATATTTCTTTATTTTTTTTATTAATAAATCATTTTTATTTTTATTTTTTATATTAAAGGTCACCGGGCCGCCGCCGCCAAAAAAAAAGAAGAGTGTCGTTATCAAACGAATTTTTATTTTTAGAGTAGAAATTTTGTGTTTATTAAACAGTTATTTTTCTTAAACTCTTCTAAAAATAAAAAAAAATCTATTTCTGGAATATTTGTCATACACCCCTAAGAAGTTTCCATTCCGACCTTTCCTCAAACGGCTCGTGCTGTTCAAAGTCCCCCACTTCGAAATCAACTCGGAAACCACACCACCCCCCCGAGCTCTCAGAAAAACAACTTGTTCGCGACGGAAAAGGAAATATAAGAGGAGAGAATTTCTGGGCTCCAGTTCTTGATTGTGGACTGACAGGTAATGATAAAGTTCCGGCCTTTTATTGTTCGAATTTGTTTCTTCAGCTAAAAGCAGGGGCATTCGAGATTTTTTCATGTCGGAGCTGGGTAGGATTGTGCAGAAAAACTTGTACTTGCTCTGTTTTGTCTCTGATAATCTTGTTTTCCCCTTTTCTTGGGGGGGTGATAACGTGTCAAGACTTGGACTTTGGTTGCTTTCTATGGAGTTTCATGGCAGTCGAATGAATGGATTTTGCTTTCTCTGCCCTTCCTCTTTCATTTTCTTCAATGAGTTCTACTTTCATTTTGGGAATTTTGTCACCTGATTATTTGGGTTCTATTGCGTTCGAGTGCTGAAATTTGTATGGGTTTATCACTTTCCTTGCTCATATCTGCTTGGCACGAAATCGTTGCTCATTGGTGTGTCAAATTGGCCCACAACATCAGTTCATCTCCCAAGGAACCAGAAGCGACTGCCTTGAGGAGAGGTAGCTTGAAGAGAACTAATTTACGAGTCATGACCGATTCAGTTGCCTCGGACAAGACCAATTCTAAGAATTCCATTAAACTCAAAAACTGCGAGCCCGACAACGTGGTGCTCGAACGAACGCTCTCCTTTGAGAATTTCTTACATGGTAAAGAAGCCAACCGGGCCTCGGGTAACTTAACAGTCAAAGATGGTCCGCCATCTAAACCGGCCAGAGGATTGTCCCTTCCTCAACCTGTGATATTTTTCTCGCCGAGACCCAAATGCGAGCTCGATGCCGCGGCAGTTAAGGTGCAGAAAGTGTACAGGAGTTACAGAACAAGTAGAAGGTTGGCAGATTGCGCCGTCGTCACTGAGGAGCTCTGGTGGGTCTTTCTTAAATTAATTTGAATTGATCGAATTGTTTCTAATGTGCCCTTTTATTAAATGGCTAATTGGTGCAAAACTGCGAACGTTTCAGGTGGCAGGCGATAGACTTTGCAGCCCTGGAGCATAGTTCCGTATCATTCTACAAGGATGATAAGCCTGAAACTGTTGGTTCTCGGTGGGCGAGGGCAAGTACTAGAGTCGCCAAGGTACATAAAAGGGCCCGTTTTGTTTTCCTGCTTTCAACTTACGCGACAATTAACAATATCATTAGGACGCCGATAAATTATCTTTCAGGTAGGAAATGGTTTGTCAAAAGACGAGAAGGCTCAAAAGCTAGCATTACACCACTGGCTTGAAGCTGTAAGTCCCTTAAACTCCTGAGACATGCAACAGCAGGGTCACTTTTCTTTCCAAGAAAAGGAGATCTAAAAATAAAGAATACTGCTGATAGTCTCCTGCTTGAACAGATTGACCCACGGCATCGTTGTGGCCACAATTTGAATCTCTACTATGACGCGTGGTTCCAAAGCGAGAGTGCGGAGCCTTTCTTCTACTGTGTTTGTTATGTCCTGTTCTAGCCTATCATAATATTGCAGAGCTCGCAAACGTTCGTCAAATGTCAAAAGACTTTGTGATAATGAGGACCATGTTAAATGCAGGTTGGATGTTGGACGTGGTAAAGATGTGAATCTTGAAAAGTGCCCAAGAAATGTTCTGCATAAGCAATGCATCAAGTATCTCGGACCCGTAAGTTTCATTCTTTGTTCGACTTTTAGTAAATGCCTTAGCAGATTATTTTTGTCAATATCCCATCCAAACGTACTTCAGACAAACCGAAGTTAAAGAAACTTTGGGACATCCTTATTGTAGCGAAATGTTCAGCAGACATGTGAGAGGAAGTGTCTTGTTATATTTTGCAGTGCAAAATCAAATGTCTCATAAGCATCTGCTTCGAGCTGTCATTAACTCCTCTTTGTTTCTTCTGCAGAACGAAAGAGAAGCCTACGAGGTGATAATCGAAAATGGAAAACTCATGTATAAGCAACGCAGCGAGCTTGTGGACACCGTGGAAGGTTCAAAGTGGATATTTGTACTTAGCACTTCGAGGGAATTCATCAGCTTCTTGGAGGAGCATCATCTAGACCTCAGCAATGTCAAGGTATAAACTTGTAAATACAAGTATTGTAGTGAGCAAGTTGTGTGATTAGGGAGATAAGATGACCACCTAGCTGTTCTTATAATTGGGTATGAAAGTTTTCGTATTCTTGAAAAATGAACGAACGGTCATCCGCAAAATCGTTCTCATTGACCAACTTTTGTATAACAGCTGATCACTGACATGATATGCGTACTCTTTTTTTCAGAGGTGTGCTGTGGATGATGACAATCTTTCATACATAAACTCCAGCGAGGACTCAAAACATGGTACAAGCGAGGGCCCCGTAGGAACCACCCCATCAGCTGCCGAGCCAGAGGAGCCCGCCGTCGAACCTGGACTTCCTGTTAGCTGGGTTCGGCTTCACTCCATGTGGAGGAAGCGTGAGTTCTGGCCCCCAAAAGGGCTTGGCTCATATAATAAGTTATATGGAGAAATAGAGTTTTTTACTATCTTCATAATGTGGTAGCTGCAAAAGGAAATAGTAACAAGAGAAAAAGATAAAGCAAAAAATCTGGGGGTTGAGGCAATATCTGATTTACATCAAGCTGGCATCGGAGGTCGATTCGTTGTCCGATTGAGCTAAAATTTTGTCAGCATGTTCGTGGTGCAATTTTCTTGAATCTGAACGGTTTGATTTTCGTTTGAAGCTCCATACATCAGGTTTTTCGTGGATTGATCAAAACCTACGTTTTTGGTCAAATTTATCCTTAATCTCTTGTGAAATTCATGTGTATTGCCAAGAATTATGTTCTTGAGGTCTTTGCTACTATGTACCTCTAGTATTTGCTAGAGAAGAATATTGTTCATCCAATTTTGTTAATAGTGAAGATTTTCGACTGGACTTCGGTCCCATGATTTTTTATCTCCTCACATCGAGGAGGTTTTCCACATAAAAAAATCGTCTTGTGTTCGCATGCTTGGTATTTACTTTACTCTACTATATCGATTCCTATTAGGTTTACACAAGAGGGGAGATTATTTTATTCCGCTGCGTTAATTCGATATTGTTCGAATTGTTACTGTTCTCTCATAAGAGTGGTATCAGAGCATCTGGTTATTGCTTGATTTTTCTGCCTTATGTTAAACAATGGAAACGAATACAAGTAGAATGATTACACTGAATGGTTCGAATTATCATATTTGGAAAGGGAAGATGGAAGACCTTTTATATGTGAAAGATTTTTATTTGCCCGTATTTGCCGAGGAGAAACTAGAGAATAAAACTGATGTTGAATGGTCTATTTTTCATCATCAAGTATGCGGTTATATCAGGCAATGGGTGGATGATAATGTTTTGAACCATATTATTGAGGAAACACATGCACGCAATTTATAGGATAAGCTCGAACAATTATATGCTCGAAAGACTAGGAATAATAAGTTATTTTTTATAAAACATATGATGGCTCTGAGATATCAAGATGGTACTCGTTTGACTGATCATTTAAATTCTTTTCAAGGAATTATAAATCAGTTGGCTATGATGGGAATCAAGTTTGATGATGAGATACAAGCATTATGGTTGCTTGGTACTTTGCCGGACTCATGGGAGACATTCCGAACATCTTTGTCTAATTCTGCCCCAGATGGTACGATTACCATGGATTTGGCTAAAAGTAGTATTTTGAATGAAGAGATGAGAGGAAGACACAAGGATTGTCCTCTTCACATTCTGATGCCTTGGTTGTTGAGAAAATGGGAAGAAGTGAGTCTCGAGGTCCGAGAAATAGAGATAAAAGTCGAGATAAAAGCAGAGGTAAGTATAATAAATTTGCTAATGTTGAGTGCCATTATTGTCATCATAAGTGACATATTCAGAGGTTTTGTCTCTAGTTAAAAAGGGAGAAACAAAAGGAGAAATGTAAAGAGAAGAAAACTGATAACAACAGTGATGACAATTGTGTCGCTACACTTAAAGAAGACTTTCTCATTATTTTTTATGATGATGTGGTGAATTTTATATCTCATGAAATCAGTTGGGTAATTAATAATGGTGCATATGTTCATGCTATGTCTCGTAGGGATTTCTTTTCATCATAAAGGTTAGATGACTTCAGATTTGTGAAGATGGGAAACAATGGGCTAGCTCAAGTTGTAGGCATCGGTGATGTGTGCCTAGAAACCAGCAATGGCACAAGGTTAGTATTGAATAATGTTAAACATATACCTGATAAATGCTTGAATTTGATTTCTACAGGCAAGTTAGATAATGAGGGGTATTGCAGCACCTTCAGTAATGGTCAATGGAAGCTCACCAAAGGTTCTCTTGTTGTGGTTAGAGGTGAAAAATATTCTTCGTTGTATATTATGCAGGCAAAGTTGTCCATAGACAAAATTAATGCAGTAGACAGCAAATGGCATAAGAGGCTCAGTCACATCAATGAGAATGGTTTATCAATATTGGCCAAGAAGAAGCTCCTTTCAGGATTGAAAAGCTCGGCATTAAAGAAGTGTGCTCACTGTTTAACAGGAAAACAGAATAGAGTTGCATTTAAAAGCTCCCCTTCTTCAAGAAAGTCAGGTATATTGAATTTAGTGCATTCTGATGTTTGCAGTCCTATGAAAACAAAATCACTTGGTGGCTCTGTTTATTTTGTTACCTTCATAGATGATTCTTCAAGGAAAATTTGGATTCATACCTTGAAAACTAAAGATCAAGTGTTAGATGCTTTTAAGCAATTTCAGGCTTCAATTGAGAGACAGAAAAAGAAATTGAAATGCATCAGAACTGATAACGGAGGAGAGTATATTGGACCTTTTGATGAATATTGCAGACAACAAGGTATTCGACATCAAAAGACACATCCCAAGACGCCTCAGTTAAATGGCTTAGCTGAGAGAATGAACAGAACACTGGTTAAAAGGGTAAGATGCTTACTTTCACAATCAAAGCTACTTTGATCCTTTTGGGATGAGGCTTTAAGTATAGTTGTGCACGTATTAAATCTTACTCCATGCGTTCCTTTAGAGTTTGATGTTCCTAATAGAGTTTGGACAGGCAAAGATGTTTCTTATGATTGTTTGCGTGTCTTTGGGTGCAAAACATTTGTGCATATTCCCAAAGATGAAAAGTCTAAACTTGATGTGAAAACACGACAGTACATATTTATTGGTTATGGACAGGATATGCATGGCTACAAATTTTATGATCCGGTTGAAAAGAAAATTGTAAGAAGCAGAGACGTTGTGTTTATGAAAGATCAAATAATAGAGGATATTGAGAAAACAAAGATGTTTTCAGCACCACAGGTTAGTGATAATTTGGTTGATTTGGATCAAGTTCCTCTTACAAATATTCCTACACAAGTTGATGAAGAGCAGCGGGAAATCAATGTTCCAAATAATGCACATGTTCCTGAACATGTTGAAACAGATAATACTATTCCTGAACCAAAGGCTCAATTAGATGTTCTACTAAATGTTCCAGTCCGGAGATCCATTAGAGACTGACGACCTTCCACCAGGTATTCTGAAAATGAGTATGTATTATTGATTGATGCAGGTGAACCAGAGTGCTATGCAGAAGCAATAGAAGATGAGTACAAAAGTAATTGGTTTGATGCCATGCGAGATGAGATGCAGTCACTTTATGATAATCATACTTTTGAGTTAGTGAAGTTACCTAAAGGTAAAAGAGCTTTGAAGAACAAGTGGGTATATAGATTGAAGCAAGATGAACATACTTCACAACCACGGTACAAAGCTAGATTGGTTGTTAAGGGGTTCGGTCAGAGAAAGGGTATTAATTTTGAAGATATATTTTCTCCGGTAGTAAAAATATCTTCTATCCATGTGGTACTAAGCTTGGCAGTTACCCTAGATTTGGAAATTGAGCAAATGGATGTTAAAACAACCTTCCTACATGGTGATTTGGAGGAAGATATATACATGGAATAACTTGAGGGTTTTAAAGTGAAAGGGAAAGAGGATTATGTGTGCAAATTGAAGAAAAGTTTATATGGCCTAAAACAAGCACCGAGGCAGTGATCAGTTATGACAGAACGGGGCTATAAGAAGACTTCCTTGGATAACTGTGTGTTTGTCAAAAAAATTTCTAATGATGACTTTATTATTCTCTTGCTTTATGTTGATGATATGCTGATTGTTGGCAGGAATACTTTAAGAATTGAGTTATTGAAGAAACAATTGAGCAAGTCTTTTGCCATGAAAGACTTGGGCTTGGCGAAGCAGATTCTTGGCATTAGAATTAGTCAAGACAGAGATGCTAAGAAGTTGTTTTTGTCGCAAGAGAAATATATCAAGAAGATCCTTCAGAAATTTTACATGGACAAGGCTAAAGTGGTTAGTACTCCTCTTGCTGCCCACTTTAAGTTAAATATGAAGCAAAGTCCTACGACTAATAAAGAGAAGAAAGATATGGAAAGTATTTCATATGCCTCAACTGTAGGAAGCTTAATGTATGCGATGGTATGTACATGCCCAGACTTGGTGCACACAGTTGGCGTTGTTAGTCACTATTTGTCAAATATAGGCAGAGAGTACTGGAATGCAGTGAAGTGAATTATAAGGTATCTTCGGGGAACTTCAAATTTGAAACTCAGTTTTGGAACCGGGAAACTTGAGTTAGTTGGATACACAAATTCTGACTTGGCAAGAGATATTGATACTCGTAAATCTATTTTTGGTTATTTGATTTCTTTTGCGGGTGAAGCTATGTCATGGAAGTCAAGATTGCATAAGTGTGTTGCACTTTCTACAACTGAAGCTGAATTTATTACAATGACTGAAGCTAGTAAAGAGATGCTATGGATGAAGAAGTTCTTAGAAGAACTTGGGTTTAAGCAAAAGAGGTATGTGCTATTTTGTGATAATCAAAGCGTAATTCATCTTGGTAAGAATTCATCTTTTCATTCTAGATCGAAACATATTGATGTTAGATATCATTGGATAAAGGGATGTTCTAGATGAAAAGTTGTTAGAACTTGAGAAAAATCATACAGATCATAATGGCTCTGATATGTTGACGAAAACTCTACCAAGACAGAAACTTGAACATTGCCAATTGATAGCAGGGATGGTGAATCCCTCCACGTTGTCATGAGGGGGAGATTTGTTAGCTGGGTTCACTTCTATGTAGAGGAAGCCCAATGAGTTGCAAGCCCAAAAAGGGCTTGAGCCCATATAATAAGTTATATGGAGAAATGGGGTTTCTCACTATCTTCATAATGTGGTAGTCGCAAAAAGAAATAGTAACAAGAGAAAAAGAGAAAGCAGAAAATCTGGGGGTTGAGGTAATATCTGATTTACATCAAGCTGGCATTGGAGGTCGATTCGTTGTCCGATTGAACTGAAATTTTGTTAGCATGTTCGTGGCGCAATTTTCTTGAATCTATATGGTTTGATTTTTTTTTCTAAAGCTCCATACATCAGGTTTTTCGTGGATTGATCAAAACCTACGTTTTTGGTCAGATTTATTCTTAATCTCTTGTGAATATCATGTGTATTGCCAAGAATTATGTTCTTGAGGTCTTTGCTGCTATGTACCTCTAGTATTTGCTAGAGAAGAATATTGTTCATCCAATTTTGTTGATAGTGAAGATTTTCAAGTGGACTCCAGTCCTGTGGTTTTTTATCTCCTCACATTGGGAAGGTTTTCCACGTAAAAAAATCATCTTATGTTCGCGTGCTTGGTATTTACTTTACTTTACTATATCGATTCCTACTAGGTTTACACAAGAGGGGAGATTATTTTATTCCGCTGTGTTAATTCGATATTGTTCGAATTGTTACTGTTCTCCCATAAGACTTCCGCAAGAAAACGTTACGAGTGCCTGCGCCAAGGCGGAGTCACTGGCGTTCGACCTCGCCAAGCACTTGTCGTGCAAGTGGGCGATAGGGGCGGGCCCTTCATCGGCTACGTGAGGGACTACTACCCCATGGCACTCCAGTCGCGGGTGCTGGAGCAGGTTGACCTCTCTCCAAGAGTTGTCCCCGGGCCAGCCTTTAGGGGGTTACGGTCCGATCCCTTCAAGATTCTAATTTCCTGGGAAAAATAGAAGGGAAGAGCCTATAGTAGAGAAGAGTGTTCAGGGGCTAACCCCATTTTTTTCCATTCAAGTTGTTGTTAACTTGTTATTAGCCATTTGTAGCTCTTTTTTCCGAATAAGGGGTCTGCTTAAGTGCCAAATCGATGCCACTCTTTCTTTTCTTCTTTTCATGATTAGTGCTGCAAAAGTTGAGTTGATAGAGAAGCTTGAAATCTGTTTTCAAGTTCATTGCCTGAGACACAAATGCATAAATCGTATTTGATCTTGTAACTTTCGGCTTGTGAGAATCTGAACACCTAATGATTCCTTACTTCCCAATCAACCGTTGTAGCCAAAGAAACATCTTTTGAGTTTTTCCTCCTGAGTTTTAACCCAATGTGCGTTACGGTCTCTGAATTTTTAATTTGTTCTATATAGTCATGAATTTTTTGTACATATTTAATTTAGTCATTAAATTATATGGACTTGTTCAATGTTGTCTCTGATCTAAAATTAATGGAAGGACAACATTAAACTAGATCAGGGATAACAATGAATATTTTATATAGTTTAAGGATTACATTGAACAAATTAGAAATTCATGGGCTATATTACATATTAGGCTAAAGTTCAAAGATCACATTCCTCACATTGAACTAAATCATGGATAATAATGAATATTTCATATAGTTTAGGGATTATATTGAACAAATTAAAAATTCAGGAATTATATTATATATTAAGCTAAAGTTCAAAGATCGCATTCCTTGATTTGTACGTATGCGGCTTCGCATTTTGCTGGGCTTGTTTGCAGGACCAAAAAATCGCCGCTTTTGCCCTGATACCGCTGATTTTTTCAGTAGAATAAAAGCCTTTCTAATCTTTCTCATTAGAGAGTTCAAAAAAAAAAAAATGCTGGGGTGAGCATCCTTACTGTTGTTCCACTCTTCCGACGCCAAAATATGAACTTGAACACGGCAGAAAATTATCGAGAAAAATCAAAATTTGACGTGACAGTAAGCAGCACGACTGGGTCTATTCTAACTATTTTTTTTTTTTCTGGCAACATCTTTCTTTTTTTCTGGATTGAGTGAAAATACGTAGTTTTGATGAAATATTTCTCGGGCTTCAATTATTAAAAAGGAAAAAGTGCCTCGGACTTTAGGAAGACTCTGGCTTCTCTGCCATGTGGAATTCGTCGCTTTTTGTTGTGCACCATGTTGATCATCAACCGGTGATGACATCGCCCACCTATGTTTTTTTTTGGTCGGTGCCCACCTATGTTATTCCTTGGAAAAATTCCAATGAAGAATCCCCGTTTTCTCACAAGATAATTTAAAATGGACATTATTTTAAAGGGAAAAGGCCCCGAAGAACCTTGAACTTTGCCCAAAGTGACACATTTACCCCAATTTTTTTTTTATGACGTGAAAAACCCTGAACTTTGCCAACTGTGACACATTTACCCCAAACTTTTTTTATGACACAAAAAACCCTGAACTTTTGTTATGTGACACATTTACTCCAAAATTAGAGGGTATTTTGGTCTTTTCATTTTTTTAAATTTTTTTCTTTTTATTTTCTTCTCCCAGCCAACGGAGGGAAGCCGGCGTCCGGCGAGGGTTGCCCTCGCCGGCGTTGGGCTAAGGCGGCCCTCGCCTGCGTCTAGCGAGGGTGTCCCTACCATCCTCGTCGGCGTTGGGCTAAGGCGGCCCTCACTGCGTCTGGCGAGGGTGTCCCTACCATCCTCGCCCGTCGCCCGCGAGGGCCGCCCTCACCTGCGTCGGGTGAGGGTATCCCTGCCCTCGCCAGATTTGGCGAGGGCTGCCCTCGCCTATGTCGGGTGAGGGTGTCCCTACCCTCGCCAAATCCAACAAGGGTGTTCCTGCCCTCGCCAGCGGCGGGTGTGGGGTGCCCTTGCCGGACGCCGGCTTCCCTCCACCGACTCCGCCATGGCTGACGGAGGGAAGAAGAAGAAAAAAAAAAAAAAGATAAAAATTCCCTTGATATGGTAAATGTGTCACGGTTTGAAAAGTTTGGGGTTTTTCATGTCACAAAAAAAAGTTTAGGGTAAATGTGTCACTTTGAGCAAAGTTTAAGATTTTTCGTGACTTTTTCCCTATTTTAAATAAGAGTATAAAATGACTTTTTAATCAAAAAGACCATGTTAGATGTTTTGAGTATCGCAGACCTGTAATTATACTTCATTTATCAACTTATAGTGAATGTCTTAGAAAATTACCATTGTCAAATTCCATCGAAACACACTTCGGATAAGCTGAAGGTAAAAAAACTTTGGGACATCCCTAGTTGTAGCAAAATGTTCAGTGGACATGTGAGAGAAAGATGCCTATTGTTGCAAAAATCTCATGATACATCTGCTATTAATTGATAATAAACATTTGTTTTTTCCGGCAAACGAAAGAGAAGCCTAAAGCTTTTGTTTGTTGAGGCTAGACCTTAGTGCGCGGGCATAAGGATGTTGGAAGAACAAACTTGGTGCATTTCTCTTTGTCCCACATAGGAAAAATAGGAGGAAATGAGTCAATTTATAAGTGTGAGGTTTCTTTTGTATATCAAAAGGAATATTGAGTGTGAGCTAGACCTCACCATATCCGCGTACGGGTGTGCTCATAATTGCGTAATTTTGGCGTGATTTAATTAGCACTAATCCCTTTGTTATTTTATTTTTATTTTTATTTCGTATGATTATCTTATTAACTTTAATCAATTCAAAGGTTGTTTTGTTTATTGAGAATTTTCGGAAATTAATTAATTAATAAATAATAATTTCGAAATTTTATTTATTAAATAATAATTATTATTTTTATTCCGAATTTTTTGTTTGTGTCTTTTCAAGACAACCTTTGAATAAGATACCCGTTCGCTTTGCAATCTTTCTCGAAGGGTTGCATTTGTTCGGTTTTAACTTCTTATGAATGGACACCTTTGTTCATTTGAGCAATTTTCGAAAGAATGTATTTGTTCATTTCGCAACTTTTCACGAAGAGTTGTCTTCGTTTTTTAAGACTGTTTTATATATACTTGTCAGATTGAGGAATAATGTGTGTGATCATTTTTTATTTTTTCGAGTCTTCTTTCTAAAAACTACAGCTATCCTTTCAATTGTTTCCTAGAGAGATCTTGAAAAAGTATTAGAATTGCTATCTAGTATTCTCATTTTGAAACTTTGTTGTATCCTGGAGGATATTTGCCAGTAACCATTAGCAACTTTGTGGGGCAAATAAATCCTTAAAGAAAGTGATATTATGACTCAAAGTCCGACTCGAGTACTCTAAAGATCCGTCTTCATTGTTCTACCCTATTCGAAGCAATATTTACCAACAAAGGACTCTGACACTCGTGCCCAAGTCCTCGGCAATTGTGACTAGGTCCCTCGAGGCTGGACCCAGGAATCTCTATGTCCGCATCTCGATCCATATTAAGGACCTCGGTAGCCATGGAGAGAGAGAGAGGGAGAGAGAGTCTTTGGTGATTCGCTTGGATTTTCTGATGTGATTTCAGGGGAGAAGTCAACGTACGCAGAGAATATGCAGAGGGAGAAGGGGAAAGCGTTCAGACAGGAGGCACGCCAGATCGGAACCGACCCAAACAACGCCTCGGTCCGGTTGGCCCACGTGAACACGGAGACAACGAATCATGTTAAAATAAAGACAGCATTCGCAAGAGCGGATCGGATTCCTAAAAAAGGCGTGGCTAAACCAGATTAAAAGGGTAACATCGAATAAAACCAGCCGAAAAATGAATTAGGTCTCGACACGCCGATTCCTAAAAAGGATCTAACCCTTGAAATTGCAAAACTGGGGTTATAAGCAACTCGACCATCTCGCGCTTTTTCAATTAGTTATAAAGAACGCTCTCGATTAGTACAATAACCCAGTCTATGTCCTTGAAATAAAGGTAATGAGCCTCCGGGAGGCCCATTACGCATGCAACGTCTATCTGACCAGAAGAGATTGCTGCTCAGTTCGCTAACCAATCAGAACACGTAGGACCTTCCCTCTTAGGAATGAACCATGTGGAAAAGGTCTGAGTGAGCGACCGGCTAAATTGGAACAAGTACCGAGAGTAGCATGTAGAACCGTCAAACGGGTTGAGTCGAGTTGGATTTGGATCAATTTGGAAAATGCTTCAAACCAAATAAACTCATTTAACTTGCTTTGATTTATTTTCATGCAATACAAATATAGGTCTACATGGCAACACTTTCATTTTTCTATTTTATGTCCTTTTTGTTCTCTAGAATAGAAAAATAATAGAAATCCGTACGGTAAGATTACTTAATTTTTCTATTCCTCATAATAAAAAAAAATGGCCAATGAATAAATTTGGGATAGGAACAATAGTAGCTTTTTATTCCTGGGAATAATTTTTAGAAATAAGTCTTTTTTTTTGTTCTTTTGTTCTTCTTCCTCTTGTAGTTGGTCGCTAGAGCCTCACCACACCCCCGGTTGATCATTAACCGCCATCATCCACCGGTTGTCGTGGCGGGTGGTGGCGACCGGTCAGAGGAAGAAGAAGAAGAGAGAGAGAACAAAAATCTCAAAAAAATTATTAAAAATTAGAAGAAAATCCACGTCATAAAAAATTTATGAATCACACCAAACGCTTTCCTATTCTTTTGCAATTCCAAAAATAAAAAATTTGTATAGTTACCAAACATGTTATTTTACTTAGAAATTGTTTTAGGGGATAAGAAATTTCTAAAAAAGTTATTCCTAGGAATAGAAATATTACAAAACGCACCCATAGTGACTCATATCTGACCTGACTCATATTACTAAAGCACTTCCATATTTAACTTAATTTAAGAAAATTCATATTCAAACTAAGGTAAGAGTGCGGAGTGAGTGATCTCCCGAGGGCAACAGAAAATGAATGCGAGTTGGGTCTAACTAAGGGTGTGTTTGTTTTGCGAAAAACAATTTCCGGGAAAACGTTTTCCTCATTTTCCAGCGTTTGGTTCATTTAGGAAAATAAGTCAACGGAAAATGTTTTCCTAGTCAACGAAAAATGTTTTCCTTCCAAAGCTTAAATTCAGGAAAACGATTTCCCCTTTGAAAGAACCGGAAAACGTTTTCCAAAATGTTTTAAAGTCCTTGCTTAATGAAAAATTTATTATTAAAAATAATTTCTAATTAAAAATTTTGAATTTGTTATTATTATATCTTTTCTTTTCTTTCTTCTTTTTTTTTCTTGTTTTCTCTTTTCTTTCTTTGCCTATGAACGTAAACCCTAACTCCTCCTCCCCTCTCTCCTTCTCCTTCGCCCCCTCCCTTTCATCACTGCCGCCTCCTCCAACCCTAGCCCCTCCTACGCTCCTATTGGCTTCGCTCCCTCTTTTTCCTCTTCCTCAGCGTCTTCTACACCTTCAATCATTTTTCAAATGCAATCCAAATGCCAAAAAATATTTTCAATCGCGTATCACCAAACAAAGAAAAACTAACCGTTTTCCTGGAAAATGGTTTCCCGAAAACATTTTCCAAAAACGTTACGTTTTTCGTGAAACAAACACACCCTAAGTTGAAAATCACTTACCAAAAAAAAGTCGTAAACCTATTTAATACTCATGTTATGTTTAAGCCTATTTATGATCCATTTATTAAATATAACTAATACATATAATAATTTAGCCCATCATATATGGGTTAAGAAATAGGTTTGTAATCCATTTTGATGGGTCTATTAGCACAAGTCAAGTGAAGCCCATGTTCCTAAGAAAGTTGGAGACCCAACAGTAAGGCCCATTACTCAGCTTCGAGAGAGGAACAGATGGGCCCACTTGCAGAGACTTGGATCCTCAACATCTGGGCACGTCGAGGCCCGACTTTGAAGTTCGACGTGAAAGAGAAATGCCATAGTTTTTCCACGGCGGTCGCGGGGCTTCCTCTAGACCGCCTCGGACTCGCATCAGCAAAATTGTCTTTGCTGTTTATAATGTGGATATGGTTCTCCACATTAACATATATAACAAGAAAGAAAAAGGAAAAAAAAAATATTAGTTTCAAGAGCATATTTCAGACCGAGGAATTTTCATCGATCCTGATTACTTCTAGCATCAAGCGAAAGAAATGATAATCAGCGATCTCTAAGTCCTTCTCGATTTAGAATTGCTGGCGATGTTCTTTGTAAGAAGTATAATAACCGACAGAGAAGGGCAAGAAAACAAACATATAGACATTAGATGAAAGGATTCAAAAGAATGCGAATGGAGGTTTCTAGGAATGAGCGAAAGAGAAACCCATTTTCGATTCCACAACTTCTTGAATTCTTTTCCTTATTATATTATCATACGAGGCTTTCAGGAACTCGCTTTCGATTGTATTTTCCAGCCACATGGATAGAAAATTAGGTGCAAAAGTGGGCCTTTCAATGTTGTTTTTTTTCCCCAACCACCATGACTGCTGTGGAGAAAGGAGACGAGAAAATAAAAAAATTATAATTGAACGTAGACAATAAATAATAATAATAATGACGACGACGACGACGACGACAACGAAGACGACATGGATAATGACTTGCTCTTCTCCCGTTTTCTTCGAAGAGACCAAAAAAATAAGAACATTCTCCAAGTCACCATGAGCGCATAAGATTATATTAAAAAAAGAGAATTTCCAGCAACTTGATGCGCGCTTACACTCTCTGAGACAGTGCATGGCTGCTTCATTCATATTTTCTTCAATGTCTGATCGAAAGACTTTACATGTTTGACGATTCTAAATTCCAGTTTTCTATATAAACATTCTTGAAACTCTCTCTTTTCGCACTGTCTCGAATTACGGCTAGAGCAACGACCCCCCCACGAAATTTTTTCATTTTCTTGTTTCTCGAGTAGGTAAAAACACAAGTTCAAAGTTTCCATTCACGAACAACCCACCGTTTCGAAAGTCCCCCACGTTGAAATCGACTCGAACCCAATTTGAAGTTTCTGCTCACGGTGCGGACTTGTAGGTATCGTGCATGGGAGACTGAGACTTGTGGCCCTCCCAACTCTTTCCATGAGAAACGAAGAAAGATGAGGACCTAAAGATCATAAAAGCGATGGGGAAATGAACGCACTAGATGCAATACACACAGCGAATCCACACAGCGCCGACCGGCCGGGCCGTTACAGTGTCATCTCACTAACTATTCTTTTGGTGGCAAACAGTTGCAGAATCAAGAATAGAACCATTTGGACATACACTATGCAAGATCCACGGGAAAAATCAATTTACGCGCGAGAATCTAGCTAAGCATTCGTTAGAATCAAACAAACTCGATGAAATTAGAACTAGGCAATAAGTGGTTTTAGATTCTATACAGGCTCTACTTGAAATCTAAAATCTACCTATTGGAACGATTTTCTTATTTTTTGAAACCTAGAACCTATTGTCACAAGACTAGGCGAGCAAAGAAGAAAGAACCGAAGAAATTGTAAGTCGTAGGGAAGAAAGTATTGGAGAGGAATGCCTCACTTCATTGATTGTAATCTCTATACAGTCATGTATATAATACATAAGAAATAATAATAAAAGCAAGTCTATATTCTCCAAATATTCTGTGATCTTTCTAGTCCTAAGATAGATACAAATATATCAATTTACAATCTTGTAAGTCATATCTTCCAACACTCCCCCTCAAGCTGGTGGCTTGTATATGTCCAAGACGCCCAAATTTGTTTAGAATATATGCGTGTTGTCTCGACATAGAGGTTTAGTAAACATGTCTGCCGGTTGCTCCGTGGTTCCGATCCCTCTTGTCCGGACAACTCCTTCTTGGATCTTTTCTCTAGTGAAATGACAATCGACCTCTATGTGCTTTGTTCTCTCATGAACTATGGGATTTGTTGCAAGCTTGAGTGCCGAATCATTATCACAGAAGAGTGTAGTAGGTCCCTTAATTTCTGCCCCTAGATCCATAAGTAAACCTCTCAACCAAACTATTTCACACACGGTTTTTGCCATGGATCGATACTTGGCTTCAGCTGAAGATAAAGACACAGTGGATTGCTTCTTCGTCTTCCATGAAAGTAAAGATTCCCCAAATTTGATGCAGAACCCAGAAATTGATCTTCTGTTCATAGGGCATGTAGCATAATCGGCATCGCAATATGCTGTCATTTCCATGTTGCACTTCCGAGAAAGAAGTATTCCCAATCCTGGGCGTGTCTTCAAATATCTCACAATCTTCAAAGCTGCATTCATGTGAGACTGTTTTGGGCTGTGCATGAATTGGCTAAGAGTCTATACTGCATAGCAGATATCCGGCCTTGTCATGGTAAGATAGATAAGTTTCCCTACGAGTCTCTGATATCCTGATGGATCTTTCAATAGTGGATCATCAGAAGAAGATACTTCGGCATCATATTCGACAGAAGTTAGCCTGGCATTCTGCTCGATAGGAATAATGGCAGGTTTGCAACCTGACAACCCTGCGTCTGATATAATCTCCATTACGTATTTCCGCTGGCTGAGTGAGATTTCTTGATCTGAACGAGCTATCTCAATTCCAAGAAAATATTTAGGCGGGCCTAAATCTTTGATATGGAAGGTGGAATGAAGATATTCTTTCAGTTTCTTGACAGCAGAATCATCATTGCCGATGATGAGTATGTCATCGACATAAATCATCAAATAAATAAATGACATACCTTTCCTCCAAGTGAATAAGGCATAGT
Organism: Eucalyptus sp. ANBG9806169; assembly: GCA_014182395.1. NCBI lineage: Eukaryota > Viridiplantae > Streptophyta > Magnoliopsida > Myrtales > Myrtaceae > Eucalyptus > Eucalyptus sp. ANBG9806169. The sequence goes on along the minus strand of CM024575.1, from coordinate 15,167,182 downwards.
CATATTTGGATTGTTTAAATCCAGCGAACGTAAGGGCACTAGTAAATTTGGCATACCATTGATGAGAAGCTTGTTTCAATCCATACAGAGATTTGCGAAGACGACATACCTTAGACTCTCCCTGTCTCCGTAATCCTGGTGGAAGATCCATGTATATCTCCTCATCCAGATCCCCATGTAAGAAGACATTATGAACATCCATTTGATGCAATGGCCATTCACAAAAAGCAGCAATCAACAGGAAAGAACGAACAGTTACATCTTTGGTCACTAGAGAGAAGGTTTCATGATAATCAAAACCTTCTCGTTGTGTGAAACCTTTGGCCACGAGTCGAGCCTTGTATCTCTCTATAGAACCATCTGCTCGATATTTAATCTTATATACCCATTTACGGCCAATAGGTTTTCTATGAGTAGGTAATGGCACAATATCCTAAGTGTGATTTCCTACTAGGGCCTGTAATTCTGCCTCCATTGCCTTTTGCCAACGTGGATCATGCATTGCTTCATTATAACTAGATGGCTCTTGCCCCTCAGAGATATGATTCATGCAACATAAATGTTCTGACGATAGCCTATCAAATGAAATATAGGATGAGATAAGGTATCGAGTACCTGGTGATGCTGATGAAGCACACACATAATCCTTCGTCCAAATAGGTGGACGACTAACTCGACCAGATCGCCGAGGTTCTAGATGTTGTACTGAGGTCGAGTCTTCAATAGTACTTGATTTTGGTGATGCTGTCATATGAGGATCCCTCTCTTTTAGAGACTCGGCAATTGAATGATCCATAGGTAGCTCAGTAGGTAATGGTGCAGTAGTCAATTCCGAATTTCTCGGAGGAGGAATAACAATGTAAGATTCTCCAAAAGATGGCTCTTCCTCTGATAAGAAGTGATGAGGATCGGGCCTTTCATTTGGAGATGTATGAAGTGCATCTTTGAAAGGAAAAATGTCTTCATGAAAAAATACATCTCTGCTCACAAAAAATTCCTCTGTGGATGGTTCATAAACGCGATATCCCTTCTGCAGGTTTGGATACCCCATGAATATACACTGTCTTGCACGAGGTCCCATCTTATCCCTGTGCCCTACCGTAGTCACATAGCATAGGCACCCAAAAACTCTAAGATGACTCAGGTTCGGTTTTCTTCCATATAATATTTCAAAATGAGATTTTCCTTTAAGAATCCGTGATGGCATACGATTGATTAGGTATGCTGATGTGACCACACAATCTCCCCAAAAAATTTCAGGGATAGAAGCTTGAAATTTAAGAGCACATGCTACTTCCAATAGGTGACGATGCTTTCTTTCAACCACTTCATTTTGCTGTGGTGTATATGTGCAAGAGCTTTCATGTAAAATTCCATTTAAGGAAAGAAAAGTAGCACATTCCCCATTAAAGAATTATCTACCATTGTCAGTGCGGATACGACGAATTGATTTCCCAAATTGATTTTTAGACAAAGTGAGAAAAGTTTTTAGGTGAGAAAGAACCTGAGCTTTTGATTGCATGAGGAAAGTCCATGTCGCTCGTGAAAAATCATCTACGATTGTGAGAAAAAACCGGGACCCATCATGATTCAAAGTATGATATGGTCCCCAGACATCAGCATGGATTAATGAGAAAATTTCATCAACTCAAGAAGTGCTATTTGGAAAAGGAGCACGTATCTATTTTGCCAATGGACAGATGGGACACTGAGGATAAGGAAACATAGCAGTATGACCTAATTTTTGATGATGAAGAAGATTCTTATCATTGATAGCAACATTACACAATGATTTATTTGAATCAAAAGAAGACGACAATTGAAAATTCATCCAAAAATATAGCCCTTGGAAAACTCTACCCAAGCCCATTAGTTTCTCAGTTGAAAGGGCCTGAAAGAAACATTTGTCAAAATTGAAGAAGATACGACAGGAATTTTCTTCACAAGCTCGAGATACTGACATGAGATCAAAATGAAATTTAGGAATGTAAAGCACATTTCGAAGTGTGATGTGAGAATTAAGATTCATAGTGCCAATGATTTCAACTTTGATCATGTTTCCATTTGGAAGCTAAACAAATTTGGGAAATGATAATCGTCTAATGTTTGAAAGTAAGCTCTTATCACAGACAATGTGGTCACTAGCACCCGAGTCAATAATCCATGCACCATTCGAAATTGAATTTACCAGACAATAAGAAGTACCTGTGAAACTTCCAGATTTATCAGAGGCATCCAATTTTCTTATGGCCTCCATCAATTCCTGATATTGATCATGAGTAATTGTCTTCTCCACTGGTTGTCCAGATACCTGAAAAATTTAGGAAAATTTCCCTTTTTCTTTTTCTCCAGGCTTCCCATGCAATTTCCAACAATTCTCTACTGTATAATGTGGACGTTTACAGTAGTCACAGTAAATTTTACCTTTGCCTTTGGAAGTAAAATTCCTTGAGCCCAAAAAATTTATGTTCGCAGGCTGTGAAATTTGGGCCAAATTTGACCCATATAAGTCGTTTCCTCCGCGTGTCAGCCCATACGCCCCACCTGGTCCACTGGTTTGCGGCCCGTGTGAGACTTCCAGCCCAAGAGTGCCCCGCGGCCCATCTGGGCCAATTAATTCAAGGGCGCTTCGCGGCCCATCCGTTCCGATTGAGCCCGTTCCATGTGAGCCGTCCGATCGCCCAGCATAATCGAGATTGCTAGGGTTCTCTGTGAGGAACCCTAGCTCCGCCCCTTTTTGCCCTCTGCCTCCTTCGCTCCTCTACGAAGAGCAAGTTAAGGTTTTCGTCGCCAAGGCGATTCCATCTCCGCCTCTGTTGTAATCTGCCATTTGCTGTTGACCCTCTTCTTGCACGGTTAATTGATAGATGCGGCCGATGCTCGGTAGAGGTTCAACAGTCAAGATCTGAAAGCGGAACGAGAGGTAAGTCTCGTTGAGTATGAGCAGAAATCTGATTGTCTTTTCCCTCTCGCGCATCTATTTGTATTGCTGCAGAATCGGCTCGGGCCAGTCGAACCTTTCTTCGGTTGCCTCGAGTTCGTTCCATAAGGCCGAAAGTTTGTTGTAGATGGCCGCAATAGACATATTTCCCCGTTTAAGCTCCGAGATTTGTTGTGTTAACGAAAAAATCTTGACTTGATCAAGTTTTCCGAACATCTCTTTGATATTCTCCCACATCTCTTTTGAATCCTCCGTCGGAGGGAGTCCGGCCGCGACTTCGGTCGTTATGCAATTTCCAATCCACGTTCTAACTAGTTGGTTGCATTTCTTCCAAAAACGTGCCATTTTTTCGTCGGTTGGGATCGAAATTGACCCATCGAGAAATCCGTCTTTATCTTTTGTTACCAGTGCATGTCGGAATTCTCGCGCCCAGCTCGAGTAATTGTCGGCGCCGGTCAATTGTTGGCTGATAAGCTTCAATTTCGGCCCGTCAGCATTAGTCGTGTGAAGCGGGTCGCTTGGTTCCGGTCGACCACCGGCAGCAACAAATGGATACGGAAACATTCCGGGTCCGAGATTCGGTCCGGTTCCTTGACCCGCATGACCCATATTGAGAAAAGTAGGGTAGGGACTTCCTCCCATGCTCGATCCAAGTGTGCCGCCCGTCTGCTCTGGCCTGATGGATGCGCCTGCCCCTTCGCCGATTGGTAAGCCTCCATCGGAACCAATATTGCTTTGGTAGCCTCCAAGCGGTGATGCATTTGGGTTTTGCCCATGGAACCATAGATATAGTATCCACTGGTATGGATGGCCCATAAAAGGCTACCCCAGATTTGACTGAGCCTGGAACGGCTGCCATTGCAATTGCTGACCTTGTTGATGCGCCTGATTGAGTTGTTGTTCTGGGGTTGAGGTGACGACAAAGGAGTCCTGGGTTTGCAAGCTTTCTGGCGTAGTCTCTGAGGTGAGGTCTTGTGTTTTAGTCATGATAAAAGAAAAATCTTCCCTAAAGAAAAGAGATTAACGATTCCTAGGGCAACCCCTTTGCAGATTGGAGTTCCGTGAGGCAATCGAAGCAGAAGCAATGAAAAGCTTCGGAATTTCAAGAAGGCTCTGATACCATGTCACAAGACTAGGCGAGCAAAGAAGAAAGAACCGAAGAAATTATAAGTTATAGGGAAGAAAGTATTGGAGAGGAATGCCTCACTTCATTTATTGTAATCTCTATACAGTCATGTATATAATACAGAAGAAATAATAATAAAAGCAAGTCTATATTCTCCAAATATTTTGTGATCTTTCTAGTCCCAAGATAGATATAAATATATCAATTTACAATCTTGTAAGTCATATCTTCCAATACCTATCATGCATACCCTAAAATCTAGAATCTATAATGAATCATCATTTGCGGCTATAATTTACTAATCACAATTTATATTCGTAATTCAAATACACGAAGAAGTTTCCATTCCGATCTTTCCTCAAACGGCTCGTGCTGTTCAAAGTCCCCCACTTCGAAATCAACTCGGAACCCCCCCGTTCAAAGTTCGCGATCACGGTGCGTCTATAAGGGGGGAGTTGGGGTCTCCCTCAGGCATATCTTGTGAAAAATCGTCTTTGAGCTCTCAGAAGAACAACTTGTTGGCGAGGGAAAAGGAAATATAAGAGGAGAGAATTTCTGGGCTCCAGTTCTTGATTGTGGACTGACAGGTAATGATAAAGTTCCGGCCTTTTATTGTTCGAATTTGTTTCTTCAGCTAAAAGCAGGGCATTCGAGATTTTTTCATGTCGGAGCTGGGTAGGATTGTGCAGAAAAACTTGTTCTTGCTCTGTTTTGTCTCCGATAATCTTGTTTTCCCCTTTTCTTGGGGGGGGATAACGTGTCAAGACTTGGACTTTGGTTGCGTTTTATGGAGTTTCATAGCAGTCGAATGAATAGATTTTGCTTTCTCTGCCCTTCCTCTTTCATTTTCTTCAATGAGTTCTACTTTCATTTTGGGAATTTTGTCGCCTGATTATTTGGGTTCTATTGCGTTCGAGTGCTGAAATTTGTATGGGTTTATCACTTTCCTTGCTCATATCTGCTTGGCACGAAATCGTTGCTCATTGGTGTGTCAAATTGGCCCACGACATCAGTTCATCTCCCAAGGAACGAGAAGCGACTGTCTTGAGGAGAGGTAGCTTGAAGAGAACTAATTTACGAGTCATGACCGATTCAGTTGCCTCGGACAAGACCAATTCTAAGAATTCCATCAAACTCCAAAGCTGCAAACCTGAAAACGCGGTGCTCGAACGAACCCTGTCCTTTGAGAATTTCTTACATGGTAAAGAAGCCAACCCGGCTTCGGGTAACTCAACAGTCAAAGATGGTCCGACATCTAAACCGGCCAGAGGATTGTCCCCTCCTCAACCTGTGATATTTTTCTCGCCAAGACCCAAATGCGAGCTCGATGCTGCGGCAGTTAAGGTGCAGAAAGTGTACAAGAGTTACAGAACAAGAAGAAACTTGGCAGATAGCGCCGTCGTTGTCGAGGAGCTCTGGTGAGTCTTTCTTATATTAATTGGCATTGATCGAATTGTTTCTGATGTGCCCTTTTATTAATACGGCTAATCGGTGCAAAATTGCAAATGTTTCAGGTGGAAGGCAATAGACTTTGCAGCCCTGAAGCATAGTTCCGTATCATTCTACGAGGATGATAAGCCCGAAAATGCTGTTTCTCGGTGGGCGAGGGCAAGAACTAGAGTCACCAAGGTACATAAAAGACAATCTTTTGAAAGAGCCCGTTTTGTTTTCCCGCTTTCGACTTACGCGACAATTAACAATATCATTAGGACGCTGATAAATTATCTTTCAGGTAGGAAAAGGTTTGTCAAAAGACGAGAAGGCTCAAAAGCTAGCATTACTGCACTGCTTGAAGCTGTAAGTCCCTTAAACTCCTGAGACATGCAACAGCAGGGTCACTTTTCTTTCCAAGAAAAGGAGAGCTAAAAATAAAGAATACTGCTGATAGTCTCCTGCTTGAACAGATTGACCCACGGCATCGTTATGGCCACAATTTGAATCTCTACTATGACGCATGGTTCCAAAGCGAGAGTACGGAGCCTTTCTTCTACTGGTTAGTGTTCGAACGTGGAAATCTTTCGCTGTGTTTTTATGTCCTGTTCTAGCCTATCATAATATTGTAGAGCTAGCAAACGTTCATCAAATGTCAAAAGACTTTTTAATAATGAGGACCATGTTAAATGCAGGTTGGATGTTGGATGTGGTAAAAATGTGAATCTCGAAAAGTGCCCAAGAAATGTTCTGCATAAGCAATGCATCAAGTATCTCGGACCCGTAAGTTTCATTCTTTGTTCGACTTTTAGTGAATGTCTTAGCAGATTATTTTTGTCAATATCCCATCCAAACGTACTTCAGACAAACTGAGTTAAAGAAACTTTGGGACATCCTTAATTGTAGCGAAATGTTCAGCAGACATGTGAGAGGAAGTGTATTGTTATATTTTGCAGTGCAAAATCAAATGTCTCATAAGCATCTGCTTCGAGCTGTCATTACCTACTCTTTGTTTTTTCTGCAGAACGAAAGAGAAGCCTACAAGGTGATAATCGAAAATGGAAAACTCATGTATAAGCAACGCAGCGAACTCGTGGACACCGTGGAAGGTTCAAAGTGGATATTTGTACTTAGCACTTCGAGGGCCTTGTATGTGGGTAAAAAGGAGAAAGGCGTGTTTCAGCACTCCAGTTTTCTTGCCGGTGGCGCCATCACTGCAGCCGGAAGATTAGTTGCCCATAATGGGATCCTAGAGGTACGACACATTTCCTTACACTTCAAAACGAATCATTCGTCCGCGTCTTGTCTGCTCTCAATCGGCATTCTCTAGTAGACAGCCAGCTTCTTTTCTCGCGTAATGTGTATATTGTGCATGTCTTTAAGGCTTGTTGGCCATCCAGCGGGTGCTACCACCCAACAGAAGAGAACTTCAGGGAATTCATCAGCTTCTTGGAGGAGCATCATCTAGACCTCAGCAATGTCAAGGTATAAACTTGTAAATACAAGTATTTTAGTGAGCAAGTTGCTGCGATTAGGTAGAGAGGATGACCACCTAGCTGTTCTTTTAATTGGGTATGAAAGTTTTCGTATTCTTGAAAAATGAACGAATGATCGTCCACAAAATCGTTCTCATTGACCAACTTTTGTATAACAGCTTATCACTGACATGATATGCGTACTCTTTTTCTCAGAGGTGTGCTGTGGATGATTACAATCTTTCATACATAAACTCCAGCGAGGACTCAAAACACAGTACAAGCGAGGGCCCCGCAGGAACCACCCCATCAGCTGCCGAGCCAGAGGAGTCCCCCGTCGAACCTGGACTTCCGCAAGAAAACGTTACAAGTGCCTGCGCCAAGGCGGAGCCACCGGCGTTCGACCTCCCCGGGCGCTTGTCGTGCAAGTGGGCGACAGGGGCCGGCCCTTCATCGGCTACGTGAGATGCAGAGTGTTCAGGGGCTACCCCCATTCTTTTCATTCAAGTTGTTATTACCCATTCGTAGCTCTTTTTTCCGAATAAGGGGGTCTGCTTAAGTGCCAAATCGATGCCACTCTTTCTCTTCTTCTTTTCATCATTAGTGCTGCAAAAGTTGAGTTGATAGAGAAGCTTGAAATCTGTTTGCAAGTTCATTGACTGAGACACAAATGCATAATTCGTATTTGATCTTGTAACTTTCGGCTTATGAGAATCTGAACACCTAATGATTCCTTACTTCCCGATCAACCGTTGTAGCCAAAGAAACATTTTTTGAGTTTTTCCTCCTGAGTTTTAACCTAATGTGTGTTATGGTCTCTGAATTTTTAATTTGTTCGATATAGTCCCTGAATTTTTTATACATATTTAATTTAGTCATTAAATTATATGGAGTTGTTCAATGTTATCTCTGATCTAAAATTAATGGAAGGACAACATTGAACTAGATTAGGGATAACAATGAATATTTCTTATAATTTAGGGATTACATTGAACATATTAGGTTTTCAGGGACTGTATTACATATTAGGCTAAAGCTTAAAGATTACATTCCTCACATTGAACTAGATCAGGGATAATAATGAATATTTCATATAGTTTAGGGATTGCATTGAACAAATTAAAAATTCATGGATTATATTACATATTAAGCTAAAGTTCAAAGATCACATTCCTCGATTTGCATGCTTCGCATTTTGCTGGGCTTGTTTGCAGGACCAAAAGATCGCCGCTTTTGCCCTGATAGCTCTGATTTTTTCAGTAGAATAAAAGCCTTTCTAATCTTTCTCATTAGAGAGTTCCAAAAAAAAAAATGCTGGAGTGAGCATCCCTACTGCCGTTCCACTCTTCCAACGCCAAAATATGAACTTGAACACGGCAGAAAATTATCGAGAAAAATCAAAATTTGACGTGACAGTAAGCAGCACAACTGGGTCTATTCTAACTTTTTTTTTTTCTGGCAACATCTTTCTTATTTCTGGATCGAATGTAAATACGTAGTTTTGATGAAATTTTTCTCGGGCTTCAATTATTAAAAAGGAAAAAGTGCCTGGGACTTTAGGAAGACTCCGGCTTCTGTGCCATGTGGAATTCGTCGCTTTTTGCTGTGCGCCATGTTGATCATCGACCGGTGATGACATCGCCCGCCTATGTTTTTCCTCGGAAAAATTCCAATGAAGAATCCTTGTTTTCTCACAGGATAATTTAAAAAAAGACATTATTTTAAATAAGAGTATAAAGTGACTTTTTAATAAAAAGACCATGTTAGATGTAGATTGGATGTTGAAGAAGGCAAAAAAATAAATCTCAAAAAATGCCCCACAAGTGTTCTGCATCGTCAATGCATTGAGCATCTCGGACCTGTAATTATACTTCATTTATCGACTTATAGTGAATGTCTTAGCAAATTATCTTTATCAAATCCCATCGGAACACACTGCGGATAAGCTGAAGGTAAAGAAACTTTGGGCCATCGAAACTGGGCCTAAGACCTCCAAATCGTACACTGATAGCAATATGTCCAATTACTTCAAAGTCTAAATTACAAAGGATGATACGGTTTGTATTTTCCATCGCATTACTAAATTCACGCCTGGAGACTTACGAAACGACGGAATCTTGCTACATGTATGCATCGAATACAATAGGTGTGACGGTAGAACGGATGGACTCCATGATAGGAAGTTACATTAGTGCGATGAATCGAAACTTATACTTCACACACTTGAAATTATCTATCGTTTTGGAATTTTTATTTGGTGCATTGGGACTACATTCGATTCTATTCCTCCAAAGTGCAATTTGATTATTAGCATTTATATTGATCATATCAATGAATGTAAACTTCCTTTGCAAGACCGCTTGCGTAAGAATGCGAATAGTGCATGTCCTTTTAAGAAAATACAAACAAGTTTTCCTATCGAAATGACCGAAATTAGTTTCCAATTCATCTTCGTTTTTCTAACGAGCACTGGAAAATATTATCATTTTTCTGAAAAATAACTTCTTGGAAAATGTTTTTTGGAGTTATCGAACTTTTTGGGAAACGAACAGAGCATTACATTTTTAACGACTATATAAGTATAGGAATAATAGGATCTTACAAGGATTTAATGGGTAAATGACTACTGTTAACTTGGTTTAGACGTGAATTAGTTAGTTTTTTTTTTCTTTGTCGGTGAATTAGTTAGTATTAAACACTGCAAATGTAATCACCTTACTTCATAAGTATCGGTATATTCAATGTAAAAGGTCTTGACACACCTTATTTTCTTCAAATGTTTTCATCTTTTGCAGCACCGTTTGAAATTGTCAAGGCCCAACTTTGAAGTATTCTTGGGTTTCCCTTTCCCTTTTCCTCTTTTTCGAAGCTATTGCAAGAGGAAAATACTAATTCAAAAGAGAAAATTTCCATTGTTGACAAAAGCAAAAAGACTCATGATTTCCTCCCCACTGCATCACCAGACTGACTAATTTCTATTTCACCGTCTCTTACGTTATCAAGTTTGACTGGAAAAAAAATATGTAGACCCTTCAATGGAAAATGAAATCCCATAAGTTTTCCATGGAAATTGTGGGGTTTCACTGGATTCAAGATAGATGAACAGACAACCTTAGACCCATGAAAGCAAAAATCGTCTTGTTATTTAGAATGTGACTATGGTTTCTTTCAATAGATTCAACTAAAAGAAAAGGACCAGTTATTAGAGCGTTTCCCGACCGAGCCCCTTGAATTGGAGGTTGAATCATTCTCCTTCGTCGAGACAAAATCAACGACAAATCACTCGTAACGCGAAATACATTGTGGTCCAACTCCTTTCAGCTTTCATGAACCATTTTCCTTTCCGCCTAAGGAGAGGGCGAATCTAACTTGAAGAGTGGGTGATGAAAGAGTTTGGTAAGGAGTCCTTTTGCCCAAAAAATCTGAAGTTTACTAGCTGGATTCGTCAAACGTATGACCCATTTGTTGGTAAGGAGTCCTTTTGCCCAAAAAATCTGAAGTTTACTAGCTGGATTCGTCAAACGTATGACCCATTTGTTGGGGACCGTAGAACAAGTGAAAAGGTTCCAACCCTTCGAGGTTTCAAAGGGATGCAAATGGAGGTTTCTGGGAATGAGCAAAAGGAGAAACCCATTTTGGGTTCCACAACTTCAACTAGTTTCTTTTTCTTCCACGCGTGGCTTCGAGGAACTTACTTTCATTTTCTTTCCATTTGGTGCAAGAGCGGGCCAGAATCGACGTTCAAACGACAGTTAATTTTTTATAAGATAAAAAATGTTTTGGTCGGAATCGAGACCCAAAAGAAAGTTGGCGTTCATCTATGAAATCAAAAAGTTTTTGCCCAACTGAGATTTAATTGATGCTTTTTAAGGAAATTAGGCCCTTTTTCTTCTTGTAGTTCCTGAATATTTTATTTCAATTTTGCTAAAAAAGTGACTTGGGTTTTGTATTGAGTGGCCTAATCTGTCTAGACCATTCACGGTCCTGCAAGTTGGAGAGAAGACTTGAAAGCCTTCGTTTAGTACGTGGGATGAAGCATTCAAAGACAAGGACCGACATCTTACTCCTAGCCACTTTTCCGACCATCTTTATCACGGTCTTCTGCCATCAAATGATCTAATTTGGGCAATTTTATTTTTTTTTATGGCCTAAGCAGAGTACGAAATTTACTATCATTATGTTAATGGATGTTAGAGAAATACTAAATGCAAGACTGTGGAATCTCACTTTAGAGGTTTTCAACTTTTCATAGATAATGTTCACCTCCTGAGAGCCTAATTATTTACATATATTGAAGGTACACAGTTTGTTCACCTTCTTAAATGATAAGAAGATAGCTAGACCTGTTTGTTCTTTTTGTCGAGGGCAATAAATTAAATGATGTGGGAGACTGCAAGGAAAGTGAATCATATTTAACGGCCAAAACTGTCGGCCACATCATTTAGCGTCCGAAATTTGTAAACTAGTTTAGAAAACATAGAGTCTCTCCCTTAGCAAAACTTATACGTGGATCAGGAATACGAGACATATTTTTCCATCCCAATAATGATAATGGCCAAAACGGTCGGCCACATCATATAGCACGCGAAATTTGTAAGCCAATTTAGGAAACATAGTGTCTCTCCTTTAGCAAAATGTTTGACGTAGATCAAGAATATGAGACATATATTTCCATCCAATGATGATATTGTCCCTAAATACTAGGGCTGTCAAATGGGTGGGCCAAGTCAAAAATGGCCCAACCTAAATTAATGTATTTAACATATACAATACAAATTCAATGACTCATGTTCGACCTAACTCACATTACTAAAACACATACATATTTAAAAACAAAGAGAATTACCAAAAAAGTTCTAAACCTATTACAATTGTGCTAATTTAGTCATAATTTTTTTTTTGCCAATTTAGTCTTAAAACTTTTACAATTGTGCCAATTTAGTCTATCCGGCCAAAATTGGCCGGTCGGCATTGACGTGGACGTCGGCTAGGGATAGCTAGCCAGCAAATGCTGATGTGGCAAATTTTTATTTTTTTTGAATTTTTAATTATTTTTTTGAATTTTTGAATTTTTTTTCTTTTTTTTTTCTCAGCTTCTCCTTCCTCTGGCTAGCCGGCGTTGACCAAAGGCGAGGGCCGACGAGGTCAGCCTCACCAAGGCCACTAGAGAAGGCGAGCCTTGCCCAACGACGGCGAGGTCGAGCCTCGCCCAACGATAGCAAGGCCGCCGTCTCCAAATCTGGCGAGTTTCGGCCTCGCCCAACCATGGCGAGGTCGAGCCTCGCCGTCCCTAGGCAGCCTAACCGTCCTTGGGTAAGGAGCCTCGCCATCGCTAGGCGAGGCTCGCCTTCACCAGTGGTCGGCGAGGCTGACCTTGCCGGCTGGCTAGAGGAAGGAAAAGTTGGGGAAAAAAAATTCGAAAATTCGAAAAATAATAAAAAAATTTCACATCGGATTCGCCGGCTAGCTGTCTCTAGCCGGCGTCCATGTCAACGTTGGCTGGATTAACTGAATTGGCACAATTGTAAAATGTTTAGAACTAAATTGGCAAAAATAAAATAAAAATTATGACTGAATTAACACAATTGTAATAGATTTATGATTTTTTTGATAATTCTCCCTTTAAAAACGAGAACTTTTATGCTATGCATTTAGTGTGTAAAAGATTAAAAATAAAATTATATTAATTTTACAAGGTTCCAAATGAGTTTGCTACTTTTTCTTTATTGCAAATTTTTCAAGTTTTACAATGGAGCATCCAACACCTCTTAAATTCAATAAGTCAATAAATATTGATATGTAAAATGATAAATTAATTTATAAGATTTTTTTTAAAGCATGAAAGATCATAAATTTTTTACTATTTCTCAATTTTTTTTTTAAATGAAGATCATAAGTAGAAGATAAAACTATAAAATAAGTTGCCCTACTCAATAACCTCCCACCTAAACTTGATGACAAGTGAAGCCAAACTACAGGTGGGTTAGGCTTTAGACCCATTAAAAACTCACATTTTATTAGATTTTATTATTCAAACCCATATCAACGCATTTAGCATAATTTAGCTAACCCATTTATAATCCAACTCATCATATATAAATGGGTTCTTAACCCATTTTGACATCACTGTTGAATTCACAAGTAGTTCATATGACATCTAGTTCAAGCAATGTTTTCTGCTTGTTGACTTTAAATAGCTTGTTGCAAGCGGATAAAGCTAATCGGAGCAAATATCACAAGAGAGTTTTAACTTTTAATTTGACGTAGTAAACACAATAATGAAGATGTCGGAAACTCATTTTTCGAAAGAAATCGAGGTGAATGTGTGCACGAGATGCCTCTGTACGATCATCAAGGTAAATAACATTTTGATCATAAATTATCAGAATCATTAAAAAAATAAAGGAAATCATTTTACGTTGAGATCAAAACAAGAACTGTTTGGGATTGTTTGAATCGGTGATTATGAAAATCACGAAAGCTCAACTACCAATGCACGGCATGGATCGAACGAGGCGTATTGATTAGGGCGTTTTCTGCAGCTCTTCAATGCCGACAATACAGCTTGCTTGAAAAAAATAAAATAATGTCGACAGTACAGAAAAAATAATGTCGACAGTACAGAAAAATCCCACTAGATAAGATTGAACGTGTCAGCACTGGCCCTAGTCAACTACCATGACAGCTATGGGAAATAATAATAATAAATGATCGCAGGCTACAAAATTATTATATCATTTCTTATTTTTTAGCTTAACCAAAAAAAAAGTCATAGACTTTTAATTATTTACTTAATAAATAATTAATTAGCCTCGGTCGTTTTTCTCGCTCACCTGGAAAGTCTACGAAACCCTACTTTCCACGAAGGAGAGGCCACGACTTCGTTTCTTCCGTCGTCCTTCTTCAAATAGACGGAAAAGAGCTTTCTACAAGCAGAAAGCACGTGGAATTTCATTAAAAAATCTTGTGATGTTTTTTTCCAGCAACGTGATGCGTTTTTACATGCAAGCGAAAGGTCGGTCAACGGGTTCGGTCATGGGCAAAAACAAAACGAGGCTCCTTAAAAACGTGTACGACTGATTCGATTATTTATGAATAGTCGCCACGGCAAGGAGGGTAGTCCAACGTTTGATCGAAAGACTTGTAGTTCTCTTCTTCTTTTCCACGAAATTCCACGGCCTTACTTAGATAGAATGGGTTGAGTTATTATATGAACCGGTTATATTCACTATGGATTTAGTACGATAAAACCTAAAATAATATGAAAGTTAAATGAATTTGCAACTTATTTGAATTCAGTTCATCTTTATGACTCTTTCTTAACTTTATCTTGCACTTACTTAATCTCGCGCTCGCTCGCTCCTTACTTTTACTTCGGTTTGTGCATGACTTTAAAAAAAAAAAAAAGATTTAATTAAATATAGGAGTGTTTTAGCAATATATGCCGTGTCGGTCATAGGTCACTAGATTGTATTATACGAATATGGGTCAAAACGGGTTAAATTGACTAATTTGGACAAGATCATTTTCAGCCCGATCCATTATTTTGATGGGTCTATAATAATTTAAGGTTTTGCATGGTACTTAATGTCGGAAGTTTGTTTGTAAAACAAACTAGGTGCATTTCTCTTTATACCACATAGGAAAAATGGGAAGAAATGTGCTAATTTATAAGTGTGAGGTTTCCTTTGTATATCAAAAGGAATATTGGGTGTGAGCTAGACCTCACCATACTCGCATGCGGGTACGCGAATAATTGCGTACGGTTATCTTGTTTTAGCACTAATCCCTTTGTTATTTTATTTATATTTTTATTTCATACGGTTATCTTATTAACTTTAATCAATTCAAATGTTGTTTTGTTTATTGGAAATTTTCGGAAATTAATTAATTAATAAATAATAATTTCGAAATTTTATTTATTAAATAATAATTATTATTTTTATTCCGAATTTTTGTTTGTGTCTTTTCAACGCAACCTTTGAATAAGATACTCGTTCAGTTTGCAACATTTCCCGAAATGTTGCATTTGTTCGATTTTTAACTTCTTACGAATGGACGCCTTTGTTCATTTGAGCAATTTTCGAAAGAATGTATTTGTTCATTTTCGCAACTTTTCACAAAGAGTTGTCTACGTTTTTAAGATTGTTTTATATATACTTGTCAGATTGAGGAAAAATATGAGTGATCATTTTTCATTTTTTCGAGTCTTATTTCTGAAAACTACAGCCATTCTTTCAAATTGTTTCCTAGAGAGATCCTAGAGAAATACTAAAATTGCTATTTAGTATTCTCATTTTGAGACTTTGTTGTATCTTGGAGGATATTTGCCGGTGACTATTAGTAACTTTATGGGACAAATAAATCCTTAAAAGAAAGTGATATCACGCCTCAAAGTTTAACTCGAGTACTCTAAAGATCCGTCTTCATTGTTTTACCCTATTCGAAGCATTATTTTCCCAACACTTAATGTAATGTTTAACCATTTCTAGATTAAGGTTGGTTTTACACAATGGTTTACACATGCCATGCCTTCACAATGATGCGAGACTTTACAAAAATTTATAAACGGGGTGAGAGGAGTTTAGGAGGAGTTAAGGGTTAGACCGGTTCGTCCGGGCTAATTTGTTCGTACGTACACAAAAATGGCGAAATTGAAAGGTCAACGCGATCTTGGGGAACACGGGAAATGGTCCCGACCCTTGACCGGGTAAGGAAACCGCTCCCCCGCTGCGGGTTTGACCCGCCGTGGGGGATCGTACCACAGACAGCCTGAGACCAAAACCCGCGCGTGGCCCCAATCGCCGACCGGTCTCCCCAAGTTGCGCGTGCGTGAGTCACGTGGAAAAGTCAGTGCCCCCAGCGCCTTGCCAGGTGGCCCATGTTGCATATCCTAAATACAGGCCGCGGGGCCCACGGTACGAGACGCATCTCGTGTCGCTTGAGCGTGCGCTGACCAAAATTTATTGAATTGATTCGGGTTTGTTCCGTGACATATGGAGTATAATAAAAGATATTTTTATTATTAAATATAATTTATGTTCAATTTTTTTATAAATAATGAAAATATTTTTTAATTTATTCATTTTTATAAGCAAAATGAATAATCATTTTAAAAGATATTTTTCAAATCATTCATTTTTTATAAAAAAATATGAAGTATTTATACATTATGTCAAATCCCCTAAATGCAAAAGTCCGAGGTCTCAAATTTGTCCTTGCATATCGTGTTCAAATAAATGATGGCAAGCAGCGGCACGGCAATCTACCGTCGGGGAGAATAGCAGCAAGTAGGAAAGTCGGGCTCAGAGGCGGCGGTACATAGAGAAGTAGATAGGGAATAAAAAAAAAATTAGGCAATGATCAAGGTTTCGTAGGATTTGGAGTTGAGTGTAGCGAGAATTAGAATTAAGTAAACACGTGTTGCGATCTTAATCTGAAGACCGTGAGCGGACGCATAGTAGGGGACAGCAAATCATACACCGGCTCCGAGCCGCCTACAGTGTGCGAACTCGCGGAAACCGGTTGGCACGCCGTCGACTTTGACGACGTACGAGAGTCGCCGGTAATCGCTTGTCCATTCGGCAAATCCGTACAGCTAATCGCGAGCTTAAATAATAATATAAGGTACGACTCCCATGCATTGTTTATATAAAAGAGGAAAACCCATGCAAGTGAAAAGCACTTTTCCCAATCGATCACACGTCTTTTTCTTGTTCACATGCAAAACGGGTTTGCCCGCCCTTCCTTTTCGGTCCGAGCCTCGCGGGATAAGATGTCATTCTCGAGAAATGCATACGCAATATCATCCAAATAATAATATTTTTCTTTTTGGGTTCAACGCGTGGTTCTTTTGAAAATTACGATCTCAATAAGGTCACTCGTGTTTTAAATTTGAAATTATACTGTTGGTACTCGCAATGTGAAAAGTACAGAATTATAAAGGGAACTTGACTTGTTCAGTATCCACTTCATTAGAAAACTTTATTACCACTTCAAGCGGTTGACTCCATCGTATAATTTTTGTTCTGCACCATGTGTATCATGTATATAAACCGATTAAACATAACCAAAGTTAAAATAATCGTAAAGAAGACACTCTTTCTATTTCCCCATTTATGGTCTAATCAAGCTTACGTTTCGTTTTCACTCCTAGTTTTAGCCATCACAATTACAACAACAAAAGAATCCTGCTTACACGTAAATCACATTTTTGAACATGTCCGCTTGTCCAGCGGTATCAAAGTGCGAATGATTTTGTGTATTGAATCAGACTACCTCCCAAGTTTGATTATATTGGTTAAATTGCATTTTTGAACACGTCTGCTTGTCCAGCAGTATCGAAGTGCGAATGGTTCTGTGTATTGAATCGGACTACCTACCAAGTTCGATTATATTGGTTATATTAGCACAATAAATTCAATAATGATTAAACCAACGGGGCTAGAGGGACACGTCCAAATGGATATTTTTTATCTATATCATGGCCATGTGGACCAAGCCATGCAGACCCACTTCCCCCGACCTCGTGAATGTGAGCGACCAAGCTTGGCACGATAAAATTGTAATAAAAAAACTATTTTGCGAAAAATAAATAATTTGTAATATATTTTACTAAGAAATGATTTATCACAAAAAATAAACAAACGAAAAGTATTTTCATCATCCGTGAAAATAGTTAAGTATAAATTGTTATCGGTAATGAAAGCATTTATCAATTATATATTGAAGTAGCTGTTCTTTAAAAAATGTTTTCTAAATAATTTATTCTCCATGAAACAAAACGCCCTTTTATAATCACTAAAATCCGAGATTTTGTATTTGAATAATCTACTTTTATATATGACATCAAGCAGGGAAATTACCCATGATGCATTGGAATATATCTATTTGAAGGTGCCTCGACACCTAGTCCCCAACCATTGTGGTTTACTCTAGTGGCCACCAACATGGAAGATGGGGTGGATTCTCATGGGGTTGGGGTGGGGACGAATTAATTTCAGGAGTGGGTTTCGACTCCCACGTCCTGCAAGGAGGCAGAACAAAAATCTGAGTGTGGGCGTTAGAATAGGTGTAGAGTAGGACCGACAAAAAAAAAAAATACCTAATCTCCACTGCCCAGTGCCCACATCAAAAGCATTTATTCTCAACTTGGAGAGGTAGATGCATCGATTTCAATGTGATGCTGATCTTTCTACTTTCCTCTCAATCTTTGTTTTTGGCGAGAAAATGGCCAAAGAGCACCGTCTTGATAATTTGCTCATTAAATGTGCCTTAAAGATTTGATATTTATTATTTGAAGCAAGAGACTTTAACATAATGTATAAATACTCAACCGTTTTCAAAAGTGTCTTCGGAAGTGTCATTTCCACTTTTAGTTATTTTAACTCGTGCGCCGGAATACTTGTTAATAAGATCCTTTTGCCAAATTACATTATATACATACCTCGTGAAACGAGACACATGCTGATTGTTTTGCCCAAACTGACTTCTACTCTGTGTTTCATTTGTTCACGCTCATAATCTGTGGCTATTAAATCTTGAGCTTTTTACAAGTCTAAAAAGTATAAATTTTTATAAAATTACAATTTGATGCGAAAATTTACATATACTTTTTTCATAATTTTAAAATTTTATTTAATACTTTAAAGTTTTGCAGAAAAACAAAATGTTTTTTGCTAAAACACAAACAAGTAAGTCCTCACTTTTTTGACAAAAATACCATTAACCGGCTGGAATATTTAGCCGGCTAACAATTAATGAGGTCAAGCCTTTATTTGAAACTTCCATGACCACTTTAGGACATGATATCCACTTCAAATCTTTATTTGAGACACTTCAAACTTTTATTTGAAAATTTTCTAAAATTGGTTTATAAAATGATGTGACTGATTGTAAGAGTCATTTAAACAAATTGAAAAAGAGTGGAAAGGTGACCATCTCGTCAATCCCCTTTGAACGTTAGTATGAGAGTCTCGCAATTTGTTATGAAATATGTGATTTGAGTCGTAATTGCTTAATTTACTTGAAACTCATACTTCTAAGGGCGAAGAAGTTGATGAGCCCATAACAGCAACCCAATCGTGGGGCTGAAAGATAGGAGGTCTATAAACATGTAGTAGAAAATGCTAAAGGGACAATGTCATTTTGAACTCGGAATCATAGAGAAAATAACACGTCATCTTTACCAATGAGTTGCCATGCTCAGCGATATGTCAACATGAATACATAGAGGTGATCAACATGTGGGCGACTCACTCGGCCAATCTAGGCCTGAAAGGCAAATGGGCGAGTTTGGACGAGACATATTATACAAGAAAGCTTGGACCGTCCAAAATTTCCTATATAAACTTTACGTCATGGGCAATTTAGGCGACGTACTAAATTCGATTTTCCAGTCCGATCCGAGCTCGTTCGATGGGCACCTCTGTTGTGAAGCACAGACCATAGTTGGGGCCCTACCCCGTCGTGCTCCACGCCCACTCGACGCGGAGGTGGACGGAATCGTGCATGGGAGACTGCGCCTTGTGGACCTCCCAACTTTTTCCATGAGAAAAGAAGAAAGATGACGACCTAAAGATCTTAAAAGCGATGGGGAAACGAACGCACTAGATGCAATCCACACAGAGCGCCGACCGGCCGGGCCGTTACAGTGTCATCTCACTAACTATTCTTTTGGTGGCAAACAGTTGCAGAATCAAGAATAGAACCATTTGGACATACACTGTGCAAGATCCACAGGAAAAATCAATTTACGCGTGAGAATCTTGCTAAACATTCATTTGAATCGAATAAACTCGGCAAAATTAGAACTAGGAAATAAGCAGTTTTAAATTCTATATAGGCTCTACTAAAAACTTAAAACCCACCTACTGAGTTCCAGATTTCCTTCTTTTTGGGAACCTAGAACATACCATACATATTTTAGAATCTAGAACCTATCTTATCACAAGTTCTGAGGTCAATTTGTAGGTTCTACTCATATTATTAATTGAACGATTATAATGAATCATTATTTTTAATGACCACAACTTACTGTTAGAATTTATTAATCACAATTTATATTTAAATACATAGAGAATATGAAATATTAACAAAATAAAAATCTTAGTCATAAAATGGAAACTCAAACTAGCGGTGCTATCGAAAACATAAATAAAAAAAAAAAAAAAAAAACTTATTTCAAGCTCCAAATTCTATATTTCACGTACCTAGAATCTAAAACATTCCCATTGAAATGATTTCCCTAATTTTCAAAATCAGAAACCTATCTTACATATTTTGGAATTTCCATCGACCCATTTTTTTGGTTCCTAGTTCTATCTCGGAACCGGTTAGAATGCGACTCGGGATGTTGGGATTATAGCGTACATACATAAGCGTGGGGAGTGATTACTAAAATACCTCCTAGAGGGTCAGGACATTTCGCAGCGGCAGCACCTTCACCGCTGCTGCACGAGGCATGTGACTGTCTAACTCGCTATTTTGACTTTATTTTATTGTCGTCGTTTAAGGGCAATGCCAATTTGACCATTAAAACTTGGAAAAAGACGTGAGGGGAATTCCCAGCGCTGGGATTCACAGTCCCAGCAGCACGCAGCAAATCAACCGTGTCCTTTCATGGAAACCTCCTCATTTCCCGCAGACTCTCTCTCTCTCTCTCTCTCTCTGAGAGCTCACGGGTTGGCTTACTTTCTTTGACTGCCCTTCTCTCTCCATATCCCATTTTCCATATAAATCATTCTTGAGCCTCTCTCTTCTTTGCATAATCTCGTTCTCCAGCAAAGAACAACAACCCACCCACCTAATTCTTGGTTTTCCTTGCGTCTGCGAAGGGGTTGTTGCTTATATTCCTCCAAAAAGTCTTGCTTTGAATTCCTCAAACGGCTCGTGCTGTTCAAAGTCCCCCAGGTTGAAATCAACTCGGAACCCCCCCGTTCAAAGTTCGCTATCACGGTGCGTATTTGAAGGTCGCGTAGACCCTCCCTCCTCTTCGACCCTTTGGGGCTCCCGTATATAAAGGGGGAGTTGGGGTCTGTCTCAGGCATATCTTGTGAAAAATCGTCTTTCAGCTCTCAGAAGAACAACTTGTTGGCGAGGGAAAAGGAAATATAAGAGGAGAGAATTTCTGGGCTCAGTTCTTGATTGTGGACTGACAGGTAATGATAAAGTTCCGGCCTTTTATCGTTCGAATTTGTTTCTTCAGCTAAAAGCAGGGCATTCGAGATTTTTTTCATGTTGGAGCTGGGTAGGATTGTGCAGAAAAACTTGTTCTTGCTCTTTTTTTGTCTCCGATAATCTTGTTTTACCCTTTTCTTGGGGGGGATAACGTATCAGGACTTGGACTTTGGTTGCGTTTTATGGAGTTTCATGGCAGTCGAATGAATGGATTTTGCTTTCTCTGCCCTTCCTCTTTCATTTTGGGAATTTTGTCACCTGATTATTTGGGTTCTATTGTGTTCGAGCAGGTCAGTGCTGAAATTTGTATGGGTTCGTCACTTTCCTTGCTCAAATCTGCTTGGCACGAAATCGTTGCTCATTGGTGTGTCAAATTGGCCCACAACATCAGTTCATCTCCCAAGGATCCAGAAGCGACTGCCTTGAGGAGAGGTAGCTTGAAGAGAACTAATTTACGAATCATGACCAATTCAGTTGCCTCGGACAAGACCAATTCTAAGAATTCCATTAAACTCAAAAACTGCAAGCCCCAAAACGTGGTGCTCGAACGAACGCTCTCCTTTGAGAATTTCTTACATGGTAAAGAAGCCAACCGGGCTTCGGGTAACTTAACAGTCAAAGATGGTCCGACATCTAAACCGGCCAGAGGATTGTCCCTTCCTCAACCTGTGATATTTTTCTCGCCGAGACCCAAATGCGAGCTCGATGCCGCGGCAGTTAAGGTGCAGAAAGTGTACAAGAGTTACAGAACAAGAAGAAACTTGGCAGATTGCGCCGTCGTTGTTGAGCAGCTCTGGTGGGTCTTTCTTAAATTAATTTGAATTGATCGAGTTGTTTCTAATGTGCCCTTTTATTAAATGGCTAATTGGTGCAAAACTGCAAATGTTTCAGGTGGAAGGCGATAGACTTTGCAGCCCTGAAGCATAGTTCCGTATCATTCTACAAGGATGATAAGCCTGAAACTGTTGGTTCTCGGTGGGCGAGGGCAAGAACTAGAGTCGCCAAGGTACATAAAAGACAATCTTTTGAAAGAGCCCGTTTTGTTTTCCTGCTTTCAACTTACGTGACAATTAACAATATCATTAGGA
Source organism: Eucalyptus sp. ANBG9806169 (assembly GCA_014182395.1). Lineage (NCBI taxonomy): Eukaryota > Viridiplantae > Streptophyta > Magnoliopsida > Myrtales > Myrtaceae > Eucalyptus > Eucalyptus sp. ANBG9806169. The sequence continues at coordinate 15,144,943 of CM024575.1, read as the reverse complement.
CGCTGATAAATTATCTTTCAGGTAGGAAAAGGTTTGTCAAAAGACGAGAAGGCTCAATTGCTAGCATTACAGCACTGGCTTGAAGCTGTAAGTCCCATAAACTCCTGAGACATGCAACAGCAGGGTCATTTTTCTTTCTAAGAAGAGGAGATCTAAAAATAAAGAATACTGATGATTGTCTCCTGCTTGAACAGATTGACCCACGGCATCGTTATGGCCACAATTTGCATCTCTACTATGATGTGTGGTTCCACAGCGAGAGTACGGAGCCTTTCTTCTACTGGTTAGTGTTCGAACGTGGAAATCTTTCGTTGTGTTTGTTATGTCCTGTTCTAGCCTATCATAATATTGTAGAGCTAGCAAACGTTCATCAAATGTCAAAAGACTTTTTAATAATGAGGACCGTGTTAAATGCAGGTTGGATGTTGGACGCGGTAAAGATGAGAATCTCAAAAAGTGCCCAAGAAATGTTCTGCATAAGCAATGCATCAAGTATCTCGGACCTGTAAGTTTCCTTCATTGTTCGACTTATAGTGAACGCCTTAGCAGATAATTTTTAATATCCCATCCGGAACATACTTTGGACAAACTGAAGTTAAAGAAACTTTGGGACATCCTTAATTGTAGCGAAATGTTCAGCTGACATGTGAGAGAAAGTGTCTTGTTATATTTTGCAGTGCAAAATCAAATGTCTCATAAGCATTTGCTTCGAGTCGTCATTAACTCCTCTTTGATTTTTCTGCAGAACGAAAGAGAAGCCTACGAGGTGATAATCGAAAATGGAAAACTCATGTATAAGCAACGCAGTGAGCTTGTGGAAACCGTGGAAGGTTCAAAGTGGATATTTGTACTTAGCACGTCGAGGGCCTTGTATGTGGGTAAAAAGGAGAAAGGCGTGTTTCAGCACTCCAGTTTTCTTGCTGGTGCCGCCATCACTGCAGCCGGAAGATTGGTTGCCCATAATGGGATTCTAGAGGTACGGCACATTTCCCTGCATTTCAAAACAAAGTAAATGTCTGCATCTTGTCCGCTCTTAATCGATAGTCTCCTGCAGCTGGCTTCTTTTCTCACTCAGTGTGTATTTTGTGTATGTCTTTAGGCTATTTGGCCATACAGTGGGCACTACCACCCAACAGAAGAGAACTTCAGGGAATTCATCAGCTTCTTGGAGGAGCATCATGTAGACCTCAGCAACGTCAAGGTATAAATTTGTAAATATAAGTATTGTAGTGAACAAGTTGCTATGGTTAGGTAGATAAGATGACCACCTAGCTGTTCTTATGATTGGTTGCGTACGTATAAAATTGATGGGAAAGTCTTTGTATTCTTAAAAAATGAACAAATGATTTGACCAGCCGATCACTGACATAGTATATGTATTATTTTTCTCAGAGGTGTGCGATCGATGATGATGATCCTTCATCCACAGCCTCCAATGAGGGCTCAAAACATAAAACAAGCGAGGACCCTACAGAAGCCGCCCGAACGGACGCCCCGGGAGCTGTTGACTTGGCTGCTAAGCCAGAGAAGCCCACCGTCAAACCTGGACTTCCGCAAGAAAATGTCACGAATGCCCGTGCCAAGGCAGAGCCGCCGGTGTTCGACGTTACCAGGCGCTTGTCGTGCAAGTGGTCCACAGGGACCGGGCCTCGCATCGGCTGCGTGAGGGACTACCCCACGGATCTCCAGTCGCGGGCGCTGGAGCAGGTCAACCTGTCTCCGAGAGTTGGCCTTGGACCCTTCGGGGGTTACGGTCCGATCCCTTCCCCGCGGCCGAGCCCAAAGGTCTGGTTGTCCCCACGGCTTACTGGCATGGGCCTCCCGAGCCCGAGGACCGTGTCTGCTTCGGCTAGCTGAGTTCGTTCATTGAGGGGACGGGCTTCGATTGTTGAGGCATCGAGCCGGGCCAAGGTCCGATAACTTTTGATGGCTGAGGCGCTTGTAGTTCTGCTGCTCTCAGCTCGAGATTTCTAATTTCTAGGGAAAAATAAGACAGGCAGAAGAGCCTATAGTAGAGAAGAGAGTTCTGGGACTAACCCCATTTTTTGATTTATCTAGTCAATTCATTTGTTCATTCAAGTTGTATTTACCCAATTGTGGCTCTTTTATCCAATTCTTTTTTGTATACCTGATCGACGCCGCACTTCCTTTTCTACTTTTCAAGATTAGGGCTGTAAAAGTGCAGTTGATAAAGAAGCTTGAAATCCGTTTGCAAGTTCATTGACTAATTCTTCAGCTATGAAACGAGGATCCATCTATCTCCCAGATCGTCTATTTAATAACAGATCAAAATGACTATTGAGAAACCACATAAAAGAAGGGGAACATGAGCGATTTGCCATCTAGTTATTTGCTCACAAGCTCCAATGCGGGGATCTCGTGACGTAAATTGTTTTGGACATTATGTAATTGCATAATCATATTGATCTTGTAACTTTAAGATGCAAGATCGAATATCAACCATCATAGCCAGAGAAACATTTTTGAGTTCTTTTTCTCCGAAGATGGAGAGAAGTAATTTAAAATCCGACAATATACCTGGATATTATAACTATGCAGAAGAGAAAAAGTACCCGGTAAATAAGATGTAAACTTTTGGAGGGTCTTGACAGTCTGGAAGCTCCAGGACTTTGGAACTTCTCCAATACCACGCAGTGAAGCATCACATCAGTCTCGGTCAACGTACCGGGAGTTTGAAGGGAACCCTCTCCTTCGTCTCTCAGAGCCTGCACGGCGACAAGGGCCAGACGCACGAAACCCACCTCGAGGACAGTCTCCTAGCTTCGTACGTATGTGCTGCAGTGGCGAAATCAAATTATTTTGTTGGTTTGTTTTCAGGACCGAAAGACATTCCTTGATTGCCACCTTCGCCCTGATAATACCTCTGATCCATTCGACAGAGAAGGCCTTCTAATCTTCTCTCGTCACGGAGTTCGATCCAAAATATAAACTTGAACGCGACAACTCGAGAAAAATCAAAGCTTGACGTGACAGTAAGCAGCACGACTGGATCTGTTTAACTATTTTTTTATTTCCTGATGAAATCTTCTTTTTTCCGGATCGGGTGACATTATATGGTTTTGGTGAAGCATTTCTCGGACTTCAATTACTGAAATGGAAAAAAGGGTGCCTCTCGGACTTCAAGAAGAGACTTCGGCTCCCGTGCCGTGTCGAATTCGTTGCCTTTTGCTGTGCGCTTGCAGAGCAGATCGATGATCAAACTGCCGATGACGTCGCGGACGTACGTTGTTCCATCGTAAGTCTGCCGGAGTTTTCTGAATTATCATCGAAGTGCAAGGTCTTGCAGAACATGAATAGTCGGTAATCCTCTTCCTCGCTCGAAGACCAATCAGCGTGATAGTGATGTTCTAGTATGAGCGATGATTTCATTTACTCCTAGGATACCGTCTTTGGTGCTTGTTAGAGGTGAGCACCGGTCGAGTAAGCCGGATCTTAAAGACATTTACGATGTTCATGACAAAATTTTTGAAACATAAATTGATTTCTAGCTAGAAATTAAAAAATTTCTATTTCAGAAATTGAGAAGTTAAAAATTTTAACTTCTGATTTTTTCTTCAAATCTATTTATGGAATAGAAATTTATTCCAGAAATAGAAAAATCAAATTGCGTTGCCAAACGAATTTCTATTCCAAATCCGTTTCGGAGAACAGAAAAACAGAGAAATAGAAAAATAGAAATTTTATCATGCAATGACTCGGGCCCAGGTAAATCGAGATTGGTTGAGCGACTTTTCGTCAAGCTCGGATTTTTTGCTTTGTTTTCTAAGAATATTACAAATAGATTAGTTATTGCATTTGGGGCCTCAAAAATTATTTTTTCATCTGTTTATTTTTTAGAATTATTCATGGCTTAATTCAAGTGTTTTTAGCATAAAAATGACGAAAAGGACATGCTACGATATTTTACCCATTTGACCATTTTCTTCGCTCACAACAAGTATTGTAGCAGTTACTGATAGAGAGATATTGTATGATTTACAAGACACGGTTACGTACACGAGTTCGAAGCGGCTGAATTAGATTTCAAATTATCGTCAATAAATATAGAAAATACCCGTGGAATCGTCTAAATGGATCATACTCTGCGACGTGACAGAAGGGTTCGCCACTTTGTTCTTTGCAAGTCTCAATGAAGGCAAGGGCGACATTTAGTACGACGAGATGTAATGAATGTGGTCAAAGACCTTTTCACTGCCCATAATCAAATCGTGTCCTTCGTTTTCCACCCAAGAAGACCAGCCCAACGAGTCAATGACCGATCCACGAACCAGAGAAAAACAGTCGTGATAATTAATGATGCCGAGTCAGTCAATCTTGATTAACTCACTAATTCGAACATGCCATCAAAGCAACTGCAAATTTACTGTTCCGAATCACTCACATGACTTCAACCCTCGTAACAAAATACCATCTTGAACACATATTCATTGGCGACTAAAGGGCGTGTAAGGGAGAATCCTACTATGGCAATTTCCTAAAGAGAAAGGAACTATCGAAATGATTTTGATTAACTCGAGGCTTGTCGATTGCTATGGCTTTGAGTGAAGTTGAGGTTAAACTAAGATGTGATTAATTCCGTATGAATTTGTATCGGAAGCATAATTACTACACAAACACACTGGATTTGCAACATGATAAATTGACATAACTTGTAGAGGGCTGCCATCTTGTGTACGACGGCCTAAGTATGCATGCATTGAGTTGGGTATTTCCTGAACCTTGTCGAGTATTTATGCGAGGCTCAATCATTTAGATTGGAGTAAAATGATTAGGGACTCCAAGAACTAACTCGTCTTTCATTTCATGTCTTTTTATATCATAGGAACCTTGTATACAATAAAAATTGTAAAATCTTCTTTTAATCATATAACAAAAGACCAGGCATTTTTTTAAAACAAAATTCACGTCGAATTAATTACTCTTCTCGACTATAAAAAGAAAAATACGAAGTGTTATATCATTGCTCACCTCCTGCAAGAGTACAGGATGTGAACTGTAAAGGCACTGGGCCTAGCCCCTAGTAAAAATCCACTGCCCTCTTGACAGGTTCATTAAATGCAGTCGGGCGTTCAGTTGTTTTCTTCTTCAGCTTGAAAAGTCCGAGATCCAACAATGCTGAATCCCCCCTCTCTTTTCTTTTCTGGCCGGAGGAGATACAATTCGGAGTTGATTTTTGTATGCAGATGCAGTTTGGCGTTGTCTCCATTCGGTCGCGCGTTTGGAAGGGGATGTCGTGTGGCAAAGATAAGATCGCTTGCGCAGAAGGGAGACTGTAGATGTTATGTGCATACGCTTTTTGGGTGCTTTCTGTCGTCTCCGCGTTGATCAGTAGCCTGGAAGACAGAGGACGGAATCGGTCATCACGAGAGAAAAGAAAAAGGTAGAATCCCATCTCAGATTGACAAGTGAAAAGACAGAATTACTTGTGCGAGAAGCAATATCTCTCCAGCCTCCACAGATACAGCTGAGAGAGAGAGAGAGAGAGAGAGAGGGAGGGAGGGAGAGAACAGAGAGAGAGAGAGAGAGAAGAGGGCTGCTGCACTTGTGTCCTTCTTGACGCCTTCTTGACCATCGCCATCCACTCATTTTAAAAAGCGTCGCCATGCAGCATGGGTCTCTTATCCCTGCCAATCACTCACATCCAACCCATTCATCTCTCTGTCGCCGCTCCGTCTTGAAGACCATCCCCACTCGGCCTCGTCGTCATCATCGTTTGGGAAATTTGAGGGGGATGAATAGAATGACGAAGCCAGTAATGATTCGGTACTGTTTGCTTCTAGCCACTGTGCAGCTGGTGGGTATTATGGTGTCCATGACAAGCACGCCCTCCTCATTATTCGTCACTGCTCACAAGCAAGGTCAGTGGTATTTGAGTGCTGCTGTTCGGTTCACTTGTCCATCAGATTATCACGCACTTTTCCAAGAACGATGCCCCTTGATGTCTGCTCTTCCTCTCGCCTCGTTTTATCGTTCCTTTAAATTATCAAAGCCACCGAACGCCATCTTCTTTACCACTTCCTGATGCCCCGTTCTTGGTCAAACAGAGGCAAGACCACTTCTTTCGCGGGCCACGCTGAACATCAAGCAGGTACTTTTCTCTGGCCAATCGCATCTTAAATTGGGTTTCCGCCGATCATTCCGCAAACATTCTCAACACGGTCGTTGACATCTCGTTTGCTGGTGCCTCTGTGTCCCTCTCGTGACTGTGATTTTGAAGGGAGCGAGCGTGAAGGCAGCGGGAGAGATCGGGGACGAGAAGTACAGGGGGATGAGCAGGCTCGGGTCGAGGCCGCCCAACTGCGAGCGCAAGTGCAGGGGCTGCGAGCCATGCGAGGCCACTCAGATCCCCACAACCACCGACCGAGCGAGCGTCCAGTACGCCAATTACGAGCCCGAGGGCTGGAAGTGCAAGTGCGGCTCTTCCTTCTACGACCCGTAAATGCTGTCGCGCTGCTTCGCCAGCGTCAAGTCGACAACGCTCTAGTCTCCGGCAGTCAGCACGGCCCCTTCAAGTTCCGACAGGACTCCTCCGGGAGAAAGAAGGAAAGCTAGCCCTCGTCCGATACATTTCTTGTTAAAGCCAATGTTCTGCTCATGTGTAATTGAAGAGGATGGATAATTCTCAGCCCCATCGAGGATTTCGGTTTATCCGGATGCATGCCGGCCCAATACATTTCTATTTTCGAATTGCCATACCTCGCAGGTTTTACGTGCCGTGTGAAAATCGATTAGCGCGGAGCCGGCGGAGTATCGTATTGTATTGGTTATGGATGTGTCTAAGCCACGTCGCCAATCATGCATCCTCGACGAGATTTAGGATCTTTTATATTCATGTGCCGTCCCATGGTAGTCGAGTGTTTGTGCAGTGTTTGCTAGGATAATTCGGTCTTTCTCACGCTAGTATCGTGGTTATCGTGACAGCTAAACTTTGTCTTGTCAGAGCTCGATCAATTCTAGGTTCATTTGCATTAGTCCTATTCACAAGTCGGCGGACTTATTTTAGTGACGGGTCTTTGGAGATGGTAATATCCCTCAATGCAGGATTGGAGTTAGAGCTGATCATGGGTCTAGGGCTCGCCTTGCCTAGCCTGCCCATTTGGATAAGGTTGTTGGTTTTCGCGTATCTCGAATTAGATTTGGATTTTTCGTTGATTATTTTTTATAAACAATAAAAGTAATTATCCTTTCGAAAAATGTTTTCCGGGTAGCGTGATATAAATGCTATCCTAAACTTTAAGAGTTTTTTCTCGTAAGTGTCGGGAATAGAATCATTCGTATTTTCAACTTCATGTGGGTATCTTATCTTATATTCCAATTTGGACTCTGATGTAGAAATCCGAAAATTCACAAAGTATATTGTCAACTTCACGTGGATTTTCACATTACGATTTAACCGGTTCATGAGGGTACTTTATATGCACTTGGAATCTACCCTTGGAAAAATGGAGTTCAACATTATTGAGGAAAAGGAGAAAAGAAACTGCACAATCATCTTCACTTCAACAAGTAAGATTGGCGATTCGTAGAAGACTATTGGCGCAAGGCCATTCGCGGTCATGTTTGAATTCAAGCCAATATCAATGCATTGCAGTTTTCTATTCAGTTGTTCTAGTCACTGTACCATAAAGAAATAGGGCAAATGGCAAGAATGGTAGTTGAAATTCAGTCAAATGCGGAATGTCATTCCTGAATTTTTTAATTTATTAAATGTGGTCCTTACTGTGTTGGTAAACGTTCAATGTAGTACTTTACTTCGCTAAAATGACAAAATAAAAAATTATTTGATGATGTGAATTATCATATGCCGATTTTGATATTTAAAAATGACAAGTCAACATGTTAATCTTTTCATCTATCTATCTTTAAAAAGAAAAAAAGTTAAATTAGATCATTAACATGTCCATCATTGTTTGATAATATTATTATATTATGATTTGATATGAACATTCACATGGATAACTCGAGGTGGCTTTTTTTTTTGTCCACCGCTAGACATAACGAATTGAAAATCACATCAGTAGATTTCGTTAATTTGAATTAAATGACATGAAAATAACATTAAATATTTTTACATAATTTAAGAAATTAGACTGAATATTTATTAATAATTTGGAGATTATAGGAAATAAATCAAAAATTGATGAACAATATTGCGCGTTAAATCAGAAGTCCAGGAATTATTCGTGCCACCGTTTCGAAGTAACCTTGGTGGCCACAACGCAATGTCAGAATTTAGGCATCAAACGATGGTTTCCAACACTCAATACCCCCGTCAAAAAGGAAAAAAAGGAAATGAAAAAAATGAAAAAAATGGAAAAAAGAAAATTCGCCTCGTTAATATTCGCGAAAAACCCAATTGGCCGGACTTTGGCAACTCCCGAGCCGTCTTCGTCGAGAGAGAGAGAGAGAGAGAGGGGAAAACCTCGCAGGTTTCACCCGATCGACGCGCCTCTCGATCGTCTTCCTTCCTCCCAGATCTGCTCCTCCTCCTCCGGCCTCGGCATCGTCCGAATCTCCATCGGTTCGAGGGTCAACCCCTTCATCTCGAAATCTTGCGGACTGAAACTGTGAGTAGTAGTCGTCTTGTTTCCTAGAAGATTCTTTATGTGATTCGTTGCGCATGTGAAGCTGCTCCCAGTAAAATTTTACACAATCGCGTGATGGGTTTGTGGCTGTTCAGCTCCTCTGCGTGTTCCGCACGAAAAAATTTGATCTTTGTTCTGGTGTGTAGCGAAAGCAATAATAGCGTAGCCCACTTGTTAAATTTGCCGCGAGAGCTTCGCGTGCCCGTCTGCCGGCGGTTGCGATTCGTGGGTATTTGATAGAATTCATTGGCGTTTCCTGTAGCTTCTAATCTAGCGAGGGGTTGCTTTCTCTGCGATTTTGATTTTGCCCGAAAACCCCTTTTTGATTTGCGTCGTAGTTTCCGAAGATTTGATGGGATTTGCATTGTCTTGATTGTTTGTTGAGTGGGCAGCGCTGAAATCGTCTTCTGAAATATGGGCGATAGCAAGTCACTTCCTGACTCTCCCAAAGAGAACCCAGATCAAAATCCCAACCAGGTTGCGCCCGACAATATTGAAAAGTCGCTCGATAGCATCATCAGGGAGTTCAATGATTCAGTCTCTGTCGGTAAGAAGCACAAATTCTGGGAGACCCAACCGGTGGGGCAGTACAGGGACCTCGGGAACTCAAGCTTGTCCGAGGGCCCGATCGAGGCCCCGACCCCATTATCTGAGGTCAAGCAGGAGCCGTATAATCTTCCGAGTCAGTATGAGTGGACCACCTGCGACATGGTCTCCGAGGAGACATGCACCGAGGTCTACAACCTTTTGAAGAACAACTATGTAGAAGATGACGAGAACATGTTTAGGTTTAACTATTCGAAGGAGTTCCTCAGCTGGGCTTTGCATCCTCCGGGGTATTATAAGAGCTGGCACATTGGTGTTCGTGCTAAAGCTTCCAAGAAGCTCGTTGCCTTCATCACTGGTGTGCCCGCCAGAATTAGGGTGCGGAATGAAGTGGTTAAGATGGCTGAGGTGAACTTCTTGTGTGTTCATAAGAAGCTTAGATCAAAGAGACTAGCTCCTGTCCTAATTAAGGAGGTTACAAGAAGAGTCCACTTGGAGAATATTTGGCAGGCAGCTTATACAGCTGGTGTGGTTCTTCCAACCCCGATCACAACTTGCCAGTACTGGCATAGGTCCTTGAATCCAAAGAAACTCATTGATGTCGGATTTTCGAGGCTTGGTGCTAGGATGACTATGAGTCGAACTATAAAGCTTTATAAGTTGCCAGATTCAACAGCTTCCCCTGGTTTCAGAGAAATGGAGCTTCGTGATGTCCCTGCTGTTACCCGTTTGCTCAGGGACTACTTGGCCCAATTCGCGGTTGCCCCTGATTTTGATGAGGACGATGTGGAGCACTGGCTGCTTCCAACTGAAAATGTGGTCGACAGTTACGTGGTGGAAAGTCCTGACAGTCATGATATTACCGACTTCTGCAGCTTCTACACTCTTCCTTCATCTATACTCGGGAATCAGAATTACTCTACCTTGAAAGCTGCTTATTCTTACTATAATGTTTCAACCAAGACTCCTTTACTGCAGTTGATGAATGATGTGCTTATTGTCGCAAAACGGAAAGATTACGACGTTTTTAATGCTTTGGATGTCATGCAAAACGACTCTTTTCTGAAAGAGCTTAAATTTGGTCCTGGTGATGGGCAACTCCACTATTATCTTTATAATTACCGGTTAAGAGATGCATTGAAGTCCTCAGAGCTTGGCCTTGTTCTCTTATAAATGGTAGATCGAAGACTTTGAGTGGAAAAGGAAGTGATCGGCACTGCTTTTGCTGTTGGACTGCTCAATTTGTTGGTGGTTTTGCGCCTTTGGACCTGAGGAATGTGTTTTTGCAGTGCAACTGGGAGACTCTACGGTGCTTTCTATTGTTGTTCTTGATTTTGTTGAAAGATCTAACTTTTGAGACTTGATTTTAATTTCATTTGGCTTGTTATTCTTCCCCTCGAATATCCTATTTACTCATTCTTTACTTCTCTTCTCAGCAGCTTGTTTTTATGTTCTGAGCTGTCATGACTGATAGATTTAGCTCATTTAGCTCATGATGCGTCGCATCATTTGACTGCTGGTTTCTTTAACTCAGTAGATTAGCCGCCAATGCTCTTTGTGATTTTTGGCTGTGACAAGGAACAGGGTGACTAGTTTCTTTAACTTGGCAGATTAGGCCCCCAATGCTCTGTATGATATTTGGCTGTGACAAGGAACAGGGTGACGAGAAGTCTGCGTATTCGGTTAAATGAGTGTAGGTGCTGTGGTCAGTTATGGCTGCATTGCAGCGTCCTACTTCTACATTATTTGATAGATGGTTCCTTTTGCACCATTGGTCATTTTTACAAGAAGTTTGTCTTGCAAGAGAAGTAGAAGATAGAGAGAGATGAATTACACAGACGGTTCTTAGAGCTTGTCAAACAAAAAAAAATTCCAGTTACCTATTTCTTTCCCGGAAGTGTGCAAGGTCAAAGTTGGACGCCGTTTGTTATCAACCTATTTGGGTACTCGATGTAGTAGATGAAAAAGCATATGAACTTTGGGTGATTGCAAGTTAAGGATGTTGGGAGTCCCTGCAATTAGGGGATTTTTGAGAAATTCATCCCCAATAGAACGTGGTCTTATCAAATCGTTTCAACATAATTGAAGATAGTTCTACTTTTACGATCGAGTTGCGGTCTGCATTGCACGATTGGCTGTCTTGGCACAAATGCCCGGTATATGGGTATAAGGCCGAATGGATCATCCGAGTTTTCGCGAGAGGGGTTATCAAAAATCGCATCGTCACTCCAGTTAAACTACAAGCGGGGTTATCAAAAATCGCATCGTCACTCCAGTTAATCTACAAGCGACGTAAATGGCTAAAACCTAACCAGAAGATTAAAGGGCCAAATCGCAATATCCTGGTGGTGGTCACCTTTGTAAGTTCTCTGTCATCTTCACATTGTGATAGATGTAGTAGAGGATAGAACTCCGAGTAACAGCAAGCAGAAAAATTGGTTCTACAACCATCCAAGAAGGTCCGGCCATCTAAAAAAATTTGACAGACCAAATAGTAAGGGGCATAACACTGGGAGTGACAATGGCAATGTTATTATTAAGAAAGCATATGGGTACAACATTGGTTTGATTCTTCGTAACAAAGTCAGAATGAGAGCAAGCTGTATATCTACACATACAAAGTCAAGTCATCGGTTTATTTGATGAGTTATGTATCATCTTATGCGACGAGCACCATTTCGTCCCTAGAACCTGAAATGTGAGCAAAAGAGTTAACAAAGAACCGAAACAAGGCACAAGGAAGAGGAAAAAAAAAAATCAACATCTGGACCTTTGACATTACATTTTTCTAATATCCCTAGAGCCATCTGAAGCATTGCATCTGCATCTTCAGCCATCTTTGAGATCCTCTCTGCTTCCTTAACTGATTCAGCTGCGTCAAAGGATTTGTTCTCTGCATCCGCGATCTTGTATGCAGCAGCTACAGCTGCCTCATCTACTGTTTCAAGGAAATTTGCATTGACAACAGGCTGCAGCTGCCTAGGTCGGACATCTTGCTCCTTAAGGGCTGGTGTTTTGGTCTCAAAAGAGGCGATCTCTTTTATCTTGAAGCAATTCTGAACCTGCACGATCATTTGGTAGTGGCATTACCAACCTTAATATGGCGTAATTTGTCAACATATAATCTTAACATATCTCCCTTTTTAACACCGCAACCAACATTACTGGAATAAAAACCAAGAGAGTGGCAGCTCCACAGTCCACACTGAGCGTTATATAGCATTTTCCTCACCATCACTGCATCAACAAATGCTATTTGCCTAAGTCCCATGCAAGGGAAAGAACATCATCAGTCGACCTTCCAGAAAATTCATGGCATTGAAATTGCTCATCAGAAGAAAGCTCTTCTTAGACTAATGAATGCAGGAGCTTAGTTCTAGTTTCTATATTTTCAAGTCAGTAGAAGTCTTCTAATGATTACTCTTTAAATTTTTAAGTGATGATAAGAAGGGTGAAGCCCAGCCTGCTGTGACTTAAACTGAGATATTGCAGCTTCTCTCTTTGATTAGGAAGAAATTATAACACAAAGCAAGCCAATCGAAGACAGCATGGACAGCTAGATTAGAGAGATAATCCTATTAACAGTGAAACTTTGCAACAAAGAGTTAGTAATTTATGAGATCAAAGCCTGATAAAATCACATACTGTGCACAAACAATTGCACGAAAAAATATAACCTTCTCAAGTTTGTCTTGCGCAACCAGCCTTCTTAATCTTGAACTCAACAGCCTCCTAAAATTTTGTGGGACCTCCTGTCTTTTCTGGAAGCATAATTAAAAAAACACATACCTGCTTAAAACTCAAGTTTCATAACAAGAAATAAAAAAGATCTAATCAAGGAACACAGAATATCAAGCTGAGATTAAAAAAGGTGATGCACAACTCCTGAAACAACAGCCACCTCTTGACAATTTTTTATTGATGACTAATACAAGAACGACAGAACATATCCCTCTTTCTTTTGGAAAATATTTGCAGATTGAATTTGCAAAAAGGTCGCCCTGGAAAGCAATTCCAGTCTACTTCTCAAAAATTAAGTGCCAACAAAATAATACACCAAAAAATATGAACAGAAGAGAGAATTTTGATGCCTTACTGTCATCTTTCTCACTTGGCTTCTGACTTGCAAGGAATAAGATGAACAAAGGAGAAAATTTTTATAGTCATTCTTGGCATATTCAACACCGATGCATATCTAAAAAATTCTTACTCTTGAGAGGAAAAAGGAAAATTAACACACTTCTGTTATAATGCAGAGAGCTGCTGTCGGACCTCGATATAGTTGAAAATTGCAGCGGTGTCTGATCCATTGGGGTCTTTCAATGTTGAAAGCGCTTCAAATATCATTGCATTGTACCTAATAACTGACAAGTCAGTCAAAGAAGTAGGCGGAAATTTACCATATATAACTACATATATCGTGAAGAAGCTGCGGACTATTGGACAAATTTATTTGGACAGTGTTACAACGATCTGCGCTAAAACAGATACTCCACACTACCGAGTGGAGGGTGCAGACGTAATACGAATGACTTTATACAACACCTCAATCTCTGAATCCAGTCTACCTTAATCTTTCGTTAATCCTGCTTCTAAAGCTGGCATGCGACCTTCCAAACAGGATAAAGGAATGATCGCCATGTGTCTGTGATTTACCTTTAGTGACGGTGTTGATAAATAACATCCTCCTCCTTCCACATCTCTTCTTACTAAAAAATTTGTACAGAGTGGTACTGACCCATCTTTAGAAAGAACACTTTAAGAGCTAAACATATGTCTAATTCAAATGACGACATGCCACCTCTGCCAAAATATTTTTTTCCAATGTGAAGATAAAACTATTAACTCAATTTTGAAAAACAATAATTATGACAGTGTCAGACAGTCTTGCCCATTGCACTTTCTCCACACTGAATGAAGATACTGGTTTAGCGGAGACGCCTGCATGATTTTCAAGAAAATAAATATAAGAAGATAGTGTAACCCATACCTGGGTGTATTCTTTCCATCATCCACGATTCTTTGAGCACCGTCAGTAGCTGGTTCTGCAGTTGCTTCATCTGAAACGGGAACATTAGGAGCATTTGGCAAACTGGGCAAGGTAGAAGGAACATCTGAGCTTGCTTTAGCTTTTGCCCGTGATTTATCCCTTTGACCTTGGCCACTGGCACCACCAATCATATTCCGCCATTTATCCTGTGCAGTAGAAAAGTTTTCAGTAAGGCGTGTTGAATTTCAGTATGTGCCAAACACCTTCAAGAAGAACAAAGGTCCTTTTAATACTCTCAGGTAACTCAGGGAAGACTGCACAGAAGTAAAGGCATCAGAAGAAACAAACTTTCATTATCTTCAAAAAATTATCGCTTTCCTTTTAGACAAGCAACTTTGTTTCAAATGCGTACACCTTTCACATCCATTAGAGTGAAAAAATGTCTGGAAGTAACTGGTTAAGCAATTTTAGGCAGGGAAAGTAGAGTGATTTTCTTCAAGCTGGTATTTACGATAGTTTGATTTGTGCATATATTGTGACATCTTCCATCGAGTTTATGGAGCAATTTGATAGTTCATGGCCTAACTTCTGTCGCTTCTTGGAAAACCAATCAAGACTAGTATGAAGGAGACGATTCAAAACAAAATTTCTTACGGGCATTACATTATGGGTAGGAAAAGCCCTTTAAGCTTGTTTATTTGAGAAGACACCTCATATGCTGATTCCTAGAGCACTGCAATATCCCACCCTTTCACTAACTGGCTCTACATGCGTCTAAGGCCATCTCTACAACACTAAATTAAGTTAAAGGCAAGGCCACACAGCACCGCATAAGTACAGTTGTAAGCACCATAAAATAACATAACATGAGCTGCATCAAACATCGTCCAGCACTGGCAATTAACAATCAAATGAAAACCGAAACAACTTCGAAGGTATAAATTCTAAGTAACCGGGCAGCATTCCTTCGGGGAAGGGGGGAAAAAGACATCCTAAGCGCAGGCCGCGGCATATGATCAAAAGTCGGGTTCCACCTGTCCCAAGCACCTTAGTCTCATCAATTCATTCATTTAGATTTGGCAAGCTCAAAAGAACAGCGTGATCTACGCAAATCGAGATGTCATCACGGGCATCTTTTGCAACTCCTCTGAAACCGGCGCGACAGAGAGACATGCCGGTGTCTCGATGAGCGAACGAAGCTCGCCCACTTCAGTCGCCTTAAGAAGCGATCGAACCCATATGGACATTTTCCCGAACACCTCGAGCGCGCTCTCACAGTACGGACGCGTACCGCGTCCTCCCCACTGAAACACGAGCTCCCGTTTCGCCTCTCGTTACCGGGAGCGCACGGCGAGAACGGCGACAGCGGCTCGCCATCCCTTCGAGCTCGACGCTCGATGGATTCGCAACGAGAATTGGCGAGAAAGAGAACGGAAGGGCGGGGGAGAGACCTTGAGATCGATGTTGGAGCGGGAGAAGAGGAACTTGTTGAACTCGGGATCGCGCTGGATGTCCTTCCACTTGCCGGTGCCGTGCTTCGCGACGCCGGCGCGCAGCGCCTCCTCCTCCTCTTGCGTCCACTTCTGCTTCGGATTCCCCATCTCTCGCCGGGCGCTGGTGCGGGAGCAGCGGCCGCGAGCGAGTGCGCGTGTGCCGCCGTCGAGGCGATGAAGCAGACTGCTGCGCTGGGGCGGGGGGGAGCACGTCGGCTCGGTTGGTAAATGTCTCGGGCTTAAGCTTGGGCTTGGGCTTGGGCTTGGGCCGGATCAACCCTACTCGTCCAACCCGTAACTTGTTCTTTTTTCAAGGCAATATTACATTATAGGGTTGATAAAAAAAAAAAAAAAAAAACCCAACCATACTCACTTTCTGTAACATAAATACCTTCAATTTTTTTATATCACTAAAAGCCCTAAACTTGTCCACTACATTTTTTTTGTATCGTTAAAAGACCTCGAATTTATACTAGTATGATAAGTGTACCACAAATAGAATTGAAATAAATGGTACATACACACATATAAGTTTGAGTCTTTTTATGAGATTTTTTTTAACGAAATTTGTGGGTATAGTTAGGGGTGAACGATTTTAGGTTCATTATAAGTTCCACCTAGAACTTAAAACCTATCATGTCACAGGTTTTAGGGTCGATTCAAGATTATACCATGGTTCCATATGTTTATCAATTAAACAATTACAATGAATCATCACTTTTAAATACCGTCACTTGTTGCTATAATGCACTGATCACGACTTAAATTTAGACACACGAAGAATATGAAATATTAACATAGTAAAAGTCTTTAAAAAAATGGAATATCACAGGATTGCGCAAAAACATAGACTAAGAAAAATACAAAAACTCATTTCAGATTCCACGTTTCACCTATCTAGAAGTTGGAACTTACTCGCCAAAACAAGTTTCCTAATTTTTGGACCTTGGAACCTTCCATGCATACGTTGGAACCTAGATCGGATTGGTTCTTCGATCATAGACATGCTCACCCTTAAGTATAGTTTGATGTTTTTTTTTTTTTTTTTTTTGGGGTATTTGACCGATATTATATGACCCACTCCTATTGAACGTGCCAACTTTCAACTCCCAATCTAATTCGGGTGTTGATAAGGGCTGTTCCGATCATTATGGCAGACAACTTGACGAATTTTGGGCCATACTTTGCAGCGAAGCTTTATCGTTTTTGGCGCAAGCATTGCTTGGAAGATAAACAGTAAAATATCAAGAGACAACTCGATCTCCAAATCAGGCATTCTTGAACTATTATTCTAATGAAATGTAGGAAAGTGGGTTCACTACACCACTATGAACCCAACCATCAGTTTTTTTTTTTTTTTTTCAAAGCAAATGTTGCGTAGGCTCCCTCGGTTAGATCAAGCCAACGTGTTACGTGACAAGTTACATAATTTGAGAAATATTTTCCAAAAAATAAAAAGATCATTTCTATCATGTGGAAATATTAGTCGGTGGAAAAAGTTTGCATCGTCCTAACAATCCATGTTTGAACATTTTCTATTGATGACTAAGATATTTTTCGTTAACCCATCTTCTTTAATGATGAAAAGATTGTTTTTAAGTTGGGAAAATATTACAATGTTTGCACTATCAATGATTTGTATAAACTATTGATAAAAATGATATGTCAGAAACTCAAATAGAAATGTAGAAATAGTGTTTCTATTTCATTGAATTGTACATCGTTACACCAATGTATATAGTGTACAAGAAGAATCAATAAAGAAGTAAAGAAAATATTTCTATCCAGAAAAATATTCCTAGTCCTAAAATAAATACAATCTAAATCAATTACAAATCTCCAATCTGATTCCATATCTTCAAAACATATCTTCTTTCAACACTCCCCCTCAAGCTGGTGGCTTGTATATATCCAAGACTCCAAGCTTGTGTAGAAGATATGTGTGTTGTCTTTGACAAAGAGGTTTAGTAAATATATCCGCAGGTTGCTCCGTGGTTCTAATCCCTCTTGTCTCGATGATACCTTCCTTGATCTTCTCTCGTGTAAAATGGCAATCAACTTCTATATGTTTTGTCCTTTCATGTAATATGGGATTTGCTGCAAGTTTGATTGCTGAATCATTATCGCAAAAGAGTAGTGTCGGACCTCTAACTTGTATCCCAAGATCTTGAAGTAGACCTCGTAACCATACCACTTCACAAACAGTTTTGGCCATAGATCGATACTCTGCTTCTGCTGATGACAATGATACTGATGATTGCTTCTTTGTCTTCCATGAAAGCAGTGATTCCCCAAATTTAATGCAGAATCCGGTAATAGATCTCCCCGCTCATGGGACATGTAGCATAGTCCTAATCACAATAGGCTGTCATCTCCATACTGCATTTCCGAGAAAGAAGTATTCCTAGTCCTGGACATCTCTTCAAATATTTTACCACCTTCAAGGCTGCATTCATGTGAGATTGTTTTGGACTGTGCATAAACTGACTAAGAGTCTGTACATCATAGCAGATGTCTGGCCTGGTCATGGTGAGATAGATGAGTTTTCCAACAAGTCTCTCGTAACTTGTCGGATCTTTCGGTAATGGATCATCGGATGAGGACATCCCAAAGATCATAATCAATACTTTGGTTAATTTTGCATTCTGTTCAATAGGAATGACTGTCGGTTTGCATCCCGATAATCCCGCTTCGATATAATCTCCATCACAAATTTTCTTTGGCTAAGAGAAATTCCCGATCAAGATAGAGCTATCTCTATTCCAAGGAAATATTTAGGTGGCCCTAAATCTTTAATATGAAAAGAGGAATGTAGATATTCTTTAAGCTTCCTCACAGCAGAATCATCATTTCCCATGATGAGTATGTCGTCAACATAAATCATCAAGTAGATAGACGACGTACCTTTTGTCCAAGTGAAGAGAGCATAATCATACTTGGACTGTTTAAATCCAGCACCCGTCAGTGCATGAGTAAACTTGGCATACCACTGTCGAGATGCCTGTTTTAAACCATAAAGAGATTTACGGAGACGACATACCTTAGACTCCCCCGTCTCCGTAATCCTTGTGGAAGATCCATATAAATCTCTTCTTCCGGATCACCATGAAGGAAAGCATTATGGACGTCCATTTGATGCAATGTCCAGTTGCGAAAAGCAAGAATCGATAAGAAAGAGCGAATGTGACATCCTTGGCTACTTTTGGAGAAAATGTCTCATGGTAGTCAAATCCTTCTCTCTCGTGTGAAGCCCTTGGCTACCAACCGAGCCTTGTACCTTTCCACAGAACCATCTGCTTTATATTTAATCTTGTATACCCATTTACAACCAATGGGCTTACGATAAGGAGGTAATGATACGATATCCCAAGTGTGATTGTCAATTAGGGCTTTAAGTTCAGCTTCCATGGCCTTTTGCCATCGTGGATCATGTACAGCCTCATGATAACTAGATGGTTCTTGTTCTTCAGAAATGCGGCTAATGCAACATAAATTTTCTGAGGACAACTGATCAAAAGACACATAGGAGGAAATAGGATAATGAGTACCTGATGATTTTGATGAAGAACAGACAAAATCTTTTGTCCAAGTTGGTGGGCGAGTGACTCGACCAGATCGTCGAGGTGGCTCGGTCGATACATCCAACGATGGTTCTTCAATATGTGCAGATTCTATGGAATTGATCACTTGAGTTTCCTCTTCTATGAAATTCGTCTCAAATGATTCTGTAGGATGTTGCTCATCAGATGGTGAAGGTGATACTGCATCCACTATCTGCTGTCTTGGAGGAGAAGCAATAACATAAGATCCTCCAGAAGATAAATCTTCTTCTGACAAAAATCTACGATTAGTCTCTATATCGTTTTCAGAGATGGGAGTAGAATTCCGGAAAGGGAAAGTATCTTCATGAAAAACTACATCTCTGCTGATAAAGAATTCCCCAGTAGACTTTTCATAAACTCGATAATCCTTTTTAAGATTGGCATACCCCATGAATATGCACTGTCTAGCACGAGGCGCCATTTTATCCCGAGGCCCTACTGTAGTCGCATAACAGAGACAACCAAACACTCGAAGATGATTCAAATCTGGTTTCTTTCCATACAAAAATTCAAATGGAGTTCTTCCTTTCAAAACCCTAGATGGCATACGATTTATCAAGTATGCTTTGCCGTAACTACACAATCTCCCTGCATTCTTCTGGTATAGATGCTTGGAATTTTAGGGCTCGTGCCACTTCCAAAAGATGACGGTGCTTTCTTTCCACAATTCCATTCTGCTGTGGTGTATAAGTGCAAGTACTTTCATGCAGAATTCCTTTTGAAGAAAGGAAGGAAGCACACTCACCACTGAAGAATTCCTTTCCATTATCAGTACGAATGCGACGAATTGTTTTACCAAACTGGGTTTTGGATAAAGAGATCAAAATTCTAAGGTGAGATAGAACTTGATTTTTTGATTGTATGAGAAAAACCCAGGTGGCACGTGAGAAATCATCCACAA
This sequence comes from Eucalyptus sp. ANBG9806169, assembly GCA_014182395.1. Taxonomy (NCBI): domain Eukaryota; kingdom Viridiplantae; phylum Streptophyta; class Magnoliopsida; order Myrtales; family Myrtaceae; genus Eucalyptus; species Eucalyptus sp. ANBG9806169. Next base: position 15,124,805 of record CM024575.1, on the reverse strand, counting down.
TCGTGAGAAAGAAACGCGAACCGTCATGATTTGTGGTATGATATGGTCCCCATACATCAGCATGAATTAAAGAAAAAATGCCATCAACACTAGTGTTACTAGTTGGAAAGGAAGATCGAGTTTGTTTTGCCAAAGGACAAATAGGACACTGAGGATAAGGGAAAGAGGCAGTGTGACCCAATCTTTGATGATAAAGGGAATTTTTATTGCTAGCAACATTGCACATTGATTTATTGAAAGCAATAGAAGAAATAGAATTGATTGGAAGATCGATCCAAAAATACAATCCTTGATAGATTCTACCCAAGCCCATCGATTGCCGATCGAAAGGGCCTGAAATAGACATTTATCAGAGTCAAACAAGGCCTGACAAGAATTTTCTTCACAGGCTCTAGAGACTGATATGAGATTAAATTGGAAACTAGGAACATAAAGGACATTTTTAAGACTGATGAGTGGGCTAAGATTCACGGTTCCAGTTATTTCAACATGAGTGGTATTTCCATTCGGAAGTCAGACGATATAGGAAAGGATAATTTCTTAATATTGGAAAGAAATTTTTGATTGCGAGACAATATGATCACTAGCTCCGGTATCAATAATCCAGGTATCCTTTGTAATTGAGTTCATCGGACAATAAGAAATACCTCGTGAAACTCCCTGTCTTGTCGAAGCATCCAGCCTTTTAAAGCTTCCATCGGCTCCCGATATTCGCCATGTGAAATTGATTTGTCTCGCTGATTTTCCCAATACACCGTAAAACAGTTGAAAATTTCCCTTTCTCCTTTTCTCCGGGTTTGCCATGAAGCTTCCAGCAATTTTCAACTGTGTGATGTGGGCGTTTACAATAATCACAAAAGACTGACTTTCCCTTTCCCTTTTGATTATTTTTAAAGGAGTAATTGGGCCTATTCACTGCATGGGCCATCGTTGCTCCATACGGCCCTTCAGAATTTGCGAATTGCGGCCCTTCAGAATAAATGGAATACTGCCCGTGTGGGCCGTCTGGCCCATACGCATGGGAATTATACGGGCCGTTGGATTCCATTGCCCGCTTATTACCTGGACCGTCGGATCCAGCGCCTCCAGGGAACGATCGAGAACCGTTCGATCGATCAAGAAGATCATGGCCGCTCGTTGTTGAGCGATACCCCTTAGGGTTTTCGTTGCCGCTCATTGTTGAGCGATACCCCCTAGGGTTTTCCTCTCGAAACCCTAGATTGGTTTCGAGAGTCTCTCTCCCTCCCGTGGCCCTGCGCAGCGGGCGAGAGAATCTTCTCGCCGCCAGAGCCACGCTCTCGCCATTTTTGCCGTAATTGACTGCTCTCTGCTAGCTTTCTTCTTGAACAGCAAGCTGATAGATGCGGCCAAGGGTCGGCATCGGCTCCATGGTCAAGATCTGTGACCGAAACGAGAGGTAGGCTTCGTTTAATATGAGGAGAAAGCGTATCGCTTTCTCTCTGTCCCGCATTTGTTTGTATTGCTTTGTAAGATGGGTTCGGCCACTCGTATTTCTCCTCGGCTGCCTCCAATTCGTTCCACGGACCTGAAATTTTGTTAAAAATTGCAGCAACATCATATTTCCCTGTTTTAAATCTCGAGATCTGTTGCGTCAAAGAGAAAATTTTCACTTGATCTAGTTTTCCAAACATCTCTTTGATATTTTCCCATATCTGTTTCGAGTCCTCCGTCGGGGAAGACCGGCCGCGACCTCGGAAGCGATGCAATTGCCGATCCATGTTCGGACCAATTGATTGCATTTCTTCCAGAGTCGTGCCATTCGCTCGTCGGATGGAATCGGAACCGTTCCGTCAATAAATCCCTCTTTATCTTTTGTTACCAGTGCGCGCGCCGAACTCGCGCGACCAATTTGAGTAGTTTTCCGATCCGGTTAACTGTTTAGCGATAAGCTTCGCCTGGACCGTCGGCACTTGTTGTGAAAAGTGGGTCGCCGGGCTCCGCCGGCCGGCCGGGCAAAGAAAGATCGATATGGAGGAAACCCTGGCGGCGGATTTGGGTAGGGATTTCCCCCAAAACCTGATCCTATCCCAAAACCTGATCCGCCAGATCCGGTTGCAGAATCCGCATTGGAATGAAACGAACCCGGGTAGAGATTTGTTCCCATACCCGGTTCGGTCGACCCGCCTATGTGCTTTGTGGATTGATGGTTGTGCTTGCCCCGTTCTTGGTTGGTAGGCCTCCATCAGTTCGCACACCATCTCGATAACCCGGCGATGATGTATTTGGGTTTGCCCCATAGTACCAAGGATACGGTACCCATTGGTAAGGCGGCCCTAAATAGGGTTGCCCCATATTAAACTGAGCCGGAGCAGCTCCCCACTGCACATGCTGAGGTAGGTTAGGCTACTGGATTTGTTCTTGAGATACAGTGATTATCGCCGAGGATTCATGGATCTGAGGAGGTGGCGGCATCGTTTCTCCTGCGGACTGATCATCGGATCCTGAGGTAAGTTGTTGTGGATTTGCCATGTTTGACAAGTTCCTAAGTATTCTGCAATAATTCTGTCTTGCAGATTTATTTTTTCGAAAGCTGTTGGACTGCTAGAAGGCTGTTCTGTTCTGCAGAATTAGCAGCAACAAGAACAAAGAAGGTTGATCTGTTCTGCGAAGAATTGCAGCAACAGAAGTTGATTGGTGCGGAAGCAATCTCAAGATCAAGACTGCTCTTATACCATGTCAGAAACTCAAATAGAAATGTAGAAATAGTGTTTCTATTTCATTGAATTGTACATCGTTACACCAATGTATATAGTGTACAAGAAGAATCAATAAAGAAGTAAAGAAAATATTTCTATCCAGAAAAATATTCCTAGTCCTAAAATAAATACAATCTAAATCAATTACAAATCTCCAATCTGATTCCATATCTTCAAAACATATCTTATTTCAACATGATATACCACCCATTGCGGTGGCGCAGTTGGCTTGAGCTTTGTGCCTCCCACGAAAGGTGCCAAGTTCGAATCCCAGCGGCGTTACTTGGTGACTTAACCGCTGGCGTGAGTGTGGTGGCCAGCTTGCGTCAGCCCCAGGTTCTTCTCGCCGGCTGTCGACTTTCGGGGTTTCCTAGGTTACAAAAATAAAATAAAATGATATCGTATAAACCCTACTCGAAATTTTTCTCCTTCACAAAATCCACTAAAAGCATAGACGTGAGAGTGCCAATGAATCGAGAAAGGAAAATTGGCAAAAATGATTCATAAACTTTGGCCCTATATTTAATAAGGTTAATACTCTGAAAAACCTCAAATTGGTACATATGTGATAAATTTATCCCAACTGACCATAAAAAACACTAACTAGTACATTTATGACAAATTTACTCCAAACTAATTTATTCGACTACAAAAAACCCCAAACTGGTAAATTTGTGAAAAATATACCATCCGCTAAATTGTATTAATACCACAAAAAAATCACAAAAATTGTAAACTGTGACAAACAGAGCGTAAAATCCCAAATTGGTATACCGGTCAGCTGTCACGTGTCATTTAACTTAATAATTTGATAGTAAAATTTAACGAAAACTAACAGAGGAATACAAGTGTACCAGTTTGGGGTAAATTTGTCAAAAGTATACCAGTTTGGGGTTTTTGGTGGTCAAAAAAATAATTTGGGGTAAATTTGTCACACGTGTATCAGTTTGAGGTTTTTCAGGATATTAACCCTATTTAATATCATCTCTAGACTTTAAATTTGTTCGAGATTGAATACTTACCAAAGGTTTATGACCATAGTAAACAAATTGTCACCGGGCTACACTTAGTCCCCGAGAAGCATACATCAATAGGAAAAGATTCTCAAGCCTTATTTTATTTCACAAATCAGGTTCATGAATTAGTTCGTATAACCTATTTTAGTCTCATGTGATAAGTTATTGTATCGAGATGAGATCCAGCTTATGCGCGCACGCATTAATGAGAATTCTTAAAAACTCAACGTGCAACGTCCCTTCCAAACAATCCTTGTGTATATAAAGAGAGAGCTCACTCTCCATGTTCACTCAAACAGTCACAGCCATGGCTCGGCCGAGCCTCACCGAGGCTAGCCGCACCTGGCCGGGGCTGGGCTAGCCTTGCCGGTGGCCGAGGGAGCCCTAGGCGAGGCTCGCCTGGCCACCAACGAGGCCGAGGGCAGGGCTTGCCTTTGGCGAGCTCGCTCCGGATCGGTTGTCGGTGACCGGCGGCGGTGGGTGGCAGATGGCTTACGTCGGTGGACGGTAATGACGGTGGTGGTAACTGATGAAGAAGAACAAGAAAAAAGAAAAGAAAAAGAGAAAATAGGTGTTTAATTCTAGAATTGTTCCCGGAAACAAGAATCAACTTTTTTTTTATTCTCGATTCTACTTCAAATCTGTTCCCAAGAACAAAAATTTTATCAAACGCATTTCTGTTTCAAAACTACTCCCGGGAACAAAAGAACAGAAACAAACACTATTTGACAAGTTGCCAAACAGCCCCTAACTAATCAAAGTTCATTTGGGGAGCTCAAAACAACCGCGTGATCTACGCAATCGAGATGTTGTTACGGGCATCTTTGACAACTCCTCGGGAACCGGCGCGATAGAGACATGCCCACGTCTCGATGAGCGAACGAAGCATGCCCCTTCAGTCGCCTTTGGAAGCGAACGAGCCCCCTATGTACATTTTCACGAACAAATGTTTTATAAGTTTTAAAATTTATCATGAAAGTATAATTAAGTTCTAAAGTTTTTTAAATAGTACAATCAAATAAAAAAAATTGTTAAATTGATACAATCAACTCTTAAAACTTGTCAAGTTGATGCAATAGATCCTAAATTTTAGTATTTTTTGTTTGACGAGTTGGATAGAGTTAATAAAATGATTTGATTGCATAAATGAATAAGTTTTAGGACTTGATTGCATTATTGAAAAATTTTAGAATTCAATTACACTTTAGTAACAACCTTTATAAATTCCAATATACTTATCCCAGTTTTTACATATGTATACAAGTCTCAACAATAGTCTCTCCATCCACAAAATGACATATGGTTTCATTCATAGGGTGATGGTCTCGATCCCCTAAATTCATCCAAGTAAATTATGTTGTGATGCAAATGTACGAAATTTGGAATAAAACACTTAATTAACCTCTTCAAAGTTCAAATGAATATCTAACACCCTAAACTGGTATCATGAGGAAAATATATTTATAAGAATGTTGATTTAACATACAATAGGAAATACCACTATAACTTAGTGAGATCATTGTCAATTGTATTAAAAATTAGGAAAAAAGTGACAAAAAACCTTAAACTTTGCATAGAGTGACACATTTACTATAAACTATTTTTTGTAACACAAAAAATCTATACTTTGCTCACTGTGACATATTTGTCGCAAATTTTTTCCCGTGACACCAAAAACCCAAAATTTTTACCCGTGTGACACATTTATCCCAAACATTTTTTTGTGACACTGTCCCGACCTTCCTGAAGGTGAATTATACAAAAGAAAGCTAATGGATTACTAAGCTGGAAGACTTAGCATGGACTCTTCCATATCCTACCGATTGCAACTTGGCACTCAAAAATTTATCCACTTAAACATGCAATTTTACTCAATTTGGAGCCACCACTAATCAAATAGGGTCTATTAGAAACCTAAGTAAAGTATGGGGTTAACTAGAGATTCAATAGGTTCGGGAATATGGTTACAAGAAATTAATTTAATGCCCTTTTGCTACATTTTCATTTTAATTTCAAAAATATTTTCCAAGCAGTTATGAGGGTGCGCAATCAATAAAATAACATTCAATAAACCCAAGTGATAAATTGTAAAAAAATCATGACTAACCTTAAGCAGAACAAACTACGACTTTATTAAGGTTTATTTTCATAAAAAAAACACAAAATGTTAATTAAAAATGCATGCCCTAAACATGATTTCTAAATGATATGACACCTAACTTTTATTATTTTTTAAAATGTTAATTATTTGCAGTCTTAATCTAACTTTAATATGCAAGATTTTTACTCTAATAACATGTGAGATACAGTTCATATGACATAATTTACACCATTATAACCCGTGCAATCTAATTTACATGATCCTAAATATGCATGTGCTACATGATATGGAATGGATGACGTGATAATTCTATATGCATGCATGTTCTTCTTATGATTTTAATTTTTTAAATTTTTTTTGTCACTTTTTTTTAGAATAAGAAGTTACTCCGTATTTATTATGTTATTATCTAAATTAAGGAATAACTAAGGCCCTGTTTGGTAACCTTTCGGGGAACTAACTATTTCTGTTATTTTATTTCCCGTAATAAAACAAGAACATAAATCCATTTGGTAGAATTTTTGTTTCTGGAAATAGATTTGGAACATGATCGAGAAGTAGAAAAAAGGAATTTCTTATTCTTGAGAATAATTCCTAGAATCAGTTTCTATTTTTTTCTTTTCTCATCTTTTCTTTTCTTTTCTCTTCTTCTCTTCCCCTTTCTTCTTCGTTCTTTTGGCTGGTCGTTGGAGTGTTTCCAGCCCGAGCCTCGCTGGGCCACCTCTAGGTTGGCGTCACCTGGCAGTGGCTCGATAAGGCCGAGTCATGCTGGTGGCTGGGTGAGCTCGACCTCGCTAGATCTGGGCGAAGTCGAGCCTCGCATAGCCACGACGAGGCTTGGCATCGCCAGGACAAGGTGAGGTTGACCTCGCGCTGCCTAGGCGAGGCTGAGGCTCGCCTTGGTTAGGCGAGCCTTCGGCGAGTTCGCTAGACCTAGCCTTGGCCTCCGGCGAGGCTCCGATGAGCTCACCGGACCTCATCTAGCCGGTTGTCGGCTACTACGGTGGCCGGCGACCCGCTACAAAGAAGAAGGAGGAAGAAAAAAAAAAAAGAAAAGAAAAAAAAAAAAAGAAAAAATTAAGAAAAATATAATAAAAGTATTAAAAAATTAAAAGAAACAAAATAATTAAAGAATCCTACCAAATACATTTTTATCCTGGAAGTGGAAATTTTGGACAGTTACTAAATGCGTTGTTTTGCTCAAAAATTATTCTCGAGAATAGAATTAGAAAAAATCATTTTTGATAAAAAAAAAAAATGTTACCGGGAACAGAATCGTTACCAAACGCGCCATAAATCTATCTTAACCATGAAATTTCCTACATTCCTATATTATCCTAAGAAGGCAATTCTAACATATAATGAAATTTGACCTATTATGTAATGCAATTTTTATAAAAAAATTTACTAAAAATTAACACAATAAATATAATTAGAGTGTGTTTGATAATGATTCTGTTTCGGAGAACAATTTTTTTATTAGAAATGGTTTTTTCTGATTCTGTTTTCGAGAACAATTTCTGAGCAAAAAAATGCGTTCGGTAACTTCCTAAAATTTCTATTCCTGGGATAGAAATATGTTTGGTAGGACTCTTAGATTTTTTTATTTCTTTTAATTTTTTAATTCTTTTATTTATTTTCTTATATTTTTTTCTTTTTCCTATTTCTTTTTCTTTTTGGCTAGTCGCCGGCCACTTTGCCGTGGTGGGCGACCGACTAGGCAAGGTTTGGCGAGCTCGTCGGAGCCTCACCATGGTCGAGGCTCGCCGTGGCCGTGCAAGGCTTGGCCTCGTCCTGGCTTGGCGAGGCCTAGCCTCGCGTCGGTTAGGGAGGCCGAGCTCTCCCAGCCACCGCTAGGTGACACCGTCTTGGAGGTGGCCTAACGAGGCCGAGTTTTGCCGGTGGCTGGGCAAGCTTGGCCTTGCCAGATCGGGGCGAGCTCGACCTCACCGTGGCTCAGCGTCTCTAGGGGTTGGCGATGCTCCAGCGAGGTCGCTGGCCCTCATTTGACCGGTCGCCGGCGACCGGCCAAAAGGAAGAAGAAGAAGAAGAAAAGAAAGAGAAGAATAAAAGAGAAGAAGAGAAGAGAGAAAAAAAATAGATTCTAAAAATTGTTCCCAAGAACAAGAAACTACTTTTTTCTACTTATTGTTTTTGTTCCAAATCTATTTCCGGGAACAAAAATTTTACTTAATAGGATTCTATTCTTTTTTCGTTCCCCGAAAAAAAAAAAAAAAAAGAAATAGTTGTTTCGAGAGACAAAAACAAATTTTACCAAATAGGGCCTTAGCCACATAAAAGATAATTCACCCTGACTCAAGACGGAAAATCACGATAATAAGAAATCTAATCTGACATCTCTCGGCTCAGTATTTCTAATCATCGTGATCCTCAACACGACAATCTTCTTAATCAGATAATGTTTAACAAAATCACCAATCATGATTAGAAATAAATAATTGTAAACTAAGTATCATAATAACCAAATTAAATTCGGTTAAAGAGATTACCTAGCTTGGAAAAATTATCTCCGAGAATGGGACCAGCAAGGAACGATGCCAAGCTCACACTGCTGAATTCACAATTGACGTCCGAATTCTGTTGAGAATACAAGACAGCAAGGTAGACCTTCTCAAACACCAAGTAACCTGCACAAGAAAAATGGTTCCAATAGTACACACTTGGAAGACATATGTGTGTAACTGGCAATGGTGTTATCGCCAATGAAGAGCTGCAATGTGGCTGGATGTGCAGGAGACGTCGAAAGACTACAATAGAAATGTTGCAACGAGTATAGTACATTGGAAAAACGTCGGGACTGAGCTAGAACTCGCCGGTTTAACTGGTGCGAAGCCATCGTGGACTGGTATGGCTAGCCGGCTTGGCAAGCGTTGTAAAACACAACGCGGAGGCAAACTGAGAACCTAGAACTCATTGGGCATGATCAAGATCTCGTTCGGATGGCTCGAGGATGTTGCACAGCATTGGTCAGGGCTCTCGAGGAAACGTGCTGATGATGTTCATGTCGGTGTGAGCTTCGAGAACGCATGGCGCGGCAATCGGAAGCGCAAGAATAAATTCGGTCACGATGATTGGAGGCACGACTGGTGTGTCAAACGCGAATGTAAGAATGCCAGGAAACTCGTTGGCGCGGCCAAAAGGGTCTTCACCTGAATCGGGCCATGCTGAACGAGAACGAGCTCGCCGGAGTTATGAGTTGTGTCGGGAAATTGGTGGCCGCAAAAGGGAGGCTGCAACACGCTAGGCGTCTCTCTGGTTTTGGCTGCAAATTTCTCTCTCTCTCTCTCTCTCTCCTTCTCTCATTCTCTCCGTGTCACTCATGAATGCATATTTCTCTCTCTCTCTTGCCTTCTCTCATTCCCTTTAAACGAAGCCTCACGAGCACTTTCACAAATTTCTCCTCACTTTTTCCCCCTTCCACAAAGCTCTCCTCTCACGACCCTTTCACTTTATTTATAGAGAAAAGAGTTTGTTTTGCAAGTGAATATTTTTCAAGATAATTGCATATATTTACTCAACCACTGACAATCATCTTCCGAAAAGAGGGGATACGATCAACAAGAAAAATGCTCCATTATTCAAAAAATTAAAATCTTTCAAAATGCTCCATTTTTTTAATTCTCTCTTTTCTATTTTCTATTTTTTCAGAAATTTTCTTTAAGAACAAATTTAAATCAGATAAGTTTAGTCCTAAATATTATTGTTACATAAATCTAATGTTATGAAATGCTTAACGTAATTTTGACATTTTTATATGACGAACAAGTGAGTAAAATAGTTAAAATTTATGTGTCAATAGACACTAAAAACCCAATTTTTTTTTTTTGTAATACCAAATTTTTTAGATAAATGTCATACAAATACAAATTTGGGGTTTTTTGGTATCACCGAAATTTTTTTGGAGTTTTATGCGTGACAAAAAAACAAGTTTGGGGATAAATATGTCGCATTGTACTAATTTGGGTTAAACATGTTGCATGGGTACAAGTTTGGGGTTTTTTGTGTCACAAAAAAATTGAGGTAAATGTATCATTGTGGGCAAAATTTGGGGTTTTTGGTGGCTTTTACTCGATGAATATGTGGTTCAATGTTTAAGCATTTAAAAAACTACATACATCGAATGTACCACTAGAAAAAGAAAAGTACTGAAATTTCAGTCGTGACTTTAGTTTCAAACTTTAATATCTCAGGTTCAAGATTAAGTTGATCGTTGAACTTTGTCTTTGGTGCACTGTTAATCAGGATGTATAAACTTTTCATTTTATATACATGATCCAACAACTATCTATCGTTTCATCATTAAATCGCAAATGAATTCACATCCAATACTCAAGTTATCATAAAATGCCGATCAGGCAAATAATGAACCCTTACAATTGAAAACCCTTAGTATGCAAAAGCAAGCATCGTTTTCTTGGGCCTCATCGTCCCTGATCGACCAGGCATTTGTTATGCCCAAATCACAAGCCCGTTTCGTAATTCTTGGTCCATTTTCCCACAGCAGCTTCTTCACTACAAAGGTCAAGATCGGTCTTTCACTATCCTCCCTCTCCCACTCTCTGTCCACAACAAAACGAGTGCGCCCATTGGTGCGAAAGGAGCACCGTCGGTGGCGACGATGGCGATGGCGGTGGCTGTGAAAGGCAACGCAGGCGGCTTCGGTGGAGGATGAGGAAGCCCGAAGCCACCGGACTGTCCACATGTTACTATTAAAATAGAATTGGCAACCGATAAATAAATGGTGGAGCACATTTAAAAAGGATTTTTGATAGAAAATTCCCCCTTAGAGTACTGTTGACACTTAAATTTTTGCCCAAAAATCATTTCCAAAAAAATGGGAACTTGTTTTTCCACAAAAATATTTCAAATTAAATTCTTGCATATAGATTATCTAGGAATTTAATATAGTGTTTTAAATGGAATATGGTTTTCCTTAAAAAAAAATTAAATTAAATATATTAAAAAGGATAAAAAAAAAAAGATAAAAAAAAAAGTTGGGGCCAATGATCTAAATGTGACTAGCCAAGCCCGGGAGGTCAGATTGGAATTAAAATGGCAAATTGGGGCCAAAATGCAATTTCCAAAAGTTTAGGGACCAATTCGCAAATTTTGCAAAATTTTGCCCGAACCCTTAAATCATCATCTTGGTCACCAATTAAGTTGAAATTGAACTTGGGCCAACTCGAATCAATTAAATCGGGCCAAAAAGACCAAGTTTGTATTGAAATGGGTATTTTTGGATAAGAAAATGGCCAACTTTGAGGGATTTTCTTGCAAAATTGAGTGAGTATAATTGTGAAAAATGGCCAAGATCTTAAACTACTATGCATGAGCTTGCTAATTGATAAAAAATCGCAGCCAAATTGATGGATTAAAGCACCTAAACCAGCTGACAAACCTCAGTCCACAAGTTGGTCTATTTTCGGAGTTGCTGAGTAAGCAACTTGGTGGCCCCACCATATCCTCCTCAGCTGCCCAACCAGCCCGATCTCTGCACGTGATGGAAGGCCATTATTGGTACTGCAAGTGGACGAACATTGGTCAGAGATAAGCTTCTGAAGGCACGGGAAAATCGCACCAAACCCGGACACTCAACATCTGCAGAAATTGAAAATCTGGCTAAGTCAGAAAGTTGTTGAAGTAGCTCAGTTGACAGGCTTGGTAGGTGGACAAAAGACCGACAAAAACTCCTCTAATTCAGTGGATAACATCTACGAAGCAAGCTCTTTCAAAAGAGGAGAGAGAGGAGACGAGAAGGAGAGGAGAGAGCACACGGTCGTCCCCCAAAGACACCTTCAGAAGCAACTCCAGAAAAAAAAAACCCAGAAATTCCAGACCGACTTTGAGAGAGAAAAGTGCAATTTTCACAAACTTTCAGCCAAAATTAGCCAAAACCTTCAACTAGAGAGTAAAACTTCACTCAAAGATCTTTCCAACCATAGGTCGCACGTCCCAAATGGAGATCGGGAAGGCCTCCTAAAAGCCCCCGAAAAACTACCCTCCTGGCGGGCCAAAGAAAGTCTGAATTTTTCTAGTGTTGAGCCCGGTTGGTCACGAGTGAGAGAAAGCGAGTGTTTTTGAGAAAGTTGAGAGACAAATGAGGAAAACCATGAGTTCAAAACCAAAGTAGAATACATATAGTTTTGTTTGGTGTTTATTTTGCCAATAAAAGAGATTCTGAAGCTTGATTTTGGAGGTTAATGAAAACCTTCGTTATCAGTTTTTTCTTTGCAGATCTTGTTTTCCAGATGAAGAAGCCAACTTCCACGGGCCCCCGAGGATAATTTCTTGGTTTCTTGAGCGAAGAACCACTTGAAAGGGAAACTAAGAAGCAAGGTAAGCATCCTAGATGTATTTTCTTTCGAGTTTGAGTACGTTTTGATCATGAAAATCAAGAGGAAAACTAGCTCGGAAAACTGATTTCTGAGGCTGAAATTTTTCTAAGTGTTGGGAATTTCTTCAAGAATTTTGCAAGTGTGCTTCTTGGAGAGGTCGTTTTGATGTCTTTCGGTAGGCCATTCTCTATGATTTTTGTTGCATTTGAAAGCTCATGTTACCTACTTTCACTCGATTTAAGTAGTGTTTCTCTTAGATCTTGCATGTGATAAGTGTCGGGGCTTGAACATGGGCATGCAAACTGTTTGTTTGACTTGGGTTCAAACCCAGATTTGTGAAATCAGATCAAACCCGCATATTTGAGGATGATTTTAGCTTAGTTATTTTGTGTTTTAAGCTATGATTTCTGTCTAATCTTGCTCCTTGCATGTGGTAGTATAATCGTGATACTTTACTTCCGCATGAGATTGCTTGTGAGTTGAGATTGAAGGCCACAAACATGGCCCGACGAAGCTGATTTGGGTAGATTGATGCGCGCCAAGTGTTCAAAGAAATGCGCAAACCAAGTTTCGATCTTCAAACGATCGATTTGAGCTCGGTTCTTATTATTCATGTACTGGGCAGTCTCATATTAGTGTAAATTGGCATATATCCGTTTAAGGAATTATTTTTTAATAAAAATGAAAAAAAATGAAAAAAAATGAAAATGAAAAAAAAATTGTAAAAATGATGGATGGTATCAAGTTATGATAGAAATGACATCTATGAAATTTTCCTAATTTTAAAAGTTCATTTTCTTAATTTAAATGATATTTTGGTATTTTTAGAACCATTTTTGTAAATAATCTATTATGCATAGATTATAATTAATTAGAGTAATTACATGCATCTAGAGTAATTTCATGCATATTTAAATTCCCATTTTGCTCACGGGGGTCCTGTCCCGGGGCGTGATAACAAGGCCATGTAATATTATTTACCCGACTTGTATTTGGTTTTCCTTTTTTGCATTTATTTTTAAGTTATTTCAATTTCTTGGATGTTTACTTATGCATTGCTTTTCATTAATTTGAGTGTAAATTTCTCTTCTAAATTTTGTTAGGATTAGTCTAGACATTAAGGAAAACAAACCTACAAAAACATTTGCATGGACACTTAGTGGTTTCATAAAGATTATAATTGGTAATCAAGAATGTATGGCCATTTAGATAAATAATTTTTCAAGTTAGTGGTACCGCAAGGGCGCTAATAGAAACATTAGCGTAAACAAGTCCCCGTTCTTAGAAATATCTGGTTGCGTAGGAATTGAGACAACACTCCCGTGTCTTGATTGGTTTCTAGCCGACCCTAATAGGCTAGTGGCGACTCCTAGAAATACATAGGTTGTTAAGAACTAAAAACAAAATCCAACGTCGCGCGAGGTATGGGCTTGGGAGAGCCCGCGCCTAGTCTAGGGCCGTTGGTCCGCTTCTTTAGGCAAATACCCCTAAACCATTCTTTCTTTTCCCCCGAACGGAAAAAAGAGGTCGTGACAAGTACAAAGCTCTATGCGATAGGCTCTAGTGGTTATTCTCTCAATATACAATAGATATTTTTCTATACTCTGCCATTGAATATTTAAAAGAACACGAATAATGTTATGTGTATAATCCAAGAAAGAAAATAAAGAAAGTTATGTAACGAGGACATGAATATACACTTTCTAAATACGTTTGGAGTAACAATTTATAAGTAAAAGAAAGCCGTCATATAACCTTCATAAAATAATGAAGAATTTATAAAGAAATAATTCCAAAAGTTATAAAACTATTAGAGAGCTGTTATATATTAATGGCAGACATAAATCGTTACAAAAATTGACGACGGTAGCAAATCGTTATAATAATTTATTGAAATATCCAAGAGGGGACCGTCGAGACGGGACCATCGGGTGGGTCATGGAAAACGCAGAGGGAGAGACGTCGAGGCCGGAAGCGTTGGCGTAGAATTCATGAGAGCTACTATAGTCTGTAGTGGTGCAACGTCGGCGGCAATGCATCATGCATTGGGGCCAAATATTCGAACACAAGAAGAAGATCCTATGTAATGTTCGATCGTGCTCCATGTAATTACTCGGCTCCATCGAAATTGGTCCGTTCATCTTGGGGAGTTGTCATAGAACGGGCCCCACTTTCTCCAGCCGGTACGTGCTCCTTTATTTCGGCTTGGTAATTAGGTAGGAGAGTCAAAAGCTGTCCGCATCATCTGCGGTGTGAGTGACTTTATTATACCAAGTAAATTAATTTTTCCAAGGTTCATGATATTCACTTCAAGTTGAAGCCTATTTGATAGTCATTCTATTTATGATAATAATTTTTACTAAAAAATAGTTAGTTATTCTATTTATTAGACAAGTTTCTAAGTATTCGAAAGCGTTTGATAATTACATAAAGTATTTATTATTGGAATAGAAATACGTTTGATACAATCCTTAAATTTTTTATAACTTCGAATTTTTAATTTTTTTTAATAATGTTGTTACATTTTTTCTCATGTTTCTTTTCTTTTTCCCTCCTCCTCCTCCTCCTCTTCTTCCTCTAGATGATTGTCGGCCAAACGAGAGCCCTCTACCTCACTGGCCTCTAGGTGATCGTAGGCCAAATGAGAGCCCCCTACCTCGTTGGCCTTGGGGGAGCTTAGCTACCGCGTCGCGGCCTCGCCATCACTAGCTAGAGGAAGAATAAGAAAAAGAAAATAAAAGAAAAAGAGAAATTTGCTTAGCTCTTGAGTTGTTCCTAGGAATAAAGAAGTAATTTTTTTCTTTTTAGAAAAAGCTAGCATAAACCCAAAAATTTGTCCTTTATAACACATTTATCCTAAACTTTTTTTGTGACATTAAAAAATCCAAACTTTTATATGTGACGCATTTACCTCAAACTTTAATTTGTGATACAAAAAACCCCAAATTTATATTCATATGTCATATTTATCCCAAATTAAATTAATTTTAAAATTTTAAAATTATTTTTTTAAAAAAAGAAGGAAATCTTAGGCGGGAGAGGCTCCCTTGCCTATGGCCGCTGCCCCATCATTGATGGTGGGGCAAGTGGGGCGGTGACGATGGCCAACAGAGTTGCCGCCTCCTAGGCAAGGGCCCACTAGCCCTCGCTAGAAGTAGAAGAGGGCGGCAATCTTCTGCCAGATCTAGACGAGGGTTGTTGGCTGACATGCAAGCGCCGGCGGTCCTCACCCAACGCACCTCAACCGTATGCTTTCTGACCCTTCCTGATGATAGTAGCTTCGATAGTGATCGCAGAGTCGTGGGGGCCGCGGATGGTCCTTCGTCCTCAAATGATACGATGGAGGATTTATGGTGCGTTTGGTAACACTTCTATTTAAAATTTGTTATAGGAACGAAATAGAAAAAAATGTTTCGCCCGGCGAACAATTTTTGAACAAAAAAAAACGCGTTTGGTAAACTTGTTCGGGAATAAAAAATGAACAGAAACACGTTTGGTAAATTTGTATTCTTTTTTTATTTCTTTTAATTTTTTAATATTTTTATTTTCTTTTTCTTTCTTTTTCTTTTTCTTTTTTTTTCTTATTTTGGCCGGTCGCCGGCCTCGGCCATGGCCGGCGACCGGCCGACGAGGGCCGGCGGCCTCGCCTTGGCAAGGCGAGCTTGGGCGAGCCGGATCTGGGCGAGCCCGAGCTCGCCTGGGGTCGGCGACGCCCCAGCAAGGTCGCCGGCCCTCTTTGGCCGGTTGCCGGCCATGGCCGAGGCCGGTGACCGGCCAAAGAAAAAAGAGAAAGAAAAAAAAAAAGAGAAGAAAAAGTAAAGAGAAAGAAAATGTGTTTTTAATTTTTGTTCCGAAATAAGAAACAAGTTTTTCTTGTTTCTTGTTTCTGTTCTAAAAATGTTTCCTAACAAAAAAATAGATTTGTAACAAAAACACAAACAAACGCGTTTACATTCTTTTTTTTTGTTCCCGAACAAAAAAACACAAAATTTGTTTATAAACAAAAAAAAGAAGTATTAACAATCAGGCCCTTACTGTCCATGGATGAGTTCAATTCGTCCTCTGCGACTTCGACGTTTCAGATGGGAGAGGCTTCTGTTGCTCACCTTTCCAAACAATCGAACACAAGATCCTATGTAAGGTTCAATCGTAGCCCCACCTAAATACTAGGTACATGGGCCCACATAATTACTCGGCTCCATCGAAATCGGGCCGTTCATCTTGGGCAGTTGTCATAGAACGGGCCCCACTTTCTCCAAGCGGTACGTGGTTCTTTATTTCGGCCTGGAATATTAGGCAGGAGAGTCAAGAGCTCTCCGGATTATTTATAATGCAGAGCGAGTTTATTAGATCAAGTGAATTTAACTTTTCCGAAGTTCATGGGATTTTCGTCGAGTTCCACTAAGATCACAAATTCTTATACAAACTCTAAGAATGACAAACTCCAAATTCACTCTACTTGACCTAGATATACATTTTTTTTTTTAATGTTGTAAATCAGTTTATAATTGGATTATAGGGTGGACTGATATAAATTAAAATTCGATATTGAAAAAAAGCTCACATTTGCTATATATTGAAAGGCTCATGCTATCTTCACTTCTGAAATGGATATAATACTCAATTTATTGATTCGACAAAAAAAAATTCCTCAACAAATATATAACACTTAATTTTATACTAACGACATTCCCTCCACAATTGGAAAGTAAAGTACCTAAATTTTTTCAGCTGATCATAATTTGTGATCTCGATGGCTCATCTTATGTGATATTTGTTTTGGTACATCAAAAAGTTTAACAGTATAAGAAGTAACATTTTTCCCATGAATCATCTAAGTCAATGCACATGAAGAGAAGATATGAAGTCCCAAAAATAATGATTAGCTAACTTGGCTGCGGACCCTTCTACTTTTGACTTTACTAATGAACCCTTACTAGTTAGTCAAAATGGGTCTTTCAGTATCCTCCCTCTCCCTCTCTTTGTCCCCAGCAAAACGAGCGTGCCCATTGGTGCGGAATGAGCGCCACCGGTGGTGAAGACGGCGGTGATGGTGACGGTGGCTGTGAAAGGCGACGTAGATGACTTGGTGGAGGATGAGAAAGCCGCTGGGCTGTCCACACGTAACCTTTAAAATGAAATTAGAAACCAGATAGATAGACGGTGGAGCGAATTTGAAAAGGAATCTTGATAGAAAATTCCTCTTCAAAGTACGAAATTCTATATGATAAACTCTAGCGGTTATCTTTTTAGTAAAGAATAGATATTCTTCTATATTCCACATTCCATATTAGAAGGAACACGAACAATATTATGTGTATAACCCAATAAAAAAAAGAAAGAAAGTTACCATGGATTGACCCGACCCGTAACTTGTTCTTAAGGCAATATTACGTTACAAGGTTAATACCACAAAAGAAAAAACCCCAACTATACTCACTGTCTGTAACACAAATACCTCATTTTTTTTTTTTTTTTACTAAAAACCCTAAACTTGCCCATTGCGAAACATATATCCTGAATTTTTTGTGTTGTTAAAAATTTCAAATTTATACCAGTATGATAAATATATCCTGAATAGAACCGAAATAAATGGTACATATATGACGCATGTATAAATTTGAGTTTTACCACAACTGTACTCATTGTCTATAACACAAATAATTCGAACTTTTTTTTTGTTTTATTAAAAATCATAAACTTGCCTATTGTGAAACATATAATCTCGAACTTTTGTTGCCATTAAAAACTTTGAATTTATATCAGTATGATAAGTATACCGTGGATGGAACTGAAATAGATGGTGCATATGTGACACATGTATAAGTTTGATTTTTTTTTTTTTTCGTGATATTTGTATCACGGTATGAGTTTAGAGTTTTTAGTGATAATTTTTTTTTTTTTTTTTTTGGGATATTTGTGTTATAGTGGGTATAGTTTGATAAATGTAACAACTGTTCCGATAATTATGGCAGACAAGTTGATGAAATGTAGGAGTATAGGTTCATTGCACCGCTATGAACCCAACCATCAGCTCTTTTTTTACTAGCAAATGTTGCGTAAACTCACTCGATTAGATCAAGTCGATTGCGTTACGTGACATGTTACATAATTTGAGAAATATTTTCTTAAAAAATAAAATAAAAATCATTTCTATTGTGAAGAAATATTAGTTAGTGGAAAATGTTTGCCTCGTCATAACATTTGGTGTTTGAACATTTCTATTGATGACAAAGGTATTTTTCATTAACCCATCTTCTTCAACGATGCAAAGACCGTTTTTAAGTTAGGAAGATATTACAATTTCTACACTATCGATGATTTGTATAAACTACCGATAAAAATGATATTGTAGAAAGTTGAAACTCTACTCGAAATTTATCTCCTTCACAAAATTCACCAAAAGCATAGACGCTAGAGTGCAAATGAATCAAAAAAGGGAAATTGGCAAAAATGATTCACAAATTTTAGCCCAATATACAATATCTTCCATAAATTTTAAATTTCTTTATATTTACCAAAAACTCATGACCACATTAAACAAATTGTCACTAGCCTACACTTAATCCTTCAGCAACACACATCAATAGTACAAGATACTCAAGCCTTTTCTTATTTCGCAAATCAAGTGCATGAATTAGTTTGTGTAACCTGTCTTAGTCCCGTGTAATAAGTTATTGTATCCATATGAGATCTTAGCTTGAGAAGCACACATCAATAGTATAAGATAGTCAAGCCTTTTTTTATTTCACAAATCAAGTTCATGAATAACCTATCTTAGTCCCGTGTAATAAGTTACTGTATCCAAATGAGATCTTAGCTTGAGAAGCATACATCAATAGTATAAGATAGTCGAGCCTTTTTTTATTTCACAAATCAGATTCACGAATAACTTGTCTTAATCCCGTGTAATTAGTTACTGTATTGAGATGAGATCTTAGCTTGAGAAGCCTACATCAATAGTATAAGATACTCAAGCCTTTTTTTATTTCACAAATCAGGTTCATGAATAACTTGTCTTAGTCCCGTGTAATTAGTTACTGTATTGAGATGAGATCTTAGCTTGAGAAGCATTCATCAATAGTATAAGATACTCAAGCCTTTTTTTATTTAACAATGAACTAGTTAGCGTAACCCGTCTTAATCCCTTGTAATAAGTCAACGTATCGAGATGAGATCTAGCTTACGCCCGCATGCATCAATGAGAATTCTGAAAAACTCGACGTGGTTCGGCGGTTGGGAACGGTAGCCTTTGTACTGACCCTCCCAAACAATCCTTGTAAATAAAGAGAGAGCTTATTCTCCATGTTCCCTCAAAAAGTCACAGCACACCAGACCCATCAAATAAAAGGTGAAGTTCATAGCTACCGCCATGGACAACGAAGACAAGAAGCTTCACGTAGCGATGTTCCCATGGCTCGCTTACGGCCACCTCATGCCCTTCCTCGAGGTCGCCACTTTCTTAGCTCAAAAGGGTCATCGCGTCTCCTTCATCTCCACCCCGAAAAACCTCCAAAAGTTCCCTGCGGACTCCCTCCCTCCATGACCCTCGTCGAGCTTCCTTGCCCCGCGTCCATGGTCTCCCTGACTCAGCCGAGTCGACCTCCGAGTTGCCACATAACATGATCCCTTACCTTAAGAAGGCATACGACATGCTCGAGCCAGCTGTCGCCGAGTTTCTTGCGAACTCGGACGTTGACTGGGTGATCCAAGACTTCGTGTCTTTCTGGTTACCCCAAAACGCGAGACGAGTCGGTGTTAAATCGGCGTTTTTCTGCATATTCAACGCTTCCGCCCTTGTCTTTGCCGGCCCACCATCTCTTCTCATTGACAGTCAGGCCCGGGCCAAGACGGCGGAGGACTTGACGGTCATTCCCGAGTGGGTTACTTACCCCACCAAAGTCGCGTACAGGCTTCATGAGGTGATTAACGAAGATGATAACGTGGACAGTGACTCTAACATGTCCATTTTTGAAAGGTTAGGCAGGGTGATACTGGGTTGCGATATCGTGGCCGTGAGGGCCTGTAGCGAGTTCGAGGCTGATGGGGCTTTTGCCGCCCCAGAATAAAAGACGCCGCGAAGGAGACGGGAGATGGAGCGAGCTAAAGCAATGGTTGGATGATAGGAAAGAGAAGTCCGTGTTCTACGTCGCCCTCGGCACCGAGGTGGCTCTGAGTCAAGAATCCATGCACGAGTTGGCGTGTGGGATTGAAAGGTCAGGTTTGCCCTTCGTCTGGGTGGTAGGCCGAAAGGCCGGGTGGGGCAGTATCCCTTCTGGGTTTGAAAGCCGGGTGTCGGGTCGAGGCTTCATCTGGGCGGGCTGGGCTCCTCAGCTCGACATCCTGGCCCACCCGTCAGTCGGCGGGTTCTTGACGCATTGCGGGTGGAGCTCGATCATAGAGGCCCTCGGGCATGGCCGGGCGCTGATACTGTTTTCCGGGGGCTTCTCGGACCAAGGGCTGATGGCAAGGTTGATGGACGAGAGGCGGGTCGGGTGGGAGGTGCTGAGAGACAGCCGAGACGGGTCATTCACAAGCGACTCGGTAGCGGAGACGATCAGACGGGTCATGGTGGAGCCAGAGGGAAAGGAGGTGAGGGCGAACGCGTGGGCCATGCGGGAGATATTCGGCAACGTGGAGTTGGGACGCAAGTATCTGGAGGGGTTCGCTCGAGCACTTGAAGAGGGCAGAGCCTCAAGTCGATGATCATGTCTACGTAGAATTGGACGCGTGATTGCACTTCAACTATTATTCTATTTCGGGCGTAAATGTAGCAGCTGTTCCGATCATTATGGCAGTCTTGGCAGGCCAGTTGATCAATATGGGCGACACTTTGCAGTGAAGCTTTTATCGTTTTCGGTGTAAGTCGATGTCTAGACCAAGTAATCCCGAATTATTATTGTAATGAAAGTAGGAGAGTGACTTCATTGCACAGCTATGAACCCGACCATCAGTTTGCTTTTTCTTTTTGCTAGCAAATGTCGTGCAAGCTCATTCAATAAGATCATCGATTATGTGATTTGAAAAGAAAAGACCGTTCCTATTGCACATAAATATCTGTCAATAGAAAATGTTTACATCATCATGGTAGTACACGCCTGAACATTTTATATCAATGGAAAAACATCTTTTGCCGATCCATTTTCTTTTATAATGTAGTAAATTATTTCTTAAATTAAAAATATTCTTTGAATCGTTAATTCTTCGCGAATCAAATCTTTGAGATGCATATTGATTCTTCATGAATAAAACACAGGGTTCTATACAATTTTTGCATTATCGATGATTTATATGAATTGCTGATAAAAATGATATTGAAGAAATCCTACTCAAAATTTATTTTCTTCTTTGCAAAATTCACCAAAAGCATGGACGTGGGAGTGCATAACTCGAAAAAGGGAAAATGCTAAAATCGAGGCATAAATTTTGATCAATGTCCAATATTATCCTTGAAATTTAAATTTGTTCAAGATTGAACATTTACCAAAAGTTCAGGACCACATTGAACAAATTACACATTGAGTTTAAAGTTCATGAATCATATTGAACAAATTAAAATTTCTAGTATAATATTATATATCAAATCAAAATTTAAAAATTATTTGTGTAATTATCCCAAAATTTATTAGATGCCAATCCATGTTAGCCCTTGGCACCCATGGTAGGCAGTTGAGAGCAACTGAGACTTTGGAGAGCCTTTATGTAGTGTCGAATACTCCAACACGTGTGTGACACTATTCAACATTCGATCAACACGTATCAGAAAGTCCAACACTCGATCAACACTCCCAACACTCTTTGACACGCGAGTTGGAAATTCCGACATGCGAGTTTAGAATTCTGGCACATGATTCTGACATACCCGATCTCAATTTTAAAAATTTTCAATAAAGAAAAAATGTAAAGATGTAAGAAAATAATAAATAATAAAAATAATAAATAGGAAAAAAGAAAAATCTAGTTTTCTTTTTTCTTTCGATTCTCACTTTCCATGACACATAATTCACTCCATAAGTTTATTTTTTTGTCTTCTCTTTCAACACACTCTGACATGCAAGTTTAGAATGTGGATTACTTGTTCTTTTCCTCCATATTTTATGGATTATTAGAGTGGAGTTGAATTTATTAAATTAAAACAATGAATGATATTAATAAATGATGGATGAATTTTTTTAATGTAAATTCATTATAGGCTATTTATTATTTATTTATTTATTTGTGAATTTGAATTAAATTAATTTGATTGAAATAATTATAAATATACATTTAATATACAACGTGTTTCAAAGTATCGGAATTATCTATTTTTTGAAAAAAGACGTGTTAGTGTATCATGTCATGTCGTGTCTTGTTATGTGTAGCGTGATGATGCTACTTAGGCTAGCATGAATTTCGGCCCATCCAATATTGGAAATCGTGATATGATCTTGCTATAAATGGGATTTCCAAGGATTTTATTTCTTTTTACAAGCTGCGTAGCTTCTCTTGTCCAGACCTTTTTTTTTCCTTTTTAAGCCAACATGTGGTTGTGAAAAAGTAAATATTTTATAAGTTTTAAAATATATCACGAAAGTATAATTGAGTTTTAAAATGTTTCAAACAGTGCAATCAAATCAAAAAAATTGTTAAATTTATGTAATAAATTCCTAAAACTTGTCAAGTTGATGCAATTAGATCCTAAAATTTGTTAGTATTTTTTGTTTGAGGAGTTGGATAGAGTTAATGGAATGACTTGATTACATAAATTGACAAGTTTTAGGACTTGATTACATTATTGAAAAATTTTAGAACTCAATTACACTTTAGTAACAACCTTTATAAATTCCAATATAGTTATCCCAATTTTATATGGATGACGTGGTACTTCTATATGCATGCATGTTCTTTTTATGATTTTTTTTTTTTTTAGAATAAGAAGTTACTCCATATTTATTATGTTATTATCTAAACTAAGGAATAACTACATCTATCTTAACCATGAAATTTCCTACATTCCTATATTATCCTGTAGCACATGTGGTGGACGGCGGTCGCAGGATGGCGGAAGGGAAGAATAAGACTTTCACTGTTTTGATTCTTTTTTTGATTCTCAGACCGAGAATCATATTTTTTTTTTATTCTCAGACCGAGAATCATATTTTTTTTTTATTCTCAATTCTTGTCCAAAACTGATTCCGGGAATAAATTCGTTCTCGTAATCAGTTTTGGACAAAAATCTTACCAAACGCGATTCTGTTCTCAAACTGATTCTGGGAATAAAAAATCAGAATTATGCACTGTTTGGATGATTACCAAACAATACCTTAGCGTCAGCGGCATTCATCATGCATGGGGGCCAAAACAATCGAACAGAGGATCCTATGCAAGGATCAATCATCCTGGAGAGTTGTCATAGAACGGGACCCACTTTCTCCAAGGGGGGGGGGGCCAAAACAATCGAACAGAGGATCCTATGCAAGGGTCAATCATCCTGGAGAGTTGTCATAGAACGGGACCCACTTTCTCCAAGGGGTACGTGTTTCTTTACATCGGCTTGGATAAATTAGGTAGGAGAGGTCAAAAGCTGTCCGAATCATTTACGGTGTAGAGTGAGTTTATTAGATAAAGTGAATTTATTTTTTCCGAAGCTCATGAGACTCGCGTCGAGCTCGAATACGAATCACAAATTCTTATACAAACTCTAGGAATGACAAACTCTAAATTCACTCTGCTTGACCTAGATAGGTTTTTTTTTTTTTTTTTTAATATTATGAATTAGTTTATAATTGGATTATAGAGTGGACTAATATAAATTAAAATTTGATATTCAAAAAAGGTCACGTTTGCTCTATATTGAATGGCTCATGCTTTCTTCACTTCTGAAATAGATATAACACTCAATTTATTGAGTCAACGAAAAGAAAAAAAGGAAAAAGCATTCCTCAATAGATACTCAATTTATACTAATGACATTCCCTCCACAATTGGAAGGTAAAGTACCTGAATTTTTCCAGCTGATCATAATTTGTGTTCTCGATTGTTCATCTCATGTGATAATTGTTTTGTTACATCAAAAGTTTAATGGTATAAGAAGTAACGTATCTCCCACGAATCATCTAAGTCAATGCACGTGAAGAGAAGATATGAAGTCCCAAAAATAATAATTAGTTAGCTTGGCTGCGGACCCTTCTACTCTTGACTTTACTAATATTGCATAACTCACATATCGTTTTTAACTCAACTCCTCTCTCTCTCTCTCTCTATTTGGCTCGTAACATCCAGTTATTGGCATATAGGATCATGTATATATTTTTCTCATAAACTTAAATACTTTACTTTCCATCAGTGGAGGGAATGTCATTAATATAAATTAAAAGTAATTAGTTGACGAATAGGCCCAGTTAATAATTTGAACAAGGCTCGTTTTCACAACATGAGGTGAAATCCGAATTATTGAGAGAAAATCCAAGTACAAACTGTATGACACATCTAATTTTAGATGTCAACATGAATTGGCTTGAATTAAAACATTTTTCACCATAATTAATTCAATTATTTGGTATGTACAATCATAGTCAAGATGTTACATGTGAAGACGGATCGACATTAATTATGCACAAAACACAATCATAACACACCTAACACCGACCACTTGCCCTACGTACGGGCACACACCTAACACGGACCACTTGCCCTACGTACGGGCACACACCTAACACGGACCACTGGCCCTACGTACGGGCACACACCTAACACTGACCATTGGCCCTACGTACAGGCTTGTTTTCCTCTACCTAACAAATTTGCAACTTGTACCTTGTTTGATAATTGTCCGCGGCCATCAACCTGCCACCGGAACAAACGAAGGCAAACGTCAAAATCAATAATATTAGGCTATTTAGAGTTTGTGAAATCTGAATTGCATCTTTCTTAATCTCGTGTAACAAGTTATTCACATAAGAAATGATCGGGCGATAGTCCTTAATTTAACATGAGAATAGCACTTTCTTCTAAACCATAAAAAACCATATGATAATGATCTGTTCAGATGCAATTTAGCTTATGCCAGCATTCGTCCGAATTTCGAAACAACATTAGATGGAAATGGCCGGTCAGGAAGGGTAGCTGCCGTTGAGGCGTGCCGGCCGGTCAGGAAGGGTAGCTGCCGTTGAGGCGTGCCGGCCCTGCTAAATCTTTCTTGCGTATATATGATATGAAGGGAGAGCTCATTCTCCACTGCATTCGACTTCACTCACAGGTCAAACAGCACCGCGCCCGTCTAACGCAAAAGTCGAGTTCACAGCCGCCGCCATGGACAACAAAGAGAAGAAGCTTCACGTAGCGATATTCCCATGGCTCGCTTTCGGCCACATCTTGCCCTATCTCGAGATCGCCACCTTCTTAGCTGAAAAGGGCCATCGCGTCTCCTTCATCTCCACCCCAAAAAACCTCCGGAAGCTCCCCACGGACCTCCCTCCCTCACTGACCCTTGTCGAGCTCCCCTTGCCTCGCGTTGATGGCCTCCCAGACTTGGCCGAGTCGACTGCCGAGCTGCCGATCAACAAGATACCATACCTTAAGAAGGCCTACGACATGCTCGAGCCAGCCATCACGGAGTTCCTTCAACGGTCGGGCGTGGACTGGATAGTCCATGACTTCGCCGCGCATTGGTTGCCGCGAGTGGTAAGCCAAATCGGCATCAACTCGGCATTCTTTAACGTGACCAGCGCTACTTCTCCCGCTTTCCTCGGACCGCCTTCCATCTTGATCGAGGGCCCGATCCCAAGGCCAGAGGACTTGACTGTCGTTCCCAAGTGGATCGATTACCCGTCCACGGTCAGGTTCAAGCTCTTCGAGATGCTCCAAAACCATGATGGCATGGACCCGGGAGTGTCGGATTTTCAGAGGATCGGCGAGTCGATTCGCGGTTCCAAGTTCGTGGCCGTGAGGAGCTGCCCTGAGTTTGAGGCCGATCCACTGAGGCTGCTCGAGAAGCTTTACGGAAAACCCGTGGTCCCCGTGGGCTTATTGCCACCCCGCCGCAAACGCAGCAGCGAAGACGAAAGATGGGTCGAGCTGAAAAGATGGCTTGACGATAAGAAAGAGAAGTCGGTCTTCTACATCGGCCTTGGCACCGAGGTCAACATTAGCCCGGAGATGATAGTGGAGCTCGCCGGAGGGATTGAGAAGTCGGGTTTGCCCTTCGTTTGGGTGGTGGGTCAGAGGCCTGGCCCGGAGAACATACCTCCTGGATTCGAAAGTCGGGTCGCGGGCCGAGGTTATATGTGGATGGGTTGGGCTCCTCAGGCCGAAATCCTGGCCCACCCGGCAATCGGAGGAATCTTGAGCCACTGCGGCTGGAGCTCTGCCATCGAGTCGCTTGGGCTAGGCCGGCCGCTGATTCTATTCTCTGGAGCGAATTCCGACCAAGGGTTGATGGGCAGGCTGTTCGAAGAGAGAGGGGTAGGGTTCGAGGTGCCGAGGGACGAGGCCGATGGGTCGTTCACTAGCGACTCGCTGGTCCAGACGATTCGGCGGGTCATGGTGGAGCCGGAGGGAGAGCAAGTGAGGGCAAACGCATGGGCCATGAGGGAGATATTCGGCAATTACGAGTTGCAAAACAAGTATCTGGAGAAGTTTGCTCAGTTCATGTTAGCTTAGTCGGGAGCATATGGGATGGGGCCACGTTCGTTCCACGTGTACGGGAATGATAATTGTGTGGTTTAAAATTAAATAAATGGCTTGTACGATAGGCCCCTTTCTAGTTGTTAATCATGTACTGCCTCGACATGGTAGTTTGCCATCGAAGCAGATATTTCACCTTGGTTATCCGTTCATGCATTCACTCCATAAAGTTTATGTATTTACCTACTATTGATCATATATGCATGATTAGTTTTAAGATTTAATTGCACATTTTAAAAGTTTTACCACTCAATTTTATTTCTATGACAAATTTTAGGGTTTCACTCCTGTCATCACTTGCTAACAAGAAAATAATAAATCTTAAAAATAAGAAATTCAATTGTTCGCGCTCTTAGTGATTAGCATATTCCGAAACAATTACTATGTGTAGACTTGGGGATGAGTAAAACTAAAACTCTGTCATTCTTTCTTGCCAAGATGATAAGGGATTGATGAAAAATAAAATGCACAGATTCCTCAAACTTACCCGGGCAGTGAATGGGACGGTCAAGTTTGCTCTTCGTTTGGGTGGTAGGGCGGAAGGCTTGCGCCAGCATAATCCCTTCCGGGTCCGAACGTTTGGGTGTCAAGTTGAGGCTTCGTCTGGGTGGGCTGGGCTCCGCAGCTCGACACCCTCGCCCGCTTGTCGCGATCTGCGGGTTCTTGGCGCATCACGTGTGGAGCTCGGTCGTAGAGGCACTCGAACAGGGCCAGGCACCGATCTTGTTTATTGGGGGGGGAGCTCCGAACAACGGCCGACGGCGAGACCAATGGATGAGATGCGAGTCGAATAAAAGGTGCCAAGGGATGACTGAGACGCACCATGCACAAATTGTTGGAGTTTTGTTTGTTAAAACAAAAATGAGTGCTTTTTACCTTATCCCACATGGAAAATGTGGGAAGAAGTAAAGTAGTTTAAAAGTGTGGGATTTACTTTGTATATTTAAAGGAATGATTGGGTGGGGCTAGACCCCATCATACCCGTCGCGGTGCACGATTATTTGGCGCACTTTTCACGCTTGCGCGCCTGCGATTTAATTAGCACTAATCCTTTTGTCTTTTATTTTATTTCATTTTTATTTCGTACGGTTATCTTATTAATTTTAATCAATTCAAAGGTTGTTTTTGTTTATTGAGAATTTTCGAAAATTAATTAAGTAATAAATAATAATTTCAAAATATTATTTATTAAATAATAATTATTATTTTTATTCCGAATTTTGTTTGTGTCTTTTCAAGACAACCTTTGAATAAGATATCAGTTCGATTTGCAACCTTTCCCGAAGGGTTGCAATTGTTTGGTTTTAACTTCTACGAATGGACACATTTGTTCACTTGAGCAATTTTCGAAAGAATGTGTTTGTTCATTTTGCAACTTTTCACGAAGAGTTGTCTTCGTTTTAAAACTATTTTATATATACTTGTTAGATTGAGGAAGAACTAGAGTGATCATTTTTCATCTTTTCGAGTCTTCTTTCTGAAAAACGACAGCCATCTTTTCAATTGTTTCCTAAAGAGATCCTGCAGAAAATACTAGAATTCTTATATAGTATTCTCATTTGAGACTTTGTTGTATCCCTGGAGGATATTTGCCGGTGACCATTAAGAACTTTGTAGGGCAAATAAATCCTTAAAGAAAGTAATATCACGCCTCAAAGTCCGACTTGAGTACTCTAAAGATCCGTATTCATTATTCTACCCTATTCGAAGCCATATTTTCCCAACACAAATGACTCAGTAGCCAAGGACGAGCGCACGGGCCATGAGGAGATATTTGGTGATGTGGAGTCGCAATTCGAGTATTTAATTGAGTTCGCTCGGGCGATTGAAAAGGGCAGAGCCTTCAGCCGATGAACTTGTGGTCCTGGAATGGGCCAAACTCATTTGAGGCACCATCCACAATTATTATTATCATTAAAGGCAATGCTGGGTCCATCAAAATCGATTTGATTATATCGATATATTAACACAACACGCCCTAAATCAACTCTTTAATTAAGTGATTCCTATTTAATATCCAGTAATGATCTATCCTAACGAGACTTAAGTCACTCGACATTTCATTAAAACTAAAACCTTTGCTTTCTTCTTTTGCATATAAGAAACATTGCTCGAGCATGAGCGATGGTTCGTCGGACCAGAGAAAGCAGAGGTAGTCGTGAGTCGAGCATGAGCGAAGTTTTTAGAGAGAGAGAGAGAGGGCAGGTTGGGCATGGGGTTGCAGAGATGGAAAGCTTGGGCCAGATCAACTCTCGGGCACCATGGATTGACCCGACTCCATCCAACCCGTAACCTGTTCTTTAAGGCAATAATACATTATAGGGTTAACACTGCAAAGAAAAACCCACCTATACTCATTTTCCGTAACACAAATACCTCATTTTTTTTTTCACTAAAAATCCCTAAACTCGCCCACTATGACAAATATATCTCGAATTTTTCGTATCGTTTTTTTTTTTTTTTGGTTGAAGAATTTTTTGTATCATTATGAAACTTGAATTTATACTAGTATGATGAGTATATCTTGGATGGAATCGAAATAAATAGTACGTATATCACACATATATAAATTTGAAGTTTTTTTTTTTTGATATTTGTGTCACAGTATAAGATTAGGATTTTCGGTGACATAAATTTTTTTTTTGGGATATTTGTGCTACATAGGTATAGTTTGATGAATGTAGCAGTTATTCTAATCACTACGATAGACAAGTTGAATTTTGGGCCAAATTTTGCAGTGAAGCTTTTATTGTTTTTGGCGCAAGCGTTGTTTGGAAGATAAACAGTAAAATATCAAGAGGCAACTCGATCTCTAGACGAGGCATTCTCGAACTATTATTCTAATGAAATGTAGGAGAGTGGGTTCATTACACCGCTATGAACCCAACCATCAGTTTTCTTTTCCTTCTTATTTTAGCTAATGTTGCATAGGCTCACTTGATTAGATCAAGTCAATTGCGTTACGCAACAAATTACAGATTTTTTTTTCCGTCTAGCAAGTGTTGCATAGGCTCACTCCATTAGATCAAGTCGATTGTGCTACACGACAAGTTACATAATTTGATAAATATTTTCCAAAAAAATAAATAAAAGATCATTTCTATCGAGCAAAAATATTAGTAAGTTGAAAACGTTTGCATCGTCATAACTGTTCATGTCTAAATATTTTCTATCGACGACAGAGATATTTCTCGTTAATCCATCTTTTTCAATGATGCAAAGATTGTTTTTAAGTTAGGAAAATATTACAATTTCTGAACTATCAATAATTTGTATAAACTATTGATAAAAATGATATTGTAGAAACCCTACTCGAAATTATCTCATTCGCGAAATCACCAAAGGCATAGATGCGAGAGTGCTGTTAATATCTAAATTTTAGTAATCCAATCATTCATTTATAGCATAAAAATTAGGGATTAATTTTTAACCCATAAAAAAAAATATATGAGAATAAAGAGCATTTATTTTCTGTTATCGTATTTGCGTTGGGCCGCGATGGATGAGTTTGAATTAATAGTTTTGAGTTTTAATTTGACAAGTTGGACTAAGCTCACAGAAAGAGAGAATTGGCCAAAGTCCGTTATTCTTTGATGGCCGAAAATTGACTTATAAGAAGTGAGGAGTTGGAAGTTTAGTATATTTTGGAAAAAGAATCACATTGTTCTTTCAATATCCGTTCAAGAGCATAGAAGAAAATTTTGGCCAATGAAAAGAAACAAAAAAAAATGATATGGCGTTGAATCTTTCACATATTCACGCAATATATGGAATATGAAGATAGAAAAGTAAAAGGAGAGTGTGCTACGGCAGAATTGGTCGACATGGACAGAAAGAAAGATTTCGTATGAGAAATATTGGAAATATTGAGCATATATTTGAACAATATATTTTCGTGAGGCTATAGGAACAAGCAAAGGAGATCTTCATGCATGATATATTCTAGGAGGAGAGATACTTATTATTTCCTCAAAAAGTCGGGCCCCTTGCTACCTATAAAAGGGCAAGCTATGGACAGACAAAGGAGGCGACACATTGAATACACATTGAATGCACAACCATTACAGAGAAGAGGGAAAGAAAAAATCGTGAGTGGAAGGGGGCTTGACTCACGGCTAGAGGTGTCAAAATGGGTCATTGACCCATATATAGTTAAATGAGTCGTTAATGGGTCAAGTCTTATTTTCAAAAGCATCCATAATAGGTTTTAAAAATAAAGAGGCTGAAATATATAGGTCTTAAATGGGTCTGAGAGCAGACCCATTTAAGACCCATTTATCAACCCATTTGTGGGTATAGTTAGGGGTGAACGATTTTAGGTTCATTATAGGTTCCACCTAGAACTTAAAACCTATCATGTCACAGGTTTTAGGGTCGATTCAAGATTATACTATGGTTCCATATGTTTATTAATTAAACAATTACAATGAATCATCACTTTTAAATACCGTCACTTGTTGCTATAATGCACTGACCACGACTTAAATTTAGACGCAAGAAGAATATGAAATATTAACATAGTAAAAGTCTTTAAAAAAATGGAATATCACAGGATTGCGCAAAAACATAGACTAAGAAAAATACAAAAACTCATTTCAGATTCCACGTTTCACCTATCTAGAAGTTGGAACTTACTCGCCAAAACAAGTTTCCTAATTTTTGGACCTTGGAACCTTCCATGCATACGTTGGAACCTAGATCGGATTGGTTCTTCGGTCATAGACATGCTCACCCTTAAGTATAGTTTGATTTTTTGTTTTTTGGGGTATTTGACCGATATTATATGACCCACTCCTATTGAACGTGCCAACTTTCAACTCCCAATCTAATTCGGGTGTTGATAAGGGCTGTTCCGATCATTATGGCAGACAACTTGACGAATTTTGGGCCATACTTTGCAGCGAAGCTTTTATCGTTTTTGGCGCAAGCATTGCTTGGAAGATAAATAGTAAAATATCAAGAGACAACTCGATCTCCAAATCAGGCATTCTTGAACTATTATTCTAATGAAATGTAGGAAAGTGGGTTCACTACACCACTATGAACCCAACCATCAGTTTTTTTTTTTTTTTTTTCAAAGCAAATGTTGCGTAGGCTCCCTCGGTTAGATCAAGCCAACTGCGTTACGTGACAAGTTACATAATTTGAGAAATATTTTCCAAAAAATAAAAAGATCATTTCTATCATGTGGAAATATTAGTCGGTGGAAAAAGTTTGCATTGTCCTAACAATCCATGTTTGAACATTTTCTATTGATGACTAAGATATTTTTCGTTAACCCATCTTCTTTAATGATGAAAAGATTGTTTTTAAGTTGGGAAAATATTACAATTTTTGCACTATCAATGATTTGTATAAACTATTGATAAAAATGATATTCCACCCACTGCGGTGGCGCAGTTGGCTTGAGCTTTGTGCCTCCCACGAAAGGTGCCAAGGTCGAATCCCAGCGGCGTTACTTGGTGACTTAACCGCTAACGTGAGTGTGGTGGCCAGCTTGCGTTAGCCCCAGGTTCTTCCCGACGGCTGTCGGCTTTCGAGGTTTCCTGGGTTACCTAAAAAAATAAAAAATGATATCGTATAAACCCTACTCGAAATTTTTCTCCTTCACAAAATCCACTAAAAGCATAGATGTGAGAGTGCCAATGAATCGAGAAAGGAAAATTGGCAAAAATGATTCATAAACTTTGGCCTTATACTTAATAAGGTTAATACTCTGAAAAACCTCAAACTGGTACATATGTGATAAATTTATCACAACTGACCATAAAAAACACTAAACTGGTACATTTATGACAAATTTACTCCAAACTAATTTATTCGACTACAAAAAACCCCAAACTGGTAAATTTGTGAAAAATATACCATCCGCTAAATTGTATTAATACCACAAAAAAATCACAAAAATTGTAAACTGTGACAAACAGAGCGTAAAATCCCAAATTGGTATACCGGTCAGTTGTCACGTGTCATTTAACTTAATAATTTGATAGTAAAATTTAACGAAAACTAACAGAGGGTAAATTTGTTACAAGTGTACCAGTTTGGGGTAAATTTGTCAAAAGTATACTAGTTTGGGGTTTTTGGTGGTCAAAAAAATAATTTTGAGTAAATTTGTCACAGGTGTATCAGTTTGAGGTTTTTTAGGATATTAACCCTATTCAATATCATCTCTAGACTTTAAATTTGTTCGAGATTGAATACTTACCAAAGGTTTATGACCATAGTAAACAAATTGTCACCGGGCTACACTTAGTCCCCGAGAAGCATACCTCATTAGGACAAGATTCTCAAGCCTTATTTTATTTCACAAATCAGGTTCATGAATTAGTTCGTATAACCTATTTCAGTCTCATGTGATAAATGATTGTATCGAGATGAGATCCAGCTTATGCGTGCACGCATTAATGAGAATTCTTAAAAACTCAACGTGCAACGTCCCTTCCAAACAATCCTTGTGTATATAAAGAGAGAGCTCACTCTCCATGTTCACTCAAACAGTCATAGCCATGGCTCGGCCGAGCCTCACCGAGGCTAGCCGCGCCTGGCCGGGGCTGGGCTAGCCTTGCCGGTGGCCGGGGGAGCCCTAGGTGAGGTTCGCCTAGCCACCGGCGAGGCCGAGGGCAGGGCTTGCCTCTGGCGAGCTCGCTGGACCTCGCCCTGACCTGGCGAGCTTGCCGAACCGGTTGTCGGTGACCGGCGGCGGTGGGTGGCAGATGGTGAACGTCGGTGGACGGCAATGACGATGGTGGTAACTGATGAAGAAGAACAAGAAAAAGAGAAAATAGGTGTTTGATCTAGAATTGTTCCCGGAAACAAGAATCAACTTTTTTTTTATTCTCGATTCTACTTCAAATCTGTTCCCAAGAACAAAAATTTTATCAAACGCATTTCTGTTTCCAAACTACTCTCGGGAACAAAAGAACAGAAACAAACACTATTTGACAAGTTGCCAAATAGCCCCTAACTAATCAAAGTTCATTTGGGGAGCTCAAAACAACCGCGTGATCTACGCAATCAAGATGTTGTTACGGGCATCTTTGACAACTCCTCGGGAACCGGCGCGATAGAGACATGCCCACGTCTCGATGAGCGAACGAAGCATGCCCCTTCAGTCGCCTTTGGAAGCGAACGAGCCCCCTATGTACATTTTCACGAACAAATGTTTTATAAGTTTTAAAATTTATCATGAAAGTATAATTAAGTTCTAAAGTTTTTTAAATAGTACAATCAAATAAAAAAAATTGTTAAATTGATACAATCAACTCTTAAAACTTGTCAAGTTGATGCAATAGATCCTAAATTTTAGTATTTTTTGTTTGACGAGTTGGATAGAGTTAATAAAATGATTTGATTGCATAAATGAATAAGTTTTAGGACTTGATTGCATTATTGAAAAATTTTAGAATTCAATTACACTTTAGTAACAACCTTTATAAATTCCAATATACTTATCCCAGTTTTTACATATGTATACAAGTCTCAACAATAGTCTCTCCATCCACAAAATGACATATGGTTTCATTCATAGGGTGATGGTCTCGATCCCCTAAATTCATCCAAGTAAATTATGTTGTGATGCAAATGTACGAAATTTGGAATAAAACACTTAATTAACCTCTTCAAAGTTCAAATGAATATCTAACACACTAAACTAGTATCATGAGGAAAATATATATAAGAATGTTGATTTAACATACAATAGGAAATACCACTATAACTTAGTGAGATCATTGTCAATTGTATTAAAAATTAGGAAAAAAGTGACAAAAAAACCTTAAACTTTGCATAGAGTGACACATTTACTATAAATTATTTTTTGTAACACAAAAAATCTATACTTTGCTCACTGTGACATATTTGTCGCAAATTTTTTCCCGTGACACCAAAAACCCAAAATTTTTACCCGTGTGGCACATTTATCCCAAACATTTTTTTGTGACACTGTCCCGACCTTCCCGAAGGTGAATTGTACAAAAGAAAGCTAATGGATTACTAAGCTGGAAGACTTAGCACGGACTCTTCCATATCCTACCGATTGCAACTTGGCACTCAAAAATTTATCCACTTAAACATGCAATTTTACTCAATTTGGAGCCACCACTAATCAAATAGGGTCTATTAGAAACCTAAGTAAAGTATGGGGTGAACTAGAGATTCAATAGGTTCGGGAATATGGTTACAAGAAATTAATTTAATGCCCTTTCGCTACATTTTCATTTTAATTTCAAAAATATTTTCCAAGCAGTTATGAGGGTGCGCAATCAATAAAATAACATTCAATAAACCCAAGTGATAAATTGTAAAAAAATCATGACTAACCTTAAGCAGAACAAACTACGACTTTATTAAGGTTTATTTTCATAAAAAAACACAAAATGTTAATTAAAAAAGCATGCCCTAAACATGATTTCTAAATGATATGACACCTAACTTTTATTATTTTTTAAAATGTTAATTATTTGTAGTCTTAATCTAAATTTAATATGCAAGATTTTTACTCTAATAACATGTGAGATACAGTTCATATGACATAATTTACACCATTATAACCCGTGCAATCTAATTTACATGATCCTAAATATGCATGTGCTACATGATATGGAATGGATGACGTGATAATTCTATATGCATGCATGTTCTTCTTATGATTTTAATTTTTTAAAATTTTTTTGTCACTTTTTTTTTAGAATAAGAAGTTACTCCGTATTTATTATGTTATTATCTGAATTAAGGAATAACTAAGGCCCTGTTTGGTAACCTTTCGGGGAATTAACTATTTCTGTTATTTTATTTCCCGTAATAAAACAAGAACATAAATCCATTTGGTAGAATTTTTGTTTCTGGAAATAGATTTGGAACATGATCGAGAAGTAGAAAAAAGGAATTTCTTATTCTTGAGAATAATTCCTAGAATCAGTTTCTATTTTTTTCTTTTCTTTTCTCTTCTTCTCTTCCCCTTTCTTCTTCGTTCTTTTGGCTGGTCGTTGGAGTGTTTCCAGCCCGAGCCTCGCCGGGCCACCTCTAGGTTGGCGTCACTGGCGGGGCTCGACAAGGCCGAGTCTCGCTGGTGGCTGGGTGAGCTCGACCTCGCTAGATCTGGGCGAAGTTGAGCCTCGCACAGCCACGACGAGGCTTGGCCTCGCCAGGACAAGGTGAGGTTGACCTCGCGCTGCCTAGGTGAGGCTGAGGCTCGCCTTGGTTAGGCGAGCCTTCGGCGAGTTCGCTAGACCTAGCCTTGGCCTGGCGAGGCTCCGATGAGCTCACCAGACCTCATCTAGCCGGTTGTCGGCTACTACGGTGGCCGGCGACCCGCTACAAAGAAGAAGGAGGAAGAAGAAAAAAGAAAAAGAAAAAGAAAAAAGAAAAAATTAAGAAAAATATAATAAAAGTATTAAAAAATTAAAAGAAACAAAATAATTAAAGAATCCTACCAAATACATTTTTATCCCGGAAGTGGAATTTTGGACAGTTACTAAATGCGTTGTTTTGCTCAAAAATTATTCTCGAGAATAGAATCAGAAAAAATCATTTTTGATAAAAAAAAAATTGTTACCGGGAACAGAATCGTTACCAAACGCGCCATAAATCTATCTTAACCATGAAATTTCCTACATTCCTATATTATCCTAAGAAGGCAATTCTAACATATAATGAAATTTGACCTATTATGTAATGCAATTTTTATAAAAAAATTTTACTAAAAATTAACACAATAAATATAATTAGAGTGTGTTTGATAACGATTCTGTTTCGGAGAACAATTTTTTATTAGAAATGGTTTTTTCTGATTCTGTTTTCGAGAACAATTTCTGAGCAAAAAAATGCGTTTGGTAACTTCCCAAAATTTTTATTCCTGGGATAGAAATACGTTTGGTAGGACTCTTAGATTTTTTTTTTTTTTTTTAAATTTTTAATTCTTTTATTTATTTTCTTATTTTCTTTTTATTTTTCCTATTTCTTTTTCTTTTTGGCTAGTCGCCGGCCACCGCCGTGGTGGGCGACCGACCGGGCAAGGTTCGGCGAGCTCGTCGGAGCCTCACCATGGTCTAGGCTCGCCGTGGCCGTGCAAGGCTTGGCCTCGTCCTGGCTTGGCGAGGCCCAGCCTCGCGTCGGTTAGGGAGGCCGAGCTCTCCCAGCCACCGCTAGGTGACACCGTCTTGGAGGTGGCCTAACGAGGCCGAGTTTTGCCAGTGGCTGGGCAAGCTCGGCCTTGCCAGATCTGGGCGAGCTCGACCTCGCCGTGGCTCGGCGTCTCCAAGGGTTGGCGATGCTCCAGCGAGGTCGCCGGCCAAAAGGAAGAAGAAGAAGAAGAAAAGAAAGAGAAGAATAAAAGAGAAGAAGAGGAGAGAAAAAAATAGATTCTAAAAATTGTTCCCAAGAACAATAAACTACTTTTTTCAACTTATTGTTTCTGTTCCAAATCTATTTCCGGGGACAAAATTTTACTTAATAGGTTTCTATTCTTTTTTCGTTCCCCGAAAAAAAAAAAAAAAACAGAAATAGTTGTTCCGAGAGACAGAAACAAATTTTACCAAATAGGGCCTTAGCCACATAAAAGATAATTCACCCAACTCAAGACGGAAAATCACGATAATAAGAAATCTAATCTGACATCTCTCGGCTCAGTATTTCTAATCATCGTGATCCTCAACACGACAATCTTCTTAATCGATAATGTTTAACAAAATCACCAATCATGATTAGAAATAAATAATTGTAAACTAAGTATCATAATAACCAAATTAAATTCGGTTAAAGAGATTACCTAGCTTGGAAAAATTATCTTCGAGAATGGGACCAGCAAGGAACGATGCCAAGCTCACACTGCTGTATTCACAATTGACGTCCGAATTCTGTTGAGAATACAAGACAACAAGGTAGACCTTCTCAAACACCAAGTAACCTGCACAAGAAAAATGGTTCCAATAGTACACACTTGGAAGACATATGTGTGTAACTGGCAATGGTGTTATCGCCAATGAAGAGCTGCAATGTGGCTGGATGTGCAGGAGACGTCGAAAGACTACAATAGAAATGTTGCGACGAGTATAGTACATTGGAAAAACGTCGGGACTGAGCTAGAACTCGCCGGTTTAACTGGTGCGAAGCCATCGTGGACTGGTATGGCTAGCCGGCTTGGCAAGCGTCGTAAAACACAACGCGGAGGCAAACTGAGAACCTAGAACTCATTGGGCATGATCAAGATTTCGCTCGGATGGCTCGAGGATGTTGCACAGCATTGGTCAGGGCTCTTGAGGAAACGTGCTGATGATGTTCATGTCGGTGTGAGCTTTGAGAACGCATGGCGCGGCAATCGGAAGCGCAAGAATAAATTCGGTCACGATGATTGGAGGCACGACTGGTGTGTCAAACGGGAATGTAAGAATGCCAGGAAACTTGTTGGCGCGGCCAAAAGGGGTCTTCACCTGAATCGGGCCATGCTGAACAGAGAACAGTAGCTCGCCGGAGTTATGAGTTGTGTCAGGAAATTGGTGGCCGCAAAAGGGAGGCTGCAACACGCTAGGCGTCTCTCTGGTTTTGGCTGCAAATTTCTCTCTCTCTCTCTCTCTCTCCTTCTCTCATTCTCTCCGTGTCACTCATGAACACTCTGCATATTTCTCTCTCTCTCTTGCCTTCTCTCATTCCCCTTAAACGAAGTCTCACAAGCACTTTCACAAATTTCTCCTCACTTTTTCCCCCTTCCACAAAGCTCTCCTCTCACGACCCTTTCACTTTATTTATAGAGAAAAGAGTTTGTTTTGCAAGTGAATATTTTTCAAGATAATTGCATATATTTACTCAACCACCGACAATCATCTTCCGAAAAGAGGGGATACGCTCAACAAGAAAAATGCTCCATTATTCAAAAATTTAAAATCTTTCAAAATGCTCCATTTTTTTAATTCCCTCTTTTCTATTTTCTATTTTTTCAGAAAGTTTTTTTAAGAACAAATTTAAATCAGATAAGTTTAGTCCTAAATATTATTGTTACATAAATCTAATGTTATGAAATGCTTAACGTAATTTTGACATTTTTATATGACGAACAAGTGAGTAAAATAGTTAAAATTTACGTGTCAATAGACACTAAAAACCCCAATTTTTTTTTTTGTAATACCAAATTTTTTAGATAAATGTCATACAAATACAAATTTGGGGTTTTTTGGTATCACCGAAAATTTTTTGGGGTTTTATGCATGACAAAAAAACAAGTTTGGGGATCAATATGTCGCATTGTACTAATTTGGGTTAAACATGTTGCATGGGTACAAATTTGGGGTTTTTTGTGTCACAAAAAAATTGAGGTAAATGTATCATTGTGGGCAAAATTTGGGGTTTTTGGTGGCTTTTACTTGATGAATATGTGGTTCAATGTTTAAGCATTTAAAAAACTACATACATTGAATCTACTACTAGAAAAAGAAAAGTACTGAAATTTCAGTCGTGACTTTAGTTTCAAACTTTAATATCTCAGGTTCAAGATTAAGTTGATCGTTGAACTTTGTCTTTGGTGCACTATTAATCAGGATGTATAAACTTTTCATTTTACATCGTAATGGTGTGAAGTGCAAATTACAAGATTCTTAACAGCTCATGATGATTAAGAAATGAATGCACTTAAGAAGTTTTATATACGTGATTCTACAACTATCTATCGTTTCATCATTAAATCGCAATGAATTCACATCCAATACTCAAGTTATCATAAAATGCCGATCAGGCAAATAATGAACCCTTACAATTGAAAACCCTTAGTATGCAAAAGCAAGCACCGTTTTCTTGGGCCTCATCGTCCCTGATCAACCAGGCATTTGTTATGCCCAAATCACAAGCCCGTTTCGTAATTCTTGGTCCATTTTCCCACAGCAGCTTCTTCACTACAAAGGTCAAAATCGGTCTTTCACTATCCTCCCTCTCCCACTCTCTGTCCACAACAAAACGAGTGCGCCCATTGGTGCGAAAGGAGCACTGTCGGTGGCGACGATGGCAGTGGCGGTGGCTGTGAAAGGCAACGTAGGCGGCTTCGGTGGAGGATGAGGAAGCCCGAAGCCACCGGACTGTCCACATGTTACTATTAAAATAGAATTGGCAACCAGATAAATAAATGGTGGAGCACATTTAAAAAGGAATTTTGATAGAAAATTCCCCCTTAGAGTACAAAGCTCTATGCGATAGGCTCTAGTGGTTATTCTCTCAATATACAATAGATATTTTTCTATACTCTGCCATTGAATATTTAAAAGAACACGAATAATGTTATGTGTATAATCCAGTAAAGAAAATAAAGAAAGTTATGTAACGAGGACATGCATATACACTTTCTAAATACGTTTGGAGTAACAATTTATAAGTAAAAGAAAGCCGTCATATAACCTTCATAAAATAATGAAGAATTTATAAAGAAATAATTCCAAACGTTATAAAACTATTAGAGAGCTGTTATGTATTAATGGCAGACATAAATCGTTACAAAAATTGACGACGGTAGCAAATCATTATAATAATTTATTGAAATATCCAAGAGGGGACCGTCGAGACGGGACCATCGGGTGGGTCATGGAAAACGCAGAGGGAGAGACGTCGAGGCCGGAAGCGTTGGCGTAGAATTCATGAGAGCTACTATAGTCTGTAGTGGTGCAACGTCGGCGGCAATGCATCATGCATTGGGGCCAAATATTCGAACACAAGAAGAAGATCCTATGTAATGTTCGATCGTGCTCCATGTAATTACTCGGCTCCATCGAAATTGGTCCGTTCATCTTGGGGAGTTGTCATAGAACGGGTCCCACTTTCTCCAGCCGGTACGTGCTCCTTTATTTCGGCTTGGTAATTAGGTAGGAGAGTCAAAAGCTGTCCGCATCATCTGCGGTGTGAGTGACTTTATTATACCAAGTAAATTAATTTTTCCAAGGTTCATGAGATTCACTTCAAGTTGAAGCCTATTTGATAGTCATTCTATTTATGATAATAATTTTTACTAAAAAAATAGTTAGTTATTCTATTTATTAGACAAGTTTCTAAGTATTCGAAAGCGTTTGATAATTACATAAAGTATTTATTATTGGAATAGAAATACGTTTGATACAATCCTTAAATTTTTTATAACTTCGAATTTTTAAATTTTTTTAATAATGTTGTTACATTTTTTCTCATGTTTCTTTTCTTTTTCCCTCCTCCTCCTCCTCCTCCTCCTCTTCTTCCTCTAGATGATTGTCGGCCAAACGAGAGCCCTCTACCTCACTGGCCTCTAGGTGATCGTAGGCCAAATGAGAGCCCCCTACCTCGTTGGCCTTGGGGGAGCTTAGCTACCGCGTCGCGGCCTCGCCATCACTAGCTAGAGGAAGAATAAGAAAAAGAAAATAAAAGAAAAAGAGAAATTTGCTTAGCTCTTGAGTTGTTCCTAGGAATAAAGAAGTAATTTTTTTTCTTTTTAGAAAAAGCTAGCATAAACCCAAAAATTTGTCCTTTATAACACATTTATCCTAAACTTTTTTTGTGACATTAAAAAATCCAAACTTTGTATATGTGACGCATTTACCTCAAACTTTAATTTGTGATACGAAAAACCCCAAATTTATATTCATATGTCATATTTATCCCAAATTAAATTAATTTTAAAGTTTTAAAATTAATTTTTTTAAAAAAGAAGGAAATCTTAGGCGGGAGAGGCTCCCTTGCCTATGGCCGTTGCCCCATCATTGATGGTGGGGCAAGTGGGGCGGTGACGATGGCCAACAGAGTTGCCGCCTCCTAGGCAAGGGCCCACTAGCCCTCGCTAGAAGTAGAAGAGGGCGGCAATCTTCTGCCAGATCTAGACGAGGGTTGTTGGCTGACATGCAAGCGCCGGCGGCCCTCACCCAACGCACCTAGACCGTATGCTTTCTGACCCTTCTTGATGATAGTAGCTTCGATAGTGATCGCAGAGTCGTGGGGGCCGCGGATGGTCCTTCGTCCTCAGATGATACGGTGGAGGATTTATGGTGCGTTTGGTAACACTTCTATTTAAAAATTGTTATAGAGAATAGAAATAGAAAAAAGTGTTTCTGTTCCGAGGAACAATTTTTGAACAAAAAAACGCGTTTGATAAACTTGTTCCGGGAATAAAAAATGAACAGAAACACGTTTGGTAAATTTGTATTCTTTTTTTATTTCTTTTAATTTTTTAATATATTTATTTTCTTTTTTCTTTATTTTCTTTCTTTTCTTTTTCTTTTTTTCTTCTTTTGGCTTTTGGCCGGTCGCCCCTCGGCCATGGCTGGCGACCGGTCGACGAGGGCCGGCGGCCTCGCCTTGGCTGGGCGAGCTCGGGCGAGCCCGAGCTCGCCCGGGGTCGGCGACGCCCGGCAAGGTCGCCGGCCCTCTTTGGCCGGGTCGGCCATGGCCGAGGCCGGTGACCGGCCCAAGAAAAAAGAGAAAGAAAAAAAAAAGAGAAGAAAAAGTGAAGAGAAAGAAAATGTGTTTTTAATTTTTGTTCCAGAAATAAGAAACAAGTTTTTGTTGTTTCTTGTTTCTGTTCTAAAAATGTTTCCGGGAACAAAAAAATAGATTTGTAACAAAAACGTAAACAAACGCGTTTCTGTTCTTTTTTTTTGTTCCCGAACAAAAAAACACAAAATTTGTTTATAAACAAAAAAAAAAGTATTAACAAACATGCCCTTACTGTCCATGGATTAGTTCAATTCGTCCTCTGCGACTTCGACGTTTCAGATGGGAGAGGCTTCTGTTACTCACCTTTCCAAACAATCGAACACAAGATCCTATGTAAGGTTCAATCGTAGCCCCACCTAAATACTAGGTACATGGGCCCACATAATTACTCGGCTCCATCGAAATCGGGCCGTTCATCTTGGGCAGTTGTCATAGAACGGGCCCCACTTTCTCCAAGCGGTACGTGGTTCTTTATTTCGGCCTGGAATATTAGGCAGGAGAGTCAAGAGCTCTCCGGATTATTTATAATGCAGAGCGAGTTTATTAGATCAAGTGAATTTAACTTTTCCGAAGTTCATGGGATTTTCGTCGAGTTCCACTAAGATCACAAATTCTTATACAAACTCTAAGAATGACAAACTCCAAATTCACTCTACTTGACCTAGATATACATTTTTTTTTTTAATGTTGTAAATC
The DNA here is from genome assembly GCA_014182395.1 of Eucalyptus sp. ANBG9806169. Classification (NCBI taxonomy): domain Eukaryota; kingdom Viridiplantae; phylum Streptophyta; class Magnoliopsida; order Myrtales; family Myrtaceae; genus Eucalyptus; species Eucalyptus sp. ANBG9806169. Next base: position 15,081,823 of record CM024575.1, on the reverse strand, counting down.
AGTTTATAATTGGATTATAGGGTGGACTGATATAAATTAAAATTCGATATTGAAAAAAAGCTCACATTTGCTATATATTGAAAGGCTCATGCTATCTTCACTTCTGAAATGGATATAATACTCAATTTATTGATTCGACAAAAAAAAATTCCTCAACAAATATATAACACTTAATTTTATACTAACGACATTCCCTCCACAATTGGAAAGTAAAGTACCTAAATTTTTCAGCTGATCATAATTTGTGATCTCGATGGCTCATCTTATGTGATATTTGTTTTGGTACATCAAAAAGTTTAACAGTATAAGAAGTAACATTTTTCCCATGAATCATCTAAGTCAATGCACATGAAGAGAAGATATGAAGTCCCAAAAATAATGATTAGCTAACTTGGCTGCGGACCCTTCTACTTTTGACTTTACTAATGAACCCTTACTAGTTAGTCAAAATGGGTCTTTCAGTATCCTCCCTCTCCCTCTCTTTGTCCCCAGCAAAACGAGCGTGCCCATTGGTGCGGAATGAGCGCCACCGGTGGTGAAGACGGCGGTGATGGTGACGGTGGCTGTGAAAGGCGACGTAGATGACTTTGGTGGAGGATGAGAAAGCCGCTGGGCTGTCCACACGTAACCTTTAAAATGAAATTAGAAACCAGATAGATAGACGGTGGAGCGAATTTGAAAAGGAATCTTGATAGAAAATTCCTCTTCAAAGTACGAAATTCTATATGATAAACTCTAGCGGTTATCTTTTTAGTAAAGAATAGATATTCTTCTATATTCCACATTCCATATTAGAAGGAACACGAACAATATTATGTGTATAACCCAATAAAAAAAAGAAAGAAAGTTACCATGGATTGACCCGACCCGTAACTTGTTCTTAAGGCAATATTACGTTACAAGGTTAATACCACAAAAGAAAAAACCCCAACTATACTCACTGTCTGTAACACAAATACCTCATTTTTTTTTTTTACTAAAAACCCTAAACTTGCCCATTGCGAAACATATATCCTGAATTTTTTGTGTTGTTAAAAATTTCAAATTTATACCAGTATGATAAATATATCCCGAATAGAACCGAAATAAATGGTACATATATGACGCATGTATAAATTTGAGTTTTACCACAACTGTACTCATTGTCTATAACACAAATAATTCGAACTTTTTTTTGTTTTATTAAAAATCATAAACTTGCCTATTGTGAAACATATAATCTCGAACTTTTGTTGCCATTAAAAACTTTGAATTTATATCGTATGATAAGTATACCGTGGATGGAACTGAAATAGATGGTGCATATGTGACACATGTATAAGTTTGATTTTTCTTTTTCGTGATATTTGTATCACAGTATGAGTTTAGAGTTTTTAGTGATAATTTTTTTTTTTTTGGGATATTTGTGTTATAGTGGGTATAGTTTGATAAATGTAACAACTGTTCCGATAATTATGGCAGACAAGTTGATGAAATGTAGGAGTATAGGTTCATTGCACCGCTATGAACCCAACCATCAGCTCTTTTTTACTAGCAAATGTTGCGTAAACTCACTCGATTAGATCAAGTCGATTGCGTTACGTGACATGTTACATAATTTGAGAAATATTTTCTTAAAAATAAAATAAAAATCATTTCTATTGTGAAGAAATATTAGTTAGTGGAAAATGTTTGCCTCGTCATAACATTTGGTGTTTGAACATTTCTATTGATGACAAAGGTATTTTTCATTAACCCATCTTCTTCAACGATGCAAAGACCGTTTTTAAGTTAGGAAGATATTACAATTTCTACACTATCGATGATTTGTATAAACTACTGATAAAAATGATATTGTAGAAAGTTGAAACTCTACTCGAAATTTATCTCCTTCACAAAATTCACCAAAAGCATAGACGCTAGAGTGCAAATGAATCAAAAAAGGGAAATTGGCAAAAATGATTCACAAATTTTAGCCCAACATACAATATCTTCCATAAATTTTAAATTTCTTTATATTTACCAAAAACTCATGACCACATTAAACAAATTGTCACTAGCCTACACTTAATCCTTCAGCAACACACATCAATAGTACAAGATACTCAAGCCTTTTCTTATTTCGCAAATCAAGTGCATGAATTAGTTTGTGTAACCTGTCTTAGTCCCGTGTAATAAGTTATTGTATCCATATGAGATCTTAGCTTGAGAAGCACACATCAATAGTATAAGATAGTCAAGCCTTTTTTTATTTCACAAATCAAGTTCATGAATAACCTATCTTAGTCCCGTGTAATAAGTTACTGTATCCAAATGAGATCTTAGCTTGAGAAGCATACATCAATAGTATAAGATAGTCGAGCCTTTTTTTATTTCACAAATCAGATTCACGAATAACTTGTCTTAATCCCGTGTAATTAGTTACTGTATTGAGATGAGATCTTAGCTTGAGAAGCCTACATCAATAGTATAAGATACTCAAGCCTTTTTTTATTTCACAAATCAGGTTCATGAATAACTTGTCTTAGTCCCGTGTAATTAGTTACTGTATTGAGATGAGATCTTAGCTTGAGAAGCATTCATCAATAGTGTTGCGATAGGGCGAGCGATCGAACAATAATATTGACAGAAAAAAGAAAATATATCGAACACCAAATTTACGTGGTTCAGTCGTAAAGACCTACGTCCACGGGGAGAGCAGCAGCGAATTTCACTATAGATCAAGCGATACAAGGAGATTACACACTCAAGTCACTCAAACACTCTCTCGATGTTTCCCAAACCCCAATTGATCCCAAACCCAAAGTGTTTATAAATAAACAACTCACTTGGTATAAACTCAAGACACAAAGTTACCGCGCGTTCAAGCTTAACACAATACGCTCTACGTACGGCCGCGTATCTCTTCAAAGCTTCGCGCGGAGGACTTGCGGCTACGTTGATCGTCGAACGTACAACTTCATACGTAGGGTTTTCTTTTCTATTTAAACCGACTTCACGCGCACACCAAAAAAGAAATACGTGTGTGCCCAAGAAAAGTCAAATTCTTGACTTGGGCCCACCGATTTTGTCTACATGCAGGGACTTCTTCATTAAGCGTGGAGTGTGCGTGCCCAAGGTCAAACTTTTGACCTTGGGCCCACCACTTGCAATTCTTCATGCAGAAGGACTTCACGCGCAAACTCCTTCGGCGTGGATTGGATGACGAAACTTGCTCCTTTTAATTTTATTTCCTCTTTTTGTAATTCCTTCGCGAGTTCACCAAATTTCGCACTTTAGCAAACGCTCAAACTCGAGTCATATTTAACAATCTCCACCTTGGCTCGACGTTTGAGCCAAGTCGCACCGCGCTTCGCAAAAAATTCAAACTCTGCTACTACTTTCCCATAGCCCCGATGGGCTCAACCGCCATAGATATTATCCAAGTCCAAGCCTCGCTTGAACTTCGCCATAACCGAGGATCTCATCAGAATACCAACTCTACATGCACCTTTAACTGCTCCGCAAAGTTTTTCTGACATAACCTCCTCAACCGCAGATAAAGCAAAACCATTGTTGCATCCATATCTATTAGGAGATCGAATACGTACATTGTCAATATCGCGATTCTGAAACCATTGGCTCTATAGGCTCCACCTCGCTATGAGCACCATCTGTGTCGATTACTTTGCTAGTACCTGTATATGCTACCTCAGGAGTTTCTGGTTGCAACTCCACCTCAAGCTGAACACCGTTCATATCCGTTTGAATATTGCTATAATCACTCCTAGCCAAAAATATTGGAGACTCATCAAGGGTAACTTCTCTGCTGTCAACAGGTGAATTTATATCCGGGCACCACAACTGATTGCCCCACTCACCTTGTGCATAGCCATGGAATATGCACCTTGCCCTCCAATCAAGCTTACCATCACTCACTTGAAAATAACACGGGCAACCAAACATTCTAAGAATAGAATAATCAGCAACGTTACCTGACCACACTTCTTCAGGAGTCTGCCATTCAATAGTAGTTGATGGGGATCTATTCACCAGGTAGCTTACCGTACTTAGCACATCGCTAGAATTCTTCTAGCAATACCAAAGACTAGAGATAATTTTACGGGCCATCTCTAGTAATGTTCTGCTTGTCAATTTTGCAAATTGTTGTGATTTATTGGCACTAGTGCGGTGTTTCACTATGCCTTCTTTCATGCAGAATTTATTTGCCAGCTCCGAGCAGAACTCCATGCTATTGTCAGTCTGCACATGTTTGATCGACTTACCAGTCTCCATCTCGATCAAATCTCTTGACTGCGTGATCCTGACACCAGCATCAAACTTGTGCCTTGGCACAAACACCCAGATCTTCCTCGAGCAGTCAAAAGACTCTCGAACAGATGCATCCGACGTCTCCGCAGCGAAATTTTTCACTGTCTCACCTTGAAGTTTATACAAGCCTCCATGCTTGATTCCTTTCATTATTACCAAGGCACCTCGAACAACCTTTAGAACTCCACATTTTGAAGAATACCTGCAACCAGCTGAATCTAGGGCACCCAAGGAAATTAAGTTCTTTTTTAACTCGGAACATGCCTTACTCCAGTCAATGTCCTCACAATACCATCATGCATTCTGATTTTAACATCACCAACACCCACAACATCGCACTCAGCGTTGTTCCCTAACTGGACTTTATCACTACCCGTGCACTGATAAGTGATAAACCAATTTCTATTTGATGTGACATGAAAAGAACAACCAGAATCCAAAATCCATCCATCAAGCGATGAATCATTAGTGACAGACAAGACATAATCGGCACTATCTCGCTACAGCTACAACATTATCTCGCAGAATCAACCATAACTTCTTTACCCTTCTCATTCTTCAGCTTAATGCAATCCCTTCTAAGATGCCCCCTCTTGCCACAACTCCAACAGACAACATTAGCAGGTTCTAGACTGACTACGCCTGTTCATATTAGTACTACTATTACCCACACGTGTTATAGATCTTCCTCTATTTTCACCTACTAAAGCGGTAGATACGGTTCGCGATTCTCTTCTACGAATGTCCTCGCTCGAATTAAATCTCGAACCCCATCAAACGTCAAACTTGTTGACCCGGAGGAATTACTAACAGCAGTCACGGTAGTATTCCAACTATTAGGCAATGAGGATAACGAGAATCAAAGCACATACCTCATCTTCAAAATCAATCTCAACCGAACTCAATTGACTAACAATCACATTGAATTCATTGATATGATTTGCAACTGACGCACCTTCGCTCATCTTCAAATTAAACAAACGTCGCATCAAACAGACCTTGTTGATCGCAGAGGGCTTCTTGTACATATCCGACAGGGCTTGCATCAAGTCAACAGTGGTCTTCTCCTTCAGGATGTTAAACGCAACGTTACGAGCCAACGTCGCCGAATAACACCCATAGCTCGTCTATCCAAAGAAATCCCAATCAGCTTGCTTCATCGTCTCTCGGTCTCTCCCCGGATAAGGGCAAGTGTAATTTCATCCGGTAAAGATAATCTTCAATCCGCATCTTCCGTAAACTAAAATCCTTCCCATCAAATCTGCCGATTCTCACTTTTACTTCTTCCGTCGCCATCGATTCGCTTCAACTCAGCCAAGCCTGGCTCTGATACCAATTGTTGCGATAGGGCGAGCGATCGAACAATAATATTGACAGAAAAAAGAAAATATATCGAACACCAAATTTACGTGGTTCGCCGTAAAGACCTACGTCCACGGGGAGAGCGGCGCGAATTTCACTATAGATCAAGCGATACAAGGAGATTACACACTCAAGTCACTCAAACACTCTCTCGATGTTTCCCAAACCCCAATTGATCCCAAACCCAAAGTGTTTATAAATAAACAACTCACTTGGTATAAACTCAAGACACAAAGTTACCGCGCGTTCAAGCTTAACACAATACGCTCTACGTACGGCTTCGCGTATCTCTTCAAAGCTTCGCGCGGAGGACTTGCGGCTACGTTGATCGTCGAACGTACAACTTCATACGTAGGGTTTTCTTTTCTATTTAAACCGACTTCACGCGCACACCAAAAAAGGAAATACGTGTGTGCCCAAGAAAAGTCAAATTCTTGACTTGGGCCCACCGATTTTGTCTACATGCAGGGACTTCTTCATTAAGCGTGGAGTGTGCGTGCCCAAGGTCAAACTTTTGACCTTGGGCCCACCACTTGCAATTCTTCATGCAGAAGGACTTCACGCGCAAACTCCTTCGGCGTGAATTGGATGACGAAACTTGCTCCTTTTAATTTTATTTCCTCTTTTTGTAATTCCTTCGCGAGTTCACCAAATTTCGCACTTTAGCAAACGCTCAAACTCGAGTCATATTTAACAAATAGTATAAGATACCCAAGCCTTTTTTTATTTAACAATGAACTAGTTAGCGTAACCCGTCTTAATCCCTTGTAATAAGTCAACGTATCGAGATGAGATCTAGCTTACGCCCGCATGCATCAATGAGAATTCTGAAAAACTCGACGTGGTTCGGCGGTTGGGAACGGTAGCCTTTGTACTGACCCTCCCAAACAATCCGTGTAAATAAAGAGAGAGCTTATTCTCCATGTTCCCTCAAAAAGTCACAGCACACCAGACCCATCAAATAAAAGGTGAAGTTCATAGCTACCGCCATGGACAACGAAGACAAGAAGCTTCACGTAGCGATGTTCCCATGGCTCGCTTACGGCCACCTCATGCCCTTCCTCGAGGTCGCCACTTTCTTAGCTCAAAAGGGTCATCGCGTCTCCTTCATCTCCACCCCGAAAAACCTCCAAAAGTTCCCTGCGGACTCCCTCCCTCCATGACCCTCGTCGAGCTTCCTTGCCCCGCGTCCATGGTCTCCCTGACTCAGCCGAGTCGACCTCCGAGTTGCCACATAACATGATCCCTTACCTTAAGAAGGCATACGACATGCTCGAGCCAGCAGTCGCCGAGTTTCTTGCGAACTCGGACGTTGACTGGGTGATCCAAGACTTCGTGTCTTTCTGGTTACCCCAAAACGCGAGACGAGTCGGTGTTAAATCGGCGTTCTTCTGCATATTCAACGCTTCCGCCCTTGTCTTTGCCGGCCCACCATCTCTTCTCATTGACAGTCAGGCCCGGGCCAAGACGGCGGAGGACTTGACGGTCATTCCCGAGTGGGTTACTTACCCCACCAAAGTCGCGTACAGGCTTCGTGAGGTGATTAACGAAGATGATAACGTGGACAGTGACTCTAACATGTCCATTTTTGAAAGGTTAGGCAGGGTGATACTGGGTTGCGATATCGTGGCCGTGAGGGCCTGTAGCGAGTTCGAGGCTGATGGGGCTTTTGCCGCCCCAGAATAAAAGACGCCGCGAAGGAGACGGGAGATGGAGCGAGCTAAAGCAATGGTTGGATGATAGGAAAGAGAAGTCCGTGTTCTACGTCGCCCTCGGCACCGAGGTGGCTCTGAGTCAAGAGTCCATGCACGAGTTGGCGTGTGGGATTGAAAGGTCAGGTTTGCCCTTCGTCTGGGTGGTAGGCCGAAAGGCCGGGTGGGGCAGTATCCCTTCTGGGTTTGAAAGCCGGGTGTCGGGTCGAGGCTTCATCTGGGTGGGCTGGGCTCCTCAGCTCGACATCCTGGCCCACCCGTCAGTCGGCGGGTTCTTGACGCATTGCGGGTGGAGCTCGATCATAGAGGCCCTCGGGCATGGCCGGGCGCTGATACTGTTTTCCGGGGGCTTCTCGGACCAAGGGCTGATGGCAAGGTTGATGGACGAGAGGCGGGTCGGGTGGGAGGTGCTGAGAGACAGCCGAGACGGGTCATTCACAAGCGACTCGGTAGCGGAGACGATCAGACGGGTCATGGTGGAGCCAGAGGGAAAGGAGGTGAGGGCGAACGCGTGGGCCATGCGGGAGATATTCGGCAACGTGGAGTTGGGACGCAAGTATCTGGAGGGGTTCGCTCGAGCACTTGAAGAGGGCAGAGCCTCAAGTCGATGATCATGTCTACGTAGAATTGGACGCGTGATTGCACTTCAACTATTATTCTATTTCGGGCGTAAATGTAGCAGCTGTTCCGATCATTATGGCAGTCTTGGCAGGCCAGTTGATCAATATGGGCGACACTTTGCAGTGAAGCTTTTATCGTTTTCGGTGTAAGTCGATGTCTAGACCAAGTAATCCCGAATTATTATTGTAATGAAAGTAGGAGAGTGACTTCATTGCACAGCTATGAACCCGACCATCAGTTTGCTTTTTCTTTTTTGCTAGCAAATGTCGTGCAAGCTCATTCAATAAGATCATGTCGATTATGTGATTTGAAAAAGAAAAGACCGTTCCTATTGCACATAAATATCTGTCAATAGAAAATGTTTACATCATCATGGTAGTACACGCCTGAACATTTTATATCAATGGAAAAACATCTTTTGCCGATCCATTTTCTTAAATAATGTAGTAAATTATTTCTTAAATTAAAAATATTCTTTGAATCGTTAATTCTTCGCGAATCAAATCTTTGAGATGCATATTGATTCTTCATGAATAAAACACAGGGTTCTATACAATTTTTGCACTATCGATGATTTATATGAATTGCTGATAAAAATGATATTGAAGAAATCCTACTCAAAATTTATTTTCTTCTTTGCAAAATTCACCAAAAGCATGGACGTGGGAGTGCATAACTCGAAAAAGGGAAAATGCTAAAATCGAGGCATAAATTTTGATCCAATGTCCAATATTATCCTTGAAATTTAAATTTGTTCAAGATTGAACATTTACCAAAAGTTCAGGACCACATTGAACAAATTACACATTGAGTTTAAAGTTCATGAATCATATTGAACAAATTAAAATTTCTAGTATAATATTATATATCAAATCAAAATTTAAAAATTATTTGTGTAATTATCCCAAAATTTATTAGATGCCAATCCATGTTAGCCCTTGGCACCCATGGTAGGCGTTGAGAGCAACTGAGACTTTGGAGAGCCTTTATGTAGTGTCAAATACTCCAACACGTGTCCGACACTATTCAACATTCGATCAACACGTATCGGAAAGTCCAACACTCGGTCAACACTCTCAACACTCTTTGACACGCGAGTTGGAAATTCCGACATGCGAGTTTAGAATTCGGCACATGATTCGACATACCCGATCTCAATTTTAAAAATTTTCAATAAAGAAAAATGTAAAGATGTAAGAAAATAATAAATAATAAAAATAATAAATAGGGAAAAAAAGAAAAATCTAGTTTTCTTTTTCTTTCGATTCTCACTTTCCATGACACATAATTCACTCCATAAGTTTATTTTTTTGTCTTCTTTTCAACACACTCGACATGCAAGTTTAGAATGTGGATTACTTGTTCTTTTCCTCCAAATTTATGGATTATTAGAGTGGAGTTGAATTTATTAAATTAAAACAATGAATGATATTAATAAATGATGGATGAATTTTTTAATGTAAATTCATTATAGGCTATTTATTATTTATTTATTTATTTGTGAATTTGAATTAAATTAATTTGATTGAAATAATTATAAATATACATTTAATATACAACGTGATTCAAAGTATCGGAATTATCTATTTTTTGAAAAAGACGTGTCGTGTATCATGTCATGTCGTGTCTTGTTATGTGTAGCGTGATGATGCTACTTAGGCTAGCATGAATTTCGGCCCATCCAATATTGGAAATCGTGATATGATCTTGCTATAAATGAGATTTCCAAGGATTTTGTTTCTTTTTACAAGCTGCGTAGCTTCTCTTGTCCAGACCTTTTTTTTTTTTTCCTTTTTAAGCCAACATGTGGTTGTGAAAAAGTAAATATTTTATAAGTTTTAAAATATATCACGAAAGTATAATTGAGTTTTAAAATGTTTCAAACAGTGCAATCAAATCAAAAAAATTGTTAAATTTATGTAATAAATTCCTAAAACTTGTCAAGTTGATGCAATTAGATCCTAAAATTTGTTAGTATTTTTTGTTTGAGGAGTTGGATAGAGTTAATGGAATGACTTGATTACATAAATTGACAAGTTTTAGGACTTGATTACATTATTGAAAAATTTTAGAACTCAATTACACTTTAGTAACAACCTTTATAAATTCCAATATAGTTATCCCAATTTTATATGGATGACGTGGTACTTCTATATGCATGCATGTTCTTTTTATGATTTTTTTTTTTTTTTTTTTAGAATAAGAAGTTACTCCATAATTATTATGTTATTATCTAAACTAAGGAATAACTACATCTATCTTAACCATGAAATTTCCTACATTCCTATATTATCCTGTAGCACATGCTATCTTAACCATGAAATTTCCTACATTCCTAAGAAGGCAATTCTAACATGAAATGCAATTTGACCTATTATGTAATGCAATTTTTATAAGAAAATTTAGTAAAAATTAACACAAGAAATGTAATTAGCCACATAAAAGATAATTCACCCTGACTCAAGACAGAAAATCACAATAATAAAATCCTAATCTGTTGTCTCTTGGCTTAGTATTTGTAATCATCGTGATCCTTGACACGACAATCTTCTTAATCAGATAATGTCTAACAAAATCCCCAATCACGACTAGAAATAAATAATTGTAAACTAAGTAAAAAAATAACCAATTAAATTCGGTTAAAGAGATTACCTAGCTCGGAAAAATTATGTCCGAGAATGGGACCAGCAAGGAATGATGCCAAGCTCACACTGCTGAATTCACAATTGACGTGAGAATTCTACTGAGAATACAAGACAGCAAGGTGGACCTTCTCAAACACCAAGTAACCTGCACAAGAAAAATGGTTCCAATAGTACACACTTGGAAGACGTATGTGTGTAACTGGCAATGGTGTTATCGGAAATGAAGAGCTGCAATGTGGCTGGATGTGCAGGGTATATCGAAAGACTACACTAGAAATGTTGCAACGAGTAAAGTACATTGGAGGAACGTCGGGACTGAGCTAGAACTGGCTGGTTTAACTGGTGCGAAGTCGTCGTGGACTGGTATGGCTAGTCGGCTCGGCAAGCGTGGCAAAACACAATGCTGAGGCAAACTGAGAACCTAGAACCATCTGGGCATGATCAAGATCTCGCTTGGATGGCTTGAGGATGTTGCACAGCATTGGTCAGGGCTATCGAGGAAGATGATGTTCATGTCGGTGTGAGCTTCGAGAACGCATGGCGCGGCAATTGGAAGCGCAAGAATAAATTCGGTCACGATGATTGGAGGCACGATTGGTGTGTCAAACGGGAATGTAAGAACGCTAGGAAACTCGTTGGCGTGGCCAAAAAGGGTCTTCACCAGAATCGGGCCATGCTGAACAGAGAACAGTAGCTCGCCGGAGTTACGAGTTGTGCTAGGAAATTGGTGGCCGCAAAGGGGAGGTTGCAACATGCTAGGGGTCTCGTTGCTTTTGGATGTAAATTTCTCTCTCTCTCTCTCTCTGTCTCTCTCGCCTTCTCTCACTCCCCTTAAACGAAGCCTCACGAGCACTTTCGCAAATTTCTCCTCACTTTTTTTCCCCTTCCACAAAGCTCTCCTCTCAAGACCCTTTCACTCTCTGTTTATAGAGAAAAGAGTCTGTTTTGCAAGTGAAGATTTTTCAAGATAATTACATATATTCACTTAATAATTGACGATTATCTTCTGAAAAGAGGGGATACGCTCAACAAGGAAAAGGCTCAATTATTCAAAATTTAAAATCTTTCAAAATCTCCCTCCACAACCGAATTATTTTATTTTATTAATCATTTTTTTAATTCTCTCTTTTCTATTTTCTATTTTTAGAACAACTTTTTTAAGAACAAATTTAAATTGGATAAGTTTAGTCCTAAATATTATTGTTACATAAATGCAATGTTATGAAATGCTTAATGTAATTTTGACATTTTTATATGACGAACAAGTAAAATAGTCAAAATTCAGGTATCAACAAAAACTAAAAACCCTAAACTTTTTTTTTTTTTTTTTTTGTGTCACCAACTTTTTTAGATAAATATGGCATACAGTTAAAAATTTGGGGTTTTTTGATATCACCGAAAATTTTTTGGAGTTTTATGTGTGACAAAAAAAATGTGGGGATAAATATGTCACATTGTACTAGTTTGGGTTAAATGTGTTGCATGAGTACAAGTTTGGGGTTTTTTCTGTCACAAAAAAATTTGGGGTAAATGTATTATAGTGAGAAAAATTTGAGGTTTTTGGTGGCTTTTACTCTTGAAAATTTAAGTTATTAAATAAATATGCAGTTCAATGATTAAGCATTTAAAAAACTACATACATTGAATGTACCACTAGAAAAAGAAAAGTATTGAAATTTCAATCGTGACTTTAGTTTTGAACTTTACTCAGGTTCAAGAATAAGTTGATCATTGAACTTTGTCTTTGGTGCACTGTTAATCAGGATGTATAAGCTTTTCATTCTACATCGTAATGGTGTGAAGTGTGAATTACAAGATTCTTAACAGTTGATGATGATTAAGAAATGAATGCACTTAAGAAGTTTTATAGACACGATCCTACAACTATCTATCATTTCATCATTAAATTGCAAATGAATTCATATTCCATACTCAAGTTTATCATAAAAAGCCGATTAGGCAAATAATGAACCCTTACAATTGAAAACCCTTAGGCTACATTTGGTTGTCGGGATAATAATCAGGAAAGGATAGGATAAAGTATGATATTAAATCCTTTGGATAATAAAGGTGGACATATCTAATCCTATCAAGTGTTTGGCGCACTTCAGGATAAGATTAAAAAATAAATATGATATTCATTTAAATTAAAAAATTAAAAAATTAAAAATTCAATTAATTAAAGGCCATGGAAAAACCGTAGATTTAGGAATTGTGGCCACCATTGAAAACGGCAAGCACCAACATCGCTGTGCAACGGCGACCCAAATCGGTAAATCTTATACTACGACAGAGAGGGTGGGTGGGGGAATTTTAGGTGACCACCAGAGTAGTCTTTGCATTGCCTCAAATCTATCGACGCCCCAAGTTGTCAACGATACCAAATATTTACAGTTGCTTAATCACCATCACCATTTTCCCATCTTCCCTTGAGACGTCCAACGTACTTCATAAGGATTTTAGCATTGTCAATGAAGTGGTGCCGGTGGAGCTAAAGTTCTAGCCATCAATGTTTGAGGTGGCACAAGCAATGCTTCAATTAGTTTCACAGATACCTATGAGAAAACTTTTGCCCTATTCGTCTTAAAAAGCCACTTTTGGTCATTAGATTCAGCAAGTCCATGATCCAAAAGAAGGGGCACCCAATTGCTGGCGTAGGAGAAGCGAAGATGGGAGAAGAAGTGGAAGAAGAGGGCTGATAATGAATCGGAGAGGCAGAGGCATCCATTTGACATAGATGCTTATGATATCTTTTTTTTTTTGTTAAGTTCTTTCTTTCCTTAAAAAAAAATTCTTATCAAATCCGGGCTTATCCCACCCCCTCCTCCAGGATTTTTTATCCGTCGTTTTATCCGGATGTATCTGGGGTTGTCCGATCCGGTGGACATTCCCAAACATCGGATAGGATAACAAATTATCTTATCCGAACTCAAATCCGGACTACCAAACACAACCTTAGTATGCAAAAGCAAGCACCGTTTTCTTGGGCCTTATCGTTCCTAATTGGCCAGGCATTTGTTAAGCCCAAATCACAAGCCCGTTTCATAATTCTTGGCCCATTTTCCCACAGCAACTTCTTCACTACAAAGGTCAAAATTGGTCTTTCACTATCCTCCCTCTCCCACTCTCTGTCCACAACAAAAAGAGCGCACCCATTGGTGCGAAATGAGCACTGCCGGTGGTGACAATAGCGGTGGCGGTGGCTGTGAAGGTCAACATAGGCTAGGGGTGAGCGTGGTTCCCGGGTAGAATTGGGAACCGGAGAACCGCACCGGAGGGTCCGGTTCGGTTCCCGATTCTTAAGAGACCGGTTCCGGTTCCTGGTTCCCCTTTTCCGTGAACCGGCGGTTCCGGTTCCGTTCCTATAGGAACCGGAACCAGTTAGGTTAAAAAAAAAAGAAGCCCTAAATTAATTTGCCCTAGCCTCAGTTCTTTCACTTTTCTTCTTTGTCTCTGCTCGACGCTGCTCACTGTGATGAGTGCTCGCCCTTGACGAGTTCCTCGACGAATCTCCACACGGAGTCGGGCCTCAAGTCCCTCGATGAGTTCCTCTCCGGCAAGACCTACATCTCCAGGCAAAGCTCGTCTATAAGAAGCCGGTGAAGAAGACGACCGCATCCCCATCTTCATCAGCTCGGAGGACCTCGCCGGAACCATGTATCATCCCACTAGAGGCGGCGTTCGCGGTGGCAGAGACCGTAAGTTCTCTCTCTCTCTCTCTCTCTCTACATCGTTCTTTTTTAGCTATTGAGGATTTGTGTTGTATTCTCTTTGCTCGATTCGAAAGCGCGGGGCTTTGAAGCTTGGGCTGGCTTTCGCCTCCTCGACAACGAGATTCGCATCCTCAAGGTCCATCCCTCTCTCTGGACGTCGATGGCTTCGGTTGGATTTGCTAGGGCTCATGGCGCGGGTTTACTTGTCGTTGGGGGCTTCTGTGCTTCGGCTCGTGCGCAAGGGTTTCTTTTGAATCTTTAATTTAAGGTCCCGTGCATCGATGGGGGTTTTGATGGGATTTCGTTTGTTTTTCTGTTTTGTGATGGCAGGAGGAGCTGCAGAGGACGAACCTGGAGCTGGAGTCGTAAGGAGAAGATAAAAGGAGAATCAAGAGAAGATTAAGCTCAACAAGCAACTCCTTTACTTAGTCGGCAATATTGTTGAGATATTGTTTGAAATTGATTTGGTTGTGGACCGGCTCCGAATGGAGGACGGCTTTTGCTCTACCCGCGGTTTGGGGACCGCCCTGCTTAAAATCTGTTGAAAATGCAGGGTGTGGTTGAAATTGGTTGGATTGTAAACTGGCTCCGAAAGGAGGGCTTTTGTTCTACCTGTGATTTGGGGTCTGTCCCTGATGAAAGTCCATTGAAAATGCAGGGTGTGGCGAGCTAAATCTTGCGCGATGTCTGTCATTTGGGCGGCTGAGATTTATTTCTTTCCAGAGTATTTAGCTTTGATCTATACATAACTGCTTGTCTCTATGCTTATGTCTCAGGATGGGCATGCAAATCAAGGGAACGACAGAAAAGTATGCTATACATAACTGCCTGTCTTTATGCTTATGTCTCATAGCTCTTCTAGTCCTTGACCTCACAAAGTTCTGTAAATTGGTTTCTCTTCTTACTCCTAATGACTACTATTGCTTATCATGTCTTGAACCTTAATATCTGTTGCTCGTGCAGCTAAATTCAACTCGAGATTTGCCGACATTTATGTATACAAAAGAAAAATTCATACTCTCATGTGATAATTACTTGTAGTTTATTATTCTTTTATGCCCCACCCCCTGGATAAACGAAACAAAAAGTTGGCGCTGTTGTTTCAGTAATTGCGGAGATGAATGCACAATTGTAATTGGTAGATATTGAGGCAATAATGAAAGAGATCATATTATGCACTCCCTCATTAGTCATTTCATCTCTTTCATGCTTGTACGCTACTATAAAAAGAAAAAAAGGACAATAGAAACTATTTTTACCATTGATGATATGTTAATGAATTGTTCCATAAATGCGCATATTATACAGGGATACAAGGAATGGATTTTGCAAACCACTGAAGAGACGTGGAATCTATTCCAACAGAAGTTTGTAAGCCTCTGGAATGAACGCAAGAATGGGTTTGGTGACTGGTGAGGCATATCTACCAGCAGTCTATAACAATGATGTGCTGCTCGAGCTGGTCCAGAGGAAATTCATGAAGGATTTAATCCATGATCCTCTTGGATTTGGGGCTGCCAAAATGACAAGGTGCGACTGGATGAAGTGGCAATTCCTGCTCCTCCTTGTGTAGATTATGAACTTGCTAGTATCTAGTAGCTTTTGGGACTAATGTCACTTTTGGAGCTTACAGCTATCTAAGTACTCACTGTTTGCCTTCATGCATCTTTGGTTTTGATTTCAGGAGAATTGTTGGGGTCACACATGTGGAGGATCTCGAGTCCATAACTGATGCTAGTAAGTGTGCGGACTGCAAGCGCTGATGAATCTACTTGAACTTTGTCTACGTCGGATCAATGGATGATGAATATGCTGAGGTCTTTCTCAACTTTGCTTGATGTAGAGCTGCTTATGAAACTACCATATGCAGATGGCGATTCTTTTTTTAAATTTTTTTGCTACTTGTGTATGCACTAGTTGTAGCGTTGTTACTGTCATTTCTCATTTGCTACTTTTGCTTGGGTAGAATAAGAATCAATTGATAGAGATTTTGCTTGCCTTTACTTATGACCAGATAGGAGATTGGATTTGGAACCATCAATTGTTGAAAAGAGCTTTTCAAATCTGAAAATAAAAAAAATAATAAAAAAAAAGAACCTGTTGGAACCTGGAACCGACCCTGGAACCTGTGACAGGGTAGGTTCTAGGTTCTTGGTTCTGACGGGTAGGTTTCAGGTTCCAAAAAATGAGGAACCTGTACCCGAGGGTAGGTTCCAGGTTCCAGACGGAACCGAACTGGAACCGGGAACCGCTCACCCCTAATATTATAGGCGGCTTCGGTGGAGGATGAGGAAGCCCAAAGCCACTGGATTGTCCACATGTTAATTTTAAAATAGTATTGGCAACTAGATAGATAAGCGGTGGAGCAAATTTTAAAAAGCATTTTGATAGAAAATTCCTTCTTAGAGTACGATGTGATAGGCTCTAGTGGATATTCTCTCAATATACAATAGACATTCTTCTATACTCAGCATATATTAAAAAAAAAAACACACACGAATAATGTAATGTGTATAATCCAGTAAAGAAAACAAAGAAAGTTATGTAACGAGGACAGGAATATTCTTGTTTTGATAATATCGGCATCATTTTCTAAATATGTTCGGAGTAACAATTAGGTAAAAGAAAGCTGTCATATAACCTTCATAAAATAATAGATAATTTATAAAGAAATAATTCAAAACGTTATAAAATTATTAGAGAGTTGTTATATATTAATGGCGGACGAAAATTGTTACAAAAATTGATGACAATAGCAAATCGTTATAATAATTAAGGCATTTAATATTTCAAAATTACCGAAACATCCAGGAGGGGACCATCGAGACGGGACGATCGGGTGGGTCACGGCGGACGCAGAGGGAGAGGCGTCGAGGGCGGACGCGTTGGCGTAGAATTTATGAGAGCTACTGTAGTCTGTACTCTGTAGTGGCGCAACGCCGGCGGCAAGGCATCATGCATTGGGGCCAAATATTCGAACACAGGAAGAAGATCCTATGTAAGGTTCAATCGTGGCCCACGTAATTACTCGGCTCCATTGAAATTGGTCCGTTCATCTTGGCGAGTTGTCATAGAATGGGCCCCACTTTCTCCAAGCGGTACGTGCTCCTTTATTTCGGCTTGGTAATTAGGTAGGAGAGTCAAAAGCTGTCCGGATCATCTGCTGAGGTGTCTGTCCTCAACCGGGAACTGTGCTAGCCCGTGGTTGGTGTGAGCGACTGTATTAGATCAAGTAAATTAATTTTTCCAAAGTTCATGAGATTCACTTCAAGTTCAAGGCTATTTGATAATTATTTTATTTATGAGAATAATTTTTACTAAAAAATAGTTAGTTATTTTGTTTATTGGACAAGTTTTTAAATATTCGAAAGCATTTGATAATTATATAAAGTATTTACTGTCGGAATAGAAATACGTTTGGCATAACCCTAAATTTTTTTTAATTATATTGTTACATTTTTTCTCGTGTTTCTTTTCTTTTCTTTTTCCCTCCTCCTCCTCCTCTTTTTCTTCCTCTAGGTGATCGCTGGCCAAATGAGAGCCCTCTACCTCCCTGGCCTCTAAGCAATCGTCGGCCAAACGAAAGTCCCCTACCTCGTTGGCCTAGGGGGAGCTTAGCCACCACACCACGGCCTCGCTATCACTAGCTAGAGGGAGAATAAGAAAAAAGAAAAGAAAAAGAGAAAATTGCTTAGTTCTTGAGTTGTTCCTAGGAATAAAGAAGCAATTTTTTTAATTTTTTTTTTCAGAAAAAGCCAATAAAAACCCAAAATTTTGTCTCTTATAACACATTTATCCTAAACTTTTTTTGTAACATTAAAAATCTAAATTTTGCATGCGTGACGCATTTACCCTAAACTTTAATTTGTAATACGAAAAACCCTAAATTTGTATCCATATGACACATTTACCCAATATTAAATTAAATTAAAAATTAAAAAAATTAAAATTTTCAAAAGAAGGAAATTGTAGGAAGGAGGGGCTCCCTTGCCTGTGGCTGCCACCCTATCATCGATGGTGGGGCGAGTGGGGTGGCGACAATGGCCAATGAGGTGTTAGCTGGGTTCACTCCTATATGGAGGAAGCCCATGAGTTCTGAACGGCCAAAAAGCGCTGGCGTATGATAAGTCATATAAAGAAATATGATTTCTCACTATCTAAAAAGTGGTAACCGCAAAAAGATGTAGTAACAAGAGAAAAAGAGAAGGTAAAAAATCTAGGGGTTGGGGCAAAGTCTGGCATCGGAGGTCGATTCGTGGTTCGATTGAGCTGAAATTTTGTCAGCATGTTCGTGACGCAATCTTCTCGAATCTGCACGGTTTGATTTTCGTTTGAAGCTCCATACATCAAGTTTTTCATGGATTGATCAAAACCTGTGTTTTTTGTCAGATTTATCGTTAATCTCTTGTGAAATTCATATGTATCGCCAAGAATTATGTTCTTGAGGTATTTACTACTATGTACCTCTAGTATTTGCTAGAGAAGAACATTGTTCATCCAATTTTGTTGATAGTGAAGATTTTCGGGTGGACTCTGGTCTCGTGGTTTTTGATCTCCTCACATCGATGAGGTTTTTCACGTAAAAAAAATCGTCTTATGTTCTCATGCTTGGTATTTATTTTACTCTACTATATCCATTCCTATTAGGTTTACACAAGATGAGAGATTATTTTATTCTGTTGTGTTAATTCGATATTGTTCGAATTGTTACCGTTCTCCAATCATGAGGTCGCTGTCTCCTAGGCGAGGGGCAATGAAGGCAAGGTCCCACTAGCCCTCACCAGAAGTAAAAGAGGGCGGCAATCCTCTGCCAGATTTAGACGAGGGTCGTCGGCTCATGCGCAAGCACCAACGGCCCTCACCCAACGCCCCCAGACCCTCTGCTTTTTGACCCTTCCCGATGATATTAGCTTCGACAGTGATCGCAGAGTCGTGGGGCCGAGGATGGTCCTTTCTCCTATGATACGGTGGAGGATTTATTGTCCATGGGCCCACATAATTACTCGGCTCCATCGAAATCGGGCCGTTCATCTTGGGCAGTTGTCATAGAACGGGCTCCACTTTCTCCAAGCGGCACGAGGTTCTTTATTTCGGCAGGAGACTCAAAAGCTGTCTGGATTATTTATAATGCAGAGCGAGTTTATTAGATCAAGTGAATTTAATTTTTCCGATGTTCATGGGAATCTCGTCAAGTTCCACTAAAAATCACAAATTATTATACAAACTCTAAATTCACTCTACTTGACCCAGAGATATATATATATATATGTTGTAAATTAGTTTATAATTGGATTGTAGGGTGGACTGATATTAATTAAAATTCGATATTGAAACAAACTTACATTTGCTATATATTGAAAGGCTCATGCTATCTTCACTTTTGAAATGGATATAATACTCAATTTATTGATTCGACAAAAAAAAAATCCTCAACAAATATATAACACTCAATTTTATACTAATGACATTCCATCCACAATTGGAAAGTAAAGTACCTAAATTTTTTCAGCTGATCATAATTTGTGATTGTGATATTTGTTTTTCGTACATCAAAAAGTTTAACAGTATAAGAAGTAACATTTTTCCCATGAATCATCTAAGTCAATGCACATGACGAGAAGATATGAAGTCCCAAAAATAATGATTAGCTAACTTGGCTGCGGACCCTTCTACTTTTGACTTTACTAATGAACCCTTACTAGTTAGTCAAAATGGGTCTTTCAGTATCCTCCCTCTCCCTCTCTTTGTCCCCAGCAAAACGAGCGTGCCCATTGGTGCGAAATGAGCGCCACCGGTGGTGAAGACGGCGGTGATGGTGACGGTGGCTGTGAAAGGCAACGTAGATGGCTTTGGTGGAGGATGAGGAAGCCACCGGGCTGTCCACACGTAACCTTTAAAATGGAACTAGAAACCAAATAGATAGACGGTGGAGCGAATTTGAAAAGGAATCTTGAAAGAAAATTCTCTTCAAAGTACGAAACTATGTATGATAGACTCTAGCGGTTATCCTTTCAGTATATAATGGATATTCTTCTATATTCTACATTCAATATTAGAAGGAACAAGAACAATATTATGTATATAACCCAATAAAAAAAGAAGAAAAAAGAAAGTTCTGTAACTAGAACAGGAATATTCTTGTTTTGATAATATCGGCATCATTTTCTAAAAATGTTTGGAGTGGCAATTTGTAGGTAAAAGAAAATCGTTATATAGCCGTTATAAAATAACAAATAATTTATAAAGAAATAATTTAAAATGTTATAAAATCATTAGAGAACTGTTATATATTAATGGTAGATGGAAATCATTCTAAAAATTGATGACGGTCGAAAATCGTTACAATAATTACAGCTTTTAATGTTTCAAAATTATTGAAATATTGAACAGGGGATCGTTCAGATGGGACCATCAGGCGGGTCACAGCGTACGCATGGGGAGAGGTGTCAAGGGTGGACACGTTGGTGTAGAATTTATGAGAGCTACCGTGATAATTTAGGATGTGTTTGGTAACAATTATGTTCCCGGTAGATTCTAATCGAAATAATTTTTTTTTTTTTTATTCTTTTCTGAAACCGATTCTCGAGTAAAAGAACGCTTTGGTAATTGTCCAAAATTTCTGATTCCTGGAATAGAATTGCGTTTAAGACCGTGTTCATTGATTATGTCCCAAATCAATTTCTTTTAATTTTTAAATAAATTTTTTACTTTTTTCCTTTTTATTCTTTTCTTTTTTTTTTTTTTTTCCTTTTTCCTCCTATTCTTCTTCTTCTTCTTGTGGCCGGTCACCGGACCGGCGATCAAGCGACCTCACCGGAGCGTCGCCGGCCCTCGGCGAGGCTAGCCCTTGTCGGTCGAGCCTCATCGGTGGACAGGCGGGCCTCGCCGGGGTTGGGCAAGCCTTCGGCGAGCTCGCTGGATGGGCGAACGACGACCGGCGGTGGGTGGCGGCGGCGGGCAGTGGTGGACGGCGGTCGCAGGATGGCGAAAGGGAAGAATAAGACTTTCACTGTTTTGATTCTTTTTTTGATTCTCAGACCGAGAATCATATTTTTTTTTTTATTCTCAATTCTTGTCCAAAACCGATTCCGGGAATAAATTCGTTCTCGTAATCAGTTTTGGACAAAAATCTTACCAAACGCGATTCTGTTCTCAAACTGATTCTGGGAATAAAAAATCAGAATTATGCACTGTTTGGATGATTACCAAACAGTACCTTAGCGTCAGCGGCATTCATCATGCATGGGGGCCAAAACAATCGAACATAGGATCCTATGCAAGGGTCAATCATCCTGGAGAGTTGTCATAGAACGGGACCCACTTTCTCAAGGGGGGCCAAAACAATCGAACAGAGGATCCTATGCAAGGGTCAATCATCCTGGAGAGTTGTCATAGAATGGGACCCACTTTCTCCAAGGGGTACGTGTTTCTTTACATCGGCTTGGATAAATTAGGTAGGAGAGGTCAAAAGCTATCCGAATCATTTACGGTGTAGAGTGAGTTTATTAGATAAAGTGAATTTATTTTTTCCGAAGCTCATGAGACTCGCGTCGAGCTCGAATACAAATCACAAATTCTTATACAAACTCTAGGAATGACAAACTCTAAATTCACTCTGCTTGACCTAGATAGGTTTTTTTTTTAATATTATGAATTAGTTTATAATTGGATTATAGAGTGGACTAATATAAATTAAAATTTGATATTCAAAAAAAGGTCACGTTTGCTCTATATTGAATGGCTCATGCTTTCTTCACTTCTGAAATAGATATAACACTCAATTTATTGAGTCAACGAAAAGAAAAAAGGAAAAAAGCATTCCTCAATAGATACTCAATTTATACTAATGACATTCCCTCCACAATTGGAAGGTAAAGTACCTGAATTTTTCCAGCTGATCATAATTTGTGTTCTCGATTGTTCATCTCATGTGATAATTGTTTTGGTACATCAAAAAGTTTAATGGTATAAGAAGTAACGTATCTCCCACGAATCATCTAAGTCAATGCACGTGAAGAGAAGATATGAAGTCCCAAAAATAATAATTAGTTAGCTTGGCTGCGGACCCTTCTACTCTTGACTTTACTAATATTGCATAACTCACATATCGTTTTTAACTCAACTCCTCTTTCTCTCTCTCTATTTGGCTCGTAACATCCAGATATTGGCATATAGGATCATGTATATATTTTTCTCATAAACTTAAATACTTTACTTTCCATCAGTGGAGGGAATGTCATTAATATAAATTAAAAGTAATTAGTTGACGAATAGGCCCGGTTAATAATTTGAACAAGGCTCGTTTTCACAACATGAGGTGAAATCCGAATTATTGAGAGAAAATCCAAGTACAAACTGTATGACACATCTAATTTTAGATGTCAACATGAATTGGCTTGAATTAAAACATTTTTCACCATAATTAATTCAATTATTTGGTATGTACAATCATAGTCAAGATGTTACATGTGAAGACGGATCGACATTAATTATGCACAAAACACAATCATAACACACCTAACACCGACCACTTGCCCTACGTACGGGCACACACCTAACACGGACCACTTGCCCTACGTACGGGCACACACCTAACACGGACCACTGGCCCTACGTACAGGCTTGTTTTCCTCTACCTAACAAATTTGCAACTTGTACCTTGTTTGATAATTGTCCGCGGCCATCAACCTGCCACCGGAACAAACGAAGGCAAACGTCAAAATCAATAATATTAGGCTATTTAGAGTTTGTGAAATCTGAATTGCATCTTTCTTAATCTCGTGTAACAAGTTATTCACATAAGAAATGATCGGGCGATAGTCCTTAATTTAACATGAGAATAGCACTTTCTTCTAAACCATAAAAAACCATATGATAATGATCTGTTCAGATGCAATTTAGCTTATGCCAGCATTCGTCCGAATTTCGAAACAACATTAGATGGAAATGGCCGGTCAGGAAGGGTAGCTGCCGTTGAGGCGTGCCGGCCGGTCAGGAAGGGTAGCTGCCGTTGAGGCGTGCCGGCCCTGCTAAATCTTTCTTGCGTATATATGATATGAAGGGAGAGCTCATTCTCCACTGCATTCGACTTCACTCACAGGTCAAACAGCACCGCGCCCGTCTAACGCAAAAGTCGAGTTCACAGCCGCCGCCATGGACAACAAAGAGAAGAAGCTTCACGTAGCGATATTCCCATGGCTCGCTTTCGGCCACATCTTGCCCTATCTCGAGATCGCCACCTTCTTAGCTGAAAAGGGCCATCGCGTCTCCTTCATCTCCACCCCAAAAAACCTCCGGAAGCTCCCCACGGACCTCCCTCCCTCACTGACCCTTGTCGAGCTCCCCTTGCCTCGCGTTGATGGCCTCCCAGACTTGGCCGAGTCGACTGCCGAGCTGCCGATCAACAAGATACCATACCTTAAGAAGGCCTACGACATGCTCGAGCCAGCCATCACGGAGTTCCTTCAACGGTCGGGCGTGGACTGGATAGTCCATGACTTCGCCGCGCATTGGTTGCCGCGAGTGGTAAGCCAAATCGGCATCAACTCGGCATTCTTTAACGTGACCAGCGCTACTTCTCCCGCTTTCCTCGGACCGCCTTCCATCTTGATCGAGGGCCCGATCCCAAGGCCAGAGGACTTGACTGTCGTTCCCAAGTGGATCGATTACCCGTCCACGGTCAGGTTCAAGCTCTTCGAGATGCTCCAAAACCATGATGGCATGGACCCGGGAGTGTCGGATTTTCAGAGGATCGGCGAGTCGATTCGCGGTTCCAAGTTCGTGGCCGTGAGGAGCTGCCCCGAGTTTGAGGCCGATCCACTGAGGCTGCTCGAGAAGCTTTACGGAAAACCCGTGGTCCCCGTGGGCTTATTGCCACCCCGCCGCAAACGCAGCAGCGAAGACGAAAGATGGGTCGAGCTGAAAAGATGGCTTGACGATAAGAAAGAGAAGTCGGTCTTCTACATCGGCCTTGGCACCGAGGTCAACATTAGCCCGGAGATGATAGTGGAGCTCGCCGGAGGGATTGAGAAGTCGGGTTTGCCCTTCGTTTGGGTGGTGGGTCAGAGGCCTGGCCCGGAGAACATACCTCCTGGATTCGAAAGTCGGGTCGCGGGCCGAGGTTATATGTGGATGGGTTGGGCTCCTCAGGCCGAAATCCTGGCCCACCCGGCAATCGGAGGAATCTTGAGCCACTGCGGCTGGAGCTCTGCCATCGAGTCGCTTGGGCTAGGCCGGCCGCTGATTCTATTCTCTGGAGCGAATTCCGACCAAGGGTTGATGGGCAGGCTGTTCGAAGAGAGAGGGGTAGGGTTCGAGGTGCCGAGGGACGAGGCCGATGGGTCGTTCACTAGCGACTCGCTGGTCCAGACGATTCGGCGGGTCATGGTGGAGCCGGAGGGAGAGCAAGTGAGGGCAAACGCATGGGCCATGAGGGAGATATTCGGCAATTACGAGTTGCAAAACAAGTATCTGGAGAAGTTTGCTCAGTTCATGTTAGCTTAGTCGGGAGCATATGGGATGGGGCCACGTTCGTTCCACGTGTACGGGAATGATAATTGTGTGGTTTAAAATTAAATAAATGGCTTGTACGATAGGCCCCTTTCTAGTTGTTAATCATGTACTGCCTCGACATGGTAGTTTGCCATCGAAGCAGATATTTCACCTTGGTTATCCGTTCATGCATTCACTCCATAAAGTTTATGTATTTACCTACTATTGATCATATATGCATGATTAGTTTTAAGATTTAATTGCACATTTTAAAAGTTTTACCACTCAATTTTATTTCTATGACAAATTTTAGGGTTTCACTCCTGTCATCACTTGCTAACAAGAAAATAATAAATCTTAAAAATAAGAAATTCAATTGTTCGCGCTCTTAGTGATTAGCATATTCCGAAACAATTACTATGTGTAGACTTGGGGATGAGTAAAACTAAAACTCTGTCATTCTTTCTTGCCAAGATGATAAGGGATTGATGAAAAATAAAATGCACAGATTCCTCAAACTTACCCGGGCAGTGAATGGGACGGTCAAGTTTGCTCTTCGTTTGGGTGGTAGGGCGGAAGGCTTGCGCCAGCATAATCCCTTCCGGGTCCGAACGTTTGGGTGTCAAGTTGAGGCTTCGTCTGGGTGGGCTGGGCTCCGCAGCTCGACACCCTCGCCCGCTTGTCGCGATCTGCGGGTTCTTGGCGCATCACGTGTGGAGCTCGGTCGTAGAGGCACTCGAACAGGGCCAGGCACCGATCTTGTTTATTGGGGGGGGAGCTCCGAACAACGGCCGACGGCGAGACCAATGGATGAGATGCGAGTCGAATAAAAGGTGCCAAGGGATGACTGAGACGCACCATGCACAAATTGTTGGAGTTTTGTTTGTTAAAACAAAAATGAGTGCTTTTACCTTATCCCACATGGAAAATGTGGGAAGAAGTAAAGTAGTTTAAAAGTGTGGGATTTACTTTGTATATTTAAAGGAATGATTGGGTGGGGCTAGACCCCATCATACCCGTGCGCGGGTGCACGATTATTTGGCGCACTTTTCACGCTTGCGCGCCTGCGATTTAATTAGCACTAATCCTTTTGTCTTTTATTTTATTTCATTTTTATTTCGTACGGTTATCTTATTAATTTTAATCAATTCAAAGGTTGTTTTTGTTTATTGAGAATTTTCGAAAATTAATTAAGTAATAAATAATAATTTCAAAATATTATTTATTAAATAATAATTATTATTTTTTATTCCGAATTTTGTTTGTGTCTTTTCAAGACAACCTTTGAATAAGATATCAGTTCGATTTGCAACCTTTCCCGAAGGGTTGCAATTGTTTGGTTTTAACTTCTTACGAATGGACACATTTGTTCACTTGAGCAATTTTCGAAAGAATGTGTTTGTTGATTTTGCAACTTTTCACGAAGAGTTGTCTTCGTTTTAAAACTATTTTATATATACTTGTTAGATTGAGGAAGAACTAGAGTGATCATTTTTCATCTTTTCGAGTCTTCTTTCTGAAAAAACGACAGCCATCTTTTTCAATTGTTTCCTAAAGAGATCCTGGAGAAATACTTAAATTCTTTATATAGTATTCTCAATTTGAGACTTTGTTTCATCCCTGAGGATATTTACCGGTGGCCATTAAGAACTTTGTAGAGGCAAATAAATCCTTAAAGAAAGTAATATCACGCCCAAAGTTCGACTCGAGTACTCTAAAGATCCGTCTTCATTATTCTACCCTATTCGAAACCATATTTTCCCAACACAAATGACTCAGTAGCCGAGGACGAGCGCACGGGCCATGAGGAGATATTTGGTGACATGGAGTCGCAATTCGAGTATTTAATTGAGTTCGCTCGAGCGATTGAAAAGGGCAGAGCCTTCAGCCGATGAACTTGTGGTCCTGGAATGGGCCAAACTCATTTGAGGCACC
The DNA here is from genome assembly GCA_014182395.1 of Eucalyptus sp. ANBG9806169. Classification (NCBI taxonomy): domain Eukaryota; kingdom Viridiplantae; phylum Streptophyta; class Magnoliopsida; order Myrtales; family Myrtaceae; genus Eucalyptus; species Eucalyptus sp. ANBG9806169. The sequence continues at coordinate 15,055,054 of CM024575.1, read as the reverse complement.
ATCCACAATTATTATTATCATTAAAGGCAATGCTGGGTCCATCAAAATCGATTTGATTATATCGATATATTAACACAACACGCCCTAAATCAACTCTTTAATTAAGTGATTCCTATTTAATATCCAGTAATGATCTATCCTAACGAGACTTAAGTCACTCGACATTTCATTAAAACTAAAACCTTTGCTTTCTTCTTTTGCATATAAGAAACATTGCTCGAGCATGAGCGATGGTTCGTCGGACCAGAGAAAGCAGAGGTAGTCGTGAGTCGAGCATGAGTGAAGTTTAGAGAGAGAGAGAGAGAGGGCAGGTTGGGAATGGGGTTGCAGAGATGGAAAGCTTGGGCCAGAGCAACTCTCGGGCACCATGGATTGACCCGACTCCATCCAACCCGTAACCTGTTCTTTAAGGCAATAAGACATTATAGGGTTAACACTGCGAAGAAAAACCCACCTATATTCATTGTCCGTAACACAAATACCTCATTTTTTTTTTAATTTTGTTTCACTAAAATCCCTAAACTCGCCCACTATGACAAATATATCACACATGTATAAATTTGAGTTTTTTTCATGATATTTGTGTCGCAATATAAGATTAGGATTTTCGGTGACATAATTTTTTTTTTTTTTTGGGATATTTGTGCTACATAGGTATAGTTTGATGAATGTAGCAGTTATTCTGATCACTACGATAGACAAGTTGATGAATTTTGGGCCAAACTTTGCACTGAAGCTTTTATTGTTTTTGGCATAATCGTTGCTTGGGAGATAAACAGTAAAATATCAAGAGGCAACTTGATCTCTAGACTAGGCATTCTCGAACTATTATTCTAATGTAACGTAGGAGAGTGGGTTCATTACACCGCTATGAACCCAACCATCAGTTTTTTTTCTTTTTTTAGCAAATGTTGCGTAGGATCACTTGATAAGATAAGTCAATTGCATTATGCAACAAATTACAGATTTTTTTTTTTTTTGTCTAGCAAGTGTTGCATAGGCTCACTCCATTAGATCAATTCAATTGTGCTACACGACAAGTTACATAATTTGATAAATATTTTCCTAAAAAATAAAAGATCATTTCTATCGAGTAGAAATATTAGTAAGTTGAAAACATTTGCATCGTCATAACTGTTCATGTCTAAATATTTTCTATTGACGACAGAGATATATCTCCTTAATCCATCTTCTTCAATGATGCAAAGATTGTTTTTAAGTTAGAAAAATATTACAATTTCTGAACTATCAATAATTTGTATAAACTATTGATAAAAATGATATTGTAGAAACCCTACTCGAAATAATCTCGTTCGCGAAATTCACCAAAGGCATATATGTGAGAGTGCTGTTAATATCTAAATTTTAGCAATCCAATCATTCATTTATAGCATAAAAATTAGGGATTAATTTTTAACCCCTAAACAAAAATATAAGAATAAAGAGCATTTATTTTCTATATTGTATTTGCATTGGGCTGCCATGGATGAGTGTGAATTAATAGTTCTAAGTTTTAGTTTGACAAGTTAGACTAAGCTCACAGAAAGAAGGAATTGGCCAAAGCCTGTTATTCTTCGATGGCCGAAAATTGACTTATAAGAAGTGAGGAGTTGGAAGATTAGTATATTTTGGAAAAAGAATTATATCATTCTTTCAATATCCGTTCAAGAGCATAGAAGAAAAATTTGGCCAACGAAAAGAAACAAAAAAAAAAAAATGATATGGCATTGAATCTTTCATATATTCACGCAATGCATGGAAAATGAAGATAGAAAAGTAAAAGGAGAGTGTGCTACGGCAGAATTGGTCCACATGGACAGAAAGAAAGATTTAGTATGAGAAATATTGGAAATATTGAGCATATATTTGAACAATATATTTTCGTGCGGCTACAGGCACAAGCAAAAGAGATCTTCATACATGATATATTCTAGGAGGAGAGATACTTATTTTTTTCTTGAAAAGTGTAGCCACTTGCTACCTACAGAAGGACAAGCTATGGACAGACAAAGAGGAGGCGACGCATATTGAATGCACGACCATTACAGAGAAGAGGGAAAGAAAAAATCGTGAGTGGAAGGGGGCTCGACTCACAGCCAACGGAGAGGCAGCAATAAGAAAGAAGGAGAAAGGCCTTTCGCTGCCATCTCCCACGAAGCAGAGAGCCATATCCGCGCATCCTTGGCCCGAGCAGTGCTTGCAGACGCCACCGTCGGGGTTTACCAGCTTCAGTTCAGATCTTCAATCTCGCCTACAGTCCTCTGGCGACCTCTTTGACTTAGCATCTCCCATCGCAACCGTGGCCGTTGCCTCTCTCCATCGTGGCTGCAAGTGTCGTTGTCTTGCAGATCGACTGGAATTCGCTGTCGGATTGCCGATCCCTAGCAACGCTCCAAGCTAGTGAGTGGGATTACTTGGTCAAAATGTAAAAGTAAACAAGTTCTGATCAGTGGAGGTTCTTTTGCCAGAAAAAAAAAAAAGAAGAAGAAAAAGAAAAAAGAGGTTGGATGTTCTGAAGTTCACAATAGTTGCGGGTGAACGAATCTGTAGGCCCCGCGACGCCTGTCGTCTGAGTCCGAGAACATAATCGCCCCGACGAGGCACCCCTTGCCCAGCCGTGAGTCGGCCACCATGATCCACTTGTCCGGCTTATAATTCGGAAACAACGGAACCATCATTATCTTCAAATTTCATTGCCTATTTTAAACAATTGTTATCAAGCTTTGATTTTATAGGAATTTTCGGCATCATCCGATAGGAGTTTAATAACAAAAATCATTATAATTACTAATTTGATTTGTAAGACTTCGAATCTTCTTTTTTTAATTATTGTGATTTTTCTTGCGTGTTAATGATGTTTAGGATTAAAATAATTGTTAATTTAGTCTATGAGATATGGATAATTTTTTTTTCAATTATCTTAACCTTTTATTTGAAATCTTGATGAATATATTGAGTGGGTCGGATATAATGCTTATCTTTGATTTGGAATATTGCTTGTTTTGAAAACACTAGATAGACCAAATTTTGTGATAGATTGGATACATTCCTAGATAGATTAGGATTACATATTTAGAATTTATCCATATTAGATTGTCTTATAAAACAGCTTGCATGTTAGGGTAAAATCTACTTAATTAAGATAAGTTTCCAGATTAAAATAGGATTTAATCTAAATTATTTTCTAGTTTAAATTTGATAACTTTTCAAGTGTGATAGTTAATTTTTGTTATTTATTTATTTCGAATTTTAATATAAAAATACCAAAATATCATATGCATGTCATGTAGTTTAGGCCATGTTATATTGTTACGTCACGTGTGTCACATAGTATGCATGTTAGGTTCATTCAATTTGAAATTGCATGTCATGTAGGCTAGTTGTAATTCCATAATAAAAAGAAAACCCAAAAATCATTTCTTGTTACGATGTTTAATTTCCAAAACTTATTTATTTATTGAGAGTTATTTTTAATGTTTGCGCACTCGACAGATTTAGACTAAAATTAATTTAGATTGCCTGCAAAATATTTTTGAAAATAAAAGAGGAAATGTACCGAAAGGTGTTAGAGTAATCTAGCATAATCAAGTCTTTGAACTCATATAATCTCTGATTTGTAGAAGTAAGATATTTCTCCCGATGCTTTACTTGGGTATCTAAACGATCCACCACAAATCGATTAGCAGCAACTCCTAGATTATAATCTTTTGCATGTTAAACACTTGAAACCTAATTTGCGAGAGCCGAGCTAAGTTTAGACTAAGTAATTCATTACTAAATCCTCAGGTGGATCCAACTTGTTTCAGGGAGGTCGTGGTAGGTGCAAATGAACCAAAAAAGGGAAATTGGCAAAAATGATTCATTAACTTTGGCTTGATATTTAATATCGTCCGTAAACATTAAGTTTGTTCGAGATTGAATATTTACCAAAAGTTCACGACCACATTAAACAAATTGTCACCGTGCTACACTTAGTCCTTGAAAAGCACATATCAATAGTACAAGATACTCAAGCCTTTTTTTATTCCACAAATTAGGTTCATGAATTAGTTCGTATAACCTGTCTTAGTCCCGTGTAATAAGTTATCATATCAAGATAAGATCTTAGCTTGAGAAGCATATGCCAATAGTACAAGATTATCAAGCCTTTTTTTATTTCACAAATTAGGTTCATGAATTAGTTTGTATAATTTGTCCTAGTCCAGTGTAATAAGTAAACGTATCGAGATGAGGTCTAGCTTTTGCCGGCATGCATCAATGAGAATTCTAAAATCTCACGTTATTGCGCGGTTGATAACGGTAGCTGTTGCACCGACCCCTCCAGACAGTTCTTGTTTAAATAAAGAGTGGCAGCATTAGATCCATCAAATAAAAGGAAAAGTTAGACACCGCCATGCACGACGAAGAGAAGAAGCTTCACGTAGCGACGTTCCCATGGCTCGCTTACGGCCACCTCATGCCCTTTCTCGAGGTCGCCACCGTCTTAGCTCAAAAGGGTCATCGCATCTCCTTCATCTCCACCCCGAAAAACCTCCAAAAGCTCACCCCGAACCTCCGTCCCTCCGTAACCCTCGTTGAGCTCCCCTTGCCTCGCGTCCATGGCCTCCCGGACTTGGCCGAGTCAACTGCTGAGCTGCCGAACAACAAGGTCCCGTACCTCAAAAGGGCCTACGATATGCTCAAGCCGGCTTTTGACGAGTTTCTTCAACAGTCCGGCGTGGACTGGATAACACAAGACTTTGCATCGCACTGGTTGCCCCAAGTTGCGAGCCGACTGGGTGTGAACTTGGCATTCTTTAGTGTAGTCAGTGCTACTACTCTCGCTTTCCATGGACCACCTTCCGTCTTGATCGATGGCCCGAGCTGAAGGCCGGAGGACTTGACTGCCGTTCCCGAGTGGATAGATTACCCGTCCAAGGTCAGGTTCAGGCTCCACGAGATAGTCACTCACCAGGATTGCATGGACACCGGAGTTTCGGATTTTCAAAGGGCTGGCGAGTCGATTCGTGGTTCCAAGATCGTGGCCGTGAGGAGCTGTGGCGAGTTCGAGGCTGATCCGCTGAGGCTACTCCAGAAGCTTTACGGAAAACCTGTGGTCCCTGTGGGCTTATTAACACCCCGCCGCAAATTCGGCAGCAGAGACAAGAGATGGGTCGAGCTGAAAAGATAGCTTGACGATAAGAAAGAGAAGTCAGTCTTCTATGTCGGGCTTGGCACCGAGGTTAACATCAGCTGGGAGATGATGCCGACGCTCGCGGCAGGGATCGAGAAATCGGGTTTTCCGTTCGTTTGGGTTGTGGGTCAGAGGGCCGGCCCGGAGATTATACCTTCCAAAGTCGAGTCTCGGGCCGAGGTTATTTGTGGATGGGTTGGGCTCCTCAGGCCGAAATTCTCGCTCACGCGGCAATTGGAGTTTTCTTGACCCACTGCGGTTGGAGCTCCGCCATCGAGGCGCTCGGGCGAGGCCAGCCGCTGATTCTGTTTTCCGGAGTGTATTACGACCAAGGGTTGATGGCGACGCTGGTCGAAGAGAGAGGGGTGGGAGTTTGACGTGCCGAGGGACGAGCTCGACAGGTCGCTCTCGAGCCACTCGGTGGCCGAGACGATCAGGCGGGTCATGGTGGAGCCGGAGGGAGAGGAGGTGAGGGCAAAGTAATGGGCCACGAGGGAGACATCCGACAATTTTGAGCTGCTAAACAAGTATCTGGAGAAGCTCCGTCGGGTCATGTTAGCTCAGTTGGAAGCACGTGGGATGGGCCCATGTTCGTTCCCCGGGTATGGGAAAAGATAAGATAATTGTGTGGTTTGAAATTAAACTAACGACTTCGTACAATAAGCAGATATTTCGCTGTGGTTATCCGTTTATACGTGCATCCTATAAAGTCTTATGCATTTCCCTTCAGTTGGTTAGTGCTAAAAAAATTATAAGACAAATTGTGGAATATCCCTTTGCACAAGCCAAAATACTAATTTTTAGTAAAAATTAAAGAAATGATTGGGTGATTTACTTTGAGAATAACAATCTATTCTTAAAAAAAAAAAAAAAAATCAAATAATAAATTATTATAAATCGTTATGGAGCCTACTCCTTCAAGAATTTGAACTCATAACCAACTATTATTCTTACGGTAACTTAAAGTTTGTTATGTTAGCAAAATCCTAAAAACTAAAAGACAAAACGTAAGAAATCTCTTCTACCATAACTTGCTATCAAGAAAATAGTGGAGTCCTCAAAGCAAGAAATTTAATTTTAGTGTTACCGACTCCGTTCCGCTCTTAGCATATTATGGATCAATTACTATGTATAGACCTAGGGATGAGTAAAGCTAAAGGGGATTGACTAACATAACAGTTTTTATGCTATCATAAGGATAAAATTATTTGTTTTTTGGTTTTTTATGGTGCAGAATAGAGTGTTATTTTCACGGTAAATCAAAAAATTTTTACCCAATCACTTCTCAAGCTAAAACTTGATCGTTCTTTCTTGCCAAAATGATAAGGGATCGATGATGCCCCGATTTTAATGGAAAATCAAATGCACGGTTTCCTCAAACTTGGCTAGGCAGTGGGATGGGGCAGTTAAGTTTGCCCTCCGTTCAGGTAGGTAGGGTGGAAGGCCTGCTCCGGCATATTCTCTTCCAGTGGAACTCTAGGTGTCGAGTCAAGGCTTTGTCTGGGTGGTGTTGGGAATTACTGATTCCCTAAAATTAGATTCGACACTAAATCGAACCCCTAAAACTAGTGCGGAAGACAAGCCCGGGAAAATCACATGTATCACCGATCCTAAAGCATATCACAATATCGAATGTACCTTTTAGCCACAGATTAAACACCGACGCTGATATGAGGAAGAAAAACTAATCACGTTCGATCCGATGATGTCAATTTGCCTTGAAGGAAAGAGAGTGTCGTCTTCTTATCTTACTGTTCTTCTTTTGGAAGGAGAGAGAGAGGAGGAACGTACGTTTTGTCAAAAGGTTCGTTCCTCCCTCTCTTTTTTTCCTTAAATACGTCATCTCCAAAAGACGTGTCCCTTCACGTAAAAGACGTTCCCCCAAAAGTTACAACTCTTCAACGTATCCTCTATCCACGGTAGCCCTAAACTCATGGGCCAGCTTTTTTAGGCGGCATGTGGGCGGACGGGCCAACTTAGGCCCATCACATTAATAATAAATAAAACCATCAGGTGGGTTGGAGCCCAGCCCACTAGTCGATCGCCGGGTTCTTGGCGTGTCGTCGCGTTGGAGCTTGGTTGTAGAGGCGTAGAGGCACTCAGGGAGGGCTAGGCGCCAATCTTGTTTACCAGGGGAGCTCGGACCAACGGCTGATGGATGAGATGCGAGTTGAACAAGAGGTGCTAACGGATGACCGAGAGGGGGCCATTCATCAGCGACTTAGTAGCCTACACGATAAGGCGGGTCAGTGGAGCCAGAGGTAGAGGAGCTGAGGACGAGGGCATGGGTTGTGGGGGAGATATTTGGCAATATGAAGTTGCAATTTGAGAATTTGGATGAGTTCCCTCGGGTACTTGAAAGGGGCAGAGCCCTCAGTCGTTGAACTTGTGGTCCTAGATTGGGGCCAAACTCATTTGAGACCCCATCCTCAATTATTATTGCAATTGAGGGGCCACAGCGGCTCCATCAATTAGATAAGATTCGTGCACGATAAAAACGAACTATTCTAATAATACATTGAAGAATAGGATTCAAGTACCAATTAGAATCGTATGCAAAAAACATGGTGTGAAATAAATTTGACCTCCACCTTTTATTCGAGTTTGCGTGCAACGAAACCCACGAAAATTCGATCGCAATTATAGACATACTTTGCTAATCCAATTCCCTCACGTACTGATAATGTATTTCCGAAATATGAGGCTTGACTTAGACCTTATTATGCCCTTAATTACCTTCCATCGAGATGGTTTCTAAATGGATAATTGTTACTGAAAAGGCACAAATGTGAATCGTATGGTAGAATGACCGTGCTCGAGAGGGAAAATATGGATTAATGTCATAGGATAAATTTTTATTTAAAAAGATTATATCCTTAAAAATTGTGGGATCATGTGATGAGTAACAAGCCGCACTTTCCGGGGCAGCTCATCGATTTTGGTGCAAGCGTTGCTTTGAAAATAAATATCAAGAGACCGACTCAAATATTTATAGACCGGCGCATTCTCCAACTACTTAGTACAGCAATCAATATTCCTAGGTAGGTGAGTCCTTATTTTTAAGACATCCAAGTTAAATGAACCCCTTCTTTCGGCCGTTTAGCAAATTAACAAGACTTAAGGCTCTGCTGGTTTTGCGTAAAATATATCATTTTTAGAAATTATCTTTTGGAAAGTCATTTTTCAGAAAAATGATTATATATATTTTTATTTTTGGCTGAAACTTGAAAATGAATTAGGAAAATATTTTTCACTATTCGATATGAAAAAATTGATTTAATTTTCCTTCATGCATTCCTTTAGATATTTTTTTTTTTACTTCTTAAAATATTCAAATATTTAATTTTTTTAACTTATTTATTTTTTCTCAGTATTTTTTTGCTTTTATTTTCTTTACCTTCTTCTTCTTCGATCGATCACTAGCCATGGTGATGCTCAATGATCAGCCAAAGGTGAGCTCGAGCGCTCAAGCCTCGCTAGAGGCTCACACTCACCAATTTGGCAAGCGACCAACTCGAGCTAGCCTATGGTTGGTTGTTGGCCATCGTCGTGTCTGGCAACCCGTCAAAACAAAAGGAGAAAAAAGAAAAGAAAAAGGAAAGTATTTTGTAAAAAAGAAAAAAGGAAAGAAAAGGGATTAGTAAAGGTATGAGATAAGAGAAAAAGAGCGTGATGGAAAATATTTTCTACTTGAAAAGCTTAAAACATATTTCCTATCTTAGAAATCTTTTTTCTATTGATAGAAAATATTTTTTTTGAACAGTTCATTTTCCGTGAAACAAATATCGAAAAATCTAAAAAATATTTTTCTAGCAGTAGTTTTCGGGTGAATGAACGGGAGCCAAAGACTTTTGCTTTCTTCTTTTGCGTATAATAAACATTCGGTCGGAAGTTACAATGCCATTTACGTGCAAAATCGCACGTGCGCAAGGAAGGAGACTAATCTGATTCTCTCCCGGCACGTGCGCGCTCCACCGAAAGCTGGTTTCTCTTTTAAAATCTCTCTCCACTTCGTCTTCCTTCCACACACTGCCATGGAAAACAAAGAGAAGCTCCACGTTGCGATGTTCCCATGGCTCGCTTACGGCCACCTCATGCCCTTCCTCGAGGTCGCCACCTTCTTAGCTCAAAAGGGTCATCGCGTCTCCTTTATCTCCACCCCGAAAAACCTCCAAAAGCTCCCCACAGACCGACATCCCTCGATAACCCTCGTTGAGCTCCCATTGCCTCGCGTCCATGGCCTCCCGGACTTGGCTGAGTCGACTGCCGAGCTGCCGAACAACAAGGTCCCGTACCTCAAAAGGGCCTACGATATGCTCGAGCCAGCTGTTGACGAGTTTCTTCAACGCTCCGGCGTGGACTGGATAATCCAAGACTTTGTGTCGCACTGGTTGCCCCAAGTTGCGAGCCGACTGGGTGTGAACTCGGCATACTTTAGTGTTTTCAGTGCTACTAGTCTCGCTTTCCTCGGACCACCTTCCGTCTTGACCGATGGCCCCAGCCGAAGGCCGGAGGACTTGACCATCGTTCCCGAGTGGATAGATTACCCGTCCAAGGTCAGGTTCACGCTCCACGAGATAGTCACTCATCAGGATTGCATGGACACCGGAGTTTCGGATTTTCAGAGGTTTGGCAAGTCGATTCGGGGTTCCAAGTTCGTGGCCGTGAGGAGCTGTGGCGAGTTTGAGGCCGATCCGCTGAGGCTGCTCGAGAAGCTTTACGGAAAACCCGTGGTCCCCGTGGGCTTATTGCCACCCTGCCACAAACGCAGCGGGGGAGACGAGAGATGGGTCGAGCTGAAAAGATGGCTTGACGATAAGAAAGAGAAGTCGGTCTTCTACGTCGGCCTCGGCACCGAGGTTAACATTAGCCCGGAGATGATAGGGGAGCTCGCCAGAGGGATCGAGAAGTCGGGTTTGCTCTTCGTTTGGGTGGTGGGTCAGAGGCCCGGCCCGGAGAACATACCTCCGGGGTTCGAAAGTCGGGTCGCGGGCCGAGGTTATCTGTGGATGGGTTGGGCTCCTCAGGCCGAAATCCTGGCCCACGCGGCAATCGGAGGGATCTTGACCCACTGTGGTTGGAGCTCCGCCATTGAGTCGCTCGGGCAAGGCCGGCCGCTGATTCTATTCTCTGGAGCGAATGCCGACCAAGGGTTGATGGCAAGGCTGTTCAAAGAGAGAGGGGTTGGGTTCGAGGTGCTAAAGGACGAGGCCGACGGGTCGTTCACGAGCGACTCGGTGGCCCAGACGATTCGGCAGGTCATGGTGGAGCCGGAGGGAGAGCAGGTGAGGGCAAACGCATGGTCCACGAGGGAGATATTTGGCAACGTGGAGTTGCAATTGGAGTATCTGGGGGAGTTCGCTCGAGCACTTCAAAAGGGCGGATCCTGAAGTCGAGGATCTTGTCGACCGACAATTTGCGTGTGATTTGTGCTTTTTTTTTCATGTGCAATTGTACTTCATTTGCATCATCATGTACGCGTGGAGCGAAATCCATCTGAATCGGGATCCGTATAAATTATTACCATTTGAGTAAGGGCTGGGTCCATCTAACACGCTAACTTTCAACTAACATTCTAATTCGGGCGTAAGTGTAGCAGCTGTTCCAACCATTATGACAGTCTGGCAAACAAGTTGATGGATTTGGGCGACACTTTGCAGTGAAGCTTTTATTGTTTTCAGCGCAACTCGATCTCTCTAGGGCAGGCATTCTGGAACTATATTATTCTAATCAATCTTCAGATAAGACAATCTCGAGATATATTATTCTAATCGATCTCCAAACCAGACAATCTCGAATATCTCTAGATCAGGCATTCTCAAACTATTTCAAATGAAATAGAGGGGAGTAACCGTTAAAGAAAACATTCCCTCAGTGGTTTTTATGATTGACAAAACTTAGAGGCTTTATTTTCTGATTAAAAGTATTTTTCAAGAGGAAAGTTTGATGGAATATAATCAGATGATTGAAATCAGAATCAAAGTCATGATTATACTTTCTCGGTTGGATATTTTATCAAACGGCTAAGAAGGAGTAAATCACTTGTGCAACAGCTAGTGGAAAGTTAACTGGATTCCTTGCTATATTTTGGAAGAGTTTCAAAAGGAAAGTTTTCATAATTTCTTCTAGATTATGAACTTTCCTCAATCTTCTTATAAAAGGCGAGTTGTTTTTTCTAAACATAAACACTCAACTTTTGGAAACCCGACTTGCTATATGGGCAGCAAATCTTATGGGAAGTCTCATCCTCAGCGATCCTGACGCAATCGAATCTTCTCAAATCTCAACCATATCCAGGACCAAGGGTAGATTGGCTAGATAATTCTCCTGGAGATATGTCCAACGGTTAGCTTGAATTAGGAGGAATATAATAGGAGGTCTCGAAGTAGAAGGGACATCATTCACGTCCACGAGAATTGAAGTTTTTAATTTCAAAGTCTGAGAATGTTTCGTGATCTTTTACATTCGTCGCTGTGAGCATCATTGTATAACCATTTAGAGGTTGAGAATGTGTGAGGAGTCATACACATGAGCTTGAGTGTTCAGAGCTCAAATCTCGTAACCTTATCAGTGGATTCTAGTCAATTGGCTATAGCGCAAAGAGTGGACATAGGCTTGCAAAAACTGAATTACTATAATCTTAAGTGTGTAATTCTCTATGCCTTATTCTATTTATTAATTGTGATAGAATTGCACACCGGTAAAATCTTACCACTTCATCAAAAGTTGTTTCGTTGCGATATTAGTTTAAATTCTTTCATTTCCGCAAAATTACCTATTCACCTCCCTTTAGATAATATTTTAGCCATAACAGTAACTTCATTCATAGTTATGAATCCAACCACTAGTTCATTTTTTTTTTTTTGGCCAGCAAATGTGCGTAGGCTCACTCGATTAGATCGAGCCGATTGCGTTACATGACAAGTTACATGATTTGAAAAATACTTTTTTCAAAAAAGACCATTTCTATTGTGCATAAATATTAGTCACTAAAAAATGTTTACATCATCATAACAGTCCATGCTCGACCATTTTAAATCAACGATGGAGATATTTTTTGCCGACCCATTTTCTTAAACAATGCAAATATTGCTTGTTAATTAGGAAGATATTTTATGAATCGTTGACTATTCACGAATCAAATCTTTGAGATCTATATTGATTGCCACAAATAGAACATAGGGTTCTTACAATATCTGCACTATCTATGATTTGTATATTTTATTTGTTAGAATCGATGATTTGCATGAATTGCTGATAAAAATAATATAGAAACCCTACTTGAAATTTATTTTCTTCTGTGCAAAATTCACCAAAAACATAGACGCGAGAGTGCATGAATCAAAAAAGGGAAAATGTCAAAATTAATTCATAAACTTTTACCAAATGTCCAATATTATCCGGGAAATTTAAATTTAAATTTAACTTTTACCTCGTCGAAAGAAGAAGAAAGACCTTCTGCGTTTTTTCCTGTTTTAATCTGTGTGCCCAAGGTCAAACTTTTGACCTTGGGCCCACCACTTTATCTTTCACGTGCAGGGCCTTTCCTCTTTTCTCTCATCAGCTGAAAGGAACGAAACTTGTGTGTGCTGGGCCCCACGAGGATAACAACTTTCAGCAACAATTCCGAAGAAGTAATTCATATACATGTGCCCATCTTTTTATTTATTTATTTATTTACTCCTTTTGAAATTCCTTCGCAAGTCCAACGAATTTCAAAATTGAGTCATAATTTAACAATTCTCCACCTTGGCTCGATGTTTGAAAACCAAGTTATAGTCTTTCATCATCCATACAATTTCTCCCAACGCCCGCGATGGGCGCTCACTCTCCACAGACGCCAATAGAGCTCAAGCAGAGCTTGAGTTTCGCCAAATGAACAGACTTAGTCATCATGTTTGCCGGGTTATCTGCTGTAGCAATCTTTGTTATACCCTTAGCTAATACATCTCGGATGAAGTGGTACCTGATGTTAATATGCTTCGTTCGCTCATGATAAACTGAATTACCTATGTCTGTTGTCCCCTTCAGATATCTGAGAATCCACTTCACAGCTTCCCAATGAGCTTTACCAGGGTGCTTCATATAGCGACTGTCACGCAAAACTCCTGCAGCCTTGTCACGCAAAATCTCCATACCCAAAATTTTCTTTGCAGCACCTAAATCTTTCATCTCAAATTCAACATTTAATTGCCTCTTCAGCACATCAATATCAAACATATTCTTAGTTTGCTATCGCATATCATCAACATATAAGAGTAGATAAATCAAAGAACCATTCTCCAATCTCCTATAGTAAACACAGCTGTCCATCTTACTTTTTGAATAGTCTTGACTAGTCATGAAAGTATCAAAACATTTATACCACTGCCTAGGAGATTGTTTCAGCCCATACAAAGATTTCTTTAACAAGCAAACATAATCTTCCTTACCCGGAATAGAAAATCCTTCTGGTTGCCTCATGTAAATCTGCTCCTCCAACTCACCATGAAGAAACACAGTTTTTACATCTAGCTGCTCTAACTCGAGATCCTGCGAAGCAACTAAAGCAAGTAAAACACGAATAGAAGTATGTCTTACCACAGGAGAAAACACCTCATTGTAGTCAATGCCCTCACGCTGTGTATACCCCTTCGCCACAAGTCTCGCTTTATACCTTGCTGCCTCGACACCGGGAATGCCCTATTTCCGTTTGAAAACCCAATTACTTCCGACAATCTTTTAGCTCTTGGGTACTTTGACCAGCTCCCATGTCTGATTTCGATGAAGAGATTCCATCTCTTCACTTATAGCCCCTAGCCACTGCGATGACTCTGCACTAGCCATCGCCTCAGAGTAAGACGAAGGCTCATCTGTCTCCACCTTATCACCTACAGTCAATGCATAAGCAATATCTCGTATAACCATAACGTACCGGTGATTTAATTTGCCTTCTCTGTCTATCTCGCGGCTATAGTCTCGCTGCGGCTTTGCTGGTTATTCACTATCACCGACTTCGAGAACTGCGGCCTCATCTCGCAGCCTCAACTTCGTTACCTTCGAGGTCTCCGGAGTTTCCACCAAGCTCCACCTCACTCATGACACCATGATCTGTCTTCTCTCGCTTGTTGTGTCTTAGAACTCCTCATTTGAAGCATTGCGGTCTCGTCGAATATCACATCTCTGCCGATTAGAAAACCGGGTGATCTCGGGATCGGTGCACCACACTGGTAGCCTTTCACCCCATGTGCATAACTCGAAATATGCACTTCTTCGCCCTCGGCTCAAGCTTACCATCACTCGCATGAGCATACGCAGGACATCCGAATATACGTAATCCGGAGTAATCAACAGGTTTCTCCGACCATACTTCCTCAGGAGTCTTCCACTCGATAGTAGACGATGGAGATCGATTTACCAGGTAACACGCCATGTTTATTACTTCGGCCCAAAATTCCTTGTCAAGTCCTGCATGCGAAAGCATACATCGAGCTCGCTCAAGCAAAGTTCTGTTCTTCCGTTCTGCAACGCCATTCTGTTGTGGTGTCCTGTGCATCAGGCGGTGTCTCACAATACCTTCTTTCTCACGTAACGCAGTAAAATCTTTACCACGTAACTCCATGCCATTATCGGTTCTCGGGCACTTGATTTGTTTATCTCGATCGCTTCTCAATCAATGCCTTAAATTTCTTGAACCGATCAAACACATCATATTTGTGCTTCGAAAGTAAACCCATACCTTCCTCGAATAATCGTCGATAAATGTCAGCATATATCGGGCACCTCCTTTCGAAGGAACCGAAGACGGGCCCCGCACGTCCGAGTGAATATATTCAACGGTCGTTTGGTCGAATGAATAGCTGTAGTAAACTTAACACGATGCTGCTTCCCATAGATGCAGTGCTCACATGAGTCCAGCTTCCCTGTCTTTTGACCCTTCAACAACTCCTTTTCACTCAGCATCGTCATACCTGCCTCACTCATGTGCCCCAAACGCATATGCCATAATTGAGTCAAGTCAGAATCTGACTCACCTGATGAAACTACAGCAGTTCCGGTCATGATCTCTCCCAGTAGATGATAGAGAGTATTTACTTTCTTCCCCTTCATCACTGTCATGGCACCTCGAGAGATTTTTAGTACTCCACCTTCAGCGGTGTACCTACACCCGATGTCATCGAGTGTCCCCAGAGAAATAAGGTTCTTCTTGAGCTCCGGTACATGCCTCACATCTGTCAATGTGCGCACCACCCCATCGTGCATTCGGATTCAGATTGTCCCTATCCCCAGAGCCTTACAGACTGCATTATTCTCCAAAAGAACCCTACCACCATCTGCAACATGGTAAGTAGTAAACCAGTTCTTATGAGGCGTCATGTGATAAGAACACCCCGAATCTAGCACCCATTCGTCTCCTGATGAAGTAACAGTCACACATAAGACAGCTTCTGCATCACTAGTGCTCCCCTCAAAGAACGTTTGCCACATTGTTTGTGGCATTCTGCCTATCAACTTTATTCCTCCTCTTTGGATAATCTCTCCTGATGTGCCCCTCCTCGTGACACTCAAAGCACTTTACGCGTCCCTTGGACTTTCTATGGCGTGATTTTGATCTGCTTTTACCTCTGCTACTACTAGGCTCTCGATGTTGTTCTCTACCCCCGAATCGTTAGTGCTTGCGCTGCTCCTTTGGCCAGACCGTCATCTCGCAACTTTCTCTGCCACTCCTTAGAGAATAAGGCGGACTTTACCTCTTCTGAGGTAATTGTAATACGCCCCTGCAACAGTGAATCAGTAAAGTGCTCCTATGACTCTGGTAAAGAGGCTAACAACATTATGCCCTATTCTTCATCATCAAGTATCTTACCGACATTCTTCAGATCCAACATGAGTTTATTAAATTCATCTAGGTGGGTTCTGATAGACGTACCTTCAATATATCTAAATTGAAACATCTTCTTCAGCATATATAAGCGATTGTTCAAACCTTTCTTCACATAGAGTGCTTGAAGTTTTGCCCATAATGCTGCGGCATCCTTCTCCTCAGCAACCTCTATTAAGACCTCATCCGTCAAATTTAACAGGATTATGCTCTTTGCTTTTTCAATATGCTCTACCCTCTCAGAGGTTTTCATTATAATCGGCAACTCATCTTCACCATCCAGTGCCTTGGCCAAACCTTGTGTTGTTAATAAAGCTCGCATCTTGATGCTCCATAACACAAAGTTATTGCTCCCATCATACTTCTCAATCTTAGATTTCCTCTCAGACATAATTGCAATAACAGAATTTCCAGATAATAATCAGACAAGCAAAAGCCCCAAATCACAATCAAGAAATCCAACCACAAGCTCTGATACCAATTGTTGGGATATAATATGCGGAATTACCAGGATCTTGCAATTTACGTGGTTCGGTCCGAGTATCGGTACCTACGTCCACGGGGAGAGCCAGCAGCAAATAATCCACTAAAATCGGAGAATCAGAGTTTACAATCGCTCAATCGCTCAAGTGTTTCCCACACCTAGATTTAACCAAAAACCCAAAGTGTTTATAAATAAATCACTCACTTGGGTATAAACTCACGGCACAAAATTACCACGCATTCAAGCTCTACCGAAACGCTCTACGTACGTTAAACAAGAACAGCGTCTTCACGTACGTATCCTCTTCGTAGGGCTTCAGCAAGTGGCGCGGCCGTGTGGCTCCTTTTTCTCCGTAGGGTTTTCGGCGGTCCCTCGTCAAAAGAAGAAGAAAGACCTTCTGCGTTTTTTCCTGTTTTAATCTGTGTGCCCAAGGTCAAACTTTTGACCTTGGGCCCACCACTTTATCTTTCACGTGCAGGGCCTTTCCTCTTTTCTCTCATCAGCTGAAAGGAACGAAACTTGTGTGTGCTGGGCCCCACGAGGATAACAACTTTCAGCAACAATTCCGAAGAAGTAATTCATATACATGTGCCCATCTTTTTATTTATTTATTTATTTACTCCTTTTGAAATTCCTTCGCAAGTCCAACGAATTTCAAAATCGAGTCATAATTTAACAAATTGCATATTGAGTTTAAAGTTCGGGAATTATATTGAATAAATTCAAAATCTAAAGACAACATCGTGCATAAAATCCAAACGAAAATTATTTAAGTAGTTATCCCAAATTTGATTAAATGCCGGATCCTGGGCACACGTGGTCGGCGGTTGAGAGCAACTGAATTCTTTGCGTAAGGGAATCACGTAACTATATCGCTAGCACGAATTTCCGCCCATCCAGCCTTGGGAATTGTGATCGGATCTTGCTATAAATGGGATTTCCAAGGATTTTTTTACCTTTTACAAGTTGCATAGGTTCACATTGTCGAAGTTGACTTTATTTCCTTTTAAATTCAACATGTCGGGTGTTAAAAAGTAAATGTGTACAGATGAACAGTTTTCACGGCAAAAGATTCACACCTCTTGCTCCACAAATTTCACAAAATAAGTGGACTACAAATTCTAAAACTTATTATTATGAAAGTATAATTGAATAATAAATTTTTTTAATAGTATGATCAAATCATAAAATATGTTAAATTGATGCAATCGAGTCCTAAAACTTGTCAAATTATTGTAATCAAATCCAAAAACATGTTCATATTTTCTATTTGTCAAGTTAGATGGAGTTAGTGGAAGGAGTTGATTACATCAATTTGACAAATTTTAAAATTTGATTGCATTATTCGAAAATTTTAAGACTTAATTGCACCCTTGTAACAAGTTTTAAAATTTCCAATACACTTATCTCAATTTTTCACAGATGCATACAAGCATCAACAAAGACTCTTCATCCATGAAATGACATATGATTTCATTCATAGGGTTGTGGTCTCGATCCTTGAGATTCATCCAAGAAAATTACATTGTGATGCGAAGGTAAGATTTTTCGCATGTAGAATAAAACACTTAATTAACATGTTAAAAGTTCAAATGAATATCTAACACCTTAAATTGATTTTTTGTGTCACGGAAAAAATGTTTAAGGTTTTTTGTGTCACAAAATAAGTTTGGAATAAATGTGTTATAATAAGCATAGTTTTGGATTTGTTGTGGCTTTCTCCCTTTTCTAAATTAATTTAGTGATCTATGGGAAAAAAAATTAATTTGGCGATTTTTTTCTTAATTATTGCTCCAATCCTAGAAAGAGGAAACTGGTCAAAGAAGTAACCCAGTTTTCATCTTTACAGGAGTGGTTCATGCGCCTCCCTCACTCTTGAGAGCTTGATGGCGCAGTTATCCACTCATTTCTCTTTGAGAATTGAGGAAATGGAATTAGGAAGTATGACTATCATTGGACCGTGCAATTTCGTGAAGATCATGGAAGGCAGCAAATTAATTTAAGAGAATTATGCAACGGCTCCGTTACTTTTGAAAGGTACTGTAAGTGTGTAGAACTTAGTATAAGATTTTAGAGTGTCGCTATAGTAATTAGTCGTTGATCAATTCGTATCGATAAATACAAGATTCTAAATATGGTTTGCACGAGACTTGCTATCACCGGGCTGCACTTCGTTCTTGAGAAGCACACATCAATAATACAATATTCTCAAGCCTTATCATTTAACATATCACGTTCATAATATAAATTTTCGTAGTCCCATTAAATAAGTTATCGTATTGAGATGCGTTCTTGCTTATGCCAGCATCAGTAAGAATTTTAAATGGGCAGCTGTTGCACCGTCCCTCCAGACAGTCCTTGTATATATAGAGAGTCACGGTACCAGATCCATCGAATAAAAGGAAAAGTTACACCACCATGGAAAACGAAGAGAAGAAGCTCCACATTGCGATGTTCCCATGGCTCGCTTACGGCCACCTCATGCCCTTCCTCGAGGTCGCCACCTTCTTAGCTCAAAAGGGTCATCGCGTCTCCTTCATCTCCACCCCGAAAAACCTCCAAAAGCTCCCCACAGACAGACATCCCTCGATAACCCTCGTTGAGCTCCCATTGCCTCGCGTCCATGGCCTCCCGGACTTGGCTGAGTCGACTGCCGAGCTGCCGAACAACAAGGTCCCGTACGACATGCTCGAGCCAGCTGTTACCGAGTTCCTTGCAAACTCGGACGTCGACTGGGTGATCCAAGACTTCATGTCTTTCTGGTTACCCCAAAAGGCGAGACGACCGGGTGTTAAATCGGCGTTCTTCAGCATATATAGTGCTACCACCCTCGCCTTCACCGGCCCGCCATCCCTTTTGATCGACGGTCAGGCCCGAGCCAAGGCGTCAGAGGACTTGACGGTCGTTCCCCAGTGGGTTACTTACCCCACTAAAGTCGCGTTTAGGCTTCACGAGGTGATTAACGAAGAGGATTTCGTGGATTCTGACGCTAACATGTCCGTTTTCCAAAGGGTTGGCAGGTTGATACAGGGTTGTGAAATCGTGGCCACAAGAACCTGTAGCGAGTTCGAGGCCGAGCCATTGAGTCTACTTAAGAAGCTTTACGGAAGAGCCGTGGTTCCGATGGGGCTTTTGCCGCCCCAGAATAAAAGCTGGCACGAAGGAGACGGGAGGTGGAGTGAGCTAAAGCAATGGTTGGATGATAGGGAAGAGAAGTCGGTTTTCTACATCGCCCTCGGCACCGAGGTGGCTCTGAGTCAAGAGTTCATGCACGAGTTGGCATGTGGAATTGAAAAGTCAGGTCTGCCCTTCGTCTGGGTGGTAGGCCAAAAGGCCGGCCCCGGCAGTATCCCTTCCGGTTTCGAAAGCCGGGTGTCGGGTCGAGGCTTCGTCTGGGTGGGTTGGGCTCCTCAGCTGGACATCCTGGCCCATCCGTCGGTCGGCGGGTTTTGACGCATTGTGGGTGGAGCTCGGTCATAGAGGCCCTCGGGCAGGGTCGGGCGCTGATCCTGTTTTCCGGGGGGAGCTCGGATCAAGGGCTTGTGGCGAGGCTGATGGACGAGAGGCGGGTCGGGTCAGAGGTACCAAGAAATGACCGAGACGGGTCGTTCATGGGCGACTCGGTAGCCGAGACGATAAGGCGGGTCATGGTGGAGCCGGAGGGAGAGGAGGTGAGGGCAAACGCATGGGCCATGAGGGAGATATTCGGCAACGTGGAGCTGCAACACAAGTATCTAGAGGAGTTCGCTCAAGTACTCGAAGAGGGCAGAGCCACAAGTTGATGAGATGATCATGTCGACCTAGACTTTTCTGTGTGAGTGCGCTTTTTTAGGCCCTGGGTGGGATTGAACACCACTAAGGAGTAAATGCTCTTCTTTTTTCGGACTGAACGCCCCCCGACTCTCAACTACTATTTTAATTCGGGTGTGAATATAGCGGCTGTTCCGATCATGATGGCAGACAAGTTGATGAATTTGGGCCACAATAAGCACGCCACGTCAGCCAATGACGTGGTGGTTACTAATCACTGAATATTTTCTCCTAGACCAGGCATTCTTGAACTATTATTCTAATGAAATGTAGGAGAGTGAGTTCATTGCACCGCTATGATCCCGACCATCAGTCTGTCTTTTTTCTTTTTTCTTTTTTCTTGCTAGCAAATGTTGGGTAGGCTCGCTCAATTAGATTAAACCCATTGCATTATGCGACAAGTTACACGATTTGATGAATATTTCCTTAAAAAAAAAGACCATTTCTATTGCTAAAAAATATTAGTTAATAGAAAATATTTGCATCATCGTAACAGTTTTTACTTGAAGATTTTCTATTAACGACAAACATATTTTTCGTTGACCCACTTTCTTAAATGATGCAAAGATTGTTTTTAAGTTAGAAAAATATTTTCTCAATCATCAATTCTTCATGAATCAAATTTTAGATATGCATGTTGAGCGCCACAAATAAAACACACTGGGTTCTATGGAATTTCTACACTATCAATAACTTGAATGAATTACGAATAAAATGGATATTATAGAAATCCTAGTTTTTTTTTTTTTTTTTTTTTTTTGGTCAGTTATAGAAATCCTAGTTGACATTTATCTTTTTCTTCGCAAAAGTCACCAAAAGCATTGATGCAAGAGTGCATGCGTCGTAAAAGGGAAAATCTCAAAAATGACTAATAAATTTCGATTTAATGTTTAATATTGTCCTTGAAATTAAAATTTGTTCAAGATTTAACATTTATCAAAAGTTCAAGTCCCATTGAATAAATTACACATTAAATTTAAAATTCAAAAATTATATCAAAAAAATTAAACAAAAAAAATTGTATTTTGAATCAAAACTCAATAATTATTTATGTAATTTTTTCGAAATGTATGAGTTTTTTTTTGGGGGGGAGGTTTGGTCATGTTTCCCCTTGGCACACGTTGTAGGCGGCTAAGAGCAACTGAACTCTCTGTGGATCGGAATCGTGTAATTATTTCTAGCTGGAATTTCCGCCCATCCCATCTTGGGAATTGTGATATGATCTTGCTATAAATGGGATTTTCAAAGATTTTATATTTTGTAAGTTGAGTAGCTTCATCTTGTCCAAGTCAACTTTTTGCTTTTTCTTTTTTATCAACACTTCCGGAGTCTAAAAGTAAATTGCTAATCAAAGTTTTCATGGCAAGAGATAGCCTAATAAAAATAAAAAATCAATTTTCGGTCAAGTGACAATTTTGACCCTAACTTTTTTTTTTGAAAAAAAATTACTAACTTTCACTTAAATCCAAGATATGATCTTTTAACTTAGAACAATTGATTGTCATTGGCAATAAATCCATATACACTTGCTGGTTGGATTTAAAGCACCATTCGTTATCTTTTTTTGTGAGCCACAACTTGGAGAAACTATTCGTTGTCTCTTACACTTCACCTTCATGGTCTCTGACACTTCATTGGCAAGTCAAAAAGACCTCTAGATTGAATTTCTCTAACCAGATTTCACCGTTTTGTTGTAATCTGTAACTGTAGACCATCACCCATCAAGAGACACCATGGACATGATCTGCCAAACTCACGACTAGAATCTTTTTTTTCTCAAAACAAGATTGACTTTAGATATAAAGTTAACGGTGGGAGTCAGATTTGGAATAAGGTGAAAGTTTGTGATTTTTACGAGACAACAAAAAAATGTTGAGTTTAGAATTGTCACTCGACTTAAAATTGATTTTTTTTTTTTTGGAATTAGCTTAGCAAGAGATTCACACTCTTGTTCCACAAATATCTTGATCCACAAAACGACACATAATTTCCATCCATAGGGCGATGGTCCCGATCCCCGAGATTCATCCAAGTAAATTAAGCCGTGAGCGTTCGCATTTAGAATAAAACACTTACACGTTCTCTTGAAAGTCCAAATGAATATCCAACACCTCAGTTTATGATATTTTGCATGAACATATATAATACAAGAATGCCGATTTAACATACAATATAGAAAAACCACGCTATAATTCAGTAAGATTACTGTCGATTGTTTTAAGAAATCAAGGCATTAGATGAACAAGAGATTAGTGTTTAAGCATTTTAAAACCCACATGGATCAGACGTACCACCAGGAAAGTTAACGGTGGGAGTCATCATCTTCTTCTTCTTCTTCCATTCATACTTCAAATAATTTTATTAATTTTTCTTCTTTTTTTTTTTATTAATTGTTTCCTTTCTTCCTCCCCTTCTTCAAGGTGGCTGGTCGCCGGCCTTGGGACGACCGATGACCAGCCAGACGAGGGCCGGCGACCT